>CAMZMU010000061.1:51073935-52273935 GCA_947311845.1 Poa pratensis
TATTTTGGTACAAAGAGAATAGTATGGTACTTACTTGTCCTTCTTTTTTGTTCTTTTGTAAAAGATCACGGAAGGATATATGTAGTTGGGATGTTAGTTTTCGTTTCATTTGCTAGCTACATAGTCGTTGCATCTAAAGTTAGTCGGCTATATATAAGCATGTGCGATGCGATGGTTCTCAATGTTGAGCATGCTAGTATCCGCTAGCGAGCAGTCGTAAAGCACGTGCTAGCTCCGACGGCTGCCTTGCCCGTGGGGTTAAAACAGTGAAGCCGCGGCACCACCGGGACCGGCCGGGGTCGACGTCGAGAAGACCAGAGTCTTTAATACCCTAAAAATCAGCACACACACCATGTTGTCTCTCCTTTTCCTTAATTATCTCCTTGCTAACCGTGGTATTAAACTACCTCATTGCCTATCGGATGTTCATGCATGCCGTTTTGTATCCTCACAATTGGCCAACAATTTGGAAACTAACTATGGGAGTATTAATTGGCGGAGAGAAACCGTCACGCAAAGAGAAGTGGCCAATGCATGGCGTTTCTGTGATGTTGGGGTGCAATCCGAATTAATTTCACTAACTAAGTTTACGCCCAGAAAAAAGTAGGAATTAATCGTGAGTATCAAAACATTCCCAAACAAAGGGGAGCACGGAGGTGCAAATGTTTGTAGCCAGCCATTAGCGCATATATAAAAATCATTATACAAATGATGGACATATTTTTGACATTGGTATTTTTTTACCTCATGTATATTCTCAAGGAATATATGCTAACAATGCAACCTTTTGAACACCGTAACCCCAGCTATCGGACGATAATGGACCATCTTTGGCGCCATACCGCCGACCTCTACGTTGATCGTACCCTCCGACTATCTTTTCTCTGTTGTGTGCGCACGCTCATATGTGAACGAAAATGTGAGACTCGGAAATGAGACCAGATTGGTGACTCGGAAATGAGACCGACAACATCCACGTCGTTCGCTGACGCGATCACGGAAAGTGGGTACCACCCATTCGTAGTCAAAGTCTACTGGCACACTAGCTATTCAAGTAGATGGTGGAGGGCCATATATGGTGCACCTTGTACTATCCCAATGGTCCCAAGCCGAGTTGCCCCCACTTATATCTTCTTTGTTGCCGAGAGACAATGATGTTGAGGTGGAAGTGGCCCCTTGGGCAACACCATCGTCCCGGTCATCAGACAATATTGGACCATCTTCTGCGCTAGAGTGCCCCAGCCCACACCCTTAACTTTCTTACCCGCTCACAACCATCGACTTCCATGTTGACCTTACCCTCCGTCTTAGTCTTGGTCGGTGTTGTCGTCAATGCCGTAACAACACACACCATCGCAGACCGTAGGAGATATCCTATCGAGCACGTATCCCACGACTTTCGCGGCTCCTCCCCTCCCAAACTACACGAAACCTTGGGAACAACCTAGAAGAATCTTAGATAAATTTCTTCTAACCATTTTACCCCGTGGATTACCATATCATAAAAAGAGATACAAAAACACCAACTTAGAGAACAAGTTAGGTACATTAAAATCCTAGAGAGTGTTGGTTACTCAAATCACGTCGGGGGTATGGCGTGGCTGCTCTATAGGTGGAAGACTGGCAGGTGAGGGCGGCGTGCAGGGGTAGGGGTCGGAGGATTTAGTCGACGACACAATGGGGTCGATGAATTAGAGAGACATGTGTTGCATAGTTGTATAATAACTAGCTAACAGAGATGAGGTGGTAAGGGTCCACCTAGTGGTACGTGCTCGCGAGTTCATGTGATTTCATAAGTATATAAAGAGTTCGGATTAAATCAAAACTATATCAGAAATTTTGGCCTTGTGGGAAGATTGTGGTTGGAAGAAGTCGTGCATTTGTACCTCCATCATGCTAGAGCATCGATGATGGGTAGTTAGACTTAGATTTAACTTTAAGGCACATGACACAAATGGATTTGCTAAACAATGCATCAAGGTAGGCTCGACAAAGGAGGGTAGGATTAGAGGTCGACTGTGAGTTGGTGATATGAGAGAGAAGCTTTAACAACGAAGCGTTAACTTTGACATAAGTTTTGTGTACATAATCCTTAACAATAAAATACTATACTTAGAAACTGGATATTATACCAAAAAATTACACGTACGTCTCCTAGAACCCAAAAATATGGACCCCGATAACATACACGCAACCACGAAATGGCACATGAAATGATGGGAAATAGTCTTTATCTACTAACATGAAATAACAATATGTGGTTACGAAACGTCACGATATGATGGTTGATAACCGTAGCGTGAAATAACAATGGACGGAAATGAAACGACGTATTAAATGATGTGCAATAGTCCTATCCAATCATGAAGTAACAACGTGTGACCATGAAACGAAACATGAAATTATGGTAATAGACATCTCCAAGAATTAAATACCAACTCACGGTCACAAAACGGCACATGAAATGATATGTCGTAGCCCCCTCTTAACATGAAGTAACAATGTACGACTGCGAAATGACGGGTAGCAGAAGTAGTGTAAAAATTAGCAACCTATGACGATGAGACGACAAATGAAATCACGGGTAGTAGCCACCTCCAATCATAAAATAACAAAGCCCGACTATGAATAACAATACACGACGCTGAAACGACACATGAAATGACGGATAATAAGCGTCTCTTTGCACGAAATAACAATGTGCGACTATGAAATAACACATGAAATGCGGCGTAATAGCCATCTAGTGGCATGAAAATCTTCTCTCCCAGAATAAATAAAGAATGACTACAACGAAATGTTAGATAAAATGGTAGTCCACTCGAAAAGGATCGATAGAGAATAGTTGAAACCAACAGTTATCTCCTATCATTAAATAAAAATGCACGACAAAAAAAAATGGTACTCCGCATAAGATAATAATAGTATGTGACAACAAAACAACACATGTGATGAGAAGCAATGGTTATCTCCTATCATTAAATAAAAATGCGCGGCACAACCTTTGTGTAGCCCTCACTACATTGGCCGAGATGTGGGACTTTTTGCGGCGTTCGAAGGGTCTCGTTGTATGCATGGAGGCACACGGAATGAGCGAGGCTTTGGAGCCGGACATATATAGTTGTTGGTGTTAGGCTTTAAATTCTTGATTCATGTACTCCCTCCGTTTTTATTTAGTTGGCGTTCTGGGTTTTTTTAAGTGAAACTTTTCAAAGTTTGACCAAATATACACGAAAAAATGTCAACATCTATAATATTAACTATATATAATATGAAAATATATCTTATGAGGATTCTAATAATATCAAAATTTTGTTAATTTTTTTTATATTTTCCCATATATTTGGTCAAACTTCACAAAGTTTGACTTTGACTAAATCTAGAACGCAAACTAATTGTAAACGGAGAGAGTATGTATGGATATTCCGTTGGACGGTGATCGAATGGCCACAGGAGAGAAAAGCATCATGGATTGGTGCGTGTGCATTGGGCTACGCATGCAAGTAGTAGTACGGGCCTGCTTGTTGGTGCAAGTTACCAAAAAAAAAAAAAAAAGAGAGCCAGCGAGCTGGATCATCGCGATCGATGCGTCGGAGGGACGCGCTCGCAGTTGCACGAACGGATTAGCGAACGTACGTGACGGATTAGTTGCAAGGCGAACGAACGGATCGACTGGGGAGGGAACGCGCGCGACTTTCCCCGGGATCGACTGGGGAGGGAACGCACGCGAGCGACGGACGGGCGGATAGGATCTCATTAATTCCGTGCGGACGACGTGCTTGTCCCGAAACCGATGTTGTGCAGGTCCGGCCATCGTCATCGCTCGGCCGCGCTCCGAGATGCACCAAAGCAAGAGGAATTAATAACGCCTTCTCAAACAAACTTTAGAAGAAAATAATAACAAATAAGATTGTGCGTATCCGTTTTCTTTAATGCAGTAATACAACACGGATATATAGGAGGGCGATTTACTCCATGCATGCTCCGTTTTGATCGACGTGCACCTTTGGAAGAAGATTTTCGTGACCAGCCCGGCCGGCCGTACGTAATCAATTCCTGCCAATCTGTAGCCTATATCAATCCTCCATCTGTGCATCCTTTCTCTTTCTTATAATATGGTCCATCAGGCCGCAAAGAACTTAGCACTGCAATAACATGGGAGAGTGCAGGATGCGCGTCCACACACTGTTGCTGGTACTTCTTCTTCTTGGGTGTTTCGCAATTCAGGGGCAATGTAGGTTACACTGATCGTCAAATGCACTTCTCGGTGGTATCCATTCTTCAACTGTTCTAATTCTGCGAGGCATACCTCACGGGTACGCGATTCTACAGGCAGATCTAGCATAGATGACAAGCCTGATGTTTGGTGCTACAAGGGCAGTTCGATCCCGAGCTGCAACCCGAAGAAAAACAACTGCTACTGCTGCACGGGCAACTGGACCTGCTACAAGACTTGGAGGAGTGCAATTCCAAGTGCTCACTTTCCGCAACCGTCTCCTCCTCCTCGTCGTCTCCTCCCGTACTTCCATGAGACCGGATAGATCATGGCTTCTGCTGCGGTGGCCCAAGTGGCCAGTTCCCCGGTGCTACCGCAGTTGGCCATGGCGAGATGGAGAGCGAGCTGCATGGAGATGGAGCTGGACGATCGCTTTTCTTCAGTTAGATCTGAGTTTTTTTGTGCAAAACTGCTGGACCTGGTTGTAGTTTGCTATTTCCTTTAGATCTTTTTTGTAAGATGTAACTCCACCGGAATTAATGCATGCTCTCAGTCCTCCTTCGAATAAGTTTCTATGAATTTACTATCTTTAGTTAGGCACTTTTTCTTTGCCAAACAAAACCAACATGCATGGATGGGTCGTGAACAATTTCTTTGTGAACCACTCAAAAGAGAAACCACATGTATATTTACTTAAGCGGCTCTACATATACACTCTCTTGATGCTCTTAATTCTGCCCGGATTGCGTTTTCCATCTGGATTACTACTTTTATATTGCAAAAGGTTGGCAGGCTGTCTCGAGCAACTGCATTGCCGAATTCCGGGCAAAGGACATTTGTTATCGTAATCCATGTACTTGAGGGTTCACATGGCATGCGCCGCCACATAATCTTTCTTCCAGGGCACCCATCCCTTGGTGTTGACGATGGTATACATCGAGAAAGCTCAATCTCCATGAACATCGTGTCATGATGAGTGATTTCGACACAGATAGGTATCGGTTCTCGCGTGGTCACGCTGCAATTCTGAAAGGAAAACCCAGTGTCACGCTCGGGTGTCCTGGTCAGTCACAATTTTCTGTTGGTTCTCTGTAAGAAAACGATGTTGTGTTGGTCGAGCACCGGTTTGCAAACAAATAGGAGAAAACAGCGGTCTCGAAAAAAAAATTGTTGCTCCATGTATCTGACACTCCTTATAAAACCTTTGGGAGGGGGGGGGGGGGGGCAATGGCCCTCTGTGTCTTCTTTCTTTTTGCGAGTAAAACACCATCATGCATTGTTGAACTGGAGCTCGAGAGCAAATAACACTTTTCGAATCAGCCAGCCCTAATTTCGGCAACTAAGCGATTGGAGTTGACTCTTTGTATTGGGGTTTCGCCGGATCAGTTTTAAGTCCTCTTCACTTTCTTGTGGCAGGATTTGCTTTCTGCTTCTCTGTCATCTTCCAAACTGAAATATCCACCGGGTTGCCCCAGCTCTCTCCTCAGCTTGTACTTGAAAAAAGCTGAAACCATTCGCTGTTGTGTCCATCCAAGAATCTTCCATGAGATAAACCCCATCATATGTATAAACCTTGCCTAAGTTAATTAAAGGGTCCTCTGCACCGCGCAAAACCCTGATTTGATTCTTCTTATTTGCACTGTTCATAAGAGCAAAGCAAGGTTTCCTCTCTCAAGCTTTTGGTCATGCTTCTATTTTTTTTGACTAAGTGGTCATGCTTCTCCTTGCACGGCTATTGCATCGTTGGCCTGTGTACACCAAGATCTTTGTGTCATATTCACCATTCTCGTATCCCATAATACAAAATATTTTGCATTCTCATTTTGCATGCTTGGCATACATCATTTAGAATACCAAAAAAATACAAAAAATATTTGAACAATTGAATTTTTATTTTTATTTTTTTTCAAACAGAGTGAGAACTAGTGCTCGGGAGCTAAAGTGTCTTTTCGGAAAATATAAGTAAACTACATCTACCATTGCAACCTTTTCCAATCTCTAAAAAATCACTAGAATCTTGAGAGGAGAATTTGTGCTCCCGAACTCCTGTAATCCAACTATTTTAAGAAAGTAAAAAAACAATGTTTACTAGTTTTCTTAAAAAATGGAAAAGATCTCGGATGTAGGCAATAGTGTTTTCCACAGACGTGCAAATCATCAACTTCAAATACTTTCTATTCTAGTCTACGTAAAAATTACAAAAGTATGGATATGAATATGCATATTTTTCAAATCTCCAAATTTATCAGATTTTTTCATTTTTGTATAGCCCAGAATAGAAAGTATTTCAAGTTGATTTTTTTTCTTGTTTGTGGGATAGATAATTGAATACCTCTGGAATTTTTTTCAACTTTTTTGAAACTCATAAATATTTGTTTCAGATTAAAAAAAACAGGATCACTGATGCTCTAGAGGCAAAGACACTTTCCATAGAATCTTTGTTGCTGCTAAAGAAAACTCCATGTTTTTACACATCCCAAATACCATTATGTATAACCTGAAGCTAACAAGACATGAAAACGACAGCTCGCATTGTGATTGAATGTTAATTTTTGAATGGTTACTTATTTGGCATAAGGAATTGATATTGAAATTGTTGTCAAATCATGTTTGAATGGTTATAGTTACATTGTAATATACATGTTTAAAAATCTTTTCCGCGTGAAATTTGCATATATCCGATAATATAAATAACCTAACAATTAAAACGAATATTATGCAATTTTTTACATAATCTTATAACTTCCAAAAAACATAGAAAATTGAGTAGAAAGTGCTACGTGACAACAAAAATTGTACTAGTAATCTTGACAAAAAGCAAATAGCGAGCGACAATATTCTTAAAAAAATGACATCAACAACGTATAGCAAGTGTCATGCATAATCCATCATAAATCACTACATGAACATGATAAGAAGTCCAACAACAATGCCAACATAAAATTCCAGGGATGAGTACAAACATCCAAACGGACCATAAACAGTTTTGTGTAGAAAAGGCATGCTCGAAGGCACTACGGAAACGACCAATTACCTATTGTATTTAGGAGGCAACATCCACCGACTCAAACCCGTTATCAATGGAAATTTTCACCGCATCGATAACAACCTGCGTCTTCCGGGTAATACCCTGCCACTTCCTATCAACCCCGGCACCACCATCCTGATGCCTTGCACCAGCCTGCAAAACTCCTGGACCATGAGGGCCTCCTGCGGCAGCTCCGTCGCGACGACATGCTCGCTCGGCTGCGGTACCCACCCAATACTCAGTTCCGCGAAGTTCGACTCTGACGCCACCTGAACGGGCCAGACTTCTCCTCATACGGGATGACGAAGTCGGTGACGTGGAGCGTACCATTTGTGCCGATGACTGTCATGTCCATGGTAAGGTTGGTGAGGAAAGAACAGTGGAAGGTGGCGATCTTGCCATCAGCCCAGTAGAGAGTTGCGCCACAGGCAAGGAGCACGCCGGCTTGGTTCTTAACAGGGTTGCTGAAGGCGATCACGTTCCTAGGAAGCTCGTAGTTGACGGCCCACAGTATCGCACGGATGCAGTACCACCCTACGTCGCCGAGCGCGCCCAGGGCGTCCAGGTCTGGCTTCACCCTGATGTCATTGTGGAGGAAGTCTTCGTTTGCTAGGAAGCTGAACACAGAGTTTATCTGAAACAAGAGGATAGCAAATTTTGTCTTTAACGGTGAAACTCTCATGGCAACTGCTGAACAAACTATTACAAAGAACCAACAAAGTGCCATATTTAGAGAACTGTAATGATTACTTGGGATGATTTCAAAACCCAATTGAAATAAATCCCCCTTTCATCCGGTCCCAGTTCTTGGTGATTATGAATTTTTGCGGTACTGTTGTTGCTAAGTTTTTCATCTATTTCTGGCTGCTAAGTGGTAACCACCTGGAATTGCAAAATTCCACGCTTTTAACATTAGGAGGACTATAAAGTTCAGAGACAAAATACCAAAGAATGTGTATGAACCATTCACACATTTTGAGTGTCATTTAGCAGTGAATGGTGTTGTCATTTAGCTCCTAGAAATATCTACTATGCACAACAAGATATCAGGAGCAAATGTAGCCCAGGAACACGGCTCAGGGTTTAATCGAGCAATCTCACTTCAGTCAGGGCTTTTAACATAATAATTTATGTGGAGTGATATAGCAGCCTTAGGATTCCAACTACAAACTCGAAGCATGTTGAAAGAGACAAAAGTTCAGCTATGAGTAGATGTGGATTTTTCTCCCTTTTCTCAGAATTTACCTATTTTTGTTAATGTTAAAACATACTGATTTGAACTTCACATTTTGAAATTCCATAAAGTAAATTGATAAGTACATGCGTAAATGGTTTTAGAGATTTTCTGTTGATTTGGTGTCTCAGAGGACCAAGTTGCAAGAATTACATTTTAATGGTAGACTGCATCTCATGTGTTGCCCATTTGCAACGGTGCTGAGACAGTGCAGTCATATCTACAAGATGGGCCCAACCGTACGAACTTCAATGATGTAGATTTCGGGAGGTAACTTGTGTATATTTTATCAAGATAATAATCAGTCAGATTCAGGTGTAGGCCAGACATTGAAGCATCGGAAAGTTAACCATATCCTTAAGCCATCATCATAATTCAGTCTGTTGGAAACTGAACTAGGAACAACAAAGTCAGCAGATGGTAGCTGTATGCTAGATCATGTGAACAGACAGAACTATTTGGAAAAACAAATCGCAATACGGGACAGAAATTTTAGTTTGGCGGTCTGAATTCTGAAGTACTAGTTACAGTAAGTAACCTGAAGATTGCATGAAACTTTGAATAATTTTAACGGATTTCTCACAATGAAGTAAAGAAAACAAGCCAGCAGACATGGTCAAATTCAGCAATAAAGTACCACTATGGCATCACAATATTTCAAGTTGTTTAAAAGAGAGAATCATCTCACAACCCAGTACGGTTCCAGTACAAGTATCCAAGTCTGCCACCAAGTTTTTCTTACTTTTTTAAGCCACTAGCCCCAAACGACAAACTGCAATCAAATTAGGTACACTCAGAGTTCAGTAGAGAATATTTGGACGCTTCAGCAGATGCAACAGATTTATCATGAATTTCTTAATGAAGTACAGAAATAAGGCCAGCGAACATGGTCAAATTGAGTAATGAAGTACCACTCTGTCATCACAAATTTCAAGTTGTTCGAAAGAGAGAATCATCTCACAGCCGATTACGTTTCGGTAGCTAGAGTCCAAGTATGCCACCAAGTTTTTAAATGGCCACTAGCCCTCAAACGACAAACTGCAATCAGATTTAGGTGCACTCAGAGAATCTTTGGACGCTTTAACCGATGCAACAGATTAGATTAAGGCAAACCAGTCAGACAAACCTAGCTAGTTTCCAATATTTTGACTAAAAGATTCCACCAAATCCAAATGTATCAACGAATCAAGTTTGAAGAAGTACTCACAACTCTGACGTCGCCGATGGTGGTCCGGTCATCGAGGAGCTCCCGCATCTTGGCGGTGCGGGGTGGTGCATCCACATGGTGGAGTCCATGAACTGGACGCCATTCTCCTCGCATGCGGCGAGGATGGTGTCGAGGTCGGCTGCGCACAGCGCGGTGGGCTTCTCGAGCAGCAAGTGCTTGCCCCGCCGTGCGGCGGCGACGGCCCACTCGACGTGGAGGCTGGTCGGGAGGGGAACGTACACGGCTTCCACGTCCGGGTCGTCGAGGAGCGCCTCGTAGGAGCCGTGGAGCCGCGTGCCGGACGGGAGGCCGTTGTCGGCCGCGAAGAGCCGCGCCTTGCCCTCGGAGCGGCTGCCGACGCAGCCACGGCCGCGGCGGGGGCAAGAAGCATGGCGCGCGCGAGCTTCCGCGCGATCGTGGCGCAGCCCATGATGCCGAACCGCACCGGCCGCGGCTCCTCGGACGACATGGCGGCGGCGGTGAGCCGAGCGGCAGGCGTTCGACGCTTGGCCTCGGCGCTCTGGGTGGGTCTTCTCTTCGGGCGGGTGTGTGGTGGTGGGTGCGAGCGCGACGAGTGACTCTTGCTACTTATTAGTATATTACCAGTTGGATCTTCTTCGGTGGACTAGTAAACACGCACAGTTTGCCGGATATACTACTTTTAATTTAATTTAATTTGGATCTCATCGTAACTGGCAACATTGTACTCCCTCCGTATCAAAATATAAGTCACACTTGCTCATTACCAACCATATGTATCTAGACATTTCTCTATTGTTGACATAATCGTGACTTGTGAGTAGTCTACTCGGGCTAGGGGCTGAGACCTAACCTAGAAGCTATGCGCAATCTAACCATTGGGTTATTAGTTTAACAAGCCCTATATGATGCATATGTATATATCTTGTCAATGACTCACTCCTAGGACTTGTCAGGCATCAAAGACGTCGAAGAGTGATCAGGTAGAGGTAAGGGCAGGGAAACATGGAACCCTATGTGCGAAACTCGATGGAAGTAAGAGGAGTACAATTGCTGAAATGAATTACTTGGAGAAGAATAATGACATCATTAAACTTAAACTTCTGTCTGTTAACTTAGGCAACCCAACATGGAATATGGCTGAAGTGGACAGATGAATCCCTTTTGCACATGACATGTGAGACATTGTTGACCTTGGACGCATTACTCATGCATATATATCCCTATGTCATATGAATTATTTATCACTAACAGAGGTTAATCTTATTTTATCTATCTCACATATAATATGCAATGTTGTAGGTGAAATCTTAACCCCTTTCCTATTATAATTCAATGATAAAACAATCAAATACGAATGAGTTTGGTCCGGTAAACACAACTTTTAAAGCTTTGTTGAACTTGTTACTAATCTCTTGCCAAGCAGCTACTTCCCGGATTCCTTTTTTTTTTTGCGAATAACTTCCCGGATTCGCTAACCCATGTAACTATGAGAGAAAAAGGTACATCCAAAATCCGGATCGAATGTATCATTGGTCAATTTGGTTTTAGACTATAGTTTGTAATGAAAGTCTCATGCCAATCCAATCGAGTCCAATCCATTTTTGGCTAAACCCCAAACTAAACCGG
Source organism: Poa pratensis (assembly GCA_947311845.1). Lineage (NCBI taxonomy): Eukaryota > Viridiplantae > Streptophyta > Magnoliopsida > Poales > Poaceae > Poa > Poa pratensis. The sequence goes on from CAMZMU010000061.1 coordinate 51,085,229, forward strand.
ATTCCTTTTATTTTTCTATTTGAGTCTATCCCAACAGTCGAATAGAGACCAAACCAAAACCAACACAAAAACTAAATGCCATCCCAAACTATTTTCAAGCCTAGGCCTACACATGTGCGCAATTGGGTGATGTTTGTGAGAGTAAGGTAGGAAGAAGGTCTAGGGAGTTGTATCCTAATGTGCAGCATTTGGCTAATAAACCCTTCCACGTCACATCATCAGTCACGTTGGCTATTTTCTCAAATGGGAGGCGGGCCTCTGGCCTTTGCATCGAACCATGCACATAGCCGTATTATATTGCAATGTTAAAAATAGTATAGTTTATTATAGTTCATGGATTAGTCAAAGTGAAAATAAATATTAACCACCCAAAAATTGGAGGTCTAAGCATTTAATCTTTCATCATGTAGCCAACCATCCTCACTGAAAGATAGCTCAAATGATCTCCATCAAACAAGCACATTCGGTATCCATATGTCACGTTGGCTATTACTCCCTCCGTTCACAAATACTTGACTTCTAACTAAGTGTATCTAGACAAGAACACATCTAGATACACTCAATTTAGAGTCAAGTATTTCAGAACGGAAGGAGTAGCTCGCACGAGGTGATTTCCCACGAACCGGCTGTCTGTGAAGTTGGTTGATGAATTTATACATTTTTACGTGAGCTTGTAGATAGACTTGTAAACACCTCTTTGTCATCAGATTGTCTCATTTTATCCTTGTCACATTGCAATTCATCAATATACATAAAAAATAATGATCACGTGCTGGGAAGTATCGCTAGAGTAGCAGATGGGGCCAGTAGCGGAGGACGTCATAAGGCAGAGTATGGCAGTCACCCGAGCTAAGTTATGCAGCGACCTACCACTACTCCGTAGGTCTTGATTGCACTCTTTGATGTCGTGGGCGCAGGGCACACAGCTAATTAAAGGGTATGGATAGCGGAAAGTCGTTTTTTATCCCAAGCACTAGTGCTCCCTCCCGTTTAAATTTTTTTGAAAATCATAATTGTGAGTTTCAAAAAAATCTGAAATTTTTTTTATGATGTTGCCAATGGTGCATCACACAAACGTGAATTTTTTTAGTGTGAAATACTTTATATTATGGGCTGCAAAAAAATAACAATTCTGATAAAATTTAGAGATTTGAAAATATACATACTCAGATCTACCAATTTGTTATTTTTGTGTAGCTCAAAATACAAAGTTTTTGAAGTTGATATTTTGCACGTTAGAGGGATATATCATTGGCTATCCTCGGATTTTTTTTCAGAATTTTTTGAAACATATAAATATGATTTTCAATTTTTTCAAACGGGAGGGATCACTGGTGCCGGGTGTAAAAAGTCTCCACTCGATATGGATAGGCCTTATTTGTGCTTGATTTTTCTAAATCAAGCGTGACAATAAATTTGGGTCTGGTCTATATGTTGTTATTTGAAAGGATTGTGCCTACATAAATTAACTTATATATGTTACCGAGTATTGTGGAATCTTCAATTCTCTTATTCCCTTTTTTATATATCTATAGTTCATATAGGAAAACCCCACAAAATATAATTATGATAGTTTATTCCTTTCTGCGTGCAACATTAATCATGTATATTTCTAAATCTTTTAATTAGTCAAATACAAAACCATACCACTTAAGTTTAGCTTCATGACTAATGTGTGGAACTGAATCTTGCGTAATCATGTTAGAACAAATTATGTTAAATTATTTTTACATCCTCATCATGGGAGGGGGAGAGGGCAATTGCCCCCCTCCCCGGCCCCACTATGAACCAATTTTTTTAAAAAAAATTGGACCATCCGATGAACCTAATTAAAAAATGATATTTCATGTGTTTTTATCTACATGCAAGTCCAGTTAAGCTAGAGCAGCAAGCAGGGACGACACTACTACTTGCTCGTGTCGAGGACTCTTGTCAGCGCATGCGTTTGCATCTTTTTCCTCACTCCCTTACCCTCCCAGGCACCCCTGTGTTCAAGGTCTTTGTGTTAGTACCATCTGTCCCCGACATTCTTTGCGTAAATTAAGCATGTGATGGCAATGAGTCCCCCGTCCACCGGCAGATTTCGGCGACTCATGATCTCCCGTGGGCTCGTTTTACTGATGGGTTGTCTGGGTATCGCCAACGGCGTGGTCTGTCTCGTCGCTCGTGCATGTACAATCTAACGGGCCGCACTCTCTGGTGATGATTATGGTGATGTTGTAGGAGCTTCGCAATACGATTTACATAGGACAAACCAATATGACTACACCCCACACATGGTGATGGTGTGTCGGTGGGCTTGTATACTTGTATAGATTACACGCGTGTGCCATCGACATGTTTTTATTATTGTGCTAGTTAATAATCTTCTGAACCGTTGATCTTGATCATTGCAACACTAGCGTAGCGTGGTAGTATTATATGCTACATTGTATGGTGCTTTGTAAGATTATACATTAATTGATTTATTACAACCTCCTATAAGTTACAACATTTGGTACCCCAGTTCTGCTGCGTGCACTTGATGGAGGATGAAGTTCTCCTTCACTTGGTTAGTTCATATTACTTCTCTGGATTTTTCATCTATGAAAAATGTTATCATTTATACTACTTTTGATTATGTGCTTATTTTAACAATGAACACAATAACCAAACCCCACTTTTAAAGTATAAAAAAAAGTATAGTTTTGCCAAATATAGGTTTTGTCGGAGAGGGGGGCAATGGCCCTCCCTGACTTGTTTCTTCTTGCGGGTGAAACAATCTCGGGCACTGTTCCACGACTGCATGGCCATGTCTGATGGGATAGCAAGTATTTCTTTTTTGTATCAGCACAAGTTTACCCTGGAAGAGGCCGGGGCTCCCATTTCTAAAAAAAGTTTACACTAGAAGAATACATAATTGAATTCTCATTGAAATCCAAACCTAGCCAGTTTCATCCTCTAGGGGTTTTAATATTGGGCACTGAGCCTCCTAATCTCATCTTAATTCGGATTATGTGATGCTTCCTTTGGTAAATAACAAGATTTTCAAATCTTCTTTATTTCAATCCCTGGGTTCATGGGTTTACAATAAATTACCCTAAATACATGATTATTTCATTTTTTTTTTATTTACCGGCACACTGGATCGTTTAATGTCAATCACATCTCCTTATTTAAACCCAAAAAAGTCGCAGCGCTCACTTCGGGCAAAGTATGACGCGAGTTCTCCATTCTTATAATAGGCTTATTTGTTCCTTGTAACCTTCCGTTGTGATCGTCAACTTAGTTTGTAGTTCAGTTTTTTTTAATGAGAGTAAAAAATGAATTCAACATGGTCGTTAAATTTGGTATTCAGGACATACACCTTCCGTTTAGGCATGTTTTGTAATGACAGAGTAGTACGTTCTCATGTAGTGCATTTGTATTCATTGTAACTCTTTCTATATATATGCCCGAAATGGAAACTTGTGTTTCCTCGTCCGCCTTCGGGGTGCTTTGCCCCTGAGAAGATAGAATATGTTTCGAATCCGTCAACAATGTGCGTGGTTACTAGCTAGTGTGGTCAAGAAGCCAGTGGCTTGCAAAGTTCCGGCAAGTTGTTTTGTATCCAGGATGCAGTGGAGGCCAGCGTCCATAAAAAGTCTATCTGAGCCTGGCCGGCCTCCTAACGACCTCAACATCTCACCCCAGGCAAGAATGTGCCTTGATTTTTCTCTGATCCTTACTAGCCGTCGGTCGTCCGCCAATGTGTTGTTGCGCCGACCTGAAGGAGGAGACGAGGCCGAGTGAGAAAGGGCTCCGACGATGAGTGGGCCACTAGTAGGAATGTGCTTATAGCCACCAGCCTATCGCTAGCGGACGGCATTTACGTCCGCCAACGTTATTACCGCTGGCGGGCGGTTTTCAGCGCCCGCCAGCGGTAACTGGTCTACATCTGGCGGGCGGCAAATTGTGTACGCCAGTGATAGTGTCACGCAGATGCCAGCAGGCGGGACAAAATAGCGCTGGCGGACGGCTGCAGTGTTCGCCAGCGGTACTTAACTTACCGCTGGTGGGCGCTGTGCCATGCCCGCCAGCGGTACCGCTGGCTCAGCTGGGCCCACCGCATACCCACCCGCCTCTCGCGCCCTCTCTCTCCTCCTTATGCCCACACCCTGCTTTCTCTCTCTCCTAGCGCCGCATGTCCCTCACCACACACCTTCTGCACCCGACACCCACCTAGGTCGCCTCCCAATCTGCGCCGCCGCCTACCCATGGCTTTGCCGCCGGCCACACCAACCTCGCTGGACTTTTCCTGCTCCATCCCCTCGCCGCCGGCCTTCTCCCGGTCTTGAAACCCTATCCTCCGTCTAGCCAGGACGACGCGGCCCGCCTCCGCCTCCTCTACTCAAGCGAGCACCGGCAGCCCCCTCTGCCAGCAGCCCGCCTGTCCGTCCGTCTCCAGGTAACACCGCTCCTCTTCTCCCCTCTCACTTCACCACTCTCACTCCCTCCCGTAGCCCTAACTCTCGATACCCTTTCTTCCAGATCCACCGCTCCCTTCTCCAACAGCGCCGCCATGACGGACGCCCACAAGCAGGTCCTGCGACGACGACGAGTGATGCCGGATGTGAAAAAAGGCAAGGCTGCTCGCTGCCATAGCATCACCCAAAGCTCGATTTTCTTCTCCTTTCTTTCGCCATCGCTGCTCATTTCGCCTCTAGTTACATATGAGCACCAAATATACCATGCCAACTATAGTTGAAAAAATTAGGATGTAGGTGGAGTTGTTCATGTCGCCTCTAGTTCAAGCATGACTGCCTATAGGTGAGAAAATTAGGATGAAAACAGAGACTCGCTATCTATAATCCACTGCAAATATACCATGCCAAACCTTATTTTGTAATCCTGCAAACCCACTGGTTTTAGAGCGTGGTCCTCCTAAAACATTTCCTCTTATCCTTGCCGATTTTGCTGAATAATGCAGCTGGAGCTCGTCGCCGTCCATCGAGAGGACCAGAGGATGCAACCAGCGACAATCGCCACCACGACACACTATGGAAGGGCTCCTGCTTAAGGTGATTTCATATGATTTGCTTGCCACTATTCTTTTCCAGATGCACCAAATTAAATAATATATCATGTTTAGATATTTTTCACATTTGATGAACTCGTATCCTAGTTTAACCCTTAAGCTATTGCCCCTTGTCCTCCTAGTCCATGGCATATGTATGCTATGTTTACATGGATTACACTTGGGTTCTTGCCTAGCATGTTCTGACATTAATTGTAGCAATGCCACACTTGCTATCTCCAACTCTGGTGCTTTCGTATGATGTAGCTGCCTGTGCATCATGTATTACTTTCTCTGTATCCTAGATAAAATAAACATTAGTTCGCTGGATGACATGTGCTGTAGATAAAACTTGTAAAAATTCAGTAAACACTTGTAAACAGTACATTCAAAAGCTAGTACATGTTAATTTTGGAACTGATTTAGCTTGAACTGTTTTAGAGACATGTTAACTTTGAAAATATGCTGCATATAGTCCATTCAAAAGCTAGGTAGATTTGTTACCGAGTTAGTACGTTCTAGGGAATTAAGTAATCATCATTCTGCAAGTATAGAAACATCTTAATGTCAGCAAATGCATGGTATAGCATTTTGATGCTTAGCTAGTCCATCAACTTGTTGGTTTTTGTTCACACCAAAACAGAATCACCTTCTAATCTTTTGGTATTATGTACAACTTGAGCTAGCAGACCCATTTACTCACGCTGGATACTTGTTTATTTGTAACTATCTATTTCCAAGCTGATATTGGTAGCTTGATGTTATTCTATACATGAACATCTTCTTTGCGTGTGTACAAAATGCAGGGGCTGTGGCAGCGATAACATCGACATGGGATTGTGGTGGCGGCGACAACGACATCGACATGGGATTGTGGTGGCGGCGACAACGACATCGACACGGGACTGTGGCAGCGACAACGACATCGACAAGGGGTTGTCGCGACGACGAAGACATCACCAGAATTATTTACTATTTTTCTTTGTACATGAGATTTTGGCATATGTCAAAGAAAATATTGATATATTCCAGGATAATAGATATAATCTATGTTTGGCCAAATACATTATCTGTTTATATTATTTTTAATCCCCAAATCAATATTAGTGGGCGTGCATTATGGAATGCACGTCACCGGCAAATTTTTTTAAACTCGTCTATATTTACTGCTGGCGGACATACCAACGTACGCCAGCGATAGCTCAAAGTACTACTGGCGTGCAAATAAGATGCACGCCAGCGGTAACCACCCTTACCGCTGGCGGACGGCCGCCCGCCAGCGGTAATTGTTACCACTGGCGTAGTCATCGCTGGCGGGCGCCCACCCGCCAGCGGTAGCACTTTTTTGTCCGCCAGCGGTAGGCCTTTTCCTACTAGTGGGTGGTGTCGATCTCAGCGTGGTGCACATCTAAACTTAGCAACCAGTGATTATAACGACCTATGCCTACCCTCTCTCTCACGCACACGAATTATGCCATCTTTTATAGTTCGTGAAGTTTGAAATGAATAAAACTGTGAATACAATGTATGATTAAAACAAAACAAAAATTCAAAGAACTGTACAATATCCACTAGAATAGGTTAGTCGGAGAGGGAGCAATAACCCTCCCTATCTACCATCAAGTTAGTTTTTTTACAAGTGCAGTGCTCATCAAATCAGGTGAGCTCTGTACAAATGGCAGACCCATTGCGCAAATGTTGCTTGTCAAAGACAAGGCCTGCCTTGCTAGGCCCACCAGCACCGTGCAGTGTCACACACCACGGTGGGAGTACGTGGCCGTAGGGTCTCGACACTAGTATAAAGATGGAGTACTGCGCAATTTCTCCCAGTAGGGAAAAAGGTTGTGAAGGGTTTGAAAATATTCAGAAGATCAATTGTGTAACTGAGACATAATTTCTTTACTCAATTCGAGATAATTAATTTCCCTAAGTATACAAAGGATTACAATACGTATGTGGTGCTTCACCAGCAATACTGGTAAGAACGAAAGACCGCTCATGGTGAGTGTGTGTGTGGATTACAAGAGATCCAATGTCTTAATGATATAGAATAAATTCCCAATTTAAGTAACTGAAGATCTCCTAGAAGAATTACACCGTGCTAAGGTATTTTCTAATGCCCCGATTGGATTGTTGTTAGACAATATGGTGCCGGAAAAATCCCGACACGTTAGCTTGTGTCGCCGGATTTTCAGGAGGAGCTGTATAGCTCCGTAATTTCCCACCCCCATTTTGGACTAATTTCCGATCAACCAAGCGAAGCCCTCCGTCTGGCCAGCCAGAAGCATCCACAATCCTACGTCCGGCCGTCCAACTCCCTTTTCTCGGCCGTCCGTCACGAGGAAGAAGCCACGCTGGTTACTTAGGAGCGCAAGAAACTGCAGATTTAGCAGGAGCAAGCATTTTCTTGTTTTTGCTTGATGAGCGTGGTTTGTCATATTACTTGTTTTTAGTCGAAATCATGGACAGATCCAATTAGTGTTAAGGTTCTGTATATTAGATGATGATGAAGAACAGATGTAGGAATCTAGTGGTTGATTACGGTAGTCCTGGCACTAGATTCAGATCCTTAGGCTGTATGGTACGTACTCTTACTGCTTGTCATTGTGATCATATTCATGCCATAGGTTGTCATCGTTGATTCACTGGTTGATTTATCTTTTTTTCTGAATCCCTGTTAATGTACTGCTAATAATCTAATATGGCATTGGTGTGACCTGAAGTAGATCAAAGTAACATGCGCACTACACTGACGGTGCCGATCCAACATGCCAATTAACTTTTTATGGCATTTGTGAAACTTGTTAGATTATGTTATGGATATATTCATGCTCTATTGTTGATTATATTTGTGTAGTGTTACATTTTTAGCAAAGGGCATATCAAATTTTTGTATTTCATCGAGCCTTCGAGCCGGCTTGCGAGCTTTGCCGAGCCGGCTTGTCGAGCCTCGAGCCTTGCCCGGAAGGTTTAGGCTTGGCTTGTCCGACCTTCAAGCCGGGCCGAGCCCGAGCCGAGCCTCGAGCTTCATGTCCACCCCTAGTCGACGATGAAGAGTCACTTCACTTCGTGTCCATCCCAAGTGACAGGAACCAATTGTTTATTTATTTTTCTTCCAGGGTTTTGTGTGCAAAATTTGAGGACCAAGCTGTAATTTTTATTTTATTTGAGGTTCTATTTATAAAGCCCACAATAGTCTATGTCTATACTACTATATTTTTTTAAGATATCTATATCTATATATTAAATCTAGAAATATATAAATATTGTTTTATGCTTTTTACTCCAAAATTTCATATCGTGCACACACGACACACGACACGTACACGGCTAAAAAGAATCATACACCGAAAAGTGGGCCTCACGCGACCGTCTGGGACTTGTTCCGACGCCGCCGCCGCCGCGGCCCCTCGCCGCGGCCCCTCTCCTTCCCCATCCCGTCGTCTTCGAATCGGGGGATCTCGCGTTCCAGCCAAGCCCCCAGAAAGAAGCCACGAACCCAACTCTCTCGAAATTAGGGTTTCGCAGCATCTCGCCGACCGCCCGCCGCCGCCGCCATGTACAACGGAATCGGCCTCCAGACCGCGCGCGGGTCGGGCACGAATGGGTACGTCCAGACCAACAAGTTCTTCATCCGGCCCCGGGACGGCGGCGGCGCCCCAAGGCGCCGTACCCCAACGCCGGCGCCGGCGCGGGGGGCCTCGGCGGGATGCGGAAGCCGAACAAGGAGATCCTGGAGCACGACCGCAAGCGCCAGGTGGAGCTGCGGCTGGTCCTGCTGAGGGACACCCTCGAGGAGCAGGGCTACACCGAGGGCGAGATCGAGGACCGCGTCGAGGAGGCGCGCAAGGAGGCCGTCGCCGTGGAGGCGGGCAGCAAGGCGCCCGCGGGGCGGCCGGGCCAAGGGTATGGATCTGCGAATTGGCCTTGTCCCTGTGTTTTTTCCCCGTGTCCGTCAGCTATCGTTGTTTTTCATGTGGAGTTGTTGCAGACGAGAGACCAGTGATAGATACTATATGCCAATACATTCGTCTAGTGTTTGAGTTTATTTCACATTCAAACAGAATTGGTCCTTCAAGTATGGTTTTAGACAATCTATAGCTTATTATGCTAGTTGGTAGCTCTGATTTTGGTCCCTTCTCCTTCTGCTGTATGCTTTGTTATTTTGCTAATCATATGTTCAGTAATTTGCTCTGTTTCATACGTTTCTGACAAACGTTTATCTCTTCTCAGGATTACGGGCACACAGAGCCACCATGTCGCCGCACGGAAGGAGAAGCAGCTCCAGACGATGAGGTCTGCTCTGGGGCTAGATCTTCAGGTTGCACCCAAGAAGAAAGATGACGTGGACAGTGATCCGGAGTCTGGGGAAGGAATATGAGGGGATGGATATTGATGTTTACCATTCAGTGGGTTAAGATAATCTTTTAGATGGTACTAGTACGAGGCGTGCTCTGCCGGGTGGTGTTCAACGGTTTGATTGAGTGTGCATTATTTCATCCTGTTATAGCTGAATCTGAGTTTTCTTGGTTAAGGTAGTATGTTTGTGATGTCATTTGTGCGTGGCTTGTTTTTCTCATCCATGTGTGTTCCCTGATAACTTGAAAAAGTCAGCTACAATGGCTGCCATACCAATTCCAACTGTAGTCTTATAAACACACCAAACCAAGGTGAATAATGAGTCCCTTATATTTGGCATGATGGTCATTGATCTGTAGGTGTTATTGGTTCATCTATTAAAAACGACACTATTTTACAGGTGAAAAAATAATGGAGAACCAACAAAGAACTAATAATATGTTAAGCAGTCTAAGTTATCTGCTATATCATATACATGTACATAAGAGAAGAAAAATGGCCAAGATACTGCACTATTTATTCCTAATGAATGCAATTGCTTGCCTCCGCCATGTCTTCATATGAGCAGAACGAATGGTTCTACTGTGGGAATGTCCAACTCCTCTCGTTAGTGCTATCTATACCTTGGCCTATAATCAAATAAAGCACCGAGGCTATTAAGCCCTTAGCATGTTCTGGACCTTCTGTGCACACTATCTGAAAGATAACAAGAGGGAGGTTATTTATTATTCCCTCCGTTCCTAAATCTAAGATGTTTTAGCCTTTTCTTGATTCACACATATCTAGACGCGTTTTAGTGTATATATTCACTCATTTTAGTCCGTATGTAGGTCTACATTGATATATCCAAAACATCTTATAATTAGGAATGGAGGGAGTAATCAAGAACAATGAATTAAAATTAATAACACGCAAGGATCCATTGACCATATAGTCTCATAAGAAAGCATCTATTGCACCCATTATGATTGCTAAACTTACCCTGTCAGCCTCGTCATACACAGATAAGCCTGTCAAACAGTTGTGTTTTGCATGCAACTTTCTACAGGGGTGTAGAATGTCATTGACACCACCTCGTGGGCAATTTGTGCTGCTCTGATGAGCCTCTGTTTTGGTGATGATAGCAGTAGAGCTGTTGCAATTTTCTAGAGCAGAACTTAGGCCAGCAACACCATTGCCAATAACCACAAAACCGAAATATCGCGCAGTATTATCTTGCAAACATACGACGATAGAGGCCCTGTCGCCCTGATGTAGCCTACCCCTGTGCTTGGTACACTGCTGGGAAACACTTAGCAAGTTAGCATCCTTCGTGATCACGAAACAGAGTATACTGAAGAATATGTAACATAGTCAACCTGGTGTCTATCAGCTTAAAGTAATGAAGAATGACATTTCAGTTTTTGCCACCAAAGCAACAGCAACTGGTTGAGAAATTTTAACATGTTTTTAAGTTCTTTGCTGGATCATGTTATCCCCATTTGTAAAATTCGGTATTGCTTTTTTAACTCGACCTAGAAAAAAAATATGTGGAGAGAATTTTAAGCAACTTGAACATGACTCCAGATCTTATAACACTTGCAAGGCTGGGCATAGAATTACACTTAACAACTGAGATTAGCTTGATAATCAATTTAAAAGGGCCCATACTTTAAACTGCAGACAATAGAGAAGTGTATGAAAATATATAATTAGTGTATTAGTGATGACTCCCAAGTGCAGGAGATCAATTGTAGTACCTTTCAATTAGAAAAGGTTGTCGAACCCACGAGGAGCTGAAGGTATTGGTTAGCAAGATTGATAAATAAAACAATAAAAGATGCAAGTGTTTTTGCTATTTTTGGTTGTATAGTTGCAAAACAGATAACATATAGTAGCAAGTGAAAGCTCTCAAAGAGAGAAAGCCCAATCCTCTTATGTGGCAAGAGGACAAGCTCAAGTGATGTGTAACTTATATGTGGCAAACGTTCCCGAGGGCGGCATGGATGATGCTAGGCATAGAGATTTATAAAACAACACGTTGAATATCTTGTCAAGTTTTAATCTTCTTTGGACGGAGCCATAATTAGGTATAGTGATGGCTACGTGTTTGTGAACCCCAAGAGGAAGGTTATGATGTAGACAGCAGAAGTTTTCCCTTGAATAATCTACCCAAGGTTTCAATCCAGTAGGACTTGACGATCTATCGGAAGGTTGTTGATGTTGACTCCCCCTGGCGCTAGGGAGCTTGCACCAACGTGGAATCTGCACAGACACAAACCAGAACTTTGCCCAACACGAAACAGAGAGGTTGTCAATCTCTCCGGTCTTGCAGAAACAAAGAGTTAAACGTATGGTGTGGAAAACAGCAGGAAAAACAGCAAGTAACAGGAAACAGATGATTGCAGCAGGTTGTGTAAACAGTATGAGGAAATTGGACCAGGGTCCACAGTTCACTAGTGGTGTCTCTCTCAGAACAGATAACTAGCATGTTGGGTAAACAAATTACAGCTGGGCAATTGACAAATAGAGAGGGCATAACAATGCAATACATGCCAAGATGTCTACTATGAAATCTAGTTGGGCATTACAACAAAGTACATAGACCGTTATTCCAACCGCATCTATGCCTAAATAATCCACCTTCAAGGCAGCATCCGCATCCTATTCAGTATTAAGTTGCTAACAACAGATTATTGCATGAAGTAAAGTGTGTAATGTAATCAATACAAGTGCCCTTGGACACTGCACCAATGTTTTATCCCTAGTAGCAACAGCACATCTACCATCTTAGACCTTTCTGTCACTGATCCAGATATCTAGAGACTGAACCCACTATCGAGCATAAATACCCCCTCTTGGAGTCACAAGCATCTACTTGGCCAAAGCATCTACTAGCAACGGAGAGCATGCAAGATCAAGAGCACATAGATAAACAACTTGAATAAACATGGTATCAATATTCATCGGATCCCAGCAAACACAACATCTAGCATTACAATAAGATGATCTTGATCATGTTAGGCAGCTCACAAGATCTAAACATGGAGGCACAAGGTAGAGAGACAACCATCTAGCTACTGCTATGGACCCGTAGTCCAGGGGTGGACTACTCACGCATCACTCCGGAGGCAGGCATGGTGATGTAGAGCCCTCCGGTGATGATCTCCCCTCCGGCAGGGTGCCGGGAAGAGCTTCAGAACTCCTCCGATCTGAGATTGACGATGACGGCCGCGACGGAACTTTTCGTGGAATATGATCGACCGTAATAGGGTTTTCGCGTCGCGGAGAATATATAGGCGAAGAGGCGGCGTCGGTGGCCGAGGGGGGCCACCACGCCATAGGGGGGCGCGGGCCCACCCTGGGCCGCGCCCTAGTGTGGCGTGGCCCCCTGGTGGGTCTGCTCCGACTCCCCTTTGGACTCCGTGATCTCCTCGTGATATTATTGACGATGTCTTTTGTTTCGTCCAATTCCGAGAATATTTCCTTAATAGATTTTCTGAAACCAAAAACAGCAGAAAACAGGGAACTGGCACTGTGGCATCTTGTTAATAGGTTAGTCCCAGAAAATGCATAAAAATGATATAAATGTAACCAAAACATGTAGCAATTGATATAATAACAGCATGGAACATCAAAAATTATAGATACGTTTGAGACGTATCAAGCATCCCCAAGCTTAGTTCCTGCTCGTCCTCGAGTAGGTAAACGATAAAAACAGATAATTTTTGAAGTGACATGCTACCAACACAATCTTTGATCAAATAACAATGTAATGCACATGATCTGAATGAAGTGATCCAAGCCAATGGTCTATAGTTTGCAAGCAAGTAAATAAAGAGTAAACATAAGTGATCACACAAGTGCAAACTTTCATGAATAACACTATAAAACATTTAGAGATATAATAGTCTAACATAATAGTTAGTTCACAGCAGCAATAATTCTCAACATGAAAGTGTTTGTATCAACACAAAGGAAGATAATAGCTTCAGCTTTTGCTTCAACTTTCAACATGTATATCATATAGATAATGTCAATGCAAAGAATATGATCAACCAAACACAAAGTTATGTAAAAACTGTTATACTGGAGTTGACAATGATGTTTGCTTAAGTAGACAGAAAGAAGTGGGAAAACTGACTCAACATAAAAGTAAAAGAATGGCCCTTCGCAGAGGGAAGCAGGGATTAACATCATGTGCTAGAGCTGTAGTTCCCGAAGGCATATAGAGAGCATAAAATATTGTTTTGTAAGGTAATGGTGTATACAGGTGTCAACAAATCAGCAAATAGGCAATACTCTACTTCACTAGTTGATCAAACTTTACAAGAGCGGCTCCCATGAAGGACGTTATTTCTACCAGCGGGCAGATCATCCCTCTTCTCTTTTGTTTACACACTTGTGAACATTGCTTGACTGACGAATCAGGGGCAAAAAGATGTGAAGAGAATTGTTTGGTTAAAGTTGTAATTAATTGGGACTGGGCACCCCGTTGCCAGCTCTTTTTGCAAAATTATTGGATAAGCGGATGTATATGCCACTAGTCCAGGTGTGTAAAATTTGATCAACCAGGAAATAAAGACCACCTATCTACGTCCTTATGAGCTTTTCAAGTAGTGACACAAAAAGGAAATGTAACAGTTTTGAGTAGTTAGTAGATAGCACATGAAGAAATTTACTTGGAATGGTGAAAACACCACATAATAGGTAGGTATGGTGGACACAGGTGGCATGGATTTGGCTCAAGGTTTTGGATGTACAAGAAGCATTCCCTCTTAGTACAGAGTTTAGGCTAGCAAGGTTATTATAAGCAAACATCATTATCAACTGGAATAGCAAGAGTGTACATAAAACACAAGGTTTGACGAACCATAGACTCCCACTGTCTTCCTTGTTAACACATAGCCTTCATCCAAAAATTATCTAGACTACTATGGACTTCCAATTATGCAACAGATTATTATAGCAGAAAATCCTTATAGTAGTTCTTCATTAATAGCCATTACTTACATGATGCACAAGCTTAAACATTAATTACTTGACAGCTCAAAACAATTGGCAAGCATCAAATTACTCAAGACAACGATCTAAAAAGATTCATGTAAGCATTTTATACCACTACCACATGCATAGCATTTTTCTGGTCCAACCAAACACCAATCAACTTATTTGACAACTCTCCAAACAGATATAAGTGAAGCAAGAGAGTACTTTCTTCAAAAGAAACTGAAAGCTCTAACAAGAGATGTATGAAAAACTGAGAGCTAACAGCAATAACAGCAACTAGACAGGAATACTCAACAAGTATAAGTGAAGCACAAGAGTATTCTAATGAAAAAGTGGAGCGTGTCTCTCTCCCAAACATGAATACTAGGATCCAACAAGTATAGCACAGCAAACAAAACAAAACAAACTGAAAACAAAAACACACTGACGCTCCAAGGAAGAGTACACTAGTATGAAGCAATAAAAATATAGCACCATTAGAGATGACCTGATAATTTGTAGATGAAGAAGGGGATGCCTTGGGCATCCCCAAGCTTAGATGCTTGAGTCTTCTTGAAATATGCTGGGGAGGTAAGCCTCCCCAAGCTTAAGCTCTTCACTCTTCTTGATCATGTAATATCATTCTCCTCTATCAACACTTGAAAACTTCCTTCACACCAAAACTTAACAGCTTTTCTCATTAGCAGGTTAGTGCACTAAAAGATAATACTTCAAAGTTCTAGCAAAGACAAAACTCACAAGCCAACTATTTTAAACATTAGCCACTGTTACTAGGCTCAAGTGGGCACTTTTACACGAAAAGAAACCACTTAAAAACTTGTAAAAGAGAGAATGCAAAATAAAAGACAGAATCTGTCAAACCAGAACAGTCTGTAATGACGAATTTTTTCGAGGCACTTACGATGCTCAGATGAAAAACTTTTGAAATAATGAAAGTTGCGTAACATCATCAGGAACATGCACAAAAAGTTTCAGCATTTTTCGATTTTTTCTGATTTTCTACTGAATTAAACGGTGACGAACAGCAATCTGTCCCAATGCAGTCCCGAAAATAAAACCAACTTTGCATTAGTAACTCTCCTTGGCACAACAAAACAGCAAATAAAGATACAAAGGAGTTGCTACAGAGGTAAACAAGCATCCTTGACTCAAGAAAACAAAAATAAAACAGCAAATAAAAACATGGGTTATCTCCCAGAAGTGCTTTTCTTTAATGCCTTTGAGCTAGGCATGAAGAGATGCATCAAGTATTGTCAAGACCAGAAAATCCAAAACCATAATTTGTCTTGACACTAGTATCATGTGAGTATTTCATCTTCTTCCTAGGGAAGTGTTCCATACCTTTCTTGAGTGGGAATTGAAATTTTATATTCCCCTCTCTCATATCAATAACAGCACCAACAGTTCTCAGAAAAGGTCTTCCCAAAACAATAGGACAAGAAGGATTGCATTCAATATCCAAAACCACAAAATCAACAGGGACAAGATTGTTATTAACCATTATCAAAACATCATCAACTTTTCCTAAAGGTTTCTTCATAGAAGAATCAGCAAAGTGAACATCCAAATGACATTTTTCCAAAGGTGCAAGCTTGAGAATATCATATAAATTTTTAGGCATAACCGAAATACAAGAACCAAGGTCACACAAAGCATTGCATTCAAACTCACTCAGTTTCATTTTAATAACAGGTTCCCAATTATCATCTAACTTCCTAGGGATAGAAGCTTCAAGTTTTAATTTTTCTTCCCTAGCATGCATGAGAGCTTTGATAATATGTTCAGTAAAAGCCATATTTATTTTACTAGCATTAGGACTCTTAGCTAGCTTTTGCAAGAACATGATGACTTCAGTTATGTTACAATTTTCGAAATTGAAGTTGTTGTCATCAAAAACAATGGAGCAATTATCACCAACACCTCTAAAAATTTCAGCACTTTTACTAGGAACAAAAGTAGTGCTATCAGGCAATTTAAACTTTTTTGTAGAGGTAGTAGAGACATTTCCAACACTTATTATCTTTTCACTAACAGTAGGGGGCGCATTAGCATGTGAGGCATCATTTGTTTCATTAGTAAAAATAGTGCAAACTCTAACAACACTATTTTGTTCAGCAATTTCAGCTTCTCTTTCTTCTCTCTCCCATCTTTCATGAAGTTCAGCAAGCATCCTAATGTTATTATCAATTTTAATTTGGATAGCATTGAGTGTTTTACTCTCTCTAATATCACTAGGAATAGCTTTTATTTTCAGCATTTCAACATCATGAGCAAGACTATCAACTTTAGCAGCAAGAGTATCAATTTTTCCTAGCTTTTCCTCAACAGTTTTATTAAAAGTAGTTTGTGTGCTAATAAAATCCTTAAGCATGACTTCAAGATCAGAGGGCACACTTCTATTGTTACTGTAGGAATTGCCATAAGAATTACCATAAGAGTTGCTACCATTAGCAGGATATGGCCTATAATTGTTGCTACCAAAATTATTCCTATAAGCATTGTTGTTGAAGTTGTTATTTTTAATGAAGTTTACATCAACATTTTTCTCATCATGAGCAACCAAAGAAGCAAGAGGAATATTATTTGGATCCACAACACCATGTCCATTCGAAAGCATAGTCATAATAGCATCAACTTTATCACTCAAGGAGGAAATTTCCTCAACAGAATTTACCTTCTTACCAGTTGGAGCCCTTTCAGTGTGCCATTCAGAATAATTTACCATCATATCATCAAGAAGCTTTGTAGCAGCACCCAAGTGATGGACATAAAGGTCCCTCCAGCAGCCGAGTCCAATAAATTCCTTGAAGAAAAATTTAGTCCTGCATAAAAGGTTTGGATGATCATCCAAGTAGTCAGTCCATGAGTGGGGCAATTTTTAACCAAAGACTTCATTCTTTCCCAAGCTTGGGCAACATGCTCATTATCAAGTTGCCTAAAGTTCATAATACCACTTCTCAAGGAGATAATTTTAGCAGGAGGATAATATTTTCCAATGAAAGCATCTTTGCATTTAGTCCAGGAATCAATACTATTTCTAGGCAAAGATAGCAACCAATCTTTAGCTCTTCCTCTTAAAGAGAAAGGAAACAATTTCAGCTTAATAATATCACTCTCTACCTCCTTATACTTTTGCATATCACAAAGTTCAACAAAGTTGTTTAAGTGGGCAGCAGCATCATCAGTACTAACACCAGAAAATTGCTCTTTCATAACCAGATTTAACAGTGCAGGCTTAATCTCATAAAATTCTGCTTTAGAAGCAGGTGGAGCAATGGGTGTACAGATAAAATCATTGTTGTTTGTGCTAGTAAAGTCACACAACTTAGTATTTTCAGGATTACTCATTTTAGCAAGACTAAAACAAGCAACAGGGCAACTCGAAATTAAAAACTAGATGCAGGAATTTAATTTTTTTGGGTTTTTGATTTTTAACAGCAAGCAAAACAAAACTAAAACAAGACAAAAACAAAGTAAAGAGATTGGAACTGAGAGACTCCCCTTTCCAATAGCCTCCAAGTCCCCGGCAACGGCGCCAGAAAACAGCTGGTGCCTGGTTGACGGGAGAGTATTTGAGGATGATGATGATGGTGATGATGAGTACTTCCCCGGCAACGGCGCCAGAAAACAGCTTGATGGCTACGTGTTGGTGAACCCCAAGAGGAAGGTTATGATGTAGACAGCAGAAGTTTTCCCTTGAATAATCTACCCAAGGTTATCAATCCAGTAGGACTTGACGATCTATCGGAAGGTTGTTGATGTTGACTCCCCCTGGCGCTAGGGAGCTTGCACCAACGTGGAATCTGCACAGACACAAACCAGAACTTTGCCCAACACGAAACAGAGAGGTTGTCAATCTCTCCGGTCTTGCAGAAACAAAGAGTTAAACGTATGGTGTGGAAAACAGCAGGAAAAACAGCAAGTAACAGGAAACAGATGATTGCAGCAGGTTGTGTAAACAGTATGAGGAAATTGGACCAGGGTCCACAGTTCACTAGTGGTGTCTCTCTCAGAACAGATAACTAGCATGTTGGGTAAACAAATTACAGCTGGGCAATTGACAAATAGAGAGGGCATAACAATGCAATACATGCCAAGATGTCTACTATGAAATCTAGTTGGGCATTACAACAAAGTACATAGACCGTTATTCCAACCGCATCTATGCCTAAATAATCCACCTTCAAGGCAGCATCCGCATCCTATTCAGTATTAAGTTGCTAACAACAGATTATTGCATGAAGTAAAGTGTGTAATGTAATCAATACAAGTGCCCTTGGACACTGCACCAATGTTTTATCCCTAGTAGCAACAGCACATCTACCATCTTAGACCTTTCTGTCACTGATCCAGATATCTAGAGACTGAACCCACTATCGAGCATAAATACCCCCTCTTGGAGTCACAAGCATCTACTTGGCCAAAGCATCTACTAGCAACGGAGAGCATGCAAGATCAAGAGCACATAGATAAACAACTTGAATAAACATGGTATCAATATTCATCGGATCCCAGCAAACACAACATCTAGCATTACAATAAGATGATCTTGATCATGTTAGGCAGCTCACAAGATCTAAACATGGAGGCACAAGGTAGAGAGACAACCATCTAGCTACTGCTATGGACCCGTAGTCCAGGGTGGACTACTCACGCATCACTCCGGAGGCAGGCATGGTGATGTAGAGCCCTCCGGTGATGATCTCCCCTCCGGCAGGGTGCCGGGAAGAGCTTCAGAACTCCTCCGATCTGAGATTGACGATGACGGCCGCGACGGAACTTTTCGTGGAATATGATCGACCGTAATAGGGTTTTCGCGTCGCGGAGAATATATAGGCGAAGAGGCGGCGTCGGTGGCCGAGGGGGGCCACCACGCCATAGGGGGCGCGGGCCCACCCTGGGCCGCGCCCTAGTGTGGCGTGGCCCCCTGGTGGGTCTGCTCCGACTCCCCTTTGGACTCCGTGATCTCCTCGTGATATTATTGACGATGTCTTTTGTTTCGTCCAATTCCGAGAATATTTCCTTAATAGATTTTCTGAAACCAAAAACAGCAGAAAACAGGGAACTGGCACTGTGGCATCTTGTTAATAGGTTAGTCCCAGAAAATGCATAAAAATGATATAAAGTGTAACCAAAACATGTAGCAATTGATATAATATCAGCATGGAACATCAAAAATTATAGATACGTTTGAGACGTATCATATAGCTAAATAAATAAACTACAACCCCTTATGATGGATCATGTGGCCAAGCAAATGACTGCACAAGAATTATTAAGACATAAAGTCCCACCATAGCATTACACTCTAAGGTCCCCAATACTAATACCCTCATAATATAACTTCATGACTCGGTCTCAGGTTTACGTGTCCTCCCAAGTCTCCATCAATTCATTACACTACGGTGTTCTCCTATGAGCCCATAAAGGTGAAGTGTTGTGCAGTCGACGTTCGCACAACACCATCATAGAATCACATAAAAGATAAACTCTTGACAAAATACCAACACATGTCATATATAAATCATTGCCAATTCATCCTATGCCCTCAGGAACATACGGGAACTACTCACAACGTGCGAACATGATGATATTCAGTGGCATAAGTGGTACAACACAATCTGAAATTATAACTTCACCAACAAATAATGACAAGTACTCAATCACAAACATGAATAGTAGCACAAGACATGTATCTAGGGTATAGCAACTCTCAAACTGCGAGGGGAACGGAGTGGATCGCGGTGATGATGATGGTGATGGTGCTGGTCTTGATGGGGGTGATGATGTAGAGGCCTCCTCCCACGCCAAGGAGGAGAGGTGATGACGATGACGATGATTTCCCCTTTCTCCGGAGTTCCGGAGCGGCAGGATCTGACCCCCCTCGGAAGGGATCAGGAGTTTCGCCGCCGCCGCGACCTCGGATGGACTTGGAAAAATTACGGCGTTACTTTTTGGGCGAGACGAAGGCGTCGATAAAAAGCCCTAGGCGAGGAGGTGCCCGAGGCACCTTTGGGTGGGTCCCACGCGGCCAGGTACATGGGCCGCGTGGGCCACCCCCATTTGGCCCTCGTGGCTCTCCTCTCTTCGGTCTTCTTCCCTCTGCCTTTCTCCCGATGAAAAACTGACGCAGTATTTTTCCTTTTATTATTTGAGTTCCTGTAGCTCCTGAAACATTAAAGACAAGAAAAGGGGGTTTTCTGCCTCCCAGAAATTAAATACCAAAAATAGGGACTTTGTATGAAAGTCCCCAAAATCATCTAAAACATGTAGAAACAATCATATAATCATGCAAATAACATTCTAGTATGATACTAAAAGTTATATAAATGATGATATAAAATGCACGTATCAATTAGTAACAGTGGATGTGTATTAGCACTTAATATAATCCTAATAACATAACTGATTGTTGTAGATAGTGTAGTGCTCTTCTCTTTAACACAAACTATGACTGAAACCAGATTTACTCAAAAACTGCCTTTTGCCTCACTTCATTTGTCTTTTTCGCAAATACAAATATATAAAAAGGAATTAAGCACTTACCCAAGTAGCACTAAAATGATTGGGCCAGGTATGCCAATTGACTTAAACAAGCACGTGAATGCATTCTTTCATGAACCTTTCTCATAACAATTTCTCTAATTATATTGCAAGGACTATGCTACTGAACTTTCTCCAAGATCAGTATTCCTATCAAATCAAGTAGCCAACAAATTAGAACAAAATAAACGATGGGGTATTAATGGTAAAGAGTATATGGTTTATACATCAGTATGCTCAAACCTAGATGGACAATTATGCTATTGATATGTGGTTAGCAGATGTGAAAATAACCTGCATGCCAAAGCATTAGCATAAGAAGGTATGCATACCGTTCAATATGGACCCATCTTGTGTAGTCAATTGGGCATGTTATTGCTTGTTAAAGACGTTAGCAGAAGTGAGTGGAATCTCCACCAACATCAACATGGTGAACAACAATATTACTTCCATTTTAGTTCCTCTGAAGCATTACCCAATACAGTACTTGCTATCAATTGTCAACTGCAGGTCACCAAAAAGGAATCAACTTCGTTATCATTAGTTCTGGGGTACCATCAAGTTGTGTCATTAACTTCACCAGTTGAATAGTTGTTAACATTTATGAAAATCCCCATATATTATATGTTCGATAATGAACTCCCAGATCCTTATATGTTTGATAATGAACTCTATAGCACTACTTGCAACCTTCTTTGTTTGTTTTTTCTTCAATCTAACGGTACTCCGGTGATCTTTTGCAGCCATCTCATTTCTGTGAAGCAAAGGGCAGTCCTGGTATATCTTGTTGAGCAAGGAGAGTTACACTGTGTCACATTGAAGTTTCAGTCGCCTAGCACAAGATTTTGGCCGTAATAGTTAATAATTTTAGTCATCCTACAACGAGGTTTTGCTGAAGTGGTGAAGTTTTGTTTGGTCATGTTTGTATGCACTTTCTTCCTTCTCTGTTCTGTCAATCTTGAGCTGTAATGTGGAGGTTGTATATTACACCAGTGGCATCATGTTGCTTCAGCAACGGTGTGGGAGATGTATCTAACTTTTGCTTTTTACCAAGAGGAACCTTGCTAAATCTTTGTCTAGGCTGTAACTTGTCTTGATGCTTTTTTATTTTGGGCTTGCTGGTGTTTTTTTTCTTCTACTATGAAGCAGGTATCAAGATTTGAGTTAGTTTTTATTTTATTTTGATGCCAGATAATTTGTCATGTGATTGCTTTATGATATGGTTTTTCTACTAGTTTTTCTTGACTGAACTCAACCATGCAAAATTTGGATGACTTACAATTAAGATAAGCTCTGCATTCAACGATGCCTCCTGTCTCTGTACTCGTCTCTAGAATAGCGATCTTCATGATCCCTTCTTGAGTGCTTATAAGAGTCATCATATCTAGACCTCTTTGACTCATAGCTATCTGCATCTCTTGTTCTGTCTCGACCATACTCTTCACGCGTCCTCCTATCCTTGTTATCATCATCACTGTCCCTATTTGAATTTGGGTCATATCTATCTTCTATAACTTTTCTTTTCTAGTCCTTTTCCACAACATGTTCACCTTTCCTCCTCTCATGTTCTATCTCTTTCAGTCTCTCTTCCTCCCTCTCCCTCTGCTTTTGCTTCTCAAGCTCCTTCCTCTCCTCCTCCCGTTGTTTTTGCTTCTCTAGCTCCTTTCTCTCTTCCTCCTGTAGTTTTTGCTTCTGCAACTCCTTCCTCTCTTCCTCCCTCTGTTTTTGTTTCTCCCGCTCCATTCAGAGCAGTCTAAAGAAATTTTGGACCCGGGGCGGGTTCAGCCAATATATTTTATACTAAACTCTTATACATCTATATAACTTAGTTTTATTATATTACAATCCTATAAGTATATCTCCCCATAAATAGTTTGCAAAGTTAACTAAATACATATTGCTACTAATATTATGTGTATCATTCTTATATGGTATGTACGTTGAAAATATAATTAATTTGTGTTGAATCTAAATAGTTTTGTAACCAAAACTATATTAGTTTTTCCTCTATACACATAGGCAAAAAATGGTAAAAAAAATATACGCCTCCTTTAGCAGTTGAATTTAGAATTATTATCTATAATATTGTGGGAGACATATCTATTAAGTATATTCTAACAGATATCTGATAACCACAAGTATAGGGGGTGTATCGTAGTACTTTCGATAAATAAGAGTGTCGAACCCAACGAGGAGCAGAAGGTGTTGACAAGCGGTTTTGATGAAGGATTCACTGTAAATGCTCTCAGACAAGTTTTTAGGAGTTTTTGATATGACAGGTAAATAAAGTACAAGTAAATAAAATGCAGTAATAATAGTTGCAGCGAGTGGCCAATCCTTTCTACAGCAAAGGACAAGCCGGTTGTTGTACTTATAATGACCAAACGTTCTTGAGGACACACGGGAATATTGTCAAGTGCTTTCGCTTCATATAGTTGATTAATCTTCATTGTTTTGATAAGTGTTGTGTGGGTGAACCTATGCTAATGCACCGCCCTTCCTAGGACAAATACATACTTGTGATTATACCCTTGCAAGCATCCGCAAATACAAGAAAGTAATTAAGATAAACTAACCACGGCCTTAAACTTTGAGATCCTGCTATCCCTCATGCATCGATATACCAATGGGTGTTCAGGTTTCTGTCACTCCGGCAACCCCACAATTGGCAAACGAATACACAATGCATTCCCCTAGGCCCATAAAGGTGAAGTATCATGTAGTCGACGTTCACATGACACCACTAGAAGAATAACACCACAGCTTAAGCATCAAACCATTAAATATTACTCAACATAGTTCACTACTAACATCAAGACTTCTCCCATGTCCTCAAGAACTAAACGAACTACTCACAAGACATCATACGGAACATGATCAGAGGTGATATGATGATGAATAACAATCTGAACATAAACCTTAGTCCAATGGTTTCACCCAATAGCATCAACAACAAGAGTAATCAACACCGGGAGAGTTTCCCCTATGAAATAGACAAGATTCAGCCCTAGATGTTATAGCGGAGACGGGGTGCAGCGGCGGTGATGATGGTGTTGGCGGTGGAGATGATGATGATGATCCCGATGAAGTCCAGCTCGATGACGGTGATGATGGCGACGATTTCCCCCTCCGGGAGGGAATTTCCCCCGGCAGATTTCTTCCTGCAGGGGAACTTTTCGCTCTCTGGTGTTTTCCGCCTCGTGGAGGCGGCGGAATATTTCGATGGCCGTCCCCCGTGTGTTAGGGTTCCGAGGGGGTCAAGTACGCGAAGGGGGAACGGCTGTGGTGGGCCAGGGCCCCCAAACCACCTGGCGGCGCGGCTGGTGGGCCCGCCGCGCCAGCAGGTAAGGAGGGCCCACCTTGGCCCTTCTCAGCCTCCCCTTTTGGCCTCCTCCGTCATCTGGCAAAATAGGGACTTCCATATGTCTCCTTCGATTTATTGATCTTCAGAAATAATGCATCTCGACGGTGCTTTTTCCAGCAGAATCCTGACTCCGGTGTCCAATTCTCCATTATTCATTAAACATGCAAAATAGGTAAAATAACATAAGTAACACTTCTAAATATGAAATATATCGATGAATAGCAGTAAATTATGATATAAAATAGTGATGCAAAATGGACGTATCAACCCCCCAAGCTTAGACCTCGCTTGTCCCCAAGCGAAAACCGAGCTCAGTAAACATGACCACAAGTTTATGGAGCAAAGTGTCGATAAATAAAATACGGACAAGAAGCATCACATTCATTGATACACAAGTCATTCTAGACAGCAACTTCTCTTCATATAATCTAACTTGAAATAAGTAAAGGGAACCACGATGAAGTGCATAAAGAGAACCATGATTGGTGAATGCAAACTTAAACTCTTGGTCAGAGAACAATTAACAGATCATACTTATCTTTCGAGAAGAGTCTTTATATCAGAGCTTATATAGCAGAACTTACATTCCTTAATCATAACAGTCTCCTTACAGTCATTGATAACTTTCAAAGTTATATTCATTCGGATAAAAGCTATTGTGTGAAACAAGGAAATGATGGTGGACTCAAATGGCAATGATTTGGCTCAAGGTTTCACCAGACCCAAAATTCAGAACCAACAAAAACTTTTTGAAATGTTTCACTGATGATTGTGTTTTCCTTCCCATTGCTATGTTGAACCTAGTGTGACTTGTTGTTTAAAATGTTTGACTAGTAAATATTAAACCTAAGAACTCAACCAAGATGAAAATATCATTAACTTTGGTGATCATGTCATGACAAGAAAAATATTCCATGTATCTTTTCCATTCTTATTTTGGCCAACTCCATTTCAATGATACTTGGTTTAGCAACACCCAAAACTAATAACCATTATTTGAGAAAGTAAAAGTATTTCCAGAACTATGTGTTCCCAAAAATGTGGAGATCTATATGCTATCTCCTATCTATCTTTTAAACTTGATATTTTGCATTTGTATGCAACTCCCATTTTATAAGCTTTGGTTATCATTACATTTTAAAAGGAACACAAGTGGGAAATATATTACCCCACCTATTTTGCCTTGCCCAAAACCCTTTTCAAAAATATAAAGGTGGAGTTGAGATAGTTTTAAACATCATCTTGTCATAATTAGGAGTGGTCACTTTTCCCATAAGATAATATTGTGGAAATGGTGGAATGATTGAATTCTTGTGTTTGAATTGTGTGGACTTGGAAGTGGTGTTGGTCTGGTTGTGATTATTTGCTTAATGGACTTCTGATAGTATTAATTGTTAATTCTTATTTTACTGTTTGCTTGGGTGAATATTTACACCAATACACTTGAGTGCTAAGTTGGAAACCCACTGGTCCCAAATATGGAATGTGACTTAAACTTAAAAGCAAACTCCTCAAATTACTCAACAAATGGAAATTAAGATCATGAGTTAAAGAAATGATCTTAATAAATAATTTTCTCTACTTAACTATCTATTTCCTTCAAACCAATATTTTCTCTATGAAAATAAAAACTATTTGAAGTGGATATATTTGTCAAGGAAGTTCCAATGGTTCAAAAATAATATTTTGAACTTGATTTAAAAATTCTAAAAGATTATAAATTATATTTAAGAAAAGTGCCATGTTTAAACCCTATGAACAAATATTGTTCAAAACATTTTATTTTCAAATACCAAATTTTGTGGAGCTTCTACATGTATTGGGGAGGCCACCTGAACATTTTCAAATTTTTCTAAAAAGTTTTAGTGCCTCAATAAAATCCTTGAAGTGCTACTGGATTTAAAAGGAAAACAGAAAAAAGGACTTAAGTGTAAATAGGAAAAATAGCCCAGGGGGTTTTCTGCGAAACCCTCTTCTTCCTCCTGTAGCAGCAGTGCTGCGCATCGCCGTGTCGCCCGCACGACGACCTCGCCGCCCGGACCCCCCTCTCTCCCGCTCCTCTGCTCTCCTGCGCCTCTCCTCTGCGAAGAGGATAAGAAGAGCACCACCCCCGCTCCTCTGCTCTCCTGCTCTCTCTCTCCCTCTCCATGTCCCTCCTCCATGGCCGAACCCTAGCCGAAGCTTCGCCGCCGCATCACCGCCGTTGCAGAGCTCCCTGAGCACATCGGAGACCGTCATCGACACCGCCTCGTCGTCCTCTGCACCCTGGTCCAAGGAATCGCCGCGGGAAGCCGTGAATCGAGCAGCCCGAGCTCATCCTCTTCCGCTCCGGCCGCCGCGCTTCGAGCTAGCTCGCCGCCGTTCCCGTCCACCTCCGCACCAACGGATCGCACCCACGCGTCGAGGGTGAGCAGGCGCACCTCCTGGACATGCTCGTCCTCCTTCTCCGCTCCTAGCTTGTCGCGTAGCCGTAGATTCCGCCGTGGCCCGTAGCGTACCGCCGCACGACCTCGTCGCCGGAGCTTTGCCGGCGACCATTAGGTCCATAACGCCGCCACTAAGTAGCCCGTGCTCGTGCGTGTCGAGTACGAGCGTTATTTGGCCTCCGCACGCCGTAGAACGTCGATCCCGTGCGCGTCGTCGCCGGCGGTCGCCGCGGCCGTGCGCAACGTCGACGTGCACCGGCACACCTCTTATTGGTACGCGCACGTATTCTATCACAAGTGCGAGCCAGCCCAGTGGCTAGCACACAGCACACCCACGCGCGACGTCTCCGGTTCGAATCCCGCGCGGCGCAAACCTTTTTCCTTTTAATTCCATTCGCTGACAGCTGGGCCCCACCGGTCAGCGACCGTGGTGGCCAGCACACCCCGCACCCAGCCCAGTCAGCGCCAGCGTGGCCGCTGGCCCACACGTCAGTGACCGTGTGTAGCGCGCTGCTCGGTTCAAAATGTTTTGTTAGTTTTTCTGTCAGATAAAATAAACAGCCAGATTCAAATTTAAACTTGTAAAATGCATATCTTTTTGAGTATTGATCCAAAAATTACAAATAATATACCAAATTGTTCAGAAAAATAAGGCCTGTCTTTTGGTATAACTCACCTATCCAAATAAATTAGTATATTTAATATTTTATTAAAATAAAGAAAATGGTAGAATGTAAAACCAATTGGAAAAATTCATATCTTTAAAAATAAGGATCCAAAAATTAAGTTTGACCTCTTAAAATGTTCAGCAAATGATAACCTTTATGTTCCACCTTGTTTCCAAACATGGATAATTATTTTGTAATGTTGTTTAAAATAAACTAACAAAGGGGCATATTTAAAAAGGATTTTATAAATTAATCCGTAATGATTTTGGAGCAAATCTAATTTTGCTATGTTCCTAGTGTTTCACTTTATCATATCCTAACTTGGTGTAATATTTTGACTCACAGAAAATATATAGTGACCTAACTTTTGTCTGAAGTATTTCCTGTTCAACAGGAGGTGCTTGTTGTTAACCTTCGCCTCAGATAGTTTTGTGATCGATGTACCTAGCTTGCGTATAGGTGATGGACTACTGACTAGTATAAAACCCTCGTAAGTGTAGATCCTAGCTGTTGCCCGAATGATTAGCTCGAAGCTTACGGGTTGTTACTTGCCTGTATACCACTGGTGGTTTGATTTGCTTAGTGATTGTTGTGTTACCCTCCTGTTTGCGACGCTAGATATAAACACTACCGGAGTGGTCTTTGGAACGGAGTTATTGAGGAAGGGGAATTCGTTGAACCTGAAGATCAAGACCAAGTTCACTTTGCCGAGCAAGGCAAGCTATCCTCTGAGCTTGCATTTATATACATCTATTTTGGTTCGCATGTTTTACTTATAAAGAGCAATAGTGATTTATGTGGTGTTTGCCACTAAAGCTATGATTTTGAAAACCCTTTGTTTTAAAAATACAAGTATATTATTTTGACACCCTATATGGAGATATTAGATGGAAATTCTTTTTCAAACTATAGGACGGGAAAAATATTGTTTACTCAAAACTCCTTTGAAAATACTTGTGCGGTTGTGGAATACCGAGATGTCGGTGTGGAAATGGAGAAATGGTGAATGGAGATGTTTATGAAAAATGCACAGTGTCCTAGAACCATGACGACCAATCTTACCCTGTGCGACCACATTTACCCACATATGGGAAAGGGCGTAGTCATATAGTTTGCTCATATTAGTACTGGATGCCTCAACAACGGGGATGACCCGTTCCATGAGGGGATGGTCTGAGGACCCACCCCCTGACCTGGGTCCTCTTAAGTGAAGTCTGCCAACAGAGTTGGTATGAGTGTATTGGAGAAAGAGGATTGAAGGTTCCACCATAAATCGCCGGGCAGAACTACGAGTCCTCACACTTAGATTCCGACGGGCTGGGTTAAGTGTGTTGGAAAGTTTCGTAGCGGTAGGGTCCTATACTAGCATGAGCAAAGGAGAGGCTATGGTCGGTGGCTCAACTTCGCATACACCTTGTATGGCGGGACGTGGCTGACACGATGAGTTACCGGATGGGTGTGGGCAAAAAGCGTGCTACCTCTGCAGAGGGTTAAAACTATTCGAATAGCCGAGTCCTCGGATATGGACAATTGGGAGACTGTTCCTAAGACCATGTGCAAGTTTTGGAAATGTTTAAGTTTTAAAAGGAAAATGGAGATGTTGTGTTTGTGCAACTATACCGACGAGTCGGTATGAGGTTGCTGGAAAAGAGGAGGACCCTGAGGGGCTATGATCGAGAAGTGCAAAGTTTTGTGTCCTGAAAGTGGAAAATGTTTTATGCAACTATACCAAGGGGTTGGTAGAAGGTTGTTGGAAAACTGATTTGACCAGGAATGGATCTAGTCGGAAAAGGAGGAGTTTTGGAGAAATAAACAAATGGTGATTTTCTGGGAAAATGTTTATTAAAGAGACTTCTTACCTTTTTCAACAAGGATGTATTTACGGGAAAAAGTTTTAAAAGCGACTTCTTACAAAAACTGATTTATGGGAAAAAGTTCTAAATCCTTCTTTCCTGTTTCAAATAAAGTTATAGGAATTTCAAACAAAGGTTTATTAAACAAAAGTCCATCCTCCTCTTTTTAATAAAGAGGTGGAGTTTTCAAAGCAAAGAAAGTTTGATTTAAACAATAAAAAAATAGTAGTGCATGCTTATTCCGGGGGTAGTTTGCGAGTACATTCAAATGTACTCATATTGGTTTCGTCCCTGGCTATTGTCTTAGCCAGATTCTGAAGAGGAGCAGTTCGAAGAAGAAGTGGTTAATGACGTCAATGCGAACTAGGGCGCATCCCAGTCAGCTGCCTGTAGGGTTGGCAAATGACTTGGGCTCCACGTTGATTGGGTGATTTCCGCTGCGAGTACCTGATGAAGTTATGGCTTCAATCAAGTAAGTAAATTTATTCGGTATTTATGGGTGTTCTGTGATACCAATTCGAGTTATGTGCAACAACAGACTGATCATGGGATTGTTGCAGGAAACATAACGGGTATCTCGGATAGTTAATCCGGGGTCACCACAGACTTGGTATCAGAGCCATCCTGACTGTAATAGACCTTAGTTAGCATGGACGTTAGTTAGTAAAGAAATATTTGATTAAAAATCTATTAATACCAAAAATATATTTTTCCAAGGAAGTCCAAAAATAACTTCCACTCTTCGTATCTTCTCAATATTTTCTGAGTCTCATCCCTCTATTTTAAGATTTTCCAAGGATTTCTCTGCTCTCTCTTACCCGTTCAAAATACTTGACGATGAACCCAAGTGAGACCTGATTAGCTAGCACCTACAAGAAAAAGCTTCCATCTCAAATATTCAACATTCAGCATCAAGGTAATTGATCTGCAAAAACCAAGATCGTCAGTATCAATAAAGCAAGAAACCTCGAAGACCTCAACTCAATATCGACAATTCCACTCAGTTACTACCTCGACAATCCCAAGTATTCCAGCTGAAGACTAAGGCGATAAAATGAAGACTTCAACAGCCCTGTTTCACCAAGGCCCATACGAGAGAATTATTTTGGAAAGAAAAATATTACTACCTAAAATTACTTGTATCTAAGGAAGCCTAAGTGTAGCTTCCACTCTTTTCATCTTCTCGAATTATTCTAAACCTTATCTCTTGTCTAAAGGTTTTCAAAAGTTTCCATCTGTTGTCTTACCTCCATTCAAACTTACATACTTGACGACACCCCAAACCAGACCTGGGTACTTAGCAACCCGAAGACTTCAACAGCAAGGCGATTTATATGCGAAGACCGATGATCCGTGCAACCTTCCAAAATCGCAGTAATTTCACCGCCAAAGTTTCCCACTTGGACAAGGTGAAGAAAATCCTCGAGATACAAAGACCCATAGGATCAATAGGATAAGCTCGTTTTACTTGAGCAAAACCCATCTTCCACGGTATTAAACGCCTGTTGGTGCTAAAAGTGCCTTGATTGATCCTTGCTTGTGTGTTGCATTTATGTGTGTTGCTTTCCTTGTGTGCTTCACAAAACCCGCCTTGTCGGGAACCCAAAGTAACCACACTGTTGTCTGTTGCTTTAATTCTGACTATTTGCAAAAACCTTTTTGCCTTGTTGGCCATAGATGTATTTTTGTACCCTCTCAAAAGTCCGACTTGGAAAACCCTTCAGAAAATTTTCTCCTAGTAGGAGGAGACAGGTATGGAATACTCGCTACCCCAAGACTCTGCGACCTTCCGCAAGACTGATAGCGGTCTTCATTCGTCGTTTTGTACAACCACATCAAACCATCGAGAAAGATGAAGATTCAAGACCCGACGGTTGATGACACTGGTCATATCTCGTCGGACTAACAAAAGAATATGAAAAACTAACATAATTTATCTAACTTTAGTTTCTCATCTAACCAAATTTTTTTTTTTTGCAAAACTACTAACTGCCTTTTCTAGACCAAGGAAGAGGTGCCATAGGACGGCTCAAAACTAGTTGGTGGAAAAGAGACTTTAGGAGGATATAAGGATGTTGGACTATAAGATTATTAGTCAAAAGGATCTTGATGAAATCAAAATTTGTTGGATGTTGTTAGTAACATCAAACATTTGTGGTTTAGAATAGAGGTGAAAACTTGGAGTGGATCGATAAATTAATTGGATTTGGACAGGTGATATATTGATTAATACTCTGGGGCTAACCAGTTGTGGTCCCCAACCATTGGTGGATATCTGGAGCTAGCAGACGTGACCCTTGAATTAAGGTTTGGAAATAAAGGTAAAAGTTGTTGGATTTTTAGGAAGCACTTGCTAATAAAATGATGTTGGATTGTTTAGAAGCAAGTAAATTAAGAAGAATACTCTGGTGTTGGAATGCTTAAGGTGATTCTTAGTGCAAGCGACCTTTGTGGTAAATTCTTATGGAATTACAGGGAGTGGTCAAAGATGAGTAATCAAATGAGTAGATTGTTGGATGCAAGAAATAATTGGTGGAGGATAAGTGAATGTTTATCGGATTCTAGGAATCAATATGACTTGGTCTAGTAGCAAGACATTCTAGGTGACAGTAGTTTTCAGAGCTTGTCATGCTCTGTTTGGATTATTCTTAGAAAGATCGTTTATATTTGATTAAGAGATCAAGGCCCGAAAGTGTCGAGATGAAATCTGAATTTGGTTAGAAAGTGGGTCAAATTCTTGATGGGATGATCACATGATTGTTGGATGCTTTATTTAGCTTTGATGATATGATTGTGGGAAGATGGCAACCTGAAGGAGTCGGATAATTTGAGATATGCCTATCTGGGGAATAAATTAATCAAGAAATAATTGGTGGACTACTATGATTTTTGTGACAGGATGTAATGGGAAGACTGAGCCTGAAAGGTTCGATGGGTATCCGATAGATTGAACTATAATATGATAAAGAGTTTATGCCCGAAGAAAATGATGGTGGATTAATAATTTTAGCTTGGGCAAAAGTCATGATTCAGTTAACCAGTTGATAGTAGTGGCCTTACCAGAGATATTGGAGTGGTATTTGGAAGACTCGAGAATTAGAGGCCTATGTAACGTTGGTTGTTTTGGATCTTAGGTACAATAAGTTTGATGTTCAGAATATAGCACCCAACTCCCTTGAAAACTAACTTAAGTCCCTCAACCAGAAAGTTTTCCCGGAAACCCTAACTATTCTGGTGCACTCTAACTTACTTGTGAAGACACCTGCAAAGCTTCCTGAAGAACCCGAACCAAAGAAGTCTTTCAGGACCGCCTTTTTCTCGCCAAGTCGAAGGAAGAAAAGCGTGAAGAAGATCTACCGGAAGCCACTAAGAAGAATCAAACGACGGAAGCACCTGCTATGGACGACACCAATCACCAAGCAAGCTAAGATTCAAATAGAAGTTTTTATTATCCTTTTTCTAACTAGAAACCGGAGAGAGTCGAGTACATGGGCTCGACGCATCCGGAAAAACAATGCGTCCTCATCTGTGACCCTCGTAAGAAGAAAATATCAGGAAGTGATATCTGCACCGACCCCAAGCACCGAGGAATGACACCCAAGATGAAGATCGTCAAGCTACCCAAGAAGGACGATGCCTTCAAGTCAACCCCAGAAGCAACCTTCTGCAGGACCGTTTAAAAATCCCCTTTTTAAGGGGGGAAGACCTGCAATAGGTATACAAGAAATGTTAATAATTAGTCCCTTATGCCTCAGTCTTGTAGTATCTGGAAGCAACCAACCAAGACAATCCATCCGAGTCAATCGTCAAGACAACCCCATCATCAAGGATCTGAACTCAGCACAGAAGTTTATCGACAAAGAAAGCCTCGCATCATCAAGTTGGCAAGATCTCACATGGCAACCTCACTGAAGAAGCAACGACCTCAGAAGTATAGTCAGCCCAAAACCCGTGCCCTCGTACTCCCCTGTTACCCCGGCCAAATATCGAGGACGAGATTTATTTTTAAGGGGGGAAGAGCTGTCACATCCCAAATGTTGGAACTAAGAAAAACTTAGTTTTACCAGACCCAAAATTCAGAACCAACAAAAACTTTTTGAAATGTTTCACTGATGATTGTGTTTTCCTTCCCATTGCTATGTTGAACTAGTGTGACTTGTTGTTTAAAATGTTTGACTAGTAAATATTAAACCTAAGAACTCAACCAAGATGAAAATATCATTAACTTTGGTGATCATGTCATGACAAGAAAAATATTCCATGTATCTTTTCCATTCTTATTTTGGCCAACTCCATTTCAATGATACTTGGTTTAGCAACACGAAAACTAATAACCATTATTTGAGAAAGTAAAAGTATTTCCAGAACTATGTGTTCCCAAAAATGTGGAGATCTATATGCTATCTCCTATCTATCTTTTAAACTTGATATTTTGCATTTGTATGCAACTCCCATTTTATAAGCTTTGGTTATCATTACATTTTAAAAGGAACACAAGTGGGAAATATATTACCCCACCTATTTTGCCTTGCCCAAAACCCTTTTCAAAAATACAAAGGTGGAGTTGAGATAGTTTTAAACATCATCTTGTCATAATTAGGAGTGGTCACTTTTCCCATAAGATAATATTGTGGAAATGGTGGAATGATTGAATTCTTGTGTTGGAATTGTGTGGACTTGGAAGTGGTGTTGGTCTGGTTGTGATTATTTGCTTAATGGACTTCTGATAGTATTAATTGTTAATTCTTATTTTACTGTTTGCTTGGGTGAATATTTACACCAATACACTTGAGTGCTAAGTTGGAAACCCACTGGTCCCAAATATGGAATGTGACTTAAACTTAAAAGCAAACTCCTCAAATTACTCAACAAATGGAAATTAAGATCATGAGTTAAAGAAATGATCTTAATAAATAATTTTCTCTACTTAACTATCTATTTCCTTCAAACCAATATTTTCTCTATGAAAATAAAAACTATTTGAAGTGGATATATTTGTCAAGGAAGTTCCAATGGTTCAAAAATAATATTTTGAACTTGATTTAAAAATTCTAAAAGATTATAAATTATATTTAAGAAAAGTGCCATGTTTAAACCCTATGAACAAATATTGTTCAAAACATTTTATTTTCAAATACCAAATTTTGTGGAGCTTCTACATGTATTGGGGAGGCCACCTGAACATTTTCAAATTTTTCTAAAAAGTTTTAGTGCCTCAATAAAATCCTTGAAGTGCTACTGGATTTAAAAGGAAAACAGAAAAAAGGACTTAAGTGTAAATAGGAAAAATAGCCCAGGGGGTTTTCTGCGAAACCCTCTTCTTCCTCCTGTAGCAGCAGTGCTGCGCATCGCCGTGTCGCCCGCACGACGACCTCGCCGCCCGGACCCCCTCTCTCCGCTCCTCTGCTCTCCTGCGCCTCTCCTCTGCGAAGAGGATAAGAAGAGCACCACCCCCGCTCCTCTGCTCTCCTGCTCTCTCTCTCCCTCTCCATGTCCCTCCTCCATGGCCGAACCCTAGCCGAAGCTTCACCGCCGCATCACCGCCGTTGCAGAGCTCCCCGAGCACATCGGAGACCGTCATCGACACCGCCTCGTCGTCCTCTGCACCCTGGTCCAAGGAATCGCCGCGGGAAGCCGTGAATCGAGCAGCCGAGCTCATCCTCTTCCGCTCCGGCCGCCGCGCTTCGAGCTAGCTCGCCGCCGTTCCCGTCCACCTCCTGTCGTGGGTTTGTCACGTCAGGTGTCATAGATGACTTCGTAGGTGTGGGATTACGCGAGTCAAGCATCTCCGAGCTTGGGATCGCAGGAACAAAGATCAACACAGATTTACCCAGGTTCGGCCCCCTCAATGTGAGGTAAAAGACCTACTTCCTGCCTACCCTAGATTGGTATAGATATGATAATCGAGGTGTTACAATGGAGGCGATCCGATCTGGTACTCGCCGTATGAGCTAGGGTTTGGGGCTTGATAGCTTGACCCGCTCTAAGTCCTGCGAGTCCTCTTTATATGCACAGAGGCTCGCTAGGTTACAAAAGGAAACTTCCCCATAAGGAATACATCACCGAGGCCTACTCGGAGACTACTTGGTCTTCACGTCCTCCGGGATTTATCTTCTAGATCTTTCTCCTTATGGCGGTTCAATATTGGGCTTGTTCCCAAGTGGGCCTTCATCCGTGCGAGTAAGTTAAGTCGCACTGGGCCGCGGGTTAATCCAGAGAGTATTCCCCCGACATTAGCCCCCAAGCATGGCCTGAACTTCATAGTACTTCTTGATCTTGAATGCTTAGGCCGTGCTTTTCCTTGTTTCGCGGCTTATAATTGTACAGGTTTGGCCTTGACTCGCACCTGGAAGATCATCTGACTTCATGAGCTTTAGAGCATCCTGATAGCTTCAAAACTTGATGACAACCTATCTTCAAATTTTTGATGATAATATGATATAGCCCCCAAGGATTGAGAGGATGTTATGTGGTAATCATCTCAATTCTTCTCAGAGAACTTCTGAAGGTCATCACCTGTAACTTGACATCATGAATAAAACAATTGTTAAGTTACAAGTAATTGTAATTGGTGTTGCCGTACTATAAGCAGTACATCGACCTCTAGTTAGGCCATCTGAATCCTTAAGTGGGCACTCGCGCGACTCAGTATTTCCCAGGAATATGTGTGTTCAGGGTCGAGAGCGGCCATGATAGGCAATCAAGCTCGATTGACGCCACACCCCAGTACTTTGGCCACATAATGCGAGTAGCAATCCAACTTAAGGTAAATTTGATAATTGCCAATAAATCGGCTGTT
This sequence comes from Poa pratensis, assembly GCA_947311845.1. Lineage (NCBI taxonomy): Eukaryota > Viridiplantae > Streptophyta > Magnoliopsida > Poales > Poaceae > Poa > Poa pratensis. The sequence goes on from CAMZMU010000061.1 coordinate 51,121,265, forward strand.
TCAGGGTAACAAAGACCCCAAGAAACATAATGATATTGCCATGATAGGCTAAGCTATGATAAGCTTTGATTATGATGACACATAAGGTCGCGCCTAGGTGGCAACCGAGTGTTATACATAGGGTTGGATCGCGCGTAGGTGGCGATCCATGGTGATACATGGGGTCGGTCGCGCCTAGGTGGCGACCAGAGATGATACAAAGTTTACGGCCGCGCCTAGGTGGCGGCCGATTTCTGATACAAGGGTCGATCGCGCCTGGGTGGCGATCAGATGTTGCATAGGTCGCGCCTAGGTGGCGACCAAAGTTGAAGTTCTAGCCCTGAGTGGCTGTGATGATACTCAGCTATAAAGCTGGAAAGGATGATGCTTGGCTCTGATTAGCCTTTTCTTATGTATAGTACGGTCGCAGGTGTGCGACGTTCCAAGGGCGAGGTGCCTCGAGACGATCCTCGAAATCATGGCGTTCGCTGCTTTCTTCCCTTACATCCAGCAGGTAGTACGACCCATTGTTTAGCTTCTTGCTGATGATGTAGGGTCCTTCCCATGGAGAGGACAGCTTATGCATTCCCTTGTGATCTTGTTTAAGTCGCAACACTAGGTCGCCTTCTTGAAAGGTGCGTGTTTTGATGCGTCTGGCATGATAGCGTCGCAAGTCTTGTTGATATACTGCTGACCTTGATGCTGCCAAGTCTCTAGCTTCTTCTAATGTGTCCACCGAGTCTTGCCGAGCTATCTCATTATCTGTCTCGATGTAAGCCGCAACTCTTGGTGAATCATGTATGATATCGCTGGGCATGACTGCTTCTGCTCCATAGACCATGAAATATGGTGTAAATCCTGTGGATCTGTTAGGGGTTGTTCTCAAGCTCCACAGTACTGCTGGCAGTTCTTCCACCCAACATCCTGGAGATGCTTCGACCTTTTCAATAAGGCGCGGCTTAATTCCATGGAGAATTTCCTGGTTAGCTCGCTCAGCTTGTCCATTGCTCTGCGGGTGTGCTACTGACGTGAGGTCCAATCTTATCCCATTGTCTGCGCAAAATATCTGTGTAGCCCCTTCAGAGGTGTTGCTCCCATTGTCTGTAATGATACTATGGGGGTAACCAAAGCGGAATATGACCTTCTTCAAGAACTTGACTGCTGTTTCAGCCTCGCAATCTCCCACAGGTTCTGCTTCTATCCACTTTGTGAATTTGTCCACCATGACTAAGAGGTGAGTTTTTCCGTTTGAAGACCGTCTGAAAGGCCCCACCATGTCAAAACCCCATACGGCGAAAGGCCATGTAATGGGTATTGTGCGAAGTGCTTGGGCTGGCATATGATCTTGCCTAGCGTATCTTTGACATCCATCGCACATTCTGACAATTTGCTCTGCATCTGCTAATGCTGTTAACCAGAAGAATCCATGTCGGAACGCCTTTGCCACCAAAGATCTTGACGAAGCATGATGGCCACAATCGCCTGAATGAATTTCGTGCAAGATTTTTCGTCCCTCTTCTGGTGAGACACATCTTTGAAATGCTCCTGATACGCTGCGCTTGTATAATTCATTGTTGATGATTGTATAGGCCTTTGATCGTCGTATGATTTTGCGCGCCTCAATTTCATCGTCCGGCAGCACTCCGCGACTTAAATATGCCATGTATGGCTCTGTCCATCCTGGCTGTTCATGCAGGGCTGCGACTAAAGTTGAATCATCCTCTGGCTCTGCAATGTCAATTTCTGCTGGAGGCTTGACTGATGGATTGTGCAGTTCATCCAGGAAAACATTGGGTGGGACTGACTGTCTATTGGATCCAAGCCGAGACAGGGCATCCGCGGCTTCATTTTGTCTCCGATCAATATGTTCAACTTGGTATCCAGTGAAATGTCCAGCAATTCTGTCCACCTCTCTCCTATATGCAGCCATGTTTGCGTCCTTGCTGTCCCACGTTCCGGAGACCTGCTGTGCCACCAAGTCTGAATCGCCAAAACAGCGTATGCGACTGATGTTCATCTCCTTTGCTATACGTAGACCATGAAGCAGTGCCTCGTACTCCGCCACGTTATTTGTGCAGTTGAAGTGTATCTGTAACACATACCGCAACTTGTCTCCCTTGGGAGATGTCAGAACCACTCCAGCCCCCGAGCCTTGTAACTGTCTTGACCCATCAAAATGCATGGTCCAGTATTTGGTTTCTGCCATGCTGGGGGCAACTTGGATTTCTGTCCAATCGTTAATAAAATCTGCAAGGGCTTGCGATTTAATTGATGTACGCGGCTCATAGCTGATGTGATGTGGTCCCAACTCAATCGCCCACTTAGCGACTCTTCCAGTAGCTTCTCGATTACGAATGATATCTGCCAATGGTGCTGAACTCACCACAGTTATTGGATGCTCTTGGAAGTAGTGCTTCAGCTTGCGACTCGCCATGAACACTCCAAACACCAACTTCTGCCACTGTGGGTAACGCTGTTTGGAAGCTGTGAGGACTTCGCTCACGTAGTATACTGGCCTCTGGACAGGGTATTCCTTTCCTGCTTCTTGTCTCTCCACAACCATGACAGCACTCACAGCGCGGGAATTCGCCGCTATGTATAGTAACATTGGCTCTTTATCTTTTGGAGCCGCCAGAACTGGAGCATTCGTCAATTGATGCTTCAAGGCTGTCAGAGCTTCGTCAGCCTCTGCGTCCCAAACGAAAGTGTCTGATTTTTTCAGCAGTCTGTACAAAGGTAGCGCTTTTTCTCCCAATCTTGATATAAAGCGACTCAAAGCTGCTACGCAACCAGTAAGCCGCTGTACATCTTTTATCTTCTCCGGCTTTTGGAGATCCATCACGGCCTTTATCTTGTCAGGATTGGCCTCAATGCCTCTTTCTGATACTATGAATCCCAATAGCTTCCCTGCTGGTACTCCGAAGACGCACTTTGTGGGGTTGAGCTTCATGTTGTATTTTCTGAGATTTGTAAATGTCTCTGCCAGATCACAATAAGATCCTGGCTAACTTGCGATTTAATCACAATATCATCCACGTAGGCATGAACGTTGCGTCCTATTTGCTCATGTAAGCAATTCTGAATGCATCTTTGGTAAGTCGCACCTGCGTTCTTCAACCCAAAGGGCATGCTGACGTAACAAAAAGCTCCGAAGGGTGTGATGAAGGACGTCTTTTCTTGGTCTTCCCTCTTCATCTTGATTTGATGGTAGCCTGAATAGGCGTCCAAAAAGCATAACAGCTCGCACCCAGCAGTTGAATCAATTACTTGGTCGATTCTTGGCAAAGCAAATGGATCCTTTGGACAAGCTTTGTTAAGACTGGTGTAATCGACGCACATTCGCCACGTACCATTCTTTTTCATAACTAATACTGGATTTGCCACCCACTCCGGATGGTATACCTCTGTGATGAATCCTGCAGCCAGCAAGCGAGCTATCTCCTCTCCTATTGCCTTTCTCCTGTCATCATGAAAACGCCGTAGTGGCTGCTTCACTGGTTTAGCCGCAGGGTTCACTTTGAGGCTATGTTCTGCTAATTCTCTTGGTACCCCTGGCATATCTGACGGCTTCCATGCGAAGATGTCTTTATTTTCCTGGAGAAAAGCAACGAGGGCCTTCTCCTGTTCTTCTTCCATGTGTGCTCCAATGCTAGTTTGCTTGGATGAGTCGCCAGGAATAAGATTTATCTGCTTAGTGTCCTGGGCCGCTTTGAACTTCATTGGTGGCTCAGCAGATGGCGTGGTAACCACACTCATATCGTTTGGGTCCACCTGCGACTTATAACCTTTTAGTTCTTCCGCGGCACAGGCGGATTCTGCGAAAGCCGCATCTCCTTTCTCGCATTCTATTGCTTTTTCTCTGTCTCCGTACACTGTGATGACCCCTCTTGGTCCTGGTATCTTCAACTGTAGGTACACGTAGCATGGTCTGGCCATAAACTTAGCAAAGGCCGTTCTTCCAAACAGGGCGTGGTATGGGCTCTGGAATTTTACTACTTCGAAGCTTAGAAATTCACTTCTAAAGTTCTCTTCTGTTCCAAAAGTTACCCGAGGGTTATTTTCCCCACTGGCCGTGCGGACCTTCCTGGGACAATGCCGTGAAATACTGTTGACGTGGGCTGCAAGCTGGAATCTTTGAGTCCTAGACGCTGGAAAGTATCGTAGTACAAGATATTAATGCTGCTTCCTCCATCCATAAGCACTTTGGTCAGCTTGTATCCTGCAACGTATGGTGCCACAACCAGTGCCAACTTGCCAGGTTCCCGTACCTGTGGCGGGTGGTCGTCGCGACTCCAGGTTACCGCGTGTTCTGACCACCTTAACCAAGCGGGTGTTTTGGTATCACGGCGTTCACCTGCTGACTTCTCCGGCTCAATTTCTCTTCTCTTTTGGAGGTATCAATAACTATGGTGTGATACTGCCCCGTCTGTCTGGGGTTACTCGCGCCGTGCTGCCCAATGTTTGTGTTATGAGCCGCACTAGGGTTTCCTTCATGGGTATTCTCCCCGTGGTGTTGGCTCTCTTCCTTCCACTTTTTGTAATAATGGCATTGCGCCTTGGTATGGTCCGCTGGCCGTCCATCACCTGTCGCATGAAGGTCGCATGGCCGGTTGAACAATTCTTGCATATTGATTGGCCGGGAGCCGTATCCTCGACCCCTTCCACGCTGGCCTCTGAATCCTCCACGCGCATTGGCTACGAGCCCTGAGTGACCATCTTCGCTTTTGCGTTTGTTCTGACTCGTGTTGTTGTGGCTCGTTTGCTGCTGCTGGAGCTTGTTGGAGTTTTTCTTTCCTTTTGCAGCAACCTCCTCTTCTTCTCCGTCTGACGCGTCTCTGGTTTTGTCTGAGCTGGCATATTTGTTAGCCGCAGCCATCACCTCGCTGAGGCTTTTGACTTTATCCTTCATGCGACCCAGTTTATGAATCAGCGGCTCAAACTTGCAGTTTTTCTCCATCACCAGGACGGCTGAGCTTGGTGGTATATTATCTGAAGAGTGTATTATTTCTGCCACCCTTTTCATCCAATGGCGACTTGACTCGCCTTCCTTCTGGACACAGCGCTCTAAATCTTCTATATTGCAGAGTCGCTTGCAAGTTCCTTGGAAGTTCTTAATGAAGGCATCCTTCAGTTCCTCCCAAGTATTTATAGAGTTGGGAGGCAAATTTTGCAGCCATATGTGCGCTGCTCCTTCTAGCATCATGTTCAGGTAGCGTGCGCAGATCTCTTCAGATGCGTTTAGGATGCTCATGCCCATCTCGTAATTGTTAAGCCAAGTGGTTGGATCCATGCTGGCGTTATAGTTTGCCACCTTGCGTGGCCCTTTGAAATCTTCAGAAAAGGTTCCGATCTGATCTTTTCAGTGAAACACGCTGGTCCCTTGAGTCGCGAGGACAGGGCTGTGGGTGCGCCTGCGGGGTTATCTGCGACTCGCTCCTGTTGCCTCTGTGCGACTCCTGACACGTCCTCTGGCGGCCTACTCTGGACGCTTCTTTCTGCCGTAATCCTGTGATTGAATGGTACGAGGGGCAGCTGTGCTTCGGCTTCCGCCCTATTGGCTTGTTGCAGGACTACCGTACTTAACATCTGAATCGCGCGCCGCGCCTCAGCGTTGACCGGGTCATCGCCTGTTGGTACCATCTGTGTCAAGATATTAGCCGCAGCATACATATTATCGACAGGGTTCTGGTAATGGCCTTGTGGGGTGTGAAACCTCCTTGGTTGTTGCTGGGTCTCTTGATTTGTCGGTACCCTTCCTTCCGCAGTCGTCTGGATTCTTGTCCCTGCGGCTGGAGTGAGCGGGATTTCCACTGTTGGTTGAGTCGCGCGCAGCTGTGTTTGCGGGTCAACCTGTTGTTGAGTCGCAGCCAGCGCGGCTACTCTCTGCCGCTCCTGTTGGATTCCTTGGTTTATCTGATCGAGCCTGCGGCGCTCTTCTTCCATCCTTCGAACCTCATGTAGGAGCTCGGCCCTGGCGGCCTCAATTTCTGTTGCACGGAGGGCGGCGTTCGTGGCTGACACAGGGACAAGAAGTGGGTTGCTTGGGGGTGCCGATGCCTCGGTTTCTCCAGCAGTCCCTGACGCACCTGCTCCTCCGGCCATGTAAACCGCGACTTGTGCCATCTCTTGATCTGGTGATGATGTGATTTCTGGTGGGTAACCCCAGCAACTTTCTTCAAAGGCAGGTATGATGGACCCAAACTCTTGCGAGTCCATGCTTTCCACGGATTCTTCCCCGTCATCGGCGACTTCTTCTATTGAATCGCCTTCCTGGACCGATCTAACGGACCTGCCACCGATGAAGCCGACGAAGACGTTGAAGGATCCGAACGGGATGACGTGGCCGGTCTCCAAATAATCTGCCTCCGGCCCCCAGCTTGAATCGTCGATGAGGGGTGTGCCATTGACCGTGATGATACGGCCAACAACAAGATCTTCAGCTCCCTTCATGGATCCTGCGCGGAACGTGACGCTCTTGACCGCAGGCCCCACGGTGGGCGCCAACTGTCGTGGGTTTGTCACGTCAGGTGTCATAGATGACTTCGTAGGTGTGGGATTACGCGAGTCGAGCATCTCCGAGCTTGGGATCGCAGGAACAAAGATCAACACAGATTTACCCAGGTTCGGCCCCTCAATGTGAGGTAAAAGACCTACTTCCTGCCTACCCTAGATTGGTATTGATATGATAATCGAGGTGTTACAATGGAGGCGATCCAATCTGGTACTCGCCGTATGAGCTAGGGTTTGGGGCTTGATAGCTTGACCCGCTCTAAGTCCTGCGAGTCCTCTTTATATGCACAGAGGCTCGCTAGGTTACAAAAGGAAACTTCCCCATAAGGAATACATCCACGAGGCCTACTCGGAGACTACTTGGTCTTCACGTCCTCCGGGATTTATCTTCTAGATCTTTCTCCTTATGGCGGTTCAATATTGGGCTTGTTCCCAAGTGGGCCTTCATCCGTGCGAGTAAGTTAAGTCGCACTGGGCCGCGGGTTAATCCAGAGAGTATTCCCCCGACACCTCCGCACCAACGGATCGCACCCACGCGTCGAGGGTGAGCAGGCGCACCTCTGGACATGCTCGTCCTCCTTCTCCGCTCCTAGCTTGTCGCGTAGCCGTAGATTCCGCCGTGGCCCGTAGCGTACCGCCGCACGACCTCGTCGCTGGAGCTTTTTCCGGCGACCATTAGGTCCATAACGCCGCCACTAAGTAGCCCGTGCTCGTGCGTGTCGAGTACGACCGTTATTTGGCCTCCGCACGCCGTTAGAACGTCGATCCCGTGCGCGTCGTCGCCGGCGGTCGCCGCGGCCGTGCGCAACGTCGACGTGCACCGGCACACCTCTTATTGGTACGCGCACGTATTCTATCACAAGCGCGAGCCAGCCAGTGGCTAGCACACAGCACACCCACGCGCGACGTCTCCGGTTCGAATCCGCGCGGCGCAAACCTTTTTCCTTTTAATTCCATTCGCTGACAGCTGGGCCCCACCGGTCAGCGACCGTGGTGGCCAGCACACCCGCACCCAGCCCAGTCAGCGCCAGCGTGGCCGCTGGCCCACACGTCAGTGACCGTGTGTAGCGCGCTGCTCGGTTCAAAATGTTTTGTTAGTTTTTCTGTCAGATAAAATAAACAGCCAGATTCAAATTTAAACTTGTAAATGCATATCTTTTTGAGTATTGATCCAAAAATTACAAATAATATACCAAATTGTTCAGAAAAATAAGGCCTGTCTTTTGGTATAACTCACCTATCCAAATAAATTAGTATATTTAATATTTTATTAAAATAAAGAAAATGGTAGAATGTAAAACCAATTGGAAAAATTCATATCTTTAAAAATAAGGATCCAAAAATTAAGTTTGACCTCTTAAAATGTTCAGCAAATGATAACCTTTATGTTCCACCTTGTTTCCAAACATGGATAATTATTTTGTAATGTTGTTTAAAATAAACTAACAAAGGGGCATATTTAAAAAGGATTTTATAAATTAATCCGTAATGATTTTGGAGCAAATCTAATTTTGCTATGTTCCTAGTGTTTCACTTTATCATATCCTAACTTGGTGTAATATTTTGACTCACAGAAAATATATAGTGACCTAACTTTTGTCTGAAGTATTTCCTGTTCAACAGGAGGTGCTTGTTGTTAACCTTCGCCTCAGATAGTTTTGTGATCGATGTACCTAGCTTGCGTATAGGTGATGGACTACTGACTAGTATAAAACCCTCGTAAGTGTAGATCCTAGCTGTTGCCCGAACGATTAGCTCGAAGCTTACGGGTTGTTACTTGCCTGTATACCACTGGTGGTTTGATTTGCTTAGTGATTGTTGTGTTACCCTCCTGTTTGCGACGCTAGATATAAACACTACCGGAGTGGTCTTTGGAACGGAGTTATTGAGGAAGGGGAATTCGTTGAACCTGAAGATCAAGACCAAGTTCACTTTGCCGAGCAAGGCAAGCTATCCTCTGAGCTTGCATTTATATACATCTATTTTGGTTCGCATGTTTTACTTATAAAGAGCAACAGTGATTTATGTGGTGTTTGCCACTAAAGCTATGATTTTGAAAACCCTTTGTTTTAAAAATACAAGTATATTATTTTGACACCTATATGGAGATATTAGATGGAAATTCTTTTCAAACTATAGGATGGGAAAAATATTGTTTACTCAAAACTCCTTTGAAAATACTTGTGCGGTTGTGGAATACCGAGATGTCGGTGTGGAAATGGAGAAATGGTGAATGGAGATGTTTATGAAAAATGCACAGTGTCCTAGAACCATGACGACCAATCTTACCCTGTGCGACCACATTTACCCACATATGGGAAAGGGCGTAGTCATATAGTTTGCTCATATTAGTACTGGATGCCTCAACAACGGGGATGACCCCGTTCCATGAGGGGATGGTCTGAGGACCCACCCCCTGACCTGGGTCCTCTTAAGTGAAGTCTGCCAACAGAGTTGGTATGAGTGTATTGGAGAAAGAGGATTGAAGGTTCCACCATAAATCACCGGGCAGGACTACGAGTCCTCACACTTAGATTCCGACGGGCTGGGTTAAGTGTGTTGGAAAGTTTCGTAGCGGTAGGGTCCTATACTAGCATGAGCAAAGGAGAGGCTATGGTCGGTGGCTCAACTTCGCATACACCTTGTATGGCGGGATGTGGCTGACACGATGAGTTACCGGATGGGTGTGGGCAAAAAGCGTGCTACTGATACGTCCATTTTGCATCACTATTTTATATCATAATTTACTGCTATTCATCGATATATTTCATATTTAGAAGTGTTACTTATGTTATTTTACCTATTTTGCATGTTTGATGAATAATGGAGAATTGGACACCGGAGTCAGGATTCTGCTGGAAAAAGCACCGTCGAGATGCACTATTTCTGAAGATCAATAAATCGAAGGAGACATATGGAAGTTCCTATTTTACCAGAAGATGGAGGAGGCCAAAAGGGGAGCTGAGATGGGCCATGGTGGGCCCTCCTCACCCCTTGGCGCGGTGGGGCCCCCTGCCGCGCCGAGAGGTGGTTTGGGGGCCCTGGCCCACCTCAGCCGTTCCCCCTTCGCGTACTTGACCCCCTCGGAACCCTAACACAGGAGGAGGCCATCGAAATATTCCGCCGCCTCCACGAGGCGGAAAACACCAGAGAGCGAAAAGCTCCCCTGCAGGAAGAAATCTGCCGGGGGAAATTCCCTCCCGGAGGGGGAAATCGTCGCCATCATCACCGTCATCGAGCTGGACTTCATCGGGATCATCATCATCATCATCTCCACCGCCAACACCATCATCACCGCCGCTGCACCCCGTCTCCGTTGTAACATCTAGGCTGAATCTTGTCTATTTCATAGGGGAAACTCTCCCGGTGTTGATTACTCTTGTTATTGATGCTATTGGGTGAAACCATTGGACTAAGGTTTATGTTCAGATTGTTATTCATCATCATATCACCTCTGATCATGTTCCGTATGATGTCTTGTGAGTAGTTCGTTTAGTTCTTGAGGACATGGGAGAAGTCTTGATGTTAGTAGTGAACTATGTTGAGTAATATTTAATGGTTTGATGCTTAAGTTGTGGTGTTATTCTTCTAGTGGTGTCATGTGAACGTCGACTACATGATACTTCACCTTTATGGGCCTAGGGGAATGCATTGTGTATTCGTTTGCCAATTGTGGGGTTGCCGGAGTGACAGAAACCTGAACACCCGTTGGTATATCGATGCATGAGGGATAGCAGGATCTCAAAGTTTAAGGCTGTGGTTAGTTTACTTAATTACTTTCTTGTATTTGCGGATGCTTGCAAGGGGTATAATCACAAGTATGTATTAGTCCTAGGAAGGGCGGTGCATTAGCATAGGTTCACCCACACAACACTTATCAAAACAATGAAGATTAATCAACTATATGAAGCGAAAGCACTTGACAATACTCCCGTGTGTCCTCAAGAACGTTTGGTCATTATAAGTACAACAACCGGCTTGTCCTTTGCTGTAGAAAGGATTGGGCCACTCGCTGCAACTATTACTACTGCATTTTATTTACTTGTACTTTATTTATCTGTCATATCAAAAACTCCTAAAAACTTGTCTGTGAGCATTTACAGTGAATCCTTCATCAAAACCGCTTGTCAACACCTTCTGCTCCTCGTTGGGTTCGACACTCTTATTTATCGAAAGTACTACGATACACCCCCTATACTTGTGGGTTATCAAGACTATTTTCTGGCGCCGTTGCCGGGGAGTGTAGCGCTATTGGTAAGTGGAATTGGTAAGGGAAACATTTATTGTACGTGCTGTTTTTATTTTTGCCTGCTGCTATATCTCATTATGGAGGGGTCTTCTCTTGAATTCCTATTTGGGAAAACAACTACCACTGCTAAGGTAGTAGAGGAGGCGCAGATGAGCAGGTAATACCGTTCAAAATTCCTATGAAAATTGTTGAACGTGTCACAAATAACCGCTATGCAGGAGATGGAACTGTCCATCCTGGAGATCATTTGTTATTTCTGCATGAATTGTGCGAGTTATTTAAGTGTGCAGGTATCTCGATGGGAGAAGTTAAGAAGAAATTATTCTCTCTATCACTGTCTGGTAAAGCTGCACATTGGTATAAACTGCTGAAGAATGGGTATTCTCTTGGATGGGAGGAAATTGTACCTCTCTTTTACTCCAAATTCTATCCTCCAAGTGAGATTCATAAGGATCGGAACCTCATATATAACTTCTGGCCCTATGATGGAGAGAGTATCGCTCAAGCGTGGGGGAGATTGAAGGCATTAATGCTCAAATGTCCCATTCATGAGCTTCCTGGTAATATTGTTATTGATAACTTTTATGCAAGACTCTCCTTTCAAGATAAAACTCTATTGGATACCACTTGTGCTGGATCGTTCACTCGTAATAAAGAAGAGTTTAAGTGGGACCTTCTTGATCGGATTCAGGAGAACACTGAAGGATGGGAGAATGACAAAGGTAGGGAGTCAGGTATAAGCTATGACTTTGAGTGTGTTAAAAATTTATGGATACTGATGATTATCGCAAAATTAGCACTACTTATGGTCTTGACTCTCAAATTGTTGCAAACTTTTATAAAGCCTTTGCTTCCTATTTCGGTTTGCCGAAGGAGGGTTTTAAAAATTATCATGAACCATATAAAGATGAATCTGTTTCTCATATATCTAAAGGTGTTGAGGTTAATGTTGCTGATCGCATTATTCCAGAACCTTATATTGAAAAAGTTCCTTTTCCTAATAAGATTAAGGAACATACTATCATAACTGGTGTTGTTAGTAAAAGTAATAAGAAAACTACCAAACCTGATGAGCAAATAACTGTTGAACCTGTTGTAGCATTGGTTAAAGATCTTGTCACTGAAAATTTAGAAGATAGACACATTATCTTTTGTGAGGATGCTTCTAATATTGTCTCACATCCTAAAAGTTCTAGGAAGTCTAGTGTTCCTGTGCTTTCTGTTGGGATAGGTGATCATTGCTATTATGGTTTATGTGATATTGGTGCAAGTTCTAGTGCTATTCCTTATGAGCTTTACAGGGAAATTATGCACGAAATTGCTCCTTGTAAACTTGAAGAGATTGATGTGGTTATTCAGCTTGCTAATAGGGAAACTATCTCTCCAATTGGTATCATTAGAGATGTCGAAGTCCTTTGTGGTAAGACTAAATACCCTGCTGATTTTCTTGTACTTGGGTCGGCTGCCAATGATAGTTGTCCTATTATTTTTGGTAGACCTTTTCTGAATACTTGTGGTGCTGTTATAGATTGTAAGAAAGAGAAAATCTTTACTAAATTTGCTGGTGAATCTTATGAATTCAATTTCTCTAAATTTGCTAAAGCACCTTATGAAACTGAATTGCCTAGTGAGGATTTTGAAATTGCTCAACTTGCATCTATTGTTCTTGCTCCTAACAATGCTTTGCAGCAACATATGGAGAATCATGAAAGTGAGAACTTCAGGGAAGAAAGGAATGAGCTTGATGAAGTATTCCTTCGTCAACCTATGCTCAAACACAATTTACCTGTGGAAGATTTGGGTACCACAATGCCACCCAAGGAGGATCCTGTTTTTGATTTGAAACCTCTGCCTGATAATCTTAAATATGCTTATATTGATGATAAGAAAATATATCCTGTTATTATCAGCTCTAAACTTTCAGGTACAGAGGAGGAAAGGTTATTGGGAGTGTTGAGGAAACACCGCGGAGCTATGGGATATACTCTTGATGACCTGAAGGGAATTTCTCCTACTATATGTCAGCACGCCATCAACATGGAACCTGATGCAAAGCCTGTTGTTGAGCATCAGCGTCGTTTAATACCCAAGATGAAAGAAGTGGTAAGAAATGAGGTATTAAAACTTCTTGAAGCTGGTATTATTTATCCTATTGCTGATAGTAGATGGGTAAGTCCTGTGCATTGCGTTCCTAAGAAAGGAGGAATTACCGTTGTTCCTAATGAAAATGATGAACTAATTCCTCAAAGAGTAGTAGTTGGTTATAGATGTGCATTGATTTTAGAAAGGTTAACAAAGTAACTAAGAAAGATCATTATCCTTTGCCTTTTATTGATCAAATGCTTGAGAGGTTGTCCAAGAAAACTCACTTTTGTTTCCTTGATGGGTATTCTGGGTTTTCTCAAATTGCTGTGAGAGCGCAAGATCAAGAGAAAACTACTTTTACTTGTCCTTATGGAACTTATGCTTATAGACGTATGCCTTTTGGTTTATGTAATGCTCCTGCTACTTTTCAAAGATGCATGTCTGCTATTTTTCATGGCTTTTGTGAGGAAATTGTGGAAGTCTTCATGGACGATTTCTCCGTCTATGGAACTTCCTTTGATAATTGTTTGCACAACCTTGACAAAGTTTTGCAGAGATGTGAAGAAACTAGCCTTGTTCTTAATTGGGAGAAATGCCACTTTATGGTTAATGAAGGAATTGTTCTTGGACACAAAATTTCTGAAAGAGGTATTGAAGTTGATCGAGCTAAAGTGGAGGCAATTGAAAAGATGCCTTGTCCCAAAGATGTTAAAGGTATTCGTAGTATTCTTGGTCATGCTGGTTTTTATAGGAGGTTTATTAAAGATTTCTCTAAAATTTCCAAGCCTCTTACTAATCTTCTTCAAAAAGATGTACCCTTTGTTTTTGATGATGATTGTAAGGAAGCTTTTGAAACTTTGAAAAAGGCTTTAATCACCGCTCCTGTAGTTGAACCACCTGATTGGAATTTACCTTTTGAAATTATGTGTGATGCTAGTGATTATGCTGTAGGCGCTGTTCTTGGGCAGCGAGTAGATAAAAAGTTAAATGTTATTCATTATGCTAGTAAAACTCTTGATTCTGCTCAAAAGAATTATGCCACTACTGAAAAAGAATTTCTAGCTGTAGTTTTTGCTTGTGACAAATTTCGACCCTACATAGTTGATTCGAAAGTCACTATTCATACTGATCATGCTGCAATTAGATACCTTATGGAAAAGAAAGATGCTAAGCCAAGGCTTATTAGATGGGTACTTCTTTTGCAAGAATTTGATTTGCATATCATAGATAGAAAAGGTGCTGAAAATCCTGTTGCTGATAATTTGTCTAGATTGGAAAGCATTCCTTATGATCCTATTCCTGTTAATGATAGCTTTCCAAATGAACAATTGGCTGCAATAAGTGTAAGTTCGCGAGATAGTCCTTGGTATGCTGATTATGCTAACTTTATTGTTTCCAAGTACTTGCCTCCAACCTTTTCAGCTCAGCAAAGAAGGAAATTCTTTTATGACTTGCGGCATTACTTTTGGGATGACCCACACTTATATAAAGAAGGAGTCGATGGTATTATGCGAAGATGTGTTCCTGAATATGAACAACAGGAAATACTGAGGAAATGCCATGGAAGTGCTTATGGAGGGCATCACGCTGGAGATAGAACTGCGCAGAAAGTTCTACAATCAGGTTTTTATTGGCCTACCCTCTTTAAGGATGCAAGAAAGTTTATTTTATCTTGTGATGAATGTCAAAGGGTTGGTAATATCTCTAGACGCAATGAAATGCCTATGAGTTATTCTCTTGTTATTGAACCATTTGATTGTTGGGGATTCGACTTCATGGGTCCTTTTCCTTCTTCACAAGGTAATACTCATATACTTGTTGCTGTTGATTATGTCACTAAATGGGTAGAAGCTATACCTACTAAAAGTGCTGATGGTGAGACCTCTTTAAAAATGCTTCAAGATGTCATTTTTCCTAGGTTTGGTGTACCTAGATATCTTATGACTGATGGAGGTTCTCATTTTATCCATGGTGGTTTTAGAAAGACTCTTGCTAAATATGGTGTTAATCATAGAATTGCTTCAGCCTATCATCCTCAAACTAGTGGACAAGTAGAATTGTCAAATAGGGAGATTAAATCTATCTTGCAAAAGACTGTTAATAAATCTAGAAAAAATTGGGCTAGTAAGTTAAATGATGCTTTATGGGCTTATAGAACTGCTTATAAGAACCCCATGGGCATGTCTCCTTATAAAATGGTTTATGGTAAAGCTTGTCACTTGCCTTTAGAATTAGAACACAAAGCTTATTGGGCAGTGAGAGAACTTAATAGAGATTTTAAACTTGCCGGTGAGAAAAGGTTGTTGCACTTAAGTTCTTTAGATGAATGGAGAAGTGAGGCTTATGAAAATGCTAGACTCTTTAAAGAAAAAGTTAAGAGATGGCATGATAGGAGAATTCTTAAAAGAGAATTTAATGTTGGTGAGAAAGTTCTATTGTATAGGTCTCGTCTCAGATTTTTTGCAGGAAAGTTACTCTCAAAATGGGAAGGACCATTTGTTATTGTGGAGGTGTATCGTTCAGGTGCAATAAAAATTGCTTCATTGAAAGATAACTCTACACAAGTGGTAAATGGTCAAAGACTCAAGCATTATATTTCTGGAGATTCTATTAATGAAGAGGTTGATACAATTAAAGTGGTGACTCCGGAAACTTTCATTGAAGAACATTTTTCTGGGACTGCAGAATTCGATTCGAATAGGTAACAGTTTCGGTAAGAAAAGTTTCGCGAATAACTTTCTAGAAGATATTTTCGTCGTTTTTATTAAATATGGAAAAATAAGAGACCGAACCGGATGGGAGACGGCACCCGTGGTGCCCAAACCATAGGTCGGCGCGGTGGGCCCCCAGCCGCGCCGCCTGGTGGTTTGAGCACCCCGGAGCTCGTCTCCGATCAGGTTTCCTCCTGTACCTTCCTTATGTTGTAAAACTTTTTGCTATATAACTCACCCGAACCCCCGAGGTTCGTATCTCGCCTTTTCATCGTGTTTCGTTTCGAGCTGTTTCTGTCCAGATATTGTTTTCAGATTTAGAAGCGCCATGGTCTCCAACAACAACAACAAGGGCAAGGAGCCTTTGGAAGACGAGACTCAAGACCCCAAGCTGAAGGAGGAAGTCAAGAGCAAAGATGAAAGCGTCATGAAGGAAGTAAAGGGGATGCCGTCAACAAAGGGAGAACAGCCTGCAGTCAGGAAGCCCACCTTTGTGGGATCGGTTAACGCTCAACGTGCTTTTTCTCATAACCTGCAGGGAGCAATACCACCTATTCCGGACTACAGCTCTTTTCCGGCAGTGACGGAAGTACTTCGAGTTACAGATGAGTTCTGTGATCAATACCGAGCCCTGCGGAGGGAGGTGGAAATACTCCAGGAAGAGAATATCAGACTCCGCCGAATGCTGGAACGGTTTCTTACTCCAATCCAAGTCATACCGCCACCACCACCGAAGGAGTAATTCATCATAAGTATTGGCATCCCCTTGGTTTGTTCCAAGCTTGGGGGAGTGCCGCGGTATCACATCATTATCTTTACCTTTTACTTTTCCATAAAGTCATATCGTGAGTAGGGAAGTTATCTTATATGATGGTTTGCAATGTGGAAGTATCTCTCTTTTAGTTGGTTATCTATGTATCCCTTGGTGTGAGTTGCCGTTATGAAATATTAATGAGAAGTTTTATCATTTACTTTCTGCATACTTTATTTTAGCTTGCAATTCTCTTTCATATTGATAACCTTGTTGTTAGTATAGGGATCACTTTTTAGAGCACCAAGTTAATCTTTTTGGTTTTGGCAAACTTAGCATTGGTCAGTAGTAGACAATACTTTGAGACTTAAGTAGAAGAGGGAGTGCATGCAAATATATTATTCCATGATCTTTCTTTCTTTGTGGCTCATAAGCTTAGTATTCTTAAGTTAAACTATTTGTGCTTCTAAGGAAGATTGCATGATTATTCTTATCACTTGTATAATTGTTTGTATCCCTCAACTCTTATGCTTGCTACATAACCTTGCTAGCCAAAGACCTGTATCGAGAGGGAATGCTTCTCATACATCCAAACCTTGAGCCAAACCATTGCCATTCGAGTCCACCATAACTTCCTACTATATGGTATTTTGCGCCATTCCAAGTAAATACTTCATGTGCTACCTTTAAATTATTCAAAACTTATTACTCCTAGTTTTGTGTCACTGTTTATTAGCTCATGAGGGTTCTGTAGAGTTTCTCTAGCACTTTTGTCAAACAGACTTTCACCAATGGACTAGTGGCATATACACCGCTTATCCAACAATTTGCAAAAAGAGCTGGCAAATGGGGTGCCCAGTCCCAATTAACTACAACTTTCATTAATAATTCTCTTCACATGTTTTGCCCTGATTTATCAGTAAGCAACTTAATTTGCAAATAGACACTCCTCCATGGTATGTGAATGTTGGAAGGCACCCGAGGATTCGGTTAGCCATGGCTTGTGTAAGCAAAAGGTTGGGAGGAGTGTCAACTATAAAGAAACTAAAATACATGTGTAAACAAAAGAGAAGAGGGATGATCTACCTTGCTGGTAGAGATAACGTCCTTCATGGGAGCCGCTCTTGAAAGTCTGGTTGACAAGGGGTTAGTGTTCACTTTACTACGATTCGTTGACAACGACATACATAGCTCAAACAACTATTTTCATACTCTCTATATGCTTTGCAAAACTTAAAAGCTCTAGCACATGATTTAATCCCTGCTTCCCTCTGCGAAGGGCCTATCTTTTACATTATTGTTGAGTCAGTAAACCCATTCCTCTCTATCTCAAGCAAGCATTTGAGTTGTTGAGATCCAATTAGTTATATGTGTTGATACTTCTAATCATATCTCTCATTTCCTTGTTTCGCACAATAGCTTTTATCCGAATGAATATAACTTTGAAAGTTATCAATGACTGTAAGGAGACTGTTATGATTAAGGCATGTAAGTTCTGCTATATAAGCTCTGATATAAAGACTCTTCTCGAAAGATAAGTATGATCTGTTAATTGTTCTCTGACCAAGAGTTTAAGTTTGCCTTCACCAATCATGGTTCTCTTTATGCACTTCATCGTGGTTCCCTTTACTTATTTCAAGTTAGATTATATGAAGGGAAGTTGCTGTCTAGAATGACTTGTGTATCAATGAATGTGATGCTTCTTGTCCGTATTTTATTTATCGACACTTTGCTCCATAAACTTGTGGTCATGTTTACTGAGCTCAGTTTTCGCTTGGGGACAAGCGAGGTCTAAGCTTGGGGGGGTTGATACGTCCATTTTGCATCACTATTTTATATCATAATTTACTGCTATTCATCGATATATTTCATATTTAGAAGTGTTACTTATGTTATTTTACCTATTTTGCATGTTTGATGAATAATGGAGAATTGGACACCGGAGTCAGGATTCTGCTGGAAAAAGCACCGTCGAGATGCACTATTTCTGAAGATCAATAAATCGAAGGAGACATATGGAAGTTCCTATTTTACCAGAAGATGGAGGAGGCCAAAAGGGGAGCTGAGATGGGCCATGGTGGGCCCTCCTCACCCCTTGGCGCGGTGGGGCCCCCTGCCGCGCCGAGAGGTGGTTTGGGGGCCCTGGCCCACCTCAGCCGTTCCCCCTTCGCGTACTTGACCCCCTCGGAACCCTAACACAGGAGGAGGCCATCGAAATATTCCGCCGCCTCCACGAGGCGGAAAACACCAGAGAGCGAAAAGCTCCCCTGCAGGAAGAAATCTGCCGGGGGAAATTCCCTCCCGGAGGGGGAAATCGTCGCCATCATCACCGTCATCGAGCTGGACTTCATCGGGATCATCATCATCATCATCTCCACCGCCAACACCATCATCACCGCCGCTGCACCCCGTCTCCGTAACATCTAGGGCTGAATCTTGTCTATTTCATAGGGGAAACTCTCCCGGTGTTGATTACTCTTGTTATTGATGCTATTGGGTGAAACCATTGGACTAAGGTTTATGTTCAGATTGTTATTCATCATCATATCACCTCTGATCATGTTCCGTATGATGTCTTGTGAGTAGTTCGTTTAGTTCTTGAGGACATGGGAGAAGTCTTGATGTTAGTAGTGAACTATGTTGAGTAATATTTAATGGTTTGATGCTTAAGTTGTGGTGTTATTCTTCTAGTGGTGTCATGTGAACGTCGACTACATGATACTTCACCTTTATGGGCCTAGGGGAATGCATTGTGTATTCGTTTGCCAATTGTGGGGTTGCCGGAGTGACAGAAACCTGAACACCCGTTGGTATATCGATGCATGAGGGATAGCAGGATCTCAAAGTTTAAGGCTGTGGTTAGTTTAACTTAATTACTTTCTTGTATTTGCGGATGCTTGCAAGGGGTATAATCACAAGTATGTATTAGTCCTAGGAAGGGCGGTGCATTAGCATAGGTTCACCCACACAACACTTATCAAAACAATGAAGATTAATCAACTATATGAAGCGAAAGCACTTGACAATACTCCCGTGTGTCCTCAAGAACGTTTGGTCATTATAAGTACAACAACCGGCTTGTCCTTTGCTGTAGAAAGGATTGGGCCACTCGCTGCAACTATTACTACTGCATTTTATTTACTTGTACTTTATTTATCTGTCATATCAAAAACTCCTAAAAACTTGTCTGTGAGCATTTACAGTGAATCCTTCATCAAAACCGCTTGTCAACACCTTCTGCTCCTCGTTGGGTTCGACACTCTTATTTATCGAAAGTACTACGATACACCCCCTATACTTGTGGGTTATCAGCTACCTCTCAGACAAGTTTTTAGGAGTTTTTGATAACCCACAAGTATAGGGGGTGTATCGTAGTACTTTCGATAAATAAGAGTCTCGAACCCAACGAGGAGCAGAAGGTGTTGACAAGCGGTTTTGATGAAGGATTCACTGTAAATGCTCTCAGACAAGTTTTTAGGAGTTTTTGATATGACAGGTAAATAAAGTACAAGTAAATAAAATGCAGTAATAATAGTTGCAGCGAGTGGCCAATCCTTTCTACAGCAAAGGACAAGCCGGTTGTTGTACTTATAATGACCAAACGTTCTTGAGGACACACGGGAATATTGTCAAGTGCTTTCGCTTCATATAGTTGATTAATCTTCATTGTTTTGATAAGTGTTGTGTGGGTGAACCTATGCTAATGCACCGCCCTTCCTAGGACTAATACATACTTGTGATTATACCCCTTGCAAGCATCCGCAAATACAAGAAAGTAATTAAGATAAACTAACCACAGCCTTAAACTTTGAGATCCTGCTATCCCTCATGCATCGATATACCAACGGGTGTTCAGGTTTCTGTCACTCCGGCAACCCCACAATTGGTAACGAATACACAATGCATTCCCCTAGGCCCATAAAGGTGAAGTATCATGTAGTCGACGTTCACATGACACCACTAGAAGAATAACACCACAACTTAAGCATCAACCATTAAATATTACTCAACATAGTTCACTACTAACATCAAGACTTCTCCCATGTCCTCAAGAACTAAACGAACTACTCACAAGACATCATACGGAACATGATCAGAGGCGATATGATGATGAATAACAATCTGAACATAAACCTTAGTCCAATGGTTTCACCCAATAGCATCAATAACAAGAGTAATCAACACGGGAGAGTTTCCCCTATGAAATAGACAAGATTCAGCCCTAGATGTTATAGCGGAGATGGGGTGCAGCGGCGGTGATGATGGTGTTGGCGGTGGAGATGATGATGATGATGATCCCGATGAAGTCCAGCTCGATGACGGTGATGATGGCGACGATTTCCCCCTCCGGGACGGAATTTCCCCCGGCAGATTTCTTCCTGCAGGGGAACTTTTCGCTCTCTGTTGTTTTCCGCCTCGTGGAGGCGGCGGAATATTTCGATGGCCGTCCCCCGTGTGTTAGGGTTCCGAGGGGGTCAAGTACGCGAAGGGGGAACGGCTGAGGTGGGCCAGGGCCCCCAAACCACCTGGCGGCGCGGCTGGTGGGCCCGCTGCGCCAGCAGGTGAGGAGGGCCCACCTTGGCCCTTCTCAGCCTCCCCTTTTGGCCTCCTCCGTCATCTGGCAAAATAGGGACTTCCATATGTCTCCTTCGATTTATTGATCTTCAGAAATAATGCATCTCGACGGTGCTTTTTCCAGCAGAATCCTGACTCCGGTGTCCAATTCTCCATTATTCATTAAACATGCAAAATAGGTAAAATAACATAAGTAACACTTCTAAATATGAAATATATAGATGAATAGCAGTAAATTATGATATAAAATAGTGATGCAAAATAGACGTATCAATATCTTAATAGAAGTTTTGAGTGCACCATTACATCATAAAATTTATAGAAACTTGTTGAGCATAAATGGAACTACTATCTTCTCCACCTTTTTTGTTTAAGTGTGTCTTATAAGAAAATTGTGTTAAATAATAATCGCACGACGCATGATTCTATGTACTTGATATTGAAATATAAGCACTTAAACCAATCACTAACGATCATAAAAAGTATTGTGAATTCTACAACTTTCGCTTTCGTACGGTTTGATCTGTTATGCCATCGAAATGTGTACACAACTTCTCATTAAAATTTCTCAAATAGAAATATACGCGTAATATTAACAGCGAATAATTAGTTATCATATATTTCATTTTACAACTAGTACGGATTTCACTGGAGAGAGTATCAGTCTAATTAAACTTGCCAATGCCGACCACATTTTTGTTGGGCAAGAATAGGGTGGTTTCTTTCTACGAGATACACAATTTGTGGTGAATACTTCCACCTAAATAACAAATAAACTTTTCTTTAGGGATTAGTACTTTCTTGGATATAATAGATAGATGTACATTATTATGAGAATACTTTTCTATTTGTCCTCATACTCTTGTGCCCCGTGAAGGATTTCATGTTTGCCCAACTTATAGGCCCTTGAGGAGGCCTTTTCGGTGCCACCACCAGGTGGAAATGAGTGAAAGCCGGCGCGGTAGCCACGGGTGCCAATCATTTTGTCACCAGGACACCAGGCGCACAACCACATGTTGGTGTGCTGCGTCAGATATTCCTACGTCGTCCTTTGAATAGTCATGACCGTCGGCGGTATTGACATGCTCGTCCTCTTCATGGAGACAACCCGAAGGGCATAGCAATGGTACTCAGTTTTCTAAGCGTTGAACTTGCTCCGGTTGTGGGTTTTGGTCGGGGCCATAAAAATCGGGGGCCCAGGGCGGTCGCCCCTCTACCCGCCCTCTAGGCCGGCCCTGGCTCCATTCTCTCTTCCTCCTTATGCCTTTGATCCTTCAGTTTCTTTCTTCTCCCATCTTGACTGCTTTTCCTTTCATCTAATTCATTCTTGTAAGAAGCCCTTTTAGCATAGTTGTGATCTTTACTATTCTTTAATCCTCTCACAGATTTCCTATTCTCACGGCTGTCAGCACTCGTGTCTGATTCACTGCTGCTGCTGCCACTGTAAAATGAACTCTCACTTGAGCTAATCACCCTTCTTTTGTCCTCCACCATCTTTTTAACCTTAGTTTCAAGTCGTCTTTCCCATCCATCTGAATCAGAATCAGAATCATGCCTCACACGCTTAGTAACATTTTTACCCGTGTCCTCTTCCTTCTCTTTAAGTTTTGGTGCTTGTTTATCAACTTTAGAAACATGCTCAGAGGACTTTGCAGCCTTCTTTTTTTCACTGTTATACATTTCTGAGTCAGTCTCTGATTCGTCAGTATACTTTATCTAATTCATTCTTGGTAGATTTGTTACCGAGTTAGTACGTTCTAGGGAATTAAGGAATCATCATCCTGCAAGTATAGAAACATCTTAATGTCTGCAAATGCATGGTATAGCATTTTGATGCTTAGCTAGTCCATCAACTTGTTGGTTTTTGTTCACACCAAAACAGAATCACCTTCTAATCTTTTGGTATTATGTACAACTTGAGCTAGCAGACCCATTTCTCACGCTGGATACTTGTTTATTTGTAACTATGTATTTCCAAGCTGATATTGGTAGCTTGATGTTATTCTATACATGAACATCTTCTTTGCGTGTGTACAAAATGCAGGGGCTGTGGCAGCGATAACATCGACATGGGATTGTGGTGGCGGCGACAACGACATCGACATGGGATTGTGGTGGCGACGACAATGACATCGACACGGGACTGTGGCAGCGACAACGACATTGACAAGGGGTTGTCGCGACGACGAAGACATCACCAGAATTATTTACTATTTTTCTTTGTACATGAGATTTTGGCATATGTCAATGAAAATATTGATATATTCCAGGATAATAGATATAATCTATGTTTGGCCAAATACATTATCTGTTTATATTATTTTTAATCCCCAAATCAATATTAGTGGGCGTGCATGATGGAATGCACGTCACCAGCAATTTTTTTTAAACTCGTCTATATTTACTGCTGGCGGACATACCAACGTACGCCAGCGATAGCTCAAACTACTACTGGCGTGCAAATAAGATGCACGCCAGCGGTAACCACCCTTATCGCTGGCGGACGGCCGCCCGCCAGCGGTAATTATTACCACTGGCGTAGTCATCGCTGGCGGGCGCACTTTTTTGTCCGCCAGCGGTAGGCCTTTTCCTACTAGTGGGCGGTGTCGCGTGGTGCACATCTAAACTTAGCAACCAGTGATTACAACGACCTATGCCTACCCTCTCTCTCACGCACACGAATTATGCCATCTTTTATGGTTGGTGAAGTTTGAAATGAATAAAACTGTGAATACAATGTATGATTAAAACAAAACAAAAATTCAAAGAACTGTACAATATCCACTAGAATAGGTTAGTCGGAGAGGGAGCAATAACCCTCCCTATCTACCATCAAGTTAGTTTTTTTACAAGTGCAGTGCTCATCAAATCAGGTGTGCTCTGTACAAATGGCAGACCCATTGCGCAAATGTTGCTTGTCAAAGACAAGGCCTGCCTTGCTCGGCCCACCAGCACCGTGCAGTATCACACACCACGGTGGGAGTACGTAGGGTCTCGACACTAGTATATGGAGTACTGCGCAATTTCTCTCAGTAGGGAAAAAGGTTGTGAAGGGTTTGAAAATATTCAGAAGATCAATTGTGTAAGACTAGCCATAGTGGGAGTAACATAGCTAGTATCATGCATGCCACGTTGGTAAAAAAATGACGTATCACTGCAGTTAATGAGGAGAGAGATGGTAGTGGTATCATAGATAGATACCATAACATAACGGATTCCAAGATAAGATGAGTGTACAACCTAATAAATACACTAGTATATGATACCACAAATATGTTACTACCCACTATGGAAATAATAACATAGACTAGTATCATATGCATGATACTAGTGTATGATACTCCCCACTATGACTAGTCTAACTGAGACATAATTTCCTTACTCAATTCGAGATAATTAATTTCCCTAAGTATACAAAGGATTACAATACGTATGTGGTGCTTCACCAGCAATACTGGTAAGAACGAAAGAATGCTCATGGTGAGTGTGTGTGGATTACAAGAGATCCAATGTCTTAATGATATAGAATAAATTCCCAATTTAAGTAACTGAAGATCTCCTAGAAGAATTACACCGTGCTAAGGTATTTTCTAATGCCCCGATTGGATTGTTGTTAGACAATACGGTGCCGGAAAAATCTCGACACGTTAGCTTGTGTCGCCGGATTTTCAGGAGGAGCTGTATAGCTCCGTAATTTCCCACCCCCATTTTGGACTAATTTCCGATCAACCACGCAAAGCCCTCCGTCCGGCCGTCCGACGCTTGCTCCTCCCGCCAGCCAGAAGCATCCACAATCCTACGTCCGGCCGTCCAACTCCCTTTTCTCCGGCCGTCCGTCACGAGGAAGAAGCCACGCTGGTTACTTAGGAGCGCAAGAAACTGCAGATTTAGCAGGAGCAAGCATTTTCTTGTTTTTGCTTGATGAGCGTGGTTTGTCATATTACTTGTTTTTAGTCGAAATCATGGACAGATCCAATTAGTGTTAAGGTTCTGTATATTAGATGATGATGAAGAACAGATGTAGGAATCTAGTGGTTGATTACTGTAGTCCTGGCACTAGATTCAGATCCTTAGGCTGTATGGTACGTACTCTTACTGCCTGTCATTGTGATCATATTCATGCCGTAGGTTGTCATCGTTGCTTCACTGGTTGATTTATCTTTTTTTCTGAATCCCTGTTAATGTACTGCTAATAATCTAATATGGCATTGGTGTGACCTGAATTAGATCAAAGTAACATGCGCACTACACTGACGGTGCCGATCCAACATGCCAATTAACTTTTTATGGCATTTGCGAAACTTGTTAGACCATGTTATGGATATATTCATGCTCTATTGTTGATTATATTTGTGTAGTGTTACATTTTTAGCAAAGGGCATATCAAATTTTTGTATTTCATCGAGCCTTCGAGCCGGCTTGCGAGCTTTGTTGAGCCGGCTTGTCAAATCTCGAGCCTTGCCCGGAAAGTTTAGACTTGACTTGTCCGACCTTTGTGGTGCTGGGCTAGCTTCGTCGGGTTGCGCGTTCTCCGTCAACACGAACTAGCTGCCTGAATCCTATGCGATTGATCGGATCGATCGTACGTGCTACTGTAGCTACTGATCGATCGATTGTGACGGTGCATGTGCAACGCACGACACCAACTATTTGATCAATATATTTTTAATTAATTTATCCATATATTAAATCTAGAAATATTGCTTCCACTATAAATATTGTTGTATGCTTTTTACTCCAGACGAACCAAAATTTCCTCATATCGTGCACACACGACACTCGACACGTACACGGCTAAAAAGAATCATACACCGAAAAGACGAGACCGTCTGGGACTTGTTCCGACGCCGCCGCGGCTGAAAGAAATATCTGCCCCACTCCAGCCCAGCCCAGCCCCTCTCCTTCCCCATCCCGTCGTCTCGTCTTCGAATCGGGGGATCTCGCGTTCCAGCCAAGCCCCCAGAAAGAAGCCACGAAACCAACTCTCTCGAAATTAGGGTTTCCCAGCATCCCGCCGACCGCCCGCCGCCGCCGCCATGTACAACGGAATCGGCCTCCAGACCGCGCGCGGGTCGGGCACGAATGGGTACGTCCAGACCAACAAGTTCTTCATCCGGCCCCGGGACCCCGGCTACGACGACCCCAACGCCGGCGCCGGCGCGGGGGGCCTCGGCGGGATGCGGAAGCCGAACAAGGAGATCCTGGAGCACGACCGCAAGCGCCAGGTGGAGCTGCGGCTGGTCCTGCTGAGGGACACCCTCGAGGAGCAGGGCTACACCGAGGGCGAGATCGAGGACCGCGTCGAGGAGGCGCGCAAGGAGGCCCAACTCGCCGTGGAGGCGGGCAGCAAGGCGCCCGCGGGGCGGCCGGGCCAAGGGTATGGATCTGCGAATTGGCCTTGTCCCTGTGTTTTTTCCCCGTGTCCGTCAGCTATCCTTGTTTTTCATGTGGAGTTGTTGCAGACGAGAGACCAGTGATAGATATATGCCAATACATTCGTCTAGTGTTTGAGTTTATTTCACATTCAAACAGAATTGGTCCTTCAAGTATGGTTTTAGACAATCTATAGCTTATTATGCTAGTTGGTAGTGATATGTGCTCTGATTTTGGTCCCTTCTCCTTCTGCTGTATGCTTTGTTATTTTGCTACTCATATGTTCAGTAATTTGCTCTGTTTCATACGTTTCTGACAAACGTTTATCTCTTCTCAGGATTACGGGCACACAGAGCCACCATGTCGCCGCACGCAAGGAGAAGCAGCTCGAGACAATGAGGGCTGCTCTGGGGCTAGATCTTCAGGTTGCACCCAAGAAGAAAGATGACGTGGACAGTGATCCGGAGTCTGGGGAGCTTGTACCCGGGAAGGAATATGAGGGGATGGATATTGATGTTTACCATTCAGTGGGTTAAGATAATCTTTTAGATGGTACTAGTACGAGGCGTGCTCTGCCGGGTGGTGTTCAACGGTTTGATAGTATGATTGAGTGTGCATTATTTCTTTTTTTTAGATTAAGAGGGCCCCTTGACGGGGAGCCCCAGTTCCATTAGAAATGAAACCAGCCACAACATCCAGTTATTACAGTCTAAAAGGAAGATGCTAAGCGTTCGCTAGTACTGATCGGAGAGATAAGTAGCTAATCAAGACTCGAAACAGAAGGACAGAAGTTCTATTACAAGCTAAAGGACTAGAACAAAAATTTCCTGAAGATAGAACTTCACTTCGAGCCAGACTTTCTGCAACATCTTAGAATGAATCGCCCGACGCCTTGCAGCGATCTAGGACACCCCGGAGCTTGAGCCTGATCTCCTGTAGCGGCAGAGACTCTTCTGGCAGTAGAGGTTTTCCCCAGGTCTTCATCCAGGCAGGGGTGATCGGCGATTGCGCCAGCAGCTGCTGGAAGCAAGGTGGAGTAGCAGGAGCAGCCACCAGTTGTCCCGATGAAGGTAGCGAAGCCACTAGAGAGCTCAGCGACAGTCCCGCGGCTACCCCCACGGTAATGCCGGTAGATCCTTCAGTTTCAACATGACCATCTGCTCGAAACTGTTGATCTTCTCCAGCATGTGTTGTTTGAAAAGAAGCCTCCATTTCTTGATGGTTCTGAGGATCAACCACCAGATCTGTTTCATGGAAAGCCAAGTTTGGTTATCAAAAATCAAAGCATTGCGTGATTTCCAAATGCTCCAAAGTACCGCAGCACAAATAGCATTAGTAGCAGCATGCTTTTTATTTGCGACCCAAAGCTTAGCTACCGACAAGTAACAAGATCCAATGTCGAAACCAAAAAAAGATGAAACAGAGCACCAAATTTCCTTAGATACGATGCAATCAAAAAACAAGTGATCAATCGTTTCAAGTTCCTTGCAAAAGACACAGTCTACAGGTTTATGCATTTTGCGTTTAAGGAGGTTATCACGAGTCATCAGCTTGTTGTTAGATAACAACCAGAGGAAAATGTGAACTCTGGGCGGAATGACCAGAGTCCAGATCGAAGGCATAAAGACCTGCGTCACGCCTCTGAAGCTAAAGATTTTATAGATGGAGCTGGAGGAGTAAACTCCTTTTGAGTCATAGACCCAGATGATGGAATCACAGTCCGCTGACAGACTGAGACTGTTAGCAACCTGCTCTAGTTCATACCACTTCTGCAGAAGGGCAGGACTAAAATTCCTTCTAAAAGTGAGCTTGAGATTCACTCCATCCCAGACTTTGTTAATAGCAAACATGGTTTCATTACAAACACAGTAGAGATCCCAAAACTGGACACAAAGAGGAGAGACCCCGAACCATGTGTCTTCCCAAAAACGAATTTTGGCACCGTCACCCACATTCCATCTATAGCCAAACTTAACCGCCTCAGCGGCCCACATAAAACCTTTCCAAAACCTGGACGAGTTTAGTGTTGTGCTACAAAAGATATTAGGGTTGGAGGTTTTGTACTTAGCATCAATTATATTCTTCCAGATTCTATCTCCAGTTCCAAAGTACCTTTTTAACCAGGAACCTAAGAGACAGATGTTAACATCTCTAAGGCATGGGATTCCCAAGCCTCCAAATTCTTTAGGCATGCAGACAAGGTCCCAGTTAGCTAGGTGTAGTTTCCTTTTTTCCTTAGTGTCATTCCAAAGGCAGTGAGACATATGTGAATTGATTAATTCCAGTGCCCACTTTGGAAATTTAAAAAAGGAAAGAAGATAAACCGGAATACTGGCTAAACAAGCCCTAATCAAAGCTACCCTTGCAGCATATGAGAGGAGTTTCCCTCTCCAGCCTGCAATTCTTTTCAGAATCTTATCTATAATGGGTTGCAAATCCTCTCGTCTGAGCTTATCGTGGTGGAGAGGTATCCCTAAATATTTAATAGGGAAAGAGCCTACAACGCAACCAAAGATTTCTTTGAGCGCAGCCACATCTTCTTCGCAAAGATTGATGGGAACTAGCTCACTTTTACTATAATTGATTCTCATCCCGGAAACTTGTTCAAAACAAGTGAGGATGGTTTTCATGTTTCTAGCCGTGTCTCTATTATTTTCCAAGAACAAGATGGTGTCATCAGCATACTGCAAGCTGATGACACCACCGGGACACAACCGTGGACAGAGCCCCTTAATGAGGTTAAGGGAGGCACTTCTAGAAAGCATTTTGGTGAACACATCTACCACAAAATTGAAAAGAATCGGGGACATGGGATCACCCTGTCTCAATCCTTTAGTTGTAACGAAAAAGTCCCTTGGGTGTTGTTGATTTTAACTGCTACAGAACCCCCTCTCGTGGCAAGACTGATCCACTTTCTAACTTTTGGGCCGAAACCCCTTTTAGAAAGAAGATCATCTAGAAAATCTAAATCCACCTTATCAAAGGCTTTTTCATAGTCGAGCTTCAGAACTACACCTTCTTCTTTCCCATGATGAACCGAATGTAGTACTTCATGGGCTGTGACAACGCTTTCCAAAATGTATCGACCTTTGATAAATGCAGTTTGGTTTGGGGCAATTATCTTGTCCAAGATTGCACCAAAACGAGTGGTGATCACTTTGGTAAAGATTTTGAAAATGCAGTTCAGGAGGCTAATGGGTCTAAACTTCTTCATTGAAGAAGCATCAGCCTCCTTCGGAATTAAAGTGACAACAGCGAAATTTAGCCTATATAGGTCCAGTTTACCTTCATAAAAGTCCTGGAACAAAGCTAAAATGTCTGTTTTAATTATGTCCCAGCATTTTTGGTAGAACATAAAGGAAAAACCATCTGGGCCAGGGGCACCATCTGAATAAGAACTAAAAACAGCATTTTTAATTTCCTCTTCAGAGAAAGGCAATTCCATGTGAGCATTTTGCTCCTCAGAGATTAGTTCATCAGGGTTAAAGAAAGTATCCCCAAGGGAGAAACCTGATTTCTCCTCGGAGCAGAAGAGATCTTTATAAAAAGACGAGGCGATGTCTAGCATTTCCTGAATATCCGAGGTAGGCCCCTCAGGGCCATCTAAAGACACTATCATGGTTTTTTCTCCTACGCTGGTTTGCGACCGCGTGGAAGTAAGCCGTGTTCCTGTCCCCCTCTAAAATATCACGATCTCTAGATCTTTGCCTAGCTTTCGTTTCTTCTTTTAACCAAAGATTTTGCATTTCTTTATTGATCTCTTTCATCCTTTTGTGTTCTAATTCGGAAAGATCTTCAGCCTCAGCCTTAAGATCTAACTCATCGTACTCCGCCATTAAATCTGGTTTTAATCGCCTAAGCTCAGATTCAATGTTGTGGCTCCACCCTTTAGAAAACCTCCTAAATCTCCTAAGTTTCTCTTGCCAAATGTCAATTGCCGTTTTGCCTTTAGTGGGCGCGTTCCAAGAGTTGGAGACAAGACTCAAAAACTCTTCACGGAGAAACCACCATTTTTCAAACCTATAAGGGGGAGGTTGAAAAACATAGTCTACTCCAGAGTCCCAAAGAATAGGTGTATGATCACTTCCTACCCTGGACAAAGCTTGAGCCCTCGCAAGGGGAAACATGGCTTGTAGTTCAGTATTACAAAAGACTCTGTCAATAAGTGACATGATCATATTTGCTTGGTTGTTGCCCCAGGTGTACTTCCTATTCGACAGGCGTACCTCTAGTAAACCCCACAAATTTATCCAAGCATTGAACTTGTCACACCATTTCTGATTGACAACTCCATTGCTTTTGTCTTTTGCATATCTAACTAAATTAAAATCTCCACTGATAAGGGAGGGGTAGGTGTTATCCATGAAAAGCTGATGCAATTCAGAGATAAAATCTTCCTTCCCCTCGTCGTATGGAGAGCCGTAAACAGAGATGTGTCTCCAAACCTTATTGTCTAGTTTGTTTTTAAGCAAACAAGAGACAGAAAAAGTTTTTACATCCCAAGCTAGAACCTCGAATTTTTTTGAATCAACCCCAACAAGGATACCTCCTGCTGTCCCAACAGCAGGTAGGTGGTTCCAAACGTAAGGTCTGTTTAAACTAATCGAGTCCAGGTAAGATACTGAAAAGGACATTTTCTTTGTTTCTTGAAAGGAAACGATATTAGCATGCGTTTTAGCAAGCAAATCTAGAATGTTCTTCTTTCTACCAATAGCATCGATGCCTCTGATGTTGACACTGAGGCTATTCATTGGAAAACTCTTTTCATAGGGTGTTTGCCCCGTTTTTTCCTACACACCTGGTACCAAATCTCAGCACTGTCATCCACCTTTTTGTTCTCCTCAGAGATAAAAGGGGTATCAGCACTATAAACACTTTCTAAATCTACAGGAAACAAAGGTGTAACTGAAGTCGGCCCCTCGGGTACCTCATCAGTATTAGCAGAATTAACAAAACCTAGATTAACAGATTTCGAGAAATCAATGTTCTCAGAGAAATTAAGTGGTTTGGATATATTATAAACTGATACATCAGAAGTGGGGCTGGCAGACTCATCAGCTGCCCCACTATAAACATAATTGTCTATAACCAAACCAATCGCATTTGCAACTTCAATAACTTCAGGGGATTGTAATAAACTGAAAGGGTTTGGGGTTATACCTTTCAGTTTTGATGAAGCAGGGGCTTCCATACTTTTCCTCTTCTTAATTTCCTGCGCCATCTGAGTGATCGTCTTACCCTCTCTCCCTTTCAGCCTTTCACATTGTTTCGTGCCATGAACAGGTCCCCATTTGTTGGTCTTCACAATGATCTGCTTCTCCACCTCCTTGTTAGCTTCCACTGCATCGACCATAGCGCTAGGGGCAGCTATGTTTGCTACCTCAATGGGGTCTTGATCATAGCAGAAATGCCCATCTTCACCAACTATTTCCATCTCCCTCATCAAACTATGGTATCGGTCTTCGTCAGGCGAGCTGGCAGACAATCATTTCAGGATGTTCTGTCTCGCTTCTTCAAGCTGTTCTGGAACGGCGGAGTTTTCTGACATGTCACAGTCTCCCTCAACCACAGCTGACGAAGCATTCCTGTGAGTACCAGAGTTGTTACCCCATTGTGTCCACCTTCTCCACCAGTAGCTGAAGGCTCCTTTGGCAGAGCTGGATCACTTTCCTCTTCCATCTCGCTAGGCTCTTTGTGGCTTGCCGCCCGGTCATCTCCTTGATCCGGAGGAGGCCCATCACCATCAGAAGGACCCGCGGCAGACGGAGGTTCTACTGTAATTGTCATCTTATAGAACTTCTTGTTAACTTCAAAAGGGAGTCTGGGAGGAATAAGCTCCGGGTCCCTGCAGAGGATCTTGACCCTGATGATTTCATAGAAGGATGTAAAAGCCCCAATCCAATCTACATCTTCGAGCATCCCCAGAGCAGAAGTGAGTCGTGCTAGGGTAGCCCACTCACACCACTCTTTTTTCAGACCTCTCAGCTGAATCCAAGAATAGCGAGCTTCTTCACAGATCTCTAAATCTCCCTTCCAGACCTCCACATTGACTGTTACTCCTTCTTTGACCAGCCCAAAGCAAGGGTAACCAGCAACATCTTCCACAGCTAAGTGAGGTGGGAATTGCACCAGAAAAGACCAAGATTCAAGCTGTCTGATTGGCCACGGCCAGTTTGTCTTGTATATAACAGCAAACTCCTTGGCAAGTTCTTCTTTACTGATTTCCCCAGCTTCAACATAAACTATGCCAACATTATGCGAGCCTTGAGGTTTTTCAGGACACTCAATATGCAAGAATTCCAATCCAGGATTTGCAGCTCCATACAAATCAGCCGTGGGGAGTGGCTGTTTTCTCACTGGGCAGGTGTCTTCCTTATGTTCTGTCGACTTGCAGATGAAACAGTGCGGAGCTTGAGGGCATGAAGTCTTGTTGTGGCCAGGTATACCGCAGTTAAAGCAAACAGCATCAAGATAGCCGTCTTTAGCTTTTGCTGCATCCTTGCTGGAGGAAGATCCAGCACTGCTGTTAGCCAACTTCTTCTTCTGCGCCTTACTAGCACCTTGTTTCCCTTGTGGTTGAACCCTCTGTGTAGTTGAATTCTGAGCTCCAACTTTTTGTGCTGCCGGCTGCATAGCTTGAGGCGGTTGCATCTGCTGCCCAAACTGTTGCACAGCTAGAGGAGGTTGCATCTGTTGCCCAAACTGCGGTGGAGCTTGCGGAGGCACGAACTGTGGCGGTTGCGGCTGTAGCTGGGGTGGTGCAAATTGCGGTGCACCTCCAGGAACTGCCCAATTGCCATTTGGGTTCACCCACTGATTGGCAGGGAATTGGTTTGGATACTGCCCCTAGAAGAACTGAGGTGGGAATCCAAAACCAAAACCCACTGGAGGAGTAAAATTCTGCGGTTGTTGCCAATTGCCCCCCTGGTTGTTACCTCCATCAGATCTGTTCCCCCCATTGGACTTACCCCTGCCTCTGGCTCGAACCGAGTCTGGCATCTGATCAGAGAGCAGAACCGCTACCAGCGCCTTGTTGCGGAGTTGGATCGGTTCGCTGCTCTCGATTTCTTCAGGGAAAGCTGGATGAAAGTCCGTGGAGCAGTAGCAGCGGGAGTTCAGGAGCTTCTTCTCGACCCAAGCCAGGAGCGGCGGCTGGGGAGGAAACCTAGCTGGTCCTGGCGCAGCCTCGTGGGCAAGGGAATATCTAGATTGCCCACTCTCACCGAAAAAGGCGAAGGCGGAAACTGCGAGTACGTGGTAGTAGGTGGCTGAGTTTGAACTGGCTGTCCGCGCTCAACTGCCTCTGAAACAACAGCGATGTCGGGACCAGCGACATGGCGATCACTACGGACCAGAAATCTGCCTCTGCTCGAACGTCGAGCCTGCAGCGGTGATGACCCACAAGTATAGGGGATCGCAACAGTCTTCGAGGGAAGTAAAACCCAATTTATTGATTCGACACAAGGGGAGCCAAAGAATACTTGAGAGCCTTAACAGCGGAGTTGTCAATTCAGCTGCACCTGTGAATAGTCTTGCTCGACACAGATTATCAGTAGCAACAGTTTTATAGCAGTAGTAGCGGTGAAATAATAGCAGCAGTAAATAAGACAGCAGTAGTGATTGCAGTAAACAGTAGGATTAAAACACTGTAGGCATAGGGATGGATGAACGGGCGCTGCATGGATAAGATAGCTCATATAATAATCAAGACATAGGCATTGCAGATAATAATGATAAAGCATCCAAGTACTAAGTAAACATAGGCATGTGTTCCGTATATAGTCGTACGTGCTCGCAATGAGAAACTTGTACAACATCTTCTGTCCTACCAGCCGGTGGCAGCCGGGCCTCAAGGGAATCTACTGGTAATTAAGGTACTCCTTTTAATAAAGTACCGGAGCAAAGCATTAACACGCCGTGAACACATGTGATCCTCACATCGCAGCCATTCCCCTCGGCTGTCCCAATTATTGTCACTTTGGGACCTCGGGTTCCGGACAACAATATGTGTATACAACTTGCAGGTATGATCAATAAACAGTGCATATCATTATGAAACAATAACATGTTCAGATCTGAAATCATGGCACTCGGGCCCTAGTGACAAGCATTAAGCTCAACAAGTTGCAACAACATCAATAAGTACTAACAACGGATACTAGGCACCATGCCCTAATGATCTTATAACTTATTACATGAACAATCTCATCCAATCCCTACCATCCCCCTCAGCCTACAGCAGGGAATTACTCACACATGGATGGGGGAAACATGGATGGTCGATGGAGAAGCGTCGGTGATGATGATGGCGATGATCTCCTCCAATTCCCCGTCCCGGCGGAGTGCCAGAACGGAGTTTCTGGTCCCCGAAATAGGTTTCGCGATGGCGGC
The DNA here is from genome assembly GCA_947311845.1 of Poa pratensis. Lineage (NCBI taxonomy): Eukaryota > Viridiplantae > Streptophyta > Magnoliopsida > Poales > Poaceae > Poa > Poa pratensis. Next base: position 51,155,889 of record CAMZMU010000061.1, read on the forward strand.
GGCGTACGGTGATGTTTCTGGATGAAGTGGACGACCCCCTCGCGTTTTAGGTCAGAGAGGGTTAAGTAGTCGAAAGGGGGACTCGGGGAGGTGCCGAGTCGCCCTCCTCAGTGGCTGGCGCGGTGGGCCCCTTGGCCGCGCCGCCCTGTGGTTTGGGCCACTCGTGGCCCATCTCTGCTCCCCTTCTGGCTCCGTGAGTCTTCTGGTAAAATAGGAGGTTTGCGATCTTTTCTGGTGTTTTTCCCGAAAGTTGACTTTCTGCACAAAAACAAGACACCAGGGCAATTCTGCTGAAAACAGCGTTAGTCCGCATTAGTTGTATTCAAAACACACAAGTTAGAGGTAAAACAATAGCAAAAGTGTTCGGGAAAGTAGATACGTTTTGGACGTATCAACTCCCCCCAAGCTTAGCTTATTGCTTGTCCTCAAGCAATTCAGTTAACAACTGAGTGCGATAAAAGACTTTCACGAACACATTTGCTTCATATGATGCATATATTCTCACTATATGAACAAATGCTTAGGCAATTCAAGATGAGGCAAATGCAAATAATGTCACTCAATAGGCATGTAAACTATGAAAAGATACCAACATACTAATAGCGACAAACATGAAACATATTAATTCACAAGATTGTAATGCTCATAATAGGATATGATAAGATGGTATCTCGCTTGCCCGTTTTTGTACAGCAAAACATAAATGCCCAGGCACCTCTGAAGTTCATGGGAAGACTAGAATCAAAGATATCAAAGATAAAAGCATCAAAGTTATATCACAGTTAACCACATTCTGGGACAAGCACATTACACTAAGAATGACAACTATGCTCTCGAGAAAGTGCTCAAAGAAAGGATGGTGACTCAACATGAAAGTAAAAGATTGGCCCTTCGCAGAGGGAAGCAGGGATTATCATGTGCTAGAGCTTTTTATTTTTAAAACAGAAGCAAAATTGTTTTGGGAAGTGTTTGTTGTTGTCAACGAATGGTAGTGGGTACTCTAACCCCCTTGTCAACCAGACTTTCAAGAGCGGCTCCCATGAAGGACGTTATTTCTACCAGCAAGGTAGATCATCCCTCTTCTCTTTTGTTTACACATGTATTTTAGTTTCATTATGGGTGACACTCCCCCCAACCTTTGCTTGCACAAGCCATGGCTAACCGAATCCTCGGGTGCCTTCCAACATTCACATACCATGGAGGAGTGTCTATTTGCAAATTAAGTTGCTTACTGATAAATCAGGGCAAAACATGTGAAGAGAATTATTGATGAAAGTTATAATTAATTGGGACTGGGCACCCCGTTGCCAGCTCTTTTTGCAAAATTATTGGATAAGCGGATGTATATGCCACTAGTCCATTGGTGAAAGTCTGAATGACAAGATTGAAAGATAAAACACCACATACTTCCTCATGAGCTATAAAACATTGACACAAATTGAGAAGTACTTTGAAGGTTTTAAAGGTAGCACATGAAAATTTACTTGAATGGTTCGAAATGCCATGCATAGGTATTTATGGTGGACACTTTGGAATAACTTGGTTTTCATGGTTTTGGAAGCACGAGCAGCATTCCCGCTCAGTACAAGTGAAGGCTAGCAATAGACTGGGAAGCGACAATCAAGAGAGCAATAACCGTCATAATCATGCTTGCGACAAAATGAAATTAATTGAGACATAAAAGTGATACAAGAACTCTGAGTCAAAATAAATCATCAAGGCTTAATTGACTTTTGTTTTTCAGTCATATGCATGCATGAGCATGTGCCAAGTCAATTCGAATGAATTATTCAGAGGAGGATACCACAATGTCATACCCTCTATGAATAGAACAATGCAAGCAAACATCAACATAACATGCTACCACTATTAATAAATTGGGACCGATCATGAGAGAACAAGAACTACTAAGCATCCACTAAATGACATATACCTCACATGAACCAACTAAGCATGCTCACATAGATGAGTATATGTACAAAAATGAAAACAAATAGAGTTCATACCAGCCTCTCACCCCAACTCGAGTTGTTGTAGATCATCCTTATTGCTTTTTCACTTGTGTTGCTTCGAATGATAAGAATGAAAACCAAGCTCCATCGGAGTCACGGATGGCTGTCCAACTCTGAAAACACTATACAAAACCAAAAAGAAACAACAAATATTTTTGGGTTTTCGAGTTTTTGAAACAAGAGCAAAAAGAAACAAACAATAAAGCAAAATATTTTTGATTTTTGAATAACAAACCGAATTTTAAAACTAAGCAAACTAATACTGAAACTTAAAGAAACAAATGAAGAGAAACAACAGAAATATTTTTGGTCTTTTTGTGTTTTGGAATGCAGCAATAAAAGGTAAACAATTAAAAAGAAAGAAAGAAAGAAAACTGCAACATGGATATACAAAGTATCGACAAGATATGATATGTAAATGAGTGAGATGTCGATATACCTCCCCCCAAGCTTAGGCTTTTGGCCTAAGTGGAGGCTAATAATAACGCGGGTAGGAACTCCAAGCCGGCGGGTCATACTGGGCGTGCTCAACATCCGGCTCCGCTGAGGAAGATGAGGCAGAGGGTCCAGCATCCCCAGGATAGGGGCGCGAGCCCCCAGTCCCGGAAAACTGAGTGGAGTCCTCGTCCGCCCATTCTCCATCATCCTCTGTGTGCAGGGCATGTTCCCTCAAGTATGCATCGAATTCATCCTCGGTGACTGACCAAACATTCCTGAAACCAAGATCAAACAAACGTGGTGCAGGCAAAGCGACTATTCGCTCAGATTTAACCATTTTCCACCTCACCTTCTTGGCAAAAGGCACCTCATAAGATAGATTATTCAAAGTAGACCAACTAGTAACAAAGCCATGCCTCCCCATGGAAGCAAAATCGAGCCTCTCTAAAGAAAGCTGCAAATCATTAGGGAGAGCTACTACACCATGCATAGCTAATAAACGAGAAGCAATGAGTCCTCCACAAAATCCACCTTTCTCGCGATTGGCAGCAATGCGAAAGCTATCAAGGCACCCAAATTATAACTCTTATCATGTTGCAAGGCTGCTGCTAGGAAAGCTAAATCAGGAATGGATAATTTATTTGCAGTCTTCCTAGCAAGTACACACCTCGTGATGAAGTAAGCAAAATATCGAATGCATGGAAATTGAATACTTCGAATTTTACCACTTTCATCTGAGTAGGTTCTTCCTTGACATATTACCTCGTATAGGTCCGTCAAATGCTTGGGTTGCCCATGTATCTTCCCTCGTGATCCCCATTGCGGCACCCTAATTGCTGCACAAAAAGCATCAAAAGGCAAGTGGACACTTTTGTTGTAAATTTTATAGTGAACCATAGGGTTAGGTGAAGACCAATCAAATCTAAAGTCCTGCACCACAGACACAGTTAGCTTTGCATATTGGTAGGGTTCTCCCTCTACAAAATCACTCAATCCTGTATTAGAGACAAGAGTACGAAAATCACGCAAGATCCCCGAACTTCTCATGAATTCCAAGCATGGATAGCAGGATGGAACACTCCTTCTTCACGATGGATCCCCATGACCTCAGGAACCACCAATTCATATTGATTTAGTTGGTGTTCATTTCCCTCCATCCTCTGAAATTTTTGACACATATCATTATCATAAAAATTATTTTGAAGCATACAAATGAGGGGAACTACTATATGGACTTGCTAGAGGACTAAACATGCATCAAAACTGATTATATCAACATAGAACAAGCATGCATACTCACTTAACAAGTCACCTACAGCAGCAAAATACTCAAGGTATACTTTACTAAACAAAATTCTACTTGGATACATGGAGGAGTCACATACCTGAGAGCAATTGCCCCAAATCTCAGCAGCTGAGATGGGCTGAACAAAGAGATCGAAATCGCGAGGAAGAACAGCAAAAACTCGAGTGTGAGAGAGAAAAACGAGCTGAGTGATGCAAGAGGAAGAAGTGGTAGGTGGGGGAACTGCTGGAGGGCCAAGGGTGCCCCACCTCAGTGGCTGGCGCGGCCAAGGGGCAGCCGCGCCACCATGTGGTTTGACCCCATGGTGGGTCCCCTTGGTCAGCACCAGGCACTCCCACGATGCTCTTTGAAAAATAGGACCAATGGTATAATTTTTACAGATTTTGAAAACTTTCAATTTGCATGAAATCTGGATATTTAAATTAATAAAACTTGGGCAGAAAAATTATTTTTAAAATTCAAAACAACTAAACTTTTGCAACCTAATTATCACTACAGGAGGTAAAACAAAGTTGAAGAAAGAAATGCTGTTTAGCTCTTTCATGTATGCAAATACATTTGATAACAAGGTTGATCAAGTCTTGGCACCAAATAAATTTACATGACACAAATGATTTAAACATCATGAAACACTCATGTTACCTTGTATTGTATTGATATGGATCCAATCATAATGTTTTGATATCCTTCTTGATGATCATATATAGGGCAATCAATACTTCCCACTTTGATAGTTTTAAAATTGGAGATGGTATTGACTCCATAAATCTTGTCAACTTTCTTGGGGAAATAAACAGTATGTTCTTTATCATTAACATTGAAAGTTACTTTTCCTTTATTGCAATCAATAACAGCACCTGCAGTATTTAGAAAAGGTCTTCCAAGAATAATAGACATATTATCATCTTCAGGCATTTCAAGAACAACAAAATCAGTCAAAATTAAACAATTGTTAGCCACTTGAACAGGGACATCCTCACAAATGCCAACAGGAACAGCAGTAGATTTATCAGCCATTTGCAAAGATATATCAGTAGGTATCAATTTATCAAGATAGAGTCTCTTATAGAGAGAAAAAGGCATAACACTAACTCCTGCTCCCAAATCACATAAAGCAGTTCTAACATAATTATTCTTGATGGAGCAAGGGATGGTTGGTATACCTGGATCTCCAAGCTTCTTAGGAACCTTGCCATTGAAAGAATAATTAGCAAGCATAGTAGAAATTTCCTCATTAGGAATTTTCCTCTTGTTAGAAACAATATCTTTCATATACTTTGAGTAAGGAGGCAATTTAATAGCATCAGTCAAAGGAATTTGCAAGAACAAGGGTTTCATCCATTCACAAAATTTATTATAATGTTCTTCTTCCTTTGATTTTAGTTTCTTAGTTGGAAAAGGCATTTGCTTTTGAACCCAAGGTTCCCTTTCATTACCATGTTTCTTAGCAATGAAGTCTTCCTTAGTGTACTTTGTGTTTTTAGTATGCTTTTCAGGTTCCTTTTCACTAACTTCTTTATCAAGAGCATCATTTTTATCCTTATCACTATCAAGTTCATTACCACTTTCAGTTTCAGCATCAGAGATAGATATACTATTAGGATCATTAACAGTTTCAGAGGATTCTACAACATTTTTATGTTTCTTCTTCTTCTTTTTCTTAGAAGGAGAAACTGGATTTTCAGCTAGTTGAGAATCTTGTTCAATTCTTTTAGGTGTCCCTCAGGATATAAAGGATCCTGAGTATGAGCTCCACTTCTAGTGCTAACATAGACAGGTTTTAATTTTTCTTTAGAAGCATTGGCTAACATGTCTTGTTGCACTTTAGTGAGTTGATCAATTTGAGTTTGAACCATATGGAAATGTTTAATAAGCATCTTAACATCATTGGAGGTTCTCTCCACAATATCATGCAACTTACTAATAGCTTGAGAGTTTTCATGCAAATGATTCTCTACTCTCATATTAAAATTATCTTGCTTAATAACATAATTATCAAATTCATCTAAGCATTGATCAGGTGGTTTAGAGTAGGGAATATCTCCTTCATCGAACCTGTGGAGAGAGTGAACCTCAATTATGGATGGATGAGGAATTGGCTTACACAAATCTTCAATAGGTGGAAGGTTCTTCACATCTTCAGATTTAATACCCTTCTCAATGAGAGTCTTCTTGGCCTCCCTCATTGTTTCATCATTCAATTCAATCATACCTCCCCTCTTCTTTGATATTGGTGTCGGTGTAGGTGTGGGGGTCGGCGCAGGTAGAGTCCAATCATCATAATTCTGGCTGATTTTAGCCAATAATTCTTCAGCTTCTTCAGGGGTTCTTTTCCTGAAAACACAACTAGCACAACTATCCAGATATGCTCTAGATTCAATAGTTAGTCCACTGTAAAATATATCAAGTAGATCATGCTTTTCCAAATCATGTCCAGGCCGAGCTCTGATAAGAGAGCAAAACCTTGTCCATGCCTCTGGAAGTTTCTCTTCATCTTCCTGGTCAAAGTTATAAATTCTCTGCAAAGCATCATGTTGAGCACTAGCAGGGAAATATTTCTGAAAGAAAACATCAAGCAAACCAGTAGGACTAGTAATAGAACCAGGAGACAAGTTGTTATACCAAGCTTTAGCATCATCTTTTAATGAGAAAGGAAAAATCTTAGCAACAAAATAGCTACGCTTCTTAATATCATCAGAAAATAAGCCACTCAAAGTAGAGAGCTCATTCATGTGCTCTACAGCACTTTCACTCTTAGTGCCACAAAAAGGAGTTTTCTCAACAATAGATATATGAGATAAATCAAGAGAAAAATCATAATCCTTATCTTTAATGTTTATAGGAGAAGTGGCAAACTTAGGATCAGGTGACAACTTGTATTTAACAGCATGTTGTGCAAGAAAATTTCTATATTACTTGCACCAGTAGTAGCATTACATTTATCAATAAAATCATCATCAAGTTCCACATAAGTTTCATCAGGATCATCATCACAAGTATAATCCCTTAACTCAGGTGAATAAACAGGAGTAGTAGGACTTCCATTAGGTGTTCTAGTATTTTCAAGTTGTTTAGACTAGCAATAGCAGCATCTAAAAGTGGACCTAATGAAATATCTCATCAATCACAGTAGAAGCATCATCAACATTATCAGAGGCAATTTCAGATTCAGCAGTAGTACCAACACGTGAAGATTGTGGTGGTGTAACAAGTTGACTCAATACAGATGGTGAGTCAAGAGCAGCAGAGGTACTAAGTGTCGTACCTTTTCTTGTAGTGGATGGCAATACACGGACCCTCTCATCACGAGCTTTACCCATGATGAATAAATTTCAGCGAGCAATATAGATCACAAGTGAACTCACAAATAAAGCTATGCTCCCCGGCAACGGCGCCAGAAAATAGTCTTGATGACCCACAAGTATAGGGGATCGCAACAGTCTTCGAGGGAAGTAAAACCCAATTTATTGATTCGACACAAGGGGAGCCAAAGAATACTTGAGAGCCTTAACAGCGGAGTTGTCAATTCAGCTGCACCTGTGAATAGTCTTGCTCGACACAGATTATCAGTAGCAACAGTTTTATAGCAGTAGTAGCGGTGAAATAATAGCAGCAGTAAATAGAGACAGCAGTAGTGATTGCAGTAAACAGTAGGATTAAAACACTGTAGGCATAGGGATGGATGAACGGGCGCTGCATGGATAAGATAGCTCATATAATAATCAAGACATAGGCATTGCAGATAATAATGATAAAGCATCCAAGTACTAAGTAAACATAGGCATGTGTTCCGTATATAGTCGTACGTGCTCGCAATGAGAAACTTGTACAACATCTTCTGTCCTACCAGCCGGTGGCAGCCGGGCCTCAAGGGAATCTACTGGTAATTAAGGTACTCCTTTTAATAAAGTACCGGAGCAAAGCATTAACACGCCGTGAACACATGTGATCCTCACATCGCAGCCATTCCCCTCGGCTGTCCCAATTATTGTCACTTTGGGACCTCGGGTTCCGGACAACAATATGTGTATACAACTTGCAGGTATGATCAATAAACAGTGCATATCATTATGAAACAATAACATGTTCAGATCTGAAATCATGGCACTCGGGCCCTAGTGACAAGCATTAAGCTCAACAAGTTGCAACAACATCAATAAGTACTAACAACGGATACTAGGCACCATGCCCTAATGATCTTATAACTTATTACATGAACAATCTCATCCAATCCCTACCATCCCCCTCAGCCTACAGCAGGGAATTACTCACACATGGATGGGGGAAACATGGATGGTCGATGGAGAAGCGTCGGTGATGATGATGGCGATGATCTCCTCCAATTCCCCGTCCCGGCGGAGTGCCAGAACGGAGTTTCTGGTCCCCGAAATAGGTTTCGCGATGGCGGCGGCGTACGGTGATGTTTCTGGATGAAGTGGACGACCCCCTCGCGTTTTAGGTCAGAGAGGGTTAAGTAGTCGAAAGGGGGACTCGGGGAGGTGCCGAGTCGCCCTCCTCAGTGGCTGGCGCGGTGGGCCCCTTGGCCGCGCCGCCCTGTGGTTTGGGCCACTCGTGGCCCATCTCTGACTCCCCTTCTGGCTCCGTGAGTCTTCTGGTAAAATAGGAGGTTTGCGATCTTTTCTGGTGTTTTTCCCGAAAGTTGACTTTCTGCACAAAAACAAGACACCAGGGCAATTCTGCTGAAAACAGCGTTAGTCCGCATTAGTTGTATTCAAAACACACAAGTTAGAGGTAAAACAATAGCAAAAGTGTTCGGGAAATTAGATACGTTTTGGACGTATCAAGCGGCGGTGTAACCGGCCGAGCGACGCCCTCAACCGCTACTGGCGGCGCACGGAATTGCTTGCTTCTTCCATTTCCATGAGCAGAAGATTCTTCTGAACTTGCAGTTCGTCCAGTTTCTTCGAGTTCAGAGGAGGCGGCTGTGGCAGGTCTCAAATGAGCAGGCGAAGCTCCGCTTGCTGCGACGCGGGCCGCTCGTGGCCCGCCGCATCGCTTCTCTCGCTTCGTTCCTGACCGCAATGGCTCTCCTGACTCCTCCGTCCATGCACTCGATGAGCTCGTCGCCTCTGCCTACTTCAGCGATTCCGGACCCGAGAGGATACGGACTGCTTCGGAGGTTAAATCTCTGAGATGCTCGCCGGAAGTCGCCGCATCCTCTCTTGGGATCACCTCTGCTAAGCCCAGCAGTGCTTGGGCTCCGATCTCCTCCGAGGTGCGCGATCCCGCCGTCTGCGCCCTCAGATCTAGCGCTCTGTCCATCCGAGGCGAGACACTCCAGGGCTGAGCTGGGAACAGGGGCGAGCGAGGCGGTGGGCTAGAGTGGAGATCTAAGCAAGCAGCTGTGGTTGCGAGGTTGGGGGAGGTGGGTTGCAAGGGCGGAGCGCTACGCGACATTCTATCTTCTCTTCGAGAGGCCTTTTTTCAGTGTGCATTATTTCATCCTGTTATAGCTGATATAGGTTAGTAGGGGAGGGTGCAATAACCCTCCATATCTACCATCAAGTTATTTTGATTTACTAGTGCAGTACTCATCAAAGCAGGCGACTCTGTACAAATGGCAGACCCATTGCGCAAATGTTGCTTGTCAAAGACAAGGCCCGCCTTGCTCGGCCCACCAGCACCGTGGAGTGTCACACACACCACGGTGGGAGTACCTGGCCGTAGGGTCTCGACACCAGTATAAAGATGGAGTACTGCGCAATTTCTCATTGTGTACATTATGAGTATTTACCGCTTAGCGATGTTATTTGGACTTTCGCATGTTCATAGGTCATAATGGTTCTGTCCGTGAATAAGTGCATATGTATGTTTTGTAGTAAGTCAAGTATTTAAAAATTTGATCAACTTTATAGAAAAAAGAGAAATATATATGATATCAAATTGTCATATTCTGAAGCTTCATTGCAGGACGAATCTAGTGATACCAATTAGATGTACACTTATTCGCGGACGGAGTGAAAAGCACTTAGGAATGAGATATTTGAAACTTATCTTGGTACACTTTATTGATATCTTAGTCTACCGCTCTAAGAAGGAAATCACATATTCAACATTTAGCATTTGCTTTCAAACTTTTGAGGGAAAACAAGTGTGTTTTTGGTGAAGATCAAGTGGAATGCCAAAGGGCATATAATCATATAAAATGGTGTATCACAGACCATGCAAAGAGATCTGCAAACATAGTGATTTTCTTGGGTCTTACTAGGTACTATATATAAAGGACAATGACATTATATATAGGCCCTTGTATGATCTGTCGAAAAAGGTAAAGTTCATCTGGGTATCAACTAATGACAAAGCTTTTGAGTAACTTCAATAAACTAGTCTCTGCCCCTGCTTTGGCTTTACCATATTTCAGGCAGAGGTTTGGGAGCTGTACAAGGGCTTACAAATAATGCCATTGACCTGGGCTAGCATCAAACAGCACCATTATAAATCACTGAACATCCATATACCAAATTCCCCATCTTACGATTTTTTTGTGGGGATCTTGCGAGACAAATTCATAGTAACATTTAACTTGATAATTGCAACACCGTCCTCATATGATAAGAATCATTCAGATTATTTCAGTCAGTATATGGTCTGGGAAATACACAAAGCATAAGCCATGGTCTTGAAGGCAGTACCGAAATGACCAGCCATCGCTGTATTTAGCTGGTAACTTCGACCGACTCAAACCCGTTATCAATGGAAGTCTTCACCGCATCCAGCACAACCTGTGTCTTCCTGGTAATACCCGGCCACTTCTTCTCAACCCCGGCACCGGCATCCCTGATGCCCTGCACCAACCTGCAGAACTCCTGGACCATGAGAGCTTCCTGCGGCAGCTCCGTTGTAACGACATGCCTGCTCGGCTGCGGCACCCACCCAGTATGCAGCTCCGCGAAGTTCGACTCTGACGCCACGCTGAACGGGCCAGACTTTTCCTCGTACGGGATGACGAAGTCGGTGACGTGGAGCGTACCATGTGTGCCGACGATGGTGATGTCCATGGTAAGGTTAGTGAGGAAAGAACAGTGGAAGGTGGCGATCTTGCTATCAGCCCAGTAGAGTGTTGCGCCACAGGCAAGGAGCACGCCGGCCTGGTTCTTAACAGGGTTGCTGAGGGCGATCACGTTCCTGGGCAGCTCGAAGTTGACGGCCCACAGTATCGCACGGATGCAGTACCACCCTGCGTCGCCGAGCGCGCCCAGGGCATCCAGGTCTGGCTTCACCCTGATGTCATTGTGCAGGAAGTCTTCGTTTGCTCGGAAGCTGAACACTGAGTTTATCTGCAACACTAGGAGAGAAAACATTGGTTTTTGTCCTTAATGGTGAAACTTTATATATGGCAATTTAGAAGATTCCAAATCAAGTGGAGACTGGAGATATGCTTATCTATCTATCTTTCGTAGTTTTCTGTATTCAATCTGCTTAGTGTTTACTTCATCACATCTTCTTTGATTGCTGTTGAATTCACTGTGTGACTAGTGTCCAGGTCAGACGGACTATTACAAAGAACCGACGAAGGGTCATTGTCAGAGAACTATAATGGTCACTTGGGATGATTTGAAAACCCAACTGAAATAAATCCCCCTTTCATCTGGTTCCTGTTCTTGATAATGGGATTTTTGCCGGACTGTTTTGGCTAAGTCATTCATCTATGTCTGCCTGCTAAGTGGTAACCACCTGGAATTGCGAAATTCCACGCTTTTAACATTAAGACTAAAGTTCAGAGACAAAATAGCGAAGAATGTGTGCAGGTGAGAATAAAAAAGAATACTTCATTTTAGCGTCATTTAGCATTGAATGTTGTCGTCATAGCCCCTAGAAATATATACTGTGCACAACAAGATATCAGGTGCAGATGTATCCCAGCCACATTGCTGAGGGTGTAATTATGCAATCTCGCTTGAGTCGGGGTTTTAACATAATAATTTCTATAGAGTAATATATCACACTCAAATTCCAGCTAGTAGACATATGGAATTCTTCTAGATGTGGCCTTTTTCTCCCCTTTCTCAGAATATACCCATTTTTGTTACTGTTAAAACATACGGATTGGAATCTCACATCTTTAAACTTTGCTAGAGTAAAGTGGGAAATAATATGTAATTTGGTTTTATGGAGATCCTTTGTTCATTTGCTGCCTCAGTTGACCAGGTTGCAAGAATTACATCTTAATGGTGGTTTTATTTTGTTGAGAATCATCTTAATGGTGGATTGCATCTCGTGTGTTGCCATATTGCACTGTTTCTGACACAACGAAGTCACATCTCCAAGATGGACGCAACCATACTAACTAAATGATCCAGAAGAACTTCAATAATGAAGACACCAACCATTCAGATTCAGGTGCAGATCAACATTGAAGCATCAAAAATTTATCCTTCAGACAACATCCAAATTCAGTCTGTTGGAAACTGAACTAGGAACAACAACTTCAGTAGATGGTAACTGTATGCTAGATTATGTGAACAGACAGAAAACTATTTGGAAACTAAATCGCCATAAGGTCCAGAAAAAATAGTTTGGCGGTCTTATGTACTAGTTACAATAGCATGTAGGTTGCATAAAACTTTGCAGAGTTTTCACGGATTTTCTTAATGAAGTGAAGAAACAAAGCCAGCACATTCAGCAATGAAGTACCACTAGTAATTCAACAGTTGAAAAGAGAAAATCATCTAACAGCCTGCCCAGTACAGTTTCAGTAGCAAGAGTTCAAGTATGCCACCTAATTTTTTTGTTTATTTTGCTACCCAGAGGCAACTAACTAGCTAGTCTTTAAACGACGAGCTGCCATCAGATTAGGTACAGTCAGAGTTCACTATAGAAACTTTGGAGGCTTGAGCAGATGCAATAGATTAAGGACAACCTGACAACCAATCAGACAAACCTGGCTAGAATCCAAGATTGACTAAAAGATTTCACAAATCAACAACTTAATTAGTTTTGCAGAACTCACAACTCTGACGTCGCCGATGGTGGTCCGGTCATCGAGGAGCTGGCGCATCTTAGCGGTCCGGGGGTGGTGCATCCACATGGTGGAGTCCATGAACTGGACGCCGTTCTCCTCGCAGGCGGCGAGGATGGTGTCGAGGTCGGCGGCGCACAGCGCGGTGGGCTTCTCGAGCAGCACGTGCTTGCCCCGCCGTGCGGCGGCGACGGCCCACCCGACGTGGAGGCTGGTCGGGAGGGGAAGGTAGACGGCGTCGACGTCCGGGTCGTCGAGGAGCGCCTCGTAGGAGCCGTGGAGCCGCGTGGTGGCGAGCGGGAGGCCGTTGTCGGCCGCGAAGAGCCGCGCCTTGCCCTCGGAGCGGCTGCCCACGGCAGCCACCGCGGCGGCAGGGGCAAGAAGCATGGCGCGCGCGAGCTTCCGCGCGATCGTGGCGCATCCCATGATGCCGAACCGCACCGGCCGCGGCTCCGGCGCGACGGCGGACGACATGGTGACGGCGAGCGGAAGGTGTTCGACGCTTGGCCTCGCCGCTCTGGGTGGGTCTTCGACTCTTCGGGCGGGTGTGTGGTGTGGGTGCGAGCGCGACGAGTGATTCGTGCTACTCATTTTTTTTTTTAATATAATATCTACGTATATTTAGCAGTAAGGATACAAACAGAAGTAATACACGTAGGTAGCCTAGAAAGGCCCAGAAAGGACAGGTGTACAGGAACTTTTGCAGAAAGGACCTCAAATGATAAAAAAATCCGAAAAAGCCCTTGAGGTGGATATTCCTGCAACCCAAACTCGCCGTCGATGTCGCCCGCCGTCGATGTCGCCCGCCGTCGCCCGAGCACCGGCCGAAGGAGGACGAACCCCCGAAGATCCGATGAAGCCTCATCGCATAGCAGCTTTAAGAACCGAAGTAGAGGGTCACTTCGAGAAGCAACACCATGGCGGTTGTGGCACATCGGCCGGGGACTCGCCCCGAGCTCCTCGGATCCCAGATGCGAAGCCATCTCTTGAACAAGTCGAAAAAGAAGCTCCGATCCGCTCGTCTCATGCCGCCTTCCAAGCTCCAGACCACCCGTCCTGGAAGAACTACTCTAGATGCCCACTCCCCTGACCACCATGGCTGGCCGGAGCAGAACCACTGAAGAAAACCAGCACCACCAACACCAAAAGCAGGACCCCAACCTCCACCCGCACCTCCCCCGCCACCACGGCCGGCCAGAGAAGCAGAGGAAGAAGAGGACACCCGACGAAGAATCTTCACGACCTCCCCGGCAGCAAGGCCGAAACGGGGAACAGAGGGGAAGGACCACACCCTACTCGCCGACGCCATCGCCGCCGTCTTCGATGCCGCCGAGAGGAACGCACACCTAGGAACCTAACTACTACCTATCTACACGCACGAGCAAGAACCAGAGCTCCCCCCAACCTCACGGAGTCACGGTGCCAAAACGGCGACCGGAGGCGGAGGGAAGCGGTGGACTCGCCGACGAGAACCTGGAAGCTACGAGTCGCCTGCTCTCCGCCTCTCTCTACCGTAGCCGAGAGGATAAGAGGAGGTTTGGTTGGGTCACCGCGCGTAGGGGAGCTGAGCTGAGCAAAGAGATGGGTTGGATCAACAGCTCGACACGTTAGACGGGGCATTCGTGACTCGTGCTACTCATTAGCAGTTGGATCTTCTGTGGTGGACTAGTAAACACGCACGCACACGTCTATATATCGTTACTCCATAGTTTCTTTTCTTTTTTTTTGACTGTAAAGTTACTCCATAGTAACATAGCCTATGTTTTTTTTCGCAAAAAAAAAAACATAGGCTATTTTCAAGTAAAAAGAAGAGGGGCCATTTTCACATTAACATAGATATTCTTTTTGCAGGATACATCATCCGTATATGTATTTATGATAAAAAAAGAGTTTCTCAGAGTACCATCGGATTTTTAACTTTGCAATAAATTAAGATTGTGCGAATCTTCGTGATGTAGAGGCCGGAGTATGTTCCATTTCGAAAAGGAAAAAAATTAGGCAAGGCAGCTGATCTAGCCGTAAGCGGGTAAGCATATATTTTCTTCTGCCTCATGTTATATGAAGTTTTGCTCGAACAGATAGCCTCCCTCAAAGAGTCACGCCAAAGTTACCGGCTGATACCCAACCCAACCATCATAGTTTATTCTACATGTTAACTGAACCCCTTTAAATCAAGCTTGCACTGTATATAGCCGTGAGCAATCCAATTAGGTCATGTGTGTTTAGACTACCTTATATTTCTCGTCTAGTTTTTGTGTTATGTATGATGTATGCTACAACTTAGAGCAACTATAATATGGTGACATAGACAGGCTGTAAGAGATGGGACAACATGTTTTTTTTTACTTAATTGGAGTAGAGAGAGAAGAGAAGCGGGTTATAAACATTATTTAGCTCTAAGACGGGCTCTGACACATTTAACAAAGAATAAGATAAACGCCATATTAATAACATAGCATGCAAATATGGCTAGCTATCATATAATGATCTATTGATTGGATATAAATGACATGCCACCTCGATATTGCCGTTGGTGACTTGCTCCTACATGTAAGAAATAAAAGACGATAGGAAAGAAACCCCCCCCCCCCCCCCCCCCCCCCCAGCAGCTAGGACGTACCCCGGCTGCTGGCTGCCTACAGTCCTAAGTGAGGTCGTCCTCCTCCTCGTCGGCGTTCCCCTCCACCTCCACCTTGTGCTCATCTGCCGCTGCTCCCTTGTTCCTGCCGCGCTCCAGATCTGCCGCTCCCTTGTTCCTCCCGCGTTCTGCTCCCTTGTTCCTCCCGCCCCCTCTATAGATTCACTCGGGACACATGCCATCTTTTTAGGTTAGGCTTATGGGATAAAAAAAAGTGATCACATTACATATCCCATCGATCATGATGCGTCAGTGCAACTATCCCCGAAACGGAAACCTGCCTTACCCTGTCTGCTTTCCTAGTGCTTCAGCCTCGAGGAGAAAGAATCTAGTCGGTTTAATCATTCATCACTACGTGTGATTTTTGCCAAACAACTAGCCTCCTTTGAATATCCACGTCAAAATGATGCCTTGGGGGGGTGGGGGGGGAGGGGGCATATGCCCCCATGGTACTGAAAACAATTCGCAAAAAATGGTTCATGAATGTTATATGTTCAATATTAGTCTAGTTTACCCACATCAGTCCATAACTGGGATTTCATTATTCAAAACAGCTAATATTTCACTGGGCACTCTGTTCAAGAAGCCCACGAACTAAGGTTAAAGAGAAAAGATATCAAAAGTGCAAAGAAGGTTAAGAACGCAAACACTCTCGAAATTAAGCAACAAGCAGAGTGACTTGTCTCAAACTTTCCTATCACTCCTGATGAAGTCGGTACTGCCACCGGACATGCTGGCTACAGCGAACATAAGCACCGTCGTGATCTGCACAGAAACAACAACATTAACTCAAATAAATTATATGAAGTCGAGAAAGTTACAGATTAGCCTAGACTACACTCGCTACACTTACGATGCTTGAGGGCGTCGTCGTAAACTATGCTTGGCATAGACATCACGTATAGATCAAGAAGGGCCAGTGGGATGCTCCAGAAACAGAATAAACGGGAAGTTGTAACCAGAAAACTAGCAAAACAAACAACTCGTTGGATTCATATGTGAAAATAAGCACACGCAACATCGTGTTTAGGAAATAAGAAAAATGTTGACCAAGATGAAGGAACAGTTCGTGAAGTCTATGTTGGCCATGATTAGAAGTGTGATGGCTGTGCAACCGAACTGTATAGACTGGAGAGTCCGAGGCCGAGAAGAGTCCCAGGTTTCCCTAGAACGCCGTCCATCCTGACCCCCGGCTGCTGACCCACCGCAAGAATCCCCGCTGGCCCCTCAACCTCAGGCGGTTGTGCGATTGGCCGGCTCACTTTACTTCCTGAATTAACCAAAATTTTAACCGGCCTATATTAATAAAATTTTGAATAGAAGAAATCGTTGATAATAAGCTTCAAAATATAAATAAGCACAATGTTCACAAATAACTAGTTTCAACTATTTCATTTACAAAGGGAATTGATTGTAATGGTAGTGGTTAAAAAATAATGCTTCGTAAGATCATACAATGATTTATATATTAAACCTGCTATAAGTTATAACATTTGGTACCGCGGCTCTACATGCACTTGATGGAGGATGAAGATGATATCTTTCACTTGGTTAGCTCATATACTTCTCCGATCTTTAAGGCTATGAAAATGATGTCATTTATCCTACTTTTTTGAGCATGGGTTTATGTTAACAATGAACAAATAAATAACCAAACATGAACTTTAAAGTACAAAGAGAATGTACAATGTCCACAAATATAGGCTTCGATAGAGAGGGGGCAATGGCCCTCCCTGGCATTATCATTGCAGGTGAAACAACCTCGGTTTTGCACGACTACGCGTGAGCGTGTCTGGAATAGGATTGCAAGTATTTTTGTAGTAGACGAACGACAAGGGCAAATGGAGGTGGTGTTGGAAGAGGATATGGGCGGCAGCGGGTGGAACTAGAGGCGACTGGGAAGGAGAGAGGAGGGGTTGATGATTCGTACGTTGAGGGGTGCTACATGGTCGTCAAGCGGTGCTAGAATTGAATGTCGGTGCGGTAAGAGGAGCTGCGGACGATGAAGTGGATTTCAGCGGGGATAATGTGGAGCCGTAGTGGAAGGATAATCATGAGCGGGCGGTCAATAGCGACGGAGGAGGAGGAGCGATAAGCAGAGGCGGACTAGTGAGCGGCCGCAGCGGAAACTTGGCCGGAGAGGAGGGAAGAAGATCCCTGACGCCCGAGCAATTCGTACCCTGGAATCGCTTGAGGCCTATGACAGGAAGTAGGTTGCACCATTCCAGTTTCTCACGTCTGATAGCCTCACGAGAGTTTTCTTTCAAGATATGTTTCTTATAAATACAAAAATTCCCCTCCCTGTTTGTTTTTATGTTTCTTTTCTTTCTTACATTTTTTCCTTTTTAGTTATCTTTTTGTTACTTTCTTCCATTCTTTTATTTTACCTTTTTCTTTTTCTTTTCTATTCTGCTCTTAATTTTTTTCTTAAATATTACTTTTAATTCTGATTTACTTTTTTCCAAGATTTATTCCTTTGATCTATGTTTCTTATAAATTATTATTTCATTCAATGATTTAGAACATAAATCCAAAATTTTGTTCAAATGACTCTAATATTTTGTTATGCCTATCGTTGTGATTTGTTTCACGAGTCTCAAATTTTGTTCTACTTACTCCCGAAGTGTGTTCAACTAGTAGTCGACAAATGTACCTCATGTGGTAAACGTTTGTTCCATGTGGACTAATTTTTTGTTCCTTTTACACGAAAAAAGTGAGTATCTCCTGCGCGCAGCTCGAACACCGGGCATCGAGACATGGTCGATGCCCACCCGTACGTGAGCACTGATACGTCTCAAACGTATCTATAATTTTTGATGTTCCATGCTGATATTATACCAATTGTTACATGTTTTGCATCCACTTTATGTCACTTTTATACATTTTTTGGGACTAACCTATTAACAAGATGCCACAGTGCCAGTTTCTGTTTTCTGCTGTTTTTGTATTCCAGAAAAGCTAGTCAGGAAATATTCTCGGAATTGGACGAAAATTCACGGAGGCACCTATTTTATCAGAAGACACCTGAAAGTCCAAAGGAGCAACGAAGAGGAGCCACGAGGGCCCCACACGTGGCCTGGGCGCGGCCCCCCTCTTGGCGCGCCGAGGGCGCGTGTGGGCCCCTCGGGGCTCTCCAGCCGCCGCCCTTTCGCCTACTTATTCCCCTCGATGCGAAAACCCTAAACACCCGAGCCATTATCCACGAAAAGTTTCATAGGCACCGCCGTCGTCAACCCTAGCTCGAGAGGGTCCAGAACCTCTCCCCGGCACTCTGCCGGAGAGGGGAATCATCACCGGAGGGCTCTACATCACCATGCCTGCCTCCGGAGTGATGCGTGAGTAGTTCATCCTTGGACTACGGGCCCATAGCAGTAGCTAGATGGTTGTCTCTCCACTTTGTGCCATCATGTTTAGATCTTGTGAGCTGCCTAACATGATCAAGATCATCTTATTGTAATGCTACATGTTGTGTTTGCTGGGATCCGATGAATATTGAATACTATGTCAAGTTAATTATCAATCTATCTTATATGTTATTTATGATCTTGCATGCTTTCCGTTACTAGTAGATGCTTTGGCCAAGTAGATGCTTGTAACTCCAAGAGGGAGTATTTATGCTAGATAGTGGGTTCATGCCTCCGGTAATCTGGGAGAGTGACAGCAACTTCTAAGATTGTGGATGTGTTGTTGCCACTAGGGATAAAATAACTGATGCTTAGCTTAAGGGTGCGCCGTTAGGTCTAATGCATTTGTTTACATTACGCACATTGCTTAATGCAATTATCCGTTGCTTGCAACTTAATACCAACGGGGAACTCGGATGACAACCTGGCGGTGGATTATTAGTCATAGACGTTGTTGGATAACGGTCTATGTATTTTGTTATAATGCCCAATTAAATATCATAGTAATCATCATGTCATATATATGCATTGTCATGC
Source organism: Poa pratensis (assembly GCA_947311845.1). Classification (NCBI taxonomy): domain Eukaryota; kingdom Viridiplantae; phylum Streptophyta; class Magnoliopsida; order Poales; family Poaceae; genus Poa; species Poa pratensis. The sequence goes on from CAMZMU010000061.1 coordinate 51,175,204, forward strand.
GCTTAATATTTTGTCAATTGCCCAGATGTAATTTGTTCACCCAGCATGTTAGTTATCTTTTATGGAGAGACACCACTAGTGAACTGTGGACCAAGGTCCATTCTTTTACATTGATCAAACCACAAACTGCAAACACTATTCCTTTTCATTCTCTGCAATTTAATACTGTTTTTCACACCATACGTTTAATCCTTTGTTTTCAGCAAGCCGGTGAGATTGACAACCTCACTGTTTCGTTGGGGCAAAGTAGTTTGATTGTGTTGTGTGCAGATTCTACGTCAGCGCCGGATTTCCTGGTGTTGCGCCGCATCATATTTCGCCGTTGACAACCTTCTGAAGTGCTACTGCTCCTACTGGTTCGATAAACCTTGGTTTCATACTGAGGGAAAACTTGCTGCTGGACTATGGTGCGTAGTTGGCGGGAAAATATCTTGCAGGAAGTTGTGGATTGATCCCCGGCAACGGCGCCAGAAAACGTTGTTGGTGGCTCTAGGTTAATAGTGCCAGAAACAATTGCTTGTACGTCACACGTCAGTTGGGAACCCCAAGAGGAAGGTATGATGAGTGCAGCAGTAAGTTTTCCCTCAGTATGAAACCAAGGTTTAATCGGACCAGTAGGAAAACGAGGTTTGCTTCGAAGGTGTTGGTGGAGGAGTGTAGTGCGGCGCAACACCAGGGATTCCGGTGCCAACGTGGAACCTGCACAGCACAATCAAACTACTTTGCCCCAACTTAACAGTGAGGTTGTCAATCTCACCGGCTTGCTGAAAACAAAGGGTTAAACGTATCGAATGGAAGATGATGTTTGTTTGCATAAAACAGTAGAGAACAATGATTGCAGTAGATTGTATTTCAGATGTAAAAGAATGGACCGGGTCCACAGTTCACTAGTGGTGTCTCTCCAATAAGATAACTAACATGCTGGGTAAACAAATTACAGCTGGGCAATTGACAATTGATAAGTGCATATAACATGCATGTGTGAGCTGTGGTGTCTACTATGAGATTCATTTGGGCATTACGACAAAGTACATAGACCGCTATCCAGCATGCATCTATGCCTAAATAGTCCACTTTCCGGTTAACATCCGTACCCCTTCCAGTATTAAGTTGCAAGCAACAGACAATTGCATTAAGTAATGTGCGTAATGTAAACAATACATTCATCCTTGAATAAAGCATTGCTGTTTTATCCCTAGTGGCAACAACACATCTACAACCTTAGAACTTGCTGTCACTATCCCAGGTTAAATAGAGGTTGAACCCAACTATCATGCATAAATACCCCCTCTTGGAGTTACAAGTATTCACGTGGCCAAGGCTTCAACAAGTAACGAGAGCATGCAAGATCACAAATGACATAGACATGATAATATAATATTCAGCTCCACATAGGTATCAATATAAGTCAGATCCCAGCAAACACAACATGTAGCATTACAATAAGATGATCTTGATCATGATAGGCAGCTCACAAGATCTAAACATGATGGCACAAGTGGAGAAGACAACCATCTAGCTACTGCTATGGACCCATAGTCCAAGGATGAACTACTCACGCATCACTCCGGAGGCGGGCATGGCGATGTAGAGCCCTCCGGTGATGATTCCCCTCTCCGGCAGGGTGCCGGGAAGAGCTTCAGGAACCCCCCGAGTTAGGCTTGACGACGGCGGCGGCAGCGAATATGTTCTGGATGAAAGGCTCGGTGTTTTAGGGTTTTCGCGTCTCGGGGAATAAATAGGCGAAGGGGCGATGTCGGCGGACCCCCGAGGGGCCCAAACCATAGGCTGGCGCGGTGGGGCCCCCTGCCGCGCCACCATGTGGTTTGGCCGCCTCCTGGCGAGTCTTCGTCTCTCCTTCGGACTCCGTGTACGTGCTGGAAAAATAGGGACCTGGCCTTTTGTTTCGTGCAATTCCGAGAATATTTCCAGAAGTAACTTTCTGAAACCAAAAACAGCAGAAAACAGGGAACTGGCACTGTGGCATCTTGTTAATAGGTTAGTCCCAGAAAATGCATAAAAGTGATACGAAGTGTATACAAAACATGTAGCAAATGGTATAATATAAGCATGGAACAGCAGAAATTATGGATACGTTGGAGACGTATCAGACTACATCATACCTTCCTCTTGGGGTCTCCCAACGAACGTGTGTTTCACGCCATCAAGCTATTTTTCTGGCGCCGTTGCCGGGGAGACAGCAGTCTTCTGCAAGGGGAGTTTCACGCTTCCAATCTCTTTACTTTGTTTTTGTCTTGCTTAGTTTATTTTATTTTATCTTGTTTGCTTTCAATTATCAAAAACACAAAAAAATAGTTACTTGCATTTAGTTTATTTTCAGTTTTGTTTTCTGTTAGTTATCATGTCTAGCCCTGTTCCAGTAGTAATGTCACCTGAGGAAGAGATTTTCACTTTTACGCAAGGGAGTGAGAGAGTTTTAAAGATGCTTGGTCTAGAATTTTGAGTCCTATGCTAAAACTGAACCTAAAATGACTTTAAGCCTGCTCCTCAGTAGCTTTTATTTTGGTCTTGTTCTTTGCTACAGATATGCTTTAGATGCTGTGGTAGGAGGAGATTTCCTTCGTCATGATGGGGATCAAGCTTTTAATGCTATAAAAAAATTGATTACAATTTCTAGCCCTCCAATTAGTAAAATTTTTCAGTTTCACAAGCATAAATGATAGATTAAATACTCTTGAAACAAATATATCTGGTCTAAAAGAAGGGTATAATCAGATTCGTGAACATTATGATAATGTGCCAGTAAATTTTGAACCATCGGGATGGATTCCCTCAGAAAGTTGTTATCAATGGTGAAACCTTCCATGCTCGTGCGATATCATGTCTGAATTTTGTTTAATGCCTAGGGAAATTTATGATTCCTTAAACCTTTGGGAGCTTTCCAAATGTGAAAATTGTAACTCTGGCTGATAATAATTAAAATACCAAAAGGAGTAGCCGAAGGAGTATTTACAAAACTCCTGGGGATAACAGTATCTATTGATTATGTTGTCATTGAATGTGCAGGAACAGGACAAATTACGCTTGGAGATCTCTGCTGAAACGCTTTGGAGCAACAATAGACATGGGCCAAGGCGTTATGAATTTCGCCTCTTCACCTATGTGTAACCAAGTATTTCCTAAAGATAAGAGTAAAGGTAAGAGAGGTAAGCGTAAGATTGTTGATGCTTCTTCACTTGGTAATACTTGATGCATGCTTTGTGCCTAGCTAAAAGGCGTTAAAGAAAAGCGCTTATGGGAGGCAACCCATTTTTTTTTCTGCAATTTTTCTTTATTGAGTCAAGGTGTTGTTTACTTCTGTAGCAACTCCTTTGTATCTTTATTTTCTCGCATTGTTGTGCCAAGAGTAGCCTCTAATGTTAAGATGATGCTTAATTTTGATTGCTGCGCAGAAACAGATTTTTGCTGTTCACTGTACGAAATTCCTAAAATCACCAGATTGTTAATTAAATCTGAAATTTTTGTGCGTAATCTTTATGAATGTCTGAATCTTTCATTAGTTCAAGTTTTCGATCTGAGCGTCGTAAGTGCCTCGAAAAAATTCGTCTTTGCGGACTGTTCTGTTTTAGACAGATTATGCCTTTTTATTTTGCATTCTCTCTTTTACTAGTGTTGAGTGAAATTCTTTTTTGGGTGGAAGAGCTTCACATAACATCAGTGGCTGTAGCTAATGTTTAAAGTAACAATCATATTGCGTCTTTATAGAACATGTGATTTTTGATTATGCACTAACCCTCTAATGAGATCTACTTTGAGTTTGGTGTGACGGAAGTTTTCAAGGGTCAAGAGAGAAGGATGATATAATAGGATCAAGAAGAGTGAAGAGCTTAAGCTTGGGGAGGCTCCCATGGATCTCCCCAGCATATTTCAAGAAGACTCAAGCGTCTAAGCTTGGGGATGCCCAAGGCATCCCCTTCTTCATCGTCAAAATTATCAGGTCATCTCTAGTGAAACTATATTTTAATTCTTTCACATCATATGTGCTTTTCTTGGAGCGTCTGTGTGCTTTTATTTTCAGTATTGCATTTTATTTTCAATAAAGCTTGACTGGACCCTAGCATTCTTGATTGGGAGAGAGACACGCTCCGCTTTTTCATGAGAATACTCCTATTCTTCACTTATATTTGTTGAGTATTCATATCTAGCGCTGTTCAGCTTTTAGCTCTTGTTTTCATGTATCTCTTGTCAGAGCTATTAGCTTTCTTTTGTAGAAAGTACTCTCTTGCTTCACTTATATTTGTTTGGAGAGTTGATGAAATAAATTGATTGGTGTTTGGTTGGAAAATGTTGCATGTGGTAATTGGTATAAGGAAAAACTTGCTTAATCTTGTAGATCACTAATGGATAACTTGATGCTTGTCAATTGTTTTGAGTTAACAAGTAGATCATGATTAAATTGTGCATCATGAGTTAAGCCTATTAGTGAAGAACTACCGTAAAGCTTGTTGAAAATTTGGTTTGCATCGGTGGTATCTCTAAGGTCTAGATATTTTCTAATAACAGGGTTTGGTTAACAAGGAAGACGGTATGAAGTCTTATAACGTTTGCAATATGTTTGTCATATAAAACTTGGTGTACGGGTTGATATTCTTGTTTGCTTACATAACCTTGCTAGCCTAAACTCTGTACTGAGAGGGAATGCTTCTCGTGCATCCAAATCCTTGAGCCAAAATCCATGCCATTTGTGTCCACCATAACTACCTATATGTGGTATTTCCTTGCCACTCCAAGTAAATTTTTCATGTGCTACCTTTAAATTATTCAAAATGTTATTATTCCCTTTTTGTGTCAATGTTTACTAGCTCATGAGGAATTAGTGTGGTTATTCTTTATTCTATTTGTCAATGGACTTTTACACCTGGACTAGTGGCATATACATCCGCTTATCCAATAACTTGCAAAAAGAGCTGGCAACGGGGTGCCCAGTCCCAATTAATTACAACTTTAACCAATTAATTCTCTTCACACTTTTGCCCTGATTCATCAGTAAGCAATGACAAACAGTGAAATACCTGAATGTGTGTAAACCAAAGAGAAAGAGGGATGATCTGCCTTGCTGGTAGAAATAACGTCCTTCATGGGAGCCGCTCTTAAAAGTCCGTTTGACAGGTAGAATACTGTTCTCACCCGCTACCATTCGTTGACAATTAACAAACACCTCTCAAAAATAGATACTCCTCCATGGTATGTGATTGATGGAAGGCACCCGAGGATTCGGTTAGCCATGGCTTGTGTTAGCAAGGTTGGGAGGAGTGTCAAATATTTTATGCAATCTCTATATGCTTTCAAAAACCTAAAAGCTCTAGCACATGATTTAATCCCTGCTTCCCTCTGCGAAGGGCCTTTCTTTTACTTTTATGTTGAGTCAGTTTTCCTATTCTTTCTGTCTTCCACAAGCAAACACTAGTGTCAACTTTGTTACAACATGCGTTATATGCTATATTGGACTTATTATATTGCTTTGTGTTGACAATATCCATGAGATAAATATGTTGAAAGTTGAAGCAAATGCTGAAACTAAATCTTCCTTTGTGTTGATTAAATACCTTTTGTTAGAAACTATTGCTTTATGAGTTAACTCTTATGTGAAACTGTTGGATGCATTGTCTCCAAAGTACTATTCATGAAAAAGTTTAGCTTGTGTGATTCATTGTTTACTCATTATCTATTTGGTAGCAAACTATAGACCATTGACTTGGATCACTTCATTCATTTACATGTGCCTTACAATATTATATGATCAAGATTATGATGGTAGCATGTCACCTCAAAAATTATTTTGTTTTATCGTTTACCTACTCGAGGACGAGCAGGAACTAAGCTTGGGGATGCTGATACGTCTCAAACGTATCTATAATTTTTGATGTTCCATGCTGATATTATACCAATTGTTACATGTTTTGCATCCACTTTATGTCACTTTTATACTTTTTTGGGACTAACCTATTAACAAGATGCCGAAGTGCCAGTTCCTGTTTTCTGCTGTTTTTGTATTCCAGAAAAGCTAGTCAGGAAATATTCTCGGAATTGGACGAAATTCACGGAGGCACCTATTTTATCAGAAACACCTGAAGTCCAAAGGAGCAAGAAGAGGAGCCACGAGGGCCCCACACGCCTGGGCGCGGCCCCCCTCCTGCGCGCCCGAGGGTGGTGTGGGCCCCTCGGGGCTCTCCAGCCGCCGCCCTTTCGCCTACTTATTCCCCCGATGCGAAAACCCTAAACACTGAGCCATTATCCACGAAAAGTTCCAGAGACGCCGCCGTCGTCAACCCTAGCTCGGGAGGGTTCAGAACCTCTTCCCGGCACCTGCCGGAGAGGGGAATCATCACCGGAGGGCTCTACATCACCATGCCTGCCTCCGGAGTGATGCGTGAGTAGTTCATCCTTGGACTACGGGTCCATAGCAGTAGCTAGATGGTTGTCTCTCCACTTTGTGCCATCATGTTTAGATCTTGTGAGCTGCCTAACATGATCAAGATCATCTTATTGTAATGCTACATGTTGTGTTTGCTGGGATCCGATGAATATTGAATACTATGTCAAGTTGATTATCAATCTATCTTATATGTTATTTATGATCTTGCATGCTTTCCGTTACTAGTAGATGCTTTGGCCAAGTAGATGCTTGTAACTCCAAGAGGGAGTATTTATGCTAGATAGTGGGTTCATGCCTCCGTAATCTGGGAGAGTGACAGCAACTTCTAAGATTGTGGATGTGCTGTTGCCACTAGGGATAAAATAACCGATGCTATGTGCGCCAGGCATATGTTTGTTTACATTACGCACTTTACTTAATGCAATTATCCGTTGCTTGCAACTTAATACCAACGGGGAACTCGGATGACAACCTGGCGGTGGATTATTAGTCATAGACGTTGTTGGATAACGGTCTATGTATTTGTCGTAATGCCCAATTAAATATCATAGTAATCATCATGTCATATATATGCATTGTCATGCGCTAATATTTTGTCAATTGCCCAGCTGTAATTTGTTCACCCAACATGTTAGTTATCTTTTATGGAGAGACACCACTAGTGAACTGTGGACCCCGGTCCATTCTTTTACATTGATCAAACCACAAACTGCAAACATTGTTCCTTTTCATTCTCTGCAATTTAATACCGTTTTCCACACCATACGTTTAATCCTTTGTTTTCAGCAAGCCGGTGAGATTGACAACCTCACTGTTTCGTTGGGGCAAAGTAGTTTGATTGTGTTGTGTGCAGATTCCACGTCAGCGCCGGATTCCCTGGTGTTGCGCTGCATCATATTTCGCCGTTGACAACCTTCTAAAGTGCTACTGCACCTACTGGTTCGATAAACCTTGGTTTCATACTGAGGAAAAACTTGCTGCTGGACTACATCATACCTTCCTCTTGGGGTCTCCCAACGAACGTGTGTTTCACGCCATCAAGCACCCCCAGCAAGATAGCCGGCTGGATTTAAGGCCGAACCGATTGGATCTGTGGCGCCTTGAGTAGTAGTGGGTAGATTCGGGCTTGAGGCAGCAGATCAAGGAGAAAGCAATGGCGAGGTATAGGATACGGAAGTTTCACTTGCCGGTTGGGCGTTCACGTCACACGTCTAATCTACCACACTTGGTCTTGTATTTTGCAGCTGGCCTGAAAACAAGTAAAGAAATTGCAGATAAGATGATTGTTGGAGCAAGATTTTGTCACCAAATGGCCTAATATGGGCAGCAATTTGGAGATGCTGACACATTAGTTGTAGGATTTAGGATGGAGGTAGCGCTATATCGAGACCAGCAGAGGTCGAGATAACAAGAGAGAATCTTGACGGTTCGTTGAACATGTGACAATTAATATGTGTTATCTTTAATAGTATATAAAATGAGACAATTTAAAAGTAGATAGATGGTTCTTTCGGTTCTTTTTACTAAGCATATTAAGTTTGTTTTAAGTTAAATTTCCTAATGTTGGACAACTTTATAAGAAAAAAACATCTATATTCGTAAACTAAAATCAATATTATTTGACGAGTCGTGGAATATGTTTTCATATTGTATCCATTTTATATTATGGCATTTTTTCCATAAATTTGGCCGACATTAAAATGTTTTTTTAAGGAACTTTAAAATGTTTTACTTAAAATAAACCTAATATGCGAAGAAAAATCCTGGAGGAAGTACAACCTATTCTCTCCGTCCGCGAATAAGTGTGCTTTTACCTTTTGTGGTTAGTCAAACTTATTAAATTTTGACCAACTTTATATGGAAAAGTATCAACATTTCTGACGCTAAATTGGTATCACTAGATAAGTTTTGAAATGAAGTTTCAAAATATACCAATTTGATGTTATACATATTGAAACCCTTTTTTATAAAGTTTGTCAATTTTATAAAAAAAATTAACTTAATATAAAAGATACATATACACTTATTCGAGGATGGAGGGAGTAGGTACTAACATCTCTGAGAACCAACACAGAAAACAAAGATTACTAACATCTCTGAGAACCAACACAGAAAACAAAGATCTCCAAGACCCTCTAGATCCACCGTCAGTTACTCAGTTATCTTCCAAAACCGCACTGTAAGCACTCAACGGCTCCGTGGTCTCGACGTAGACAAACGTCTGGTTGATGGAGCGGAAGAGACGCCTCACCAACTCGCCTTCATCCTTGTGTGTTATCCGCACCACGCCGTCCTGCTGCGACCTCGCCGCCGCCTCGCTCAACGTGTGCCGGTACAAGACCAAGGGTACATTCGGGCTTTCACGAGCTAACGTTAGGAAGTAGTCCCCGTGAACCAGGTGCGGGCCCGCAAGCTCCCGCCTCGGCCTCATCGTCCACTCCTCCTGCCGCCATGACCCACGAGCTTCCAGGACGTACCGGCGGCTCCACCTCTCTCCCTCAAGCACCCACACCGTCACTATAGAGCCGTCGACGTCGTCCCCGACGGCGACGCCCAGCCTCCCGTGCACCTTCGTCAGGCAGCGGGTGGTCGACATTGCAGCCGGTAGCACCGGCAGAGGCTCGGTGCGCGTGACGCGCTCGTGCCTGAGGTCGAAAGACATGATCCTCCCGGCGTCCTCCGTGAGCCAGTACACCGTGCCGTCGACGTCGGCGAGGTCGCCCCTTCCGCCCAGGCTACACCTTGCGTCGGTCCCGGCGCGCACGTCCCGCCACGACGCCTCCCCCAGCGTGAACACGTGCACTATGTCCGGCTGCCAGAACCGGTCGAAGTGGCTCGGGACGTGCACGACCTTGTACCGCGGCCCCGTCATGGTCTGGTGGTACGCGAAGCTGTACTGGTGGTGCCAGCTTAGGCCTCTGAAGATGCTGTTGCTGTTGTACAGGTGAGCGGCGGCGCTCGTCATCGGCAGCGGCGGGAGACGCAGGGCCTCGCCGGTTGACGGGTTGGCCATGGTGATGGCCCCGCCGGCCGTACCATTGTCGCAGAGGCAGATGAGGCCGTTGCAGGTGCCGACGATGCTCATGAGATTGTATTGTTTGGCCGTGGCGATGTCATCTGTTTGCTGCCACAGAGGTTTTGTTGCGCTCCCCAGCGTCAGGAGGTCGATGACGATGGACACGTAACCCTTCTCGGCGACGGAAATGATCTTGGTGCGGCGCCGCATGTCCGTCTCCGTGCGCTGGTCGATGAGCTCCCGCCACTGCCGGCAGACGAGGCGGAACCGGCGGCGGGCGTTGGCCGGAAGCCGCACCAGGATCTCGACGAGGGCGTCCGTGGGTAGGTCGCCGCAGCAGCTATTATCGTTCTTCTCCATCGGTTAAACGCGAGCGTTGCGCCTTGCGCGGCCTCGCCGTCGGACGTCGATTGGTAAGTAAGGGATCGTCGTCCGGCTCGCCGCCGCCCCGTCGTATCGCCTCAACGAGAGCCCTGCACTGCACGATGGTCTCTTTGGGTCTCGTACTGTCGCCGCCGTTGTGTTGTACTTTTTTTTTTAGGGAACGCCGTTGTGTTGTACTTGTATACACGAACCCGTTTGTAGGTTCATCGGCTTCGTGTCCGCTACGGATCTCGTAGGCCGAAACCACTGGGCTGGCCCATTTAGCTTTACATCGTGTTCGATTTTATCTCCAATACCCCATATTTTCGCACCCCACTTATACCAATGGTATTCTTTTGAAATACACTGAATATTTCTTGCAGTATTTTGGAAACTTTTAATGCATATTTATGTAGTTTTGACCTAAGTTGCTTGCACGGGATATTTTTTCAGAACATATACGCTAATGCTATTTATTTTTTTGAACTGGATGAGTGAACCAACAGTTCCGCCTTTAGGCTTTGCGGGTTGTTGAAGAATACATAGGCGTGTGGCAGCGAGGCCTGGGCAACAGGGGCGCCGTCGGTGCTTAAATTGACATGTATCAACATTTTTTAGTCCTTTGAGAAATAACACATAATATACAGCTAATAAGAGGGAACCCTACTAACCTACTAAATCCCAAGCCAACTAAACAATGCATGTAATTTTCAAAAACAAAATGCATGCCGATCACAAATAGGTCATGTTTTCATCATAAACACTTAAGATATAATGCATTGGACAACTTACTAACTACAACGATGGTTAAGAAAATTGACTCTTCATGCGCAAATATATTTGAGCTCGATTCAAACAGTTGCCTCGGTGGCGTAACGGGTCATCTAGTGATATGAATGGATACACATTCTATGAGTATCAAGACCGAGAAAAGTATGCACAAAACAGTGAGATAACGCAAGAAGCTAAAACTAAGCACCATGGTCATTAGTGTAGGTAGTAAGGCGTGATCGGGATAAACATGTACGCCACGGTGATTTTATCTACAACAGCCCATATTAAACCAACACAAGTCAAATTAATGCATGGAAGCCAAATATGAGCCATGGGGATTATTAGCATCTTTTTAAGACCCAACAACAAGAAAATGTCGAGAAACAACAAACGTCTCCAATATCCCTCCACATCAACTGTCAGTTATGTGCTAAAACCGCATCGTAAACACTCAATGGCTCCTTGGTCTCGACGTACGAGAATGTCTGGTTGATCAAGGACAAGAATGCCGTTACTTCCTCGCCTCGATCCTTTTGTGTTATGTGCACCACTCCGTCGTGCGACCTTTCGTCCATCGTGTGCCGATGCAAGACAAAGTATCTACTCCAGCATTCATAAGATAACGTTAGAAAGTAGTTGCCGTGGACCAAATGCGGCACCACAAGATCCCACCTCATCACCATCTTCTTCTGTCGCCGCAGCATGTCCACTTCCAAGACGTACCGGCGGCTCCACCTCTCGCCCTCTTCCAGGACCCACACCGTCACAGAGTTGCCGTCGGCGTCGCCCACGGCAACGCCAAGCTTCCCGTGCACCTTCGACAGTCGGCGGTAGGTGCTCGCCATTGCCGCCGGTACCTCTAGAGGTGTGACGCGCTCATGTTTGAGGTCAAACGACATGATCTTCCCGGCGTCCACTGTGAGCCAGTACACCGTGCCGTCAACGTCGGTAAGGCTGCTTCCGCCGAGGCTGCACCTTGCATCGGTGTCGGTGTGCACGTCCCGCCACGATTTCTCCCCCAGCGTGAACACGTGCACTATGTTAGGCTGGTCGAAATGGCACGGGACATGTACGACCTTGTACCGCGGCCCCGTCATGGTCTGGTGGTACGCGAAGCCGTACGTCTGATGCCAGATCCTCCCTTCGCTGTTCAGCTCAACAATGGCGCTCGGCGGTATCGGCAGCGGTGGGAGACGCATAGCCTCGCCCGTGTACGGGTTGGCCACGGTTATGGCCCTGCCGGGCGTGAGGTCATCGCACAGGCAGACCAGGCCGTTGCAGCTGCCGACGATGCTCATCCTGCTGTACCGTGCAGCCGTGGCGATGTCTGTCTTCCACAACAGACTTCTTGCGCCCCCCGGTGTCAGGAGGTCAACAACGGTCATCAAACCCTTCTCGGGGACGGCGATGAACTTGGTGCGCCTCCGCATGTCCGTCGCCGTGCGCTGGTCGATGAGTTCCCGCCAGTGCCGGCAGACGACGCGGAGCCGGCGGCGGGCGTTGGCAGGAATCCGCACCAGGATCTGGACGAGGGCGTCCGTGGGTAAGTCCCAGCTGCTATTATAGTTCTTATCCATCGGTTAAACGCGCGAGTGCATGCAACGGTGCGGCCTCGCCGTCGGAAGTCGATATGTTGCGGGCTCGCCGCCGGCCGTCGTATCGCCTTAACGAGAGGCCTGCACGCTGGTCTCGTTGGGGTTTCGTACCGTACGTGTCGCCGCCGTTCCGTTGTACAAGTAGGTCCATCGGCTTCGTCTCCGCTTCGGATTTGGTAAACCGAAAATACTGTGCTGGGCAATTCAACATTAGATCGTTTTCGAAAAGAAGGGCCGGACGAAGGCCCATTAGTTGACGCTCATATTGCTGTGGAAAAGCAAATCTACGTTCGTTCAGAGGAAAAAAAAACGAAGCTAAATGAAAAATCCTTTCGGCAGCACACATGCAAAAGATATACAAAGAAGTATCCGGTGGAAAAAATTAATGTGGAAACTCCGTGGATAAAGTTCTCAATAATTACCAAAAATATATATAGTACTCCCTCCGATCCATATTAATGGTCTCAACATTGTCTAGATACGGATGCATCTAGTCTAAACACTTAACTAGATACATCCGTATCTAGATAAAGTTGAGCCCATTAATATGGATCGGAGGTAGTACAATATGTTGGGAGAGTAATGTTCCAGAAACATGCATAATTTAAAGTTCGAACCCGTTCATTTCAGACAGTTTCAATTTGAAATTTACATGCTTATAGAACTCTACTCTTCGAACGCACTGTACTTTTTAAGATTTCTTTGGAACTTTTAAACACATGTTTATGTGGCTTTATCCGTATTCCACCGGACATTTTCTCAGGACATATACCCTACAGCTCTTTGAACAGGATGCGTTAACCTTGTACAGCTTTCCATTTGTCACTTGCTACGAGTGAATAGAGGCTTATTTAGATGATAATGCAGGGCAGGATCCAACATGTCCGTCTTAAGGTTTTGTGGCCTTCAAGAATACGTAGAACCTTGCCCATTTCTATTAGCTACTTCAGTGTTCATGATGAAAAATAATATTCGCAGCCAAAACGCTCAGTACGAACAGCTCTTGTATTTGGTCAAGAAACATCAGATCATCACGATGTATTCAAATTAATCTTTCAAGTAGAGTAAGGAAATACAGATGCCACGCCACAATCAACTTCCAAGTAAACTCATAGTTCACATTTTGATTTGATAAAATATGGTTGTGGTAATTTCCCATCCCAAATGTAGTTCCCAAAAAAAATCTTACTCGTTCAAAGAATTTACACGAAAGTAACATGCTAAAAGAGATGCATCTTGGGTGTGCGCTTCAATCCATATTTTATACACCGAGATTTCAGGCCATTCAGCTCAGCAACCCGTAGGGAGGACATTCTTCTGATATGTTCTGTATGTCAAAAGCAAAATGTAGCTTTAGCTGCTAGCAATAAAGGCAACCCGAGAGGGTACACAGATTAACTCGGAGTTATGTATAAAGACCTAGTAGTGATCTTCCTGGCGGCAATATTATCAAACATTTCATCAGTGGTGTACGCGATCCAAGTTTTCTAATAAATTACATGAAAATATACTAGTCATTTCTTGTACAAGTCATTTTGTCCTAGGTCCTTCAGAATGAATACTGCTATTCACATACAGCAGAAATAAAATAAGAAACATATATAGCCCCAATTTTTTCTGTCAGTAATACCCACCAATGGAGCAATTTCATAGTATTTGCTATCAGTAATACTACAGTACTCCAAGCATTAAATCAATAAGAATGCACCACGACTGCAAAAGTCAACAAGACTTCGCTGTCCTGCTGTGTAGAACATACTACACAGCACACGCACATTACTCATTATATACTGACTTTCTTATGAGAACCGCATTTCTTGCAAAGTAACCACTGTATGTCTGAAATTTGGAGGACAAACATGTGTGAGGGGTTAGGAAGTTTTGGACATCAAACTTGGGTCAGAACTAAAGTTTATCTAAGCAGTTGAGCTCAGGTGAAGGGATGAACTGATGAAAGTTCATGCTTAAGAGTAGTGTGACCAAATGTTTGACTTGACTATCTCTAGTCATAGTTGTCCTAAGTAGGTCTTGAATTGACCCGCATTATCTTCTTATATGAAGTCAGCATTTTGTATCCATCCACCATCTTAAACTCCTTGGTTTTTTCAATATTGCGATATCTGTCATGTAAACTATGCCATACAGAAACTAAGTGAGTATCATGTCAGCATGTAGAACGTGATGATTAGAACCAGAGTCCATATTTCAGAAACTGGGACCAGAACAGTTTCGGTCTGGCGGTAATACAGAATACCAGCTCGTTTGACAGTGTTGCTACCGATTTACTATAATGAAAATCTAAGATGAGTCTGTTTTTAATTGATTCCAAACAGTTAAAGCCGGTCGAGACTGATTCCAGATTCCATAGTAAAATCCAGGAACTGGCAAGTTCTGTTGCAAGCAAGCACCAATGGTTCCTGGCCCTAAAGAAAGTAAGAGTGCAGTAGCACAAAAACCAATACTGGCGTAGCTGCCTAATTAGTAGGATTAAATGGTTTAGATTCAAAGTTCTCAGTGAAAGAAATCCGAAAATGGGACCAAACAGTAACACTTTCCAACTGCTAATCCCTTATGGTGGGGGTGGGGGCTCTCAGGCTTTGACAATCTGTAATAAAGGAAGGATAAAAGGTATTGTGCCAATATCATAGCTTAATGAAGATGCAAAACGGCAAATAGATCTACATTCGCCTAGTTGAGAACAGAATCATGGTGAACCGGCATATGCAATAGACTTACTTTTGCGTAAGTAACTTCCCCAATTCCATAATCAGACTTAAGAAGAAAGGAATATTTGTTTATAGATATACACAATCAGGATTGATATGAATATAATCAGCCGGAAGCAGAGATGTCTGAGACCTATATGTCAAACTTAGTTCAGCCAATTAAAGTTCATTGCATACTGCAAAATATGTACTCCCTCTGTTCATTTTTGCAAGGCATTTCAGATATTTCAATATAACCTCGATACATATCAAAATAAGTGAATCCACACACTAAATACGTCTAGATACATGTATTGTTTGAAGAACCGAAAAGGTCTTAAAAAAGTGAACGGAGGGAGTAGTTTAGTTTCTTCTCTAGGAACAAAACAAGTAAAGATGGCTTTGAAGGGGATTTTTTTTGTAGCTTTAAATCCTATGGAACAACAATTAGCAATTAATGATCCATAATATGAACATCTAAAACATAGAAACACATATTACGAGTGGAAACATACATTTCAGGGGGGGAAATTTCCTGCTCGCCCACATGTTACTTTGGGACCTCCAACACACTCTCTATCTGCAGGATTAGCTGATCAGCAGGCAACGCTCCCTCCTGAGTAACAGAAAAAAAAAATAGAGCCAAAAGGTCACATTATACTTATTTTCGTTAGCATTGATCGAACAAATATTCATGTAATGAAACATAGTACATCAACTTACAAAGCGATAACAAGGTTCTCCGTCCTTGAAGATTATGAAAGTTGGTAATGCTGCGATATTGTAACGGTTTGCGATGCTTGTGTATTTCTCTGTATCAATTTTCACAATGTTAATCTTGTCACTCATCTTCTCATGCACTTCTTGAAGTATGGGAACCATGTATTGGCATGGACCGCACCTAACAAAAAGAATAAAAAATAAATGCAAATATACAACATAACAGTATGGATTTTACCGATATTCCTATAACATAGGCATAGAATTGGAGTGATCAATGGTACTGTAATAAACTCCACACGATAGAAATGTGCATTAGCTCTTCCAGTTTGCACAGTTTGTACTGGAAGATGAGTAACTATTGAGACCATCTCAAATGCACTTCTTCATCAAACTTATATGAACATAATTGACCAGCAAGGCAAAAACATTCAAATTAGCAATATCACACTTATTTGTGGACTAAAGCAAAAGTACCATGATAGGACTTTAGAAGTCCACGTGATGAACACTAATGAAAAGGCACGAGGGGTATAGGGCACTGATGCAGCAAACAGAGACATTTAGGACCACAATTTCGCTACTAGTTGCTTACCAAGTTGCATAGAAGTCGACTAGTAAAGGCTTATCAGAGTTCTCCAATAACTCGTCAAATGTAGCAAATGTTTCCTTCTTAGCTTTGACCTGTCAAAAAGAGGAAGATATTAACAGTACAAAAAATAAATAGACGTATTTTGGAAGCAACAGGCGGCGTTAAGTAATTTCAACAGAATAATTTTCTAGCCAATGCCAATGTGTGTAGAAGACCATCTAAGAGAGTAGGACCTCTTAGTATGTTTTCTGATTACTGAGTACTGAATAATCGACATCATTGTAGCTACCGATGGTTACACTACACATTTCAGCTTCTCCTATGTCAAGTTCACAAACTTTATGGAAAAAGACATGGGTGATAGATGAGCCAACAGAGACATCAAATTAATGATTCAATTTGTTTTTCTTTTTTTTTACCATTTTATTGATTCAATTATCCTGAATACCAAACTATGCGCTGCTAGAGCAACTGTGTCGTTACTAAGATTGAACTGGAACTCCCTTAAGACAATACATGGAGTGCCAATGTATATTTGTAAAACTCTTTGCTCCATATTTTACATCGCAAAGCGAGTTTCTACTCTACCGTCTGGTCTCCAGATTAAAATTCCTCACTACAAATCCGTGCACCGGGGCATCCCTTTCCACAGCAAACGGAATGCCGCGCTGGGTGAAGGCAACAGACGGGGTAAGCCGAACGTCAAGGGCGTACTCACCACGAGCGAGGCTCCCCGGCGAGGCGGCGCTGCTGCTCGCCGGAGCCCGACGGCCGGCGGCGGCGAGCGGCGGGGCGGCGCCCACCGTGAGGGGATCGGAGCCGGAGAGCGCGCCGCGGGTCGGGGCGACGCCAGCGCGGCGGCGGCGGTGGTGGTGGTGAAGGCCGCCATGGGGGCTGACGCGCCTAGGGTTTTTGGCCGGCGCGCGTGTGGTGTACCGCTTCTCTTATCTGCGCAGCGAAACGTTTGTCTGAAGAAGAAGAGGAAAGGAAAGAGATGATTCGGCCGGCGCCTGCGTGGTGGACCGGCTCCGCCATGTGGGGTCATCCGTGCGGTCTGTGCACCGGGTCCAGAGAGAACAAAAAAAAGTGGGAGACCTACTTCTATACTACTATTAAAAGAGCAAACTTGTTTTGTTGGGATACTTTAAATCTGAGCCCTTCAATATCCGATTAAACGGTTCAGATCGTCCCAATGTTTGACAACTCAACATTGTCCGTTTTGGACCGTTTTGCCCTCCCACCAACTCACATAATACGACCAAATTGCCACCACCTTTTTGTTTTGCCGTTAATTACAAAAGATTGCCATCGATAAAAAGAAAAGAAAACGTTTGACCCACGGCCACGGCACCAGCGCGTCCCGCGGCGTAGGAAAGGAAAGAAGAAGCTACTCAAATCCCCACGGAGGGACGACAGCGAGCTCCCTACACCTCCTCGCGTGCGTCCCTATCTGATCTCATATCTCGCAGGTCGCCTTCCTCGCTTCTTCACACGCATCGCTCCATGGTCCTCTACCCCCGGATCCATACCCGGAGTGCCGCCGCAGATATCTGCCTTGGACGTGCTAGAAGATTGGGCTGGCCTCGAGCCAGTAGTGGACGGCTGCGGCATCACCGGCTCGTTCAGCGGCGACGAATACTGAATCGTGGCCAGCGCGGTGGAAGAGATTTCCATGCCTACATGGCGATTTTGCCATCGCGTGGATGCACGCGTCCTTCAGAATTGGCTAGCTTCTTGAGCTACTATGTTCATTGTGTACATGGACTGCTCGCCGCGGATATCTGCCTTGGACGTGCTAGAAGATTGGGTTGGCCTCGAGCCGGTAGTGGACGGCTGCGGCATCACCGGCTCGTTCAGCGGCGACGAATACTGAATCGTGGCCAGCGCGGTGGAAGAGATTTCCATGCCTACATGGCGATTTTGCATCGCGTGGATGCACGTGTCCTTCAGAATTGACTAGCTTCTTGAGCTACTATGTTCATTGTGTACATGGACTGCGGAGCAAGTGACATGGATGACGTCCACCATCTCCTTCACCTGAAGGCCGGTTGTGACAAACCCTCCCGAGCAGCTGTACATTAACACTCTGATGAAGCAGTAAAGAATCTCCTTCAAAAAAGATGAAGCAGTAAAGAACATTTCATCATATGCCTGGATCAGCAAGAATAATCATTGCATCATGTCAACAAATGCGGCAGGAAATCTCTGCATCTGCAACGATGCTTCTGCAGGCAAGCCCTACCTGGAAGAAGGATGCCAGAAGGCAAGTACTCTCAGCGACTTGATTTATTCTTCTGAGATCATCTTAAGTTATATGTGGTTTGACATTCAATTGTCTCTCTATCGAAACAAAATTCATGGGCTTGATGGGCACACGCTTAGCTATTTAATACCTAACAAAATAAAAATTTCCTTGAGAATTTCCATCTGGTTAGGGAATAAAACTTGATGAAAACATGTGGTTTCTTAGAGTCAGATGGTGCTCGAGATTTCTTGTTTTGCATGAAATTTTGCTCGATTTGTCTTTTTTGTGTAGCCCACAATAAAATGAGTTTTAAGTTGAAATTACAAACGTTTGTAGACCTCGACACTATCTACATCTGGGAAATTTTCTAGATCTGTGGAAATTAAAAATATATGATAATTTTGAATTTTTGATAAAAATGTCTTTTGCGCTTTTCAATTTTGCTACCTGTAAAATATGCCCATTAATTGTGAATACGTGTATTACACGTACATGCCAACTATTGAGGTGAAAGAACAAAAGGTCCTGTCCACCGACATGACAAACATGAGCCCGAATCAAAAGGCTTGGTTTACCGATGAATCCAAGCGAATTATCACGAAGAAGAAATCATGATTTCTATACATTTTGGGTTATTAGTTGTGGTGTGGATGAACTTGGTGTCATTTTGGTGGCCAGACTTTGTACTGGCATTGTGTTACGTGTTCTCAATTTGGGTAAAAAGTAGAATGGTCAGCCATTTGAAATATCAACAACTAAATATCCCACAACAACGTGTAGAGTATTATCTAATATGTTTAAATTCCTGTCCTAAACAATCCAAACATTGATTGTTCACTGTGTCTCCCAATTCATACATGATCAATGAAAGAGATTGGATGATGATACGTAGTTCTTTTTATGTCGATCAAGATAATTTGATTTTATGTAACAATTTAGGGCTTGACTATCACCAAATCATAGTTAAAAGCGATCAACTCAGTCTATGTGGAGAAAATTTCTATAGAATTGCACAAATCCCTGAATTGCACATGTATAAGAATTGACCCGTGGTCTACATTTGATTGATCTATACTACTATTAAAAGAGCAAACTTGTGTTGATACATTAAATCTGAGCCCTTCAATATTTGGCCAATGGCCCTGATCGCTCCAATGTTTGACAACTCAACACACCTTTTCAGTTTCTTGTAATTACATCAATTTTGCCACCGCCTAACACAAAGGGGTACATTAATCTTACAAATATATATCTCGGCATAGTGCACATGTCGCAACGCCTCTCCAGCAGCCCAGCTATATCAAACTCCGTAGCAGGCTACCACGTCCCGGCGGCGTGGCCACGGCAGCTCCGATTTCTCGACCCTCGCCAGCGCACCTCCTGCATGAATTCGGGATCCAGCTACACCCAACAGCAGCTCACTGCGTCGCATCCTCTAGAGCCAAGACCACCACCCGCCGGACATGCTCGGACTATGACAGCCGGGACCAGATCACCAGAGGCCGTGCCGGGAGATGGCGCTGATCTCACCCTTCATCTCCGGATCATGCCATCGACCGCGGCTGCTAAGCTCCTCGCTCGAATCACGCTAACCCACGAGAACGAGGATTGCTGGATTGGCACCAAATCCGATGCCAGAATCCTTGTGAATCGCGACCCCGTATGCTGAAGGTCAATCTTCATGCAGTCTATCGTCCTCTGGACCATGACAGTCTTATTCCTCCTATCTGGCGAAATCGTCACGGCCGGTCCGAGGAAGATTCCGACGAAAAATTTATAAGATTAATGAACCCTCGAGCTAGAGTCCCTTCTCTCCTTCCTGCTGATCTACTCTCGCGATCAACTGAAGGAAACGATCAGGTTGAGTTCACGTTCAGGTTGCCATCCTCCCCGCAGCAGGTGTGGATGCACAAGTCAGTAGAGTTCACACTCAGGTTGTTCCACGGTAGTCTCAGCACTTGTCTGGCTTCTGGCTGGACGTGCACGGTCTGGCAGGCGGGACTTTGCCGACAGGGTACAACTCTGGCACGGGGACATAGACGATGGTCGTTCGAGCAAGGCAACAAGGAGCAACAAGGTCGTGCTCAAAACGGCTCATTAGGGCATCTCCAGTTGTTGGAGACCCCCAGGATGAGAAAAGGCGCGTTCTGGGGGGGGCAAAATGCTTCCGCCGGCTGAAAATAGAATCCTGGGGGAGAGAGTTTCCCAGCCGCACGTCCACCCAACGAAGTCAAAGTAAAAAAAAAACGAGCTCGGCATCGCCGCGGCCGCCGCCTCCGAGATCAAGTTCGGCGAGGCCGCCGCCATCCGGCTCGCCGCGAGCTCGTCCGCGTCCGCGTCCCTCCAAGTGGCGAGCCCGCTGCCGGGGTCGTCGGTCACCGCGAACATGAGCGCGAGGAGCGCTAGCCCGTCCGTTTTTAGCCCGCCGCCACGGCCAGAACCGTCAGCACCACCGCCATCGCAACCACCAGCCGCACCGTGTTCAGTTGGGGCGGCGCCGGAGCAGGGGAGGCGGCGGGGAGGGCGGCGAGCCGGAGAGGAGGAGGCGCAGGGGGGGCGGCAAGCCGGGCGGAGCAGGGCGGTGAGCTCGAGGAGGGGTGGCGGGCCGGAGCAGAGGAGACGCGGGAAGGGCGGTGCAAGGTGGCGAGAGGTCATGCGAGAGGAGAGAGGAAGACGGGGAAAGGATAGGGAGAGAGTGTTTGCCCACATGGTGGGCCTAGCAGGAGAGAGAGGAGGTAGGACACTGACGGTGGGCCTTTTGCATGCAAATGGCGCCCCAGGCGGAACCCAGCGTGCTGGGTTTGGCCTGGGGGCGCCGGCGCCAAAACGGCGCTATTTCATCTCCTAGGGGCATGACTGGGAGCATTTCGGCGCTATTTGGCCATCCGAGCCTAAAACCGAACCTATAAAGTGGCCTGGGGGGCTCTTGGGGGGGGGGGGGGGGGACGAGTGGAGATGCCCTTACGCTGACTACCAATTTGGCGATGGCCTGGGTTCTCCCGCCCCATGGCCAATTGGAGGAGAGCTGTGCATCGGGTCGGGCATCGGGTAGAAGAGCTGGTGGTGGAAGAGGGTAGTTGGAGCTGTGCGTGGATCTGGTTGCCGGCAAAAGGCTTGGCTGTTACCTTATACAAAAGCTAATCAACAGATTAATTTCTAATTCTAAATGTAATACGCCATAAATTTGGTCGTTCCTACTCTCTCCGTTCCAAAATAGATGTCTTTCATTTGTCCAAAAGTGGATGTATCTATACACGTAACATGTCTAAATACATCCACTTTTGGACAAATTGAAGTCATCTATTTTAGAACGGAGTGAGTATAATTTTATCTATCAATATCTTCTTTTATGATTTAGTAGAGTTGCCTTTATGTTATTTTTTATAAGAATTGGGTTTCTAAACTATGTGGTATTATTATATGATTATGTGGATTTATTGGTTGTCTATTATTTTGATTTATTGTTATCCTCCGATGTTTTAATTTTATTTAGGTGATTTTCATGTTGTTTTATCAATTGTGAATCCAAAACTGGGATGTAGCGCGCCGCAGTGCCTTATTTTAGGGCAGCCGCTGAAACAAGTGTGCCCTATTTTATCTTAGCCGGTAAAGTTGTAGCCATTTTCCTGTCTTATAACTCAAAAGCGGGTTCCCTATAACCAAAATTTGCTGCCCTAAAGATACTCTAATTTCCTGATGTATTAGTGTTTCGGGGGTTGATTTTGATTGCTGACTAATCGGTTTCAGTTACAAAATATCTGAGAATACAATTAGCACATGTCATATAGGCATTAGAAACTGAAATAGTGGTTGCAAGTTAAAGAAAGATGACAATACCGATAGCATGTGCATAATACAGATGAACTAACACGAACCCCTCTTAATTGAAGGAGGTTATTGTTGGTTAACTGACAAATGACTCCTTTCACCTCCATGATACTTTTGTTGTACATATAGTGGCTAATACTTGAAATATGAAGTTTTGCTCTAAAATTTTGTTTCTACCAATTAAACTTTTGTACATATAGAGCACATATGAATGTCTTCCACTATTGCTGATGTTTTCATAATAGATTATAATACGCGTGTTGCACGTGCACGTCCACTAGTTTTGTAAAAGAAATAACTAATTGTACATAATTTAACTAGTAGTCAAATTTATAATTTTACACATGAAAAATATTAATTATTATAGTTTTCTATTGCACTTAACAACTTTGTCTACATAATGGTGATGCTAACTATGAATAATCAATGTTTGCGACTGTCCTTTGAAGAAACATGAACAATTTTTTACTGTAACTTGTGTCCATTTTGATTTGTTATCTATACCTATTACCTCTAGAATTGAGGGAAAAAGGACAAAACACATGCATATATGTCCAAAGATTAGTTTTGTGGCACTTAGATGAATCATAGTCTATATGTATGTACTGTGGTGCATTCTAGGATCCTTAATATCCTTGCAGATAGTTTTTTGTCTAACATATATTAATTCATATGTCCCTTTTTGTACTAGACTGCCTTTATTTTTTTTCATCACGGGCATCATATAAAAAGGAAAAGACGCTGCAAAATGGCAAACGAAAATACTCCCTCCGATTCACAAAAAGTGTCACAACCATAGATATGTATTTGTACTAAGTAAGTTCATTTTCACGACACTTTTTATGGATCGGAGGGAGTAGAAAGAATATGCTTAGATGTGCCACATGATAGATCGTGTGGACGAGGTTTATTGCGATGAGCACTCCTATGTTCGAAGGTATGATTCATTATGTCCAAGAGTTTCAAAACAAGAATGTTTCGTACTTTGAGCAGGTCGAGGTGGTCGCTCATGGTGAGAATTGTGACGGTTGGTTCCACGTGGATAACTAAACAAAGTGCGCGTTTTCTCACGACGGGGTTATATGGCTTTGTAGCCAGCAATTTGAACTCTGATGATGATTAGGGTTTAGGGCTGCTTGGTGTTTCGGCCGGAGTGCATTTTTTGGTCTGTTGGTTTGTATGGTGGTGGTGGTGGAAGTGATAAACAACCGTGGCCTTTGCCTTGGTCACCCTGGCGATGATGGTCGACCTCTCACTTGGATGCTCGTGGCGGCGGTGAGGTCTCGGAGTTCGGTTCTCTTCGATGATGATTGAGGTTTCGTTGCCTCGCGTAGTGCTCTGGATTTCTCTCTTTGTGATGGGGGCCCATGGTGGCCAAGAGGAGGTGTAGAGCTGTCTCGGTGGATCATTGCCTTTCGGCACGGTTAGTGGCTCTCTTTGCCACGACTTGGCTTGGCAATGGGATGCCCTTCGACGGTGGCTGTGATCTCCTGGCTCTTCAAGCTACAGAGTGATCGCAGGGCAAGCTGGCGACTTCTTCTCTTTCGACTTTCCAACAATGCTTGTTCCAGTTCTTCTCTGTCTGCCTAGTGGTTATGGGTGCTAAGTTCTTGGTGATGGCTGCTGGTTGTACCTTTCTTCCTCTATTGTCCATGTTCTTTTTTTTGTGTGTGAGCTACTTGTGTGTAGCCGTTGTGTTGTATCTGGTTCTAACTTATAATCGAAAATGGTTCAGGCTGGCTCTAGGAGCCCACCGTAGTTACAGTAAAAAATAAATAAAAATAAATTAAGATGCTTGATCGTTTGAATTTGGGTATGGTAGCCCACCGTAGTTACCGTAGTTGTATGCTGCGGCGATCGAGTGTCAGCCTATGCACCCCCTGTGGCGTCCGAGCACCGAGTCCACACGGTCCGGGTCCACCAGCAGCGGTCCACGACGGCACTCCCTCGACGCGACCAACCGAACCGAAGGAGCGACACCAACACGAACCAGGAACCAAGGATCTCCGCACCTCCAAAATCCCTCGACCAAAATCCTGCTGCCGCTAGGGTTCGTGGCGGGCGGGGAATCGAACTCCAGCCCTCACGCTGCGATCCGCAGCGCAGCGCCCTCCCGCTGATTCTCCAGCATGGGCTCCCCGCAGGACCCGTTCTACATCGTCCGGGAGGAGATCCAGGGCTCGGTAAATCCCCTCCCTCCTCTGCCCCCTCGCTCTTCTCATCTGTCGCTTCCAGTCAGTCACTGCGAATTTCGACCAGCACCTAGATTCCATGGATTCTTGCTGCTGCTGCTGCTGTTCGGTTGCATAGTGACATGTAATTATTGGTTTTCTGTAACCTGTGTAGTTCGTAGTCCAACAGGCTCTTCAGTACTGTATATATGGCTGACGGAACCACCAAATGGATAGGGGAAACATATGTATGATGCACGCTGGGAGCGCAAATTCGTAGGCAGGCTATGTTCCGTTACGAAGCCGAGTAAGAATGTCTAACGACGGGCTTGCAGAATGAGAGCTTGCGAGGGAGGTTCTCTCGCTCTATGTATGTGAACAGCAGTACCGTGTTACCTCGGCGATCATTTTCGTGACCTGAGGGGAGAAGAGTTAGTATCGTGAGCAAGGAAGGTTTTGAAGTGATTCGTTGCTAGATTGTTTAGTAGTTCTGCGGTATGGGGATATATCGTAAATAAGGATTTTAAGCATGCTTCCTAAATATTTGATACCCTATACACTTCTGTAGCTGGTGCTGGTCTTCTCTATTGATACTCTACGGATTCTTCGACTGAATATTTTAAAAGATGAGTTGCTGCAGCGCGGGTGCTGCTAAGTGTCTTATAGGTTTATGAACAATTGATTTATTATGCTCTTCTGTTAGTCAGTGACGATAAAGCTCATTTGTATTTATGTTGCTTACAACCCTGCTACAGTTTCAGAAACATATTGTATCAACATGTATTATTCTTTTGGTCCTGAGGATAAGGACCTTTCTTTTGCAGATTGGTAAGCTGCAGACTAATTTCCGTCAATGGGAGCAAGTCGCATCAAATACTGGAGAACATGTGCATCTGTCAAAGGAGGTTCTCACCACCTGTGAAAGCATTGAGTGGCAGGTACGAAATTCACAGCCAAACGATGCCAATAGTCATTCTTTTAAGAACTTCTTTGATATCTGTCGGACCCTAATCTATATGGCGGGTTATGCATCTAATATATCGAGTCTGAACTTTCAGTGGGAGCTTTATACTTGTCTGGACTGACTGGTTTTTGTTTATGTTCAAGGTGGATGAGTTGGAAAAGACAATCACAGTTGCATCAAGAGATCCAGCATATTACGGGCTCGATGAAGTTGAACTCTCCAGACGACGGAACTGGATTGGCTCTGCTCGTAATCAGGTTTTTATTGATATTCCATCATTCAGTTTCAGGCTTCCAGTTGCCAAAAAAAATGTTTCAGTCTTCCTTTGCCTTCAATATAACAACCGAAATGGTTTGAGGATTGGTTCTGAACGAATTGTACAAAATATTATTCAGTGCTTTCCTTTAAATATCTTAGAGTATTGCCAAGGAGACACATCTCTCCTTTTCAGATGAAAAATACGGGACTCTTGAGTATGCACGAGTGACGCTGTTACAGCTGAATATGGTATCCTTTAGTAGGGAAAAAGAAGACAGATTGGAATGTTATTTATGTTACTAGTTTTTTTTATCTCTGTGCTTCGCTCTGTGAAGTTTATTTATTTGTGTGCTCGTATCTTTGGACAAACTCATCCAGGTTGGTACTGTCAGGAGAGCTGTTGAGAAGGGGAAGAACAATTCAGCAATGGCAAGACATCTGGACCTAATGGGAACAAGCAGAACTAACCACTATTCTTCCCAAGACAACGATGACTATATTGATTCAGAATCAGATAGACAGCTTCTACTCATGAGGTGAGTCTGCTTACTTACTTTTATTTACTGTGCAGATATGTTAGTTAGAAACATGCTATCATTTTCCCTCTGAAAGAGAAACCTATTAGTTGTTCAACATGAGGAGTAGGATAACCCACTCTAGATTCTGGTTTTATGTCAGTAGGTATTGTTTAATTTATATTTACTGTTGTTCTTTCCATAGCAAAATAAAGTTTGCCGAAGTAGCATGCCCATTTGTAGTTACCTCTGCTGAAATTCAGTTTTAGGCCAGCATGAGCATGCTAAAAAACTTTACCAAGGATTTTTTTTGACACTCACTAAGTAGCACATGGGTATTGTGATTACAATCTACATAGTGTCTTTGTTACTACTCATGGATAATACAATCTTGTAATCAACTTAATCATCCTATCTTTCTCTACCCATACTCCCGCCTTCCACAAAACCTGTATGAGTAGGCTTCTAGTTATCGCTAAAATTTACTGTTATGTATGAGCTGCACAATTTTTTTTCAAAGTGTTGTTGTTTCTGCAGTACGAAACACTTGTATTACGCTGTCAGACTGCCTGCTACAATCATGTTATTCCTTGACCTTTTTACATTAGATAGGTATTAAAGATTATTTTGTAAACATGAAACGACCAGGTTATATACTCTGCTACTGTACCTGTAGAGTTCATATAGTCTGCATTACTTTGATGCTCGTACTGAATTTCCTTCAGGCAGCAGGATGATGAACTTGATGAGCTCAGTTTGAGCGTTCAGAGGATCGGAGGCGTAGGGCTAACCATACACGAAGAACTATCTGGACAGGTAGTTTGCTACTGGCAGCGCAGGCTGCTAGGATGCTAGATTTGTGTGGATCGTAATTACTTGTAATATGATAATCTATAGTTAGAGACATTTTTGGTTTGATTTTCAGTTGTTCAGCTATTTGTTCTTGTTACTGGTGCTAGGAAGTAACCGTAGTACATGTTACTGTTTTTACAGGAAAGGATCCTGAACGACCTAAGCCTGGAGATGGAGACAACTTCAAACAGACTCGACTTTGTGCAGGTCATTTCACCATCTTCAGCGCCAAGTTACATTGCACCTGTGCTCCATCGTTTCTGGTCAACAAGTATGATGCGTGGTACATACTCTCCCTGACACGATTTTTATCATTCTTCCTCGTGCAGAAAAAAGTAGCAGCGGTGATGAAGAAGGCCGGCATCAAGGGGCAGATCATGCTGATCCTCTTTCTGGTCGTCCTCTTCATTGTACTTTTCGTTCTAGTGTTCTTGACATAGCGATATATAGGATAATGTGCTGTGCACGTACTTACTGTAAGTTGTGTAGTAGGAGTAGAACTAAATGTACAAGTTACCCATTTTACCTGGCTGTTGTGTGTTTCCACATTTGAAAGGAACAAAATCTGGGCAAATTTTCACGCATTATAGACAAAATAAGCATTGATATTTTGATTAAACTAACTGGTTGCCGTGGGTTTTACCACACAGTTGCATCAAGACCAAGATGTAACATCTTCATGTCTTTGCCTCGATTACTTTTTATTTGGACGTAATTAACAGCTAGTAGTCCTTGCTAATTATCACTCACTGCCGAGCAGCTACAGCCTACACTCAGCGAGTGCTGACTGCTGAGTGCGTACTTAGTCTAGAAGCCTAGGCTCTCAGCGGCTGCGGCCTCGACGACGGCCTGCGCGAGGGACGACCACGAGAGCTGGCCGTCGACGGTGCTGGGGTTGCGGGCGGAGCAGTTCCTGCGGACCTGGCCCTGGTCGCCGGTGAGCACCCTGATTTGGCCCATCTTCACCATGGACACGCCGAACTGATCGAAGAACTCCCGCTGGCTGCGCGCGAACCGCTCGACGAGGGGCCTGGTGGTGTTGTTGGTGAAGAGGTCCTGGTCGGAGACGAAGAGCCCCTCCCGGTTCACCAGGTTGACGTAGTACTTGTTGTCGAAGACGTCGGGGGTGCGCACGTCCAGCACGGTGCGGCGGTCGGTGCCCTTGGCCGGGCAGGTCCGCTTGAGCCGGCCGAGGAAGTCGGGGTTCATGGTGGGGTCGGGGCGCGGGAAGAGGCGGTCGTCGAAGGAGGTGCAGTGGGCGAGGCCCACGGTGTGGCCGCCGGAGAGCGCGACGAGGTCGGTGGCGTCGAGGTTTAGGTTCTGGAGGGTGGTGAGGAGGGAGGGCACGGTGGAGGAGGGCGCCGGGAGGCCGGAGAGCACGTCTTGGACGGTGGCGAAGCGGGGGCTGTCGCGCCGGCCGAGGGGCACGCGGTAGGAGGGCCCGCCTGTGGCGGCGACCGAGTCGCGGGCGGCCAGCGCGAGGATGTCGGAGCAGGAGACGACGGCGCCGCCGCAGGCGCGCTCGAGGCGGTCGCGGATGTCGTTGATGGCCTTGAAGGAGGAGGGGCGCAGCGTGAGGTTGGGCGGCGCCTGCTGCTCTCCCGGCCCTGTGGCCGAGCCGTCGAGGAGCACGGAGGCATCGCAGCCCTGCACAAACCAAGGTACGGCGACGGCGGATTCAGGCATGTCATGTAGCATACCAACAAGCCAACAACGAATGTATGATGGAGGAGTTTGCGTACCTGCACGAAGCAGTCGTGGAAGTGGAGGCGGAGGAGTCCGGCGGCGATGCCGGCGTCCTTGCGGACGGCGTCCCTGACGTAGTCCCGCACGATGGACTCCGCCCTCGGGCAGCTCCGCTTGTAGAAGTCGAACGACAGGCCCCTCGCCACCGGCGGCTGCTGCTGCCCCAGGTCGCCGTTCACGCCGGCACCGGCCTCCTGCTCTGCCGCGGCGAGCGACGAGCTCGCCACTGCCACCAGCACTAGTGCCGCGAGCAGGGTCCAAGCCATCTCTGCTATGCTCTCTCCGTCTATGTCACCTTGTCAGTGTCACTGGGCTGCTCTGCTCTGCTACACGGCTACGTGGTCGCGAGAAGTTTTTGTTTTATAGGGACACTTCTGGTTGAAACACATCATACATGATGGATGGTGACGAAATGATGAATGCGCGCTAGGGCGGTGAGAAACGAACAAGATCCTATCTCCGCCTTACGTCCGTGTTTAGGTGAAGGCAGAAATTCAGTGTCTGCACTTCAGTCGGTGGGATAATGCTACTATGAACTCTGAAGTCGTAGTGTTGTGTTGATCTCTCGTTCTCGTATTTTTTTTTTCCAAATATAGCCTTTAATCAAAACTGATCTGGTCTCTCCGAAAACTACTTCTTAGGGCCAGGTTGGCTCCATAATCTCTTGCGCCGACCCTGTTTTATTTTTTTTAATATTGAGAAAAAATATGCGATTTTCACAAGTTTGGTGCCATCCTCTTTGACGTCGATCAAGAGACCAGATTTAAAAATTGTTCTAAGAAAAGGTCATATGTGCGTTTAGTTTCTTAAAAAGGCTAGATTTATCGAAAATACGTCATTCTCCGGAGATTTTTTTCGAAATGGGGAGAGCCAAGCCTCTGCATCGGGCAATACAAACAACCTTTTATTGCAAAGTTTAGATATCTCAAGTGTTACAAATCAAGGATCACATAAGGTTGAGACATCAACCATCGAAAAAGGACAAGAAATTCAAGAGCATCCAGGCATCCCTAATGCATCTAACATGTTGCCACGAAACTCTGCTGAAGATATCCTGGATAACCGCCAGTAGCCGGGTACATCCAGTAGCCATAAGGTCCCACTGGTTCAGTGGTAACAAGGCAGCCTCGATCGATTGCTCGTCCATGCATGGCGTTGACACGTGGAGCATGTGTTTGATGTTTGTTTAAGTTCGACTACTAAACCAACGACAACGAAATCTATTGCAGAAACTTGATTTTTAGGGAAATATTTTTCAGAGAATTTTTTTTTTAAGCCGAATTTTTCAGAAAAGTTATACGACTGAAATAGTGGCGGATCAGCCCACCCTGAGGTTGGCCCATATATCATAGACGAAATAAGCCCAAATAACATGTATACCATTGTTTCTGTTAAAGTGGACCGCCCTGAGATTAAAAAAAACATAGATTCGTCACTAAACTCATTTTCGAATAAAGTTTCGAGTGATATATATTTTTATAGCACATGAACAGAGTTTTATTTATCAAATTGATTGTTAATGTTAGAAAACGAAAAAAGGATGTCATATGCATTAGGATGGAGTAAGTCCGCTTCAATAATTCCGGGTTCCCGTGAGACTAGAATAACAACCCCACAGGGGCCGTGGAGAGGCGATTGAACGTAAATTTAGTGATTTCCCATAGAGATTTAACTCACCGTATTTTCCATGTTTTTTACAGTACTGAACAATCAAAAACATGTGCATTTTCACGTTTACTTCTCGTACAAACTGAACTTTCTTTATTATAATAACAGAACTGCCAAATCTTCTATTTTATTCCGTTTACTTGGGTCATGTTTGCTAAAATGAGTCGGCAGTTTATTTGTGCTGGGTAGTGAAGTAAATGTTTTTTAGTTGCTGGACCTGGGACAACTTTATACACAACTTCTTCTTTTCCCTTGTAGCACTTCATTCGACGAAGAATTGACCTATAGAACTAGTGGAGGTAAAAACACACAAGATAATGACAATGCAAATTATTTACATTTGATGATTAATCAATCAAAACTACTTATCATGTTACCACAGGTTTTTCTGAGTTGTGGGAACTATATATTGTTTCCTCACACAATCGTCAACCACGCACAACTCTTGTGTAGAACAAACGGAACACCAGCTGGGAGCCTGGGACTGCAGAGCCACAGTGGAGTATCTCTTTTTAAGCTTTTTTTTGTCTCTCATTGAACGAGAGTCCAAGAATAAATATACTAGCTACCAACCCCACCATGAAAAGTAAATCAAGCATGTGCCTTCTAATTATCTTATCTAATGGTAGGGAGGGGAGGGCCATTGCCCTCCCCCTCCCTTGCGCACCCTCCCTCTAACCTATCCATTGACAAATCGGAGATGAAGTTAAAAATGTCACAATATTAAGTGGTTCATAGCCTATTGAAAGCTCAACACCCAGTCAACATGCCATTACACTGACCAATAAAGTTATGTATTTTCCTACATGTGCACTTTGGATTCATGTTCGCCAACACATCTTTTGTTCACAGCAAACAAATCAATGACGAGCACGCACCGTCCGGAAACAGGCCGCGTCCATCACCTAGCAGCCTATCATGGCGGCTGTTTTTAATGTTTAAGTTCGACTACTAAACCAACGAAAGATGGAATATATTCTGAAATCTTTTGTTTTTAGGGAAATATATTTCAGAAAAGTTATAAGACTGAACCAGTGGCGGGTACAGACTACAGAGGATGAACATGGTGATCTATGACCCACCCTGTGGCTGGCCCGTATATCATAGACGAGAAGTCCCAAATAACATGTATAACATTGTTCCTGTTAAAGTTGCCCACTCTAGATGAAAAACCTTTCTATAAAAAGATAAAAAGGCTGGGTTCGTCACTGAACTCATATTAGAATTCAATTCCACATGTATTTCACGTTTACTTCTCGTACAAACTGAACTTTATTTATTTCATTGCTTTTGTTTTGGGTCATGTTTGCTATAATGAATAGGTAGCTTATTTGTGCTAGGCAGTCAAGACATATGTTTTTTAAGTTGCTAGCACAACTTTATACACAATTTCTTCTTTGCCCTGGTAGCACTTCATTCAACGAAGACTTGACCTATGGAGCTAAGTGTAGATAAAAGCACACAAGATAAATACTGTGCAAATTATTTACTTTTGATAATCAATTAATTGAAACTACTTATCATGTGACCACGGGTTTCTCTGAGTTGTGGGAACCGTTTCTGTTTTCCTAACACAATCGTCAACCACGCACAGCTCTCATGTAGAACAACGGGAACACTACTTGGAAACTAGCTATAGGTGGATCAACATTCTGTGGCGCACCTTTTGCGGTGCGCCACAGAAGTTTATCAGTGGCGCATCCCATGTGGTGCGCCACAGATATCTGTGGCGCATGGGACGGCCGTGCGCCACTGAATATGGCATTTCTGTGGCGCATGCAATCCCATGCGCCACAGAAATATCGTGGGCCCCACCACCCACAGTTGAATTCGAGGCCCACCACCCATTTCTGTGGCTTATGGGACTTGATGCGCCACATAAACATGCATTTATGTGGCGCATCCGATCCAATGCGCCACAGAATTAGTGTGGGCCCCGCCCCCAATGATTGGGTGGATGAACTTTCTGTGGCGCATGGACCACGGTGCGCCACAGAAATGCATGTTTCTGTGGCGCATCCAGTCCCATGCGCCACAGAAATGAGTGGTGAGGCCTGATACGTCCATTTCGCATCACTATTTTATAGCATAATTTACTGTTATTCAATGATATATTTCATATTAAGAGGAGTTACTTATGTTATTTTGTCTTATTTTGCATGTTTGATGATCATTGGATAATTAACTGCCGGAGTCAGATTTCAGCTGGAAAAAGCAACGTCAAGGCACTATATTTCTGGAGCACTAAAAATATTTCCGAGAAGACAGATGTTCCTATTTTATCAGAAGATGGACTAAGCCAAAAGGGGAGGCTGAGATGGGCCAGGAGGGGCCCACACCACCCCTGGGCGCGGGGCCCACCTTGGCCGCGCCCTGGCCAGGTGTGGTGCCCCTGGCCCACCTCAGGCGCTCCCCCTTCGCGTACTTCATCCCCCAGAAACCCTAAGACACGGGGAGTCCGTGAGAAAATATTCCGCCGCCTCCACGAGGCGGAAACCACAGAGAGAGAAAAGCTCTCCGGCAGGGAGAAATCTGCCGGGGAAATTCCTTCCCGGAGGGGGAGATCATCGCCATCCTCATCGTCATCGCGCTGGACTTCATCGGGATCATCATCATCATCATCTCCACCGCCATCACCACCATCACCGCTGCACCATCTCGTTCCGCTGTAACATCTAGGGCTATACTTTGTTTAGTTCATAGGGGAAACTCTCCCGGTGTTAATTACTCCTTGTGGTTGATGCTATTGAGTTTTATCGGTGAATTAAAGTATATGTTCAGATCGTTATCCATCATTATATCACCTCTGATCATGATCCATATGATGTCTCGTGAGTAGTTCGATTAGTTCTTGAGGACATGGGAGAAGTCACGCTGTTAGTAGTGGAATTATGTTGAGTAATATTTAATGGTTTGATATTTAAGTTGTGGTGTATTCTTCTAGTGGTGTCGTGTGAACGTCGACTACATGACACTTCACCTTTATGGGCCTAGAGGAGTGCATTGTGTATTTGGTTGCTAATTGTGGGGTTGCCGGAGTGACAGAAACCTAAACCCCCGTTAGTATACCGGTGCACAAGGGAGCGTAGGATCTCAGAGTTTAAGGCTGTGGTTAGATTTATCTTAATTACTTTCTTGTAACTGCGGATGCTTGCAAGAGGTATAATCACAAGTATGTATTAGTCCAAGTAAGGGCGGTGCATTAGCATAGGTTCACCCACACAACACTTATCAAAACAATGAAGATTAATCAACTATGTGAAGCGAAAGCACTTGACTAGAATCCCGTGTGTCCTCAAGAACATTTTGTCATCATAAGTAAACCAACCGGCTTGTCCTTTGCTCTAAAAAGGATTGGGCCACTTGCTGCAATTATTATTACTGTCTTTTACTTACTCGCATTTTATTTACCTGCTATATCAAAAACCCCTAAAAACTTGTCTGCTAGCATTTACAGTGAAACCTTTACCGAAACTCCTTGTCAGCACCTTCTGCTCCTCGTTGGGTTCGACACTCTTATTTATCGAAAGTACTACGATACACCCCCTATACTTGTGGGTCATCAAGACTATTTTCTGGCGCCGTTGCCGGGGAGTGAAGCGCTATTGGTAAGTGGAATTGGTAAGGGAAACTTTTACTGTAGGTGCTATTTTTATTTCTGCTTGCTACTTTATTTTATCATGGAGAGATCTCCATTTGAATCCCTGTTTGGAAATACTACTACCACTGCTAAGGTAGTAGAAGAGGAACCACCTGATCAAGTAATTCCATTTAAAATACCTATGAAAATTGTTGAACGAGTTACGAATAACCGCTATGCAGGAGATGGAACTGTCCCTCCTGGGGATCATTTGCTATTTATTCATGAATTATGCGAGTTGTTCAAGTGTGCAGGTATTTCAATGGAAGAGGTCAAGAAGAAATTGTTTTCTATATCGTTGACTGGTAAAGCTGCAAAATGGTATAGGATGCTGAAAAATGGGCGTTCTATTGGCTGGGAGGAGATTGTGCCTCTCTTTTATTCTAAATTTTATCCTCCTAGTGAAATTCATCAAGATCGGAATCATATATATAATTTTTGGCCTCATGATGGAGAAAGTATTGCCCAAGCGTGGGGGAGATTGAAATCATTAATGCTCAAATGCCCCATTCATGAGCTTCCTGGTAATGTTGTTATTGATAACTTCTATGCAAGGCTTTCTCTTCAAGATAAAACTCTATTGGATACCTCTTGTGCTGGATCATTTACGCGTAATAAAGAGGAAGTTAAATGGGACCTTCTTGATCGGATTGAGGAAAATACTGAAGGATGGGAGAACGACAAAGGTAGAGAATCAGGTATAAAGCATGATTACGAATGCATTAAAACTTTTATGAATACTGATAATTTTCGTAATCTCTATGATATGTATGGTCTTGATTCTCAAGTTATTGCAAACTGTTACAAGGCTTTTGCCTCTTATCTTGATGTTCCTAAAGAAAGTTGCAATAAGTATCATTTGCCTTACAAAGATAATACTAATTCTGCCAATATTAAAAACATTGAAGTTCATACAGTTGATCGTATCTTGCCAGAACCTTATATTGAGAAACCACCTTTTCCTGTTAAAATTAGGGAACATTCTATCATAGCTAGTGTGGTTAATAAAAGTGCAAAGAAAGCTTTAGAACCTGCTGAACAAATAGCGGTAGAACCCACAATAGCAATAGTAAAGGATTTGGTAACTGAAAATGTAGAAGGAGGACATATTATCTTTTGTGAAGATGCCTCTAATATTGTTTCACATCCCAGTAGAGCTAGGAAAACAAGTGTTCCTGTGCTTTCAGTCAAAATAGGAGAACATTGCTATTATGGTTTATGTGATATTGGTGCAAGTTCTAGCGCTATTCCTTTTGATCTTTATA
The DNA here is from genome assembly GCA_947311845.1 of Poa pratensis. Taxonomy (NCBI): domain Eukaryota; kingdom Viridiplantae; phylum Streptophyta; class Magnoliopsida; order Poales; family Poaceae; genus Poa; species Poa pratensis. Next base: position 51,210,518 of record CAMZMU010000061.1, read on the forward strand.
AAGAAATTATGCATGAAATTGGTCCTTGCGAACTTGAGGAGATTGATGTGGTTATTCAGCTTGCTAATAGAGAAACTATCTCCCAATTGGTATTGTGAGAGATGTTGAAGTTTTATGTGGTAAGACTAAATACCCTGCTGATTTTCTAGTACTTGGTTCTGTTGCTAGTAAAGCTTGTCCCATTATTTTTGGTAGGCCTTTCTTGAATACATGTGGTGCCATTATAGATTGTAAGAAAGAGAAAATTTACACTAAATTTAATGGAGAATCTTATGAGTTTAATTTCTCTAAGTTTGGTAAACAACTTTATGAAACTGAATTACCTAATGAGAATTTTCAAGTTGAACAACTTGCTTCTATTGCTGTTGCTCCTAACAATGCCTTGCAGCAATTCATGGAGGAACACGAAAGTGAAGTATTTATGGAGGAGAGGAATGAGATTGACAATGCCTTTCTTCGTCAACCACCAATACTTAAGCATAATTTGCCTGTGGAAGATTTGGGTACCTCAGCGCCTCCTAAGGAAGATCCTGTCTTCGATTTAAAACCGTTACCTGATAATCTTAAGTATGTTTATCTTGATGAAAGGAAAGTATATCCTGCTATTATTAGTTCTAAACTTTCAGGTAATGAAGAAGCAAGGTTATTAGAAGTACTAAAGAAACATCGAGGAGCTATGGGATACACTTTGGATGATTTAAAGGGGATTTCTCCTACTATATGTCAACATGCCATCAACATTGAACCCGATGCAAAACCTGTTGTTGAGCATCAGCGTCGCTTGATCCCTAAGATGAAAGAAGTGGTAAGAAATGAGGTATTAAAACTTCTTGATGCTGGTATAATTTATCCTATTGCTGATAGTAGATGGGTAAGTCCTGTGCATTGTGTCCCTAAGAAAGGAGGAGTTACTGTTGTACCAAATGAAAATGATGAACTTATTCCTCAAAGAGTAGTAGTTGGGATATAGGATGTGCATTGATTTTAGAAAGGTCAATAAAGTAACTAAGAAAGATCATTATCCTTTGCCTTTTATTGATCAAATGTTAGAAAGGTTGTCTAAGAAAACCATTTTTGTTTCCTTGATGGTTATTCTGGATTCTCACAAATTGCTGTTAAAGCACAAGATCAAGAGAAAACAACTTTTACTTGTCCTTATGGAACTTATGCTTATAGACGTATGCCTTTTGGTTTGTGTAATGCTCCTGCTACGTTCCAAAGATGCATGTCTGCTATTTTTCATGGTTTTTGTGAAGAAATTGTGGAAGTATTCATGGACGATTTTTCCGTCTACGGAACTTCCTTTGATAATTGCTTGCACAATCTTGATAAAGTTTTGCAGAGATGTGAGGAGACAAATCTTGTTCTTAATTGGGAGAAATGTCATTTCATGGTTAATGAAGGAATTGTCCTAGGGCACAAAATTTCTGAAAGAGGTATTGAAGTGGACAGAGCTAAAGTTGAAGCAATCGAGAAAATGCCCTGTCCAAGGGATGTGAAAGGTATCCGTAGTATTCTCGGTCATGCCGGTTTTTATAGGAGGTTTATTAAAGATTTCTCTAAAATTTCAAAACCCCTCACTAATCTTCTTCAAAAAGATGTACCTTTTGTTTTTGATGATGATTGCAAGGAAGCTTTTGAAACTCTAAAAAAGGCTTTAATCACAGCTCCTGTTGTTCAACCTCCTGATTGGACTTTACCTTTTGAAATAATGTGTGATGCTAGTGATTTTGCTGTAGGAGCTGTTCTTGGACAGCGGGTAGACAAGAAGTTAAATGTTATTCATTATGCTAGTAAAACACTTGATGCCGCTCAAAAGAATTATGCTACTACTGAAAAGGAATTTTTAGCAGTTGTTTTTGCTTGTGATAAATTTAGACCTTATATTGTTGATTCAAAAGTTACTATTCACACTGATCATGCTGCTATTAGATACCTTATGGAAAAGAAAGATGCTAAGCCTAGGCTCATAAGATGGGTACTTTTACTGCAAGAATTTGATTTACATATCGTAGATAGGAAAGGTGCTGAAAATCCTGTTGCTGATAATTTGTCTAGATTAGAAAACATTTCAGATGATCCTATACCTGTTAATGATAGTTTTCCAAATGAACAATTGGCTGCGATAAAGGTAAGCTCACGCGAAAGTCCTTGGTATGCTGATTATGCTAATTTTATTGTTGCCAAGTATTTGCCTCCGACCTTTACAGCTCAGCAAAGAAGAAAGTTCTTTTATGATTTGAGGCATTATTTTTGGGATGACCCACATTTGTATAAAGAAGGAGTAGATGGCATTATGCGAAGATGTGTTCCTGAGTATGAACAGAAAGAAATATTGAGCAAATGCCATGGAAGTGCTTATGGAGGACATCACGCTGGAGATAGAACTGCGCAAAAGGTTCTACAATCAGGTTTTTATTGGCCTACCCTTTTTAGAGATGCTAGAAAATTTGTTTTATCATGTGATGAATGTCAAAGAGTAGGTAACATTAGTAGACGTAATGAAATGCCTATGAATTATTCTCTTGTTATTGAACCTTTCGACTGTTGGGGATTTGACTTTATGGGTCCTTTTCCTTCCTCAAATGGTTATACTCACATACTTGTTGCTGTTGATTATGTTACTAAATGGGTAGAAGCTATACCAACTTCTAGTGCTGATGGTGAGACATCATTAAAAATGCTTAAAGATATTATCTTCCCTAGGTTTGGTGTGCCTAGATATCTCATGACTGATGGGGTTCTCATTTTATTCATGGTGCTTTTAGAAAAACTTAGCTAAGTATGATGTTAATCATAGAATTGCTTCACCATATCATCCCAAACAAGTGGTCAAGTAGAATTGTCAAATAGAGAGATTAAGTCTATTTTGCAAAAGACTGTTAATAAATCTAGAAAAAATTGGTCTAAAAAGCTTAACGATGCTTTGTGGGCTTATAGAACTGCTTATAAAAATCCTATGGGAATGTCTCCTTACAAAATGGTTTATGGAAAAGCTTGTCATTTGCCTTTAGAATTAGAACATAAAGCCTATTGGGCGGTGAAAGAACTTAATAGAGACTTTAAACTTGCCGGTAAAAAGAGATTGCTTAATTTGAATTCTTTAGATGAATGGAGAAATGCAGCTTATGAAAATGCTAGGCTCTTTAAAGAGAAAGTTAAGCAATGGCATGATAGAAGAATTCTTAAGAGAGAATTTAACGTAGGTGAAAAAGTTTTATTGTATAGGTCTCGTCTCAGATTTTTTGCAGGAAAATTACTTTCAAAATGGGAAGGACCTTATATCATTGAGGAGGTCTATCGCTCAGGTGCGATTAAAATCAATTCACTAGATGGGGACAGACCACAAGTGGTTAATGGTCAAAGACTCAAGCATTACATTTCTGGAGATTCTTATAATGAAGATGTTGATCTTATCAAAGTGGTAACTCCAGAGGATTTTATAAAAAGTCAAATTCAGACAACTGCAAAAGCTGATTTGGAATAGGTAACAGTTTCGGTAAGAAAAAGTTCGCGATTTACTTTTCAACCTAAATATTTGTTGTTTTTACATAATATGGAAAATTATGAGTCGGAAAAGGGTAGGAAACGGTGCCCGAGGGCACCACACCACCCCTGGGCGCGGGCCCCACCCTGGCCGCGCCGTGGGTGCGTGTGGGCACCTCGGAGCCCGTCTCCGACCCCGTTTCGTCCTGTACCTTCCTTTTGTCGTAAAACTTTTTGCTATATAATCACCCGGATCTCCCGAGGTCCGTATATCGTGTTTTCGTCGAGTTTTGTTTTCGAGCTGTTTCTGCCAGGTTTAGCTCCAGGATTAGAAGATGTCTTCATCCGGGGCTCCGAAGGATACCTTCTTCAAGAACGTCGTCAACCCATACATCAATGAGCTAAAGCAGCACCCTCAAGAGATGCGGCTTGTGGATGGAGTCCTTGTTCGAGAAGATGTCAAGGGACCCAAGGTTGAAGGGGACATGAAGGCTAGGCTAGAAGAAGTAGAGCATGAAGTTTTCCGGTACCAGAAGATGATAGAGCGCGGAGTGGAGATCAACCACAAGATCATTAATGAGCTTATTGATGAACACAAGAAGGAGACTGATAAGCTGTGGGATAACATCTTCGCACTTAGTAAAACTACATCCAAGTTACAAGGGCAAATTTACGATCTTCAAAACCAAAACTGTGAGTATGAAGCTAGGTTCAAACGCATAAGCTCAGCTGCTAGTTTCAGGTTCTTGGAAACCAAATCCTCTTTCGTTGATGGGGAGCCTCTGCCTTGGAAATTTGATGACGAGGAGTCTTCTTCACCACCAAGAGATCAAGCCTAAATCGTCAAGGGGTAATGGCACTCCCTTGGCTTGTTCCAAGCTTGGGGGAGTGCCCAGTATCATCTTTATCCTTTCGTTTTTATAATTTCGTGGTCATATCATGAGTAGAGAAGTTATCTTATAAGATGGTTTGCGATGTGGAGTGTCAATCCTTTAGTTATCCATGTATCCGTTGGTTTGAGTGTGTCTTGTTCAGAATATTAATGAGAAGTTCCACCTTTACTTTCGGTACATTTTATTTTAGCCTGCAATCTTCTTTATGTGCTGATCTTGCCATTAGTATTGACGCCACTTTTGGGTACATTAAGTAAATTATATTAGTTGTGGCAAACTTAGTATTGGTCATTAGTAGCAATACCATGAAAACTTAAGTAGAAGGAGGGAATTACATGCAAAAATATTATCCCTTTATCTTTCTTTCTTGCTAGCCAATAAGATTAGTATTCTTTGAGTTAAAACATTTGTGCTTACAGGGAAGATAGCATGGTTGCTTCTATATATATATATTTGTGTGTATCCCCCAACTTTTATGCTTGCTACATGACCTTGCTAGCCTTAACCACCGTACTGAGAGGGAATGCTTCTCGTGCATCCAAATCCTTGAACCAAACCCATGCCATTTGTGTCCACCATAACTTCCTATATGTGGTATTTCTTTGCCACTCCAAGTAAATTTTTCATGTGCTACCTTTAAATTATTCAAAATGTTATTATTCCCTTTTGTGTCAATGTTTACTAGCTCATGAGGAAGTAGTGTGGTTATCCTTTATTCTACTTGTCAAACAGACTTTACACCTGGACTAGTGGCATATACATCCGCTTATCCAATAACTTGCAAAAAGAGCTGGCAACGGGATGCCCAGTCCCAATTAATTACAACTTTAACGCTTAATTCTCTTCACACTTTTGCCCTGATTATCAGTAAGCATTGACAAACAGTGAAATATCTGCGTGTGTAAACCAAAGAGAAAGAGGGATGATCTGCCTTGCTGGTAGAAATAACGTCCTTCATGGGAGCCGCTCTTAAAAGTCTGTTTGACAGGGAGAATACTGTTTTCACCCGCTACCATTCGTTGACAATTAACAAACACCCCTTAAAACTTAATTTTTGCTCTCTATATGATTTCAAAAACTTAAAAGCTCTAGCACATGACTTAATCCCTGCTTCCCTCTGCGAAGGGCCTTTCTTTTACTTTTCATGTTGAGTCAGTACACCTATTTCCTTCTTCCTTGAGCAAGCATTTGAGTTGTTGTGATTCAACCATATATATCATTAATATTGTCAATCATGTTCTTTATCCTTTCTTGTCTTAGCACAAAGACTTTTGCCTCTAAGAATATAGCTTTGCAAGTTATCAATGACTGTAAAGAAGGTGTGATAATTGAGTGTGGAAGTTCTGCAATATAAGCTCTAATATAAAGACTCCTTTCGAAAGATAAGTATTGATTGCTTATTGTTCTATGACCAAGAATGAAGTGTGCCATTACTAATCTATAATTTCCTTCGTGTATTTTTATTGTGGTTGTTTCACTACTCATGTTCAAGTTAGGTTATATGAAGAGTAGTTGCTGTTTAAAATGAGTGTGTTGTTTAGTAATTACTGATGCTTCTTGTCCGTATTCTTTATTATCGACGCTTCACTCCATAAACTTTTGTTCTAGTTTACTGAGCTCAGCTTTCGCTTGGGGACAAGCGAGGTCTAAGCTTGGGGGGGTTGATACGTCCATTTCGCATCACTATTTATAGCATAATTTACTGTTATTCAATGATATATTTCATATTAAGAGGAGTTACTTATGTTATTTTGTCTTATTTTGCATGTTTGATGATCATTGGATAATTAACTGCCGGAGTCAGATTTCAGCTGGAAAAAGCAACGTCAAGGCACTATATTTCTGGAGCACTAAAAATATTTCCGAGAAGACAGATGTTCCTATTTTATCAGAAGATGGACTAAGCCAAAAGGGGAGGCTGAGATGGGCCAGGAGGGGCCCACACCACCCCTGGGCGCGGGGCCCACCTTGGCCGCGCCCTGGCCAGGTGTGGTGCCCCTGGCCCACCTCAGGCGCTCCCCCTTTGCGTACTTCATCCCCCAGAAACCCTAAGACACGGGGAGTCCGTGAGAAAATATTCCGCTGTAACATCTAGGGCTATACTTTGTTTAGTTCATAGGGGAAACTCTCCCGGTGTTAATTACTCCTTGTGGTTGATGCTATTGAGTTTTATCGGTGAATTAAAGTATATGTTCAGATCGCTATCCATCATTATATCACCTCTGATCATGATCCATATGATGTCTCGTGAGTAGTTCGATTAGTTCTTGAGGACATGGGAGAAGTCACGCTGTTAGTAGTGGAATTATGTTGAGTAATATTTAATGGTTTGATATTTAAGTTGTGGTGTTATTCTTCTAGTGGTGTCGTGTGAACGTCGACTACATGACACTTCACCTTTATGGGCCTAGAGGAGTGCATTGTGTATTTGGTTGCTAATTGTGGGGTTGCCGGAGTTACAGAAACCTAAACCCCCGTTAGTATACCGGTGCACAAGGGAGCGTAGGATCTCAGAGTTTAAGGCTGTGGTTAGATTTATCTTAATTACTTTCTTGTAACTGCGGACTCTTGCAAGAGGTATAATCACAAGTATGTATTAGTCCAAGTAAGGGCGGTGCATTAGCATAGGTTCACCCACACAACACTTATCAAAACAATAAAGATTAATCAACTATGTGAAGCGAAAGCACTTGACTAGAATCCCGTGTGTCCTCAAGAACACTTTGTCATCATAAGTAAACCAACTGGCTTGTCCTTTGCTCTAAAAAGGATTGGGCCACTTGCTGCAATTATTATTAATGTCTTTTACTTACTCGCATTTTATTTACCCGCTATATGAAAAACCCCTAAAAACTTGTCTGCTAGCATTTACAGTGAAACCTTTACCGAAACTCCTTGTCAGCACCTTCTGCTCCTCGTTGGGTTCGACACTCTTATTTATCGAAAGTACTACGATACACCCCCTATACTTGTGGGTCATCAAGGCCCACTGAGCTGGATGGGTCGAACCGGACCAGGGCAGCACGAAGCGGTTCACGCGGCCAACACGAGCATCCTTCTTCTCCCTCGCGCCGCCGCTCCTCTTGGACTCCACCGCATCCTTGTTCTCCCTCGCCCGCCGCTCACCGACGACCTCGAGCTCTCGCCATTTCCATAAGGTAAATCCGCCACGATCTCGTCCCTTATTCACTCGCTCACCCCGTCCCTCGCCGTCGTGGTTCCCTCACTCCCTCCCACCTCCGCCCGGTCCCCTCGCCGACGACCGCCCCGAGACTAGCCACCGCCCTTGCGTGGCCCCCTCCCCACGCTCCCCCGCACCAGCACCAACACCAACACCCACCGCGCCAGGGGCGGATCCACACCCCTGGCAACAGGGGCTATGGCCCGGGGTGCATGAATTTTTTCTTCATTTATATTTGTGAAACGATTGGTTTAATCTTGCATTTAGCCTAAGTATAACACTAAATACAAATAGAACAGAGAAAACTCGTTTGCTCCCTGCTTCTCTAGCTAGGGATCGATTCCAAAGCACTTAGGGTTTACGCTCACAATTTCAGCTCGATTTTGATGCCATGGATGTGGTGATGCCGTGTATGTGTGTGAGATGTGGATCGGGAACATCAGGAAAATCGGGAACATCGGGAAAATCGGGAACATCGAGAACATCGGGAACATCGGGAACATCGGGAAAATAGGGAAAATCGGGAACATCGGGAACATCGGGAAAATCGGGAACATCGGGAACATCGGGAAAATCGGGAACATCGGGAAAATTGGGAACATCGGAAAATCGAGAACATCGGGAAAATCGGGAACATCGGGAACATCGGGAAAATCGGGAACATCGGGAACATCGGGAAAATCGGGAACATCGGGAATATCGGGAAATTCGGGAACATCGGGAACATCGGGAACATCGGGAAAATCGGGAACATCGGGAAACATTTAATTTTATGCAGTTTTTTTTATGTAATATGACTTGTATGACTCGGATCGTTTTCTTGTTTCTGCTTCAAGTTCATGATCCTTTTTGTTTTGTTTGTACAGGTGCAGAGGTTCTGTGTGTGCTTCAAGTTCAAGAAGACGCCCTTTGGTGAGCTATTGGTACCCCGATCGAGAAGTTGTGTGTGCTTGTGTTGATCTGTGCTACCACGACCATCGTGTCGTGGTTGTTTGTGCTCCGACCATTGTGTCGTGGAGATGCCGGCCGGAGATGTGGATTTTTTGTGAAATGTCTGCAGGTACCCCGAGAGCCCTTGAGTTTACCGGAACGTCGATTAACTTCCGTTACGGCAAATTCGGGTACTCCATATGTCCCTTTTTTTAGCAAAGGTCATGCCGAAATTTTTCGTGAATTTTGGCATGACTTTGCTAAAAATAGGACATATGATTTGTGAAATGTCTGCAGGTACCCATGAGGCCCTTGAGTTTGCCGGAACGTCGATTAACTTCCGTTCCGGCAAATTCGGGTACTCCATATGTCCTTTTTTAGCAAAGTTCATGCAAAAAAAATTCGTGAATTTTGACATGACTTTGCTAAAAATAGGACATATAGTTGTGTAGCTTAGATTGTAGATAATTTTAGTTGTGTTCATTGTTGGTTTATATTGTGTAATTTCCACATTGCTAAAAATGAGTTTGAAAATTGTGTTGTTGATATTAATTTGATATGGTACTATGTTATTTGATAGTTGCTATGAATTTGTACTTTATTTAAATTTGCTTCTATTTAAAAATTGTGTTTTTAGTTTATTGTTCTCGGCGACGATGTCACTGTTGGACCAGAGGGGCGATGTCCGCGACTGGACTCCGCCGGGCTGGCACTGGGAGGTGCTACCTTCCGGGACGCGTATCTTGGTGAGGAATCCGGGTGACGTCGTCGACCCGGATCTTCTTTGGTGGCGGTCGCGTGGGCCATGCTCGGTACAGAGGGAGCCGGCCCCCGAGGAGGTGGTACGTCGCCGTATCAGGGAGGAGGACGAACACGTCCGTCGCTACATGTATTTGTTGGATAGGCAGTACAACAATGGATGGTCGTTTCTTCAGAGGGTTCCTCCTCACGTGAGTTATGACCCTGTGAGGGTTCCTTATCTTTGGATGCGCAGCGCCCGCGGCTCAGCACCCCGCGGCTCAGGACCCGGTCGAAGTTAGTTTCAGAGGTTCATGCATGGGAGAGGAGATGTATTAGTGATATTATTCGCGATGTATTAGGGTTAAATAAACATGGATCAAATTATTCATGGGATCAAGATGTATTAGTTGTACTTTTGCATATTTGATCAATGTCCCTACATGCATGAATATAATTTTGGCATGACTTTGCTAAAAATAATTTTAGTTCTGTTCATTGGTTTATATTGTGTAATTTCCACATTGTGTAGTTTGTAGTATATAGTTGTGTAGTTTTTTGATTCTAATGAATTTGTTTTTAATATGTTTTAGTTTCACGGAATGGCCGGGCTTAAGGGTGTGAGGGCGTCCTATAGGAAGAAACTTGATCGGTATGTGTATGGATGTCAGATCCATATCAACAAGAGGAAGCACTGGGTTGGGCAGTTTGATACAGCGGAGGAGGCGGCGCGCGCCTATGATTATTTCGCCGTACACAAGTACGGTGATAAGAAGAAAGATAAGGATCTGAACTACCCAGCGGATCGCCACTGTGTGAATGAGTTCATACCGGATGGGATCAGACAGGTGGAAATGGCCAAGGAGATGGAGCACAGGTTGGCTGAGGCGCAGATCGCACGTCGCAACGCACGCCCCCAGGACGACCCGTATGTGAGGCATCTCCTGCTGAACGAGCCAGACTTGATGTCCTACCAGCAGTTCAGCGCTAGTCCTTTTGACGGTGCTGGTCCTTCGTACGGCACCGGTCCTTCACATGGCGCTGGTCCTACTGACGACGACATCACTTCTCTTGGGATCTGGGCGGAGGAGGAGGAGCAGCAGGAGGAGGACTGGGAGAAGGACTGGGATTCCGACTCTGAGCAGCGGCGGCAGAAGTGGCAACAGGAGTGGCAGCAGGCGTCGGAGGAGCGGCAGCAGCAGCGGCACCAGGAGTCGCAGGAGTCGGAGCAGCAGCTACTACGGATGTTCGGGCCGCCGAACCCCGATGCTTATCACCACAGCGACCCTAGGCACTGGGTCGAGGTGAATAGGCGGGACGACGTACCTTCGTTCCGCACTCCTTCGGGTCTGCCGTGGGGGAGCGAGGACACTGATGACCCCGCAGATCCGATGTTCTGGGCCAAGCTGAATAGTCCTAGGGACGACGACCCATAGAGCGACTTGTCCACTTCTTTCCGTACTATGTTTTATGTTGACTTGTCCACTTATCTATGTAGATTGATGTTTCCACTGTACTTGGTTAAGACTAATGTTTTATTTTCATGCATCACATGGTTGACTTGTCCACTTATGTTGACTTTCATGTGGTTGTTTGTGCTCCGACCATCGTGTCGTGGAGATGCCGGCCGGAGATGTGGATTTTTTGTGAAATGCTTGCAGGTACCCCGAGAGGCCCTTGAGATTGCCGGAACGTCGATTAACTTCTGTTCCGGCAAATTCGGGTACTCCATATGTCCCTTTTTTAGCAAAGGTCATGCCGAAATTTTTCGTGAATTTTGGCATGACTTTGCTAAAAATAGGACCTATGGGGTATTGCGACTAATGCATGGGCCGGGGTATCTTAGTACTTAATTAAGTGATTTTTTTCTTATATTTGGTGTACTAAATTCGACGTTTTTTTCTTATAGGTGCGAACATTGCTGACAATAACGAGGCCGGGGTTCTCGAACAGGAGGCGAGGAACCGATAGAGGAAAATAGGATGATTCAGATGGTCATCGCACAGGCAGTGACAAAGACGTTCACGTCGCTCTTTCCTACCGACTGTGAGGGTGTCAGGGTTTGGATTCAGGGAGGGAAAAAGGGCCTCCCCCAGTGATCAGCTTCGGCTCCAACAAGTACTCAATCTATGTGGGTACAGAAGATACACCCCCAGCATCCCCAGAGGTAAAGAAGAAGAAGCACGGGAAGAGAAGTAAGCCAACTCCTAAGACGACTATCCGGGGGTATGAAGACATGGTATCACCCCGTGCGGATGGCGTGACCCGAGTTCATGAAGCTGGTCAACTGATCCTGACTCAGGATCTGCTCCGCCTCGCAGACGGATGCATGCTCTCTTTGCAAAATGCTATCTTGACGCTAGAGGGCAACCTTCTTCAAGAAGAGGATCCAAATTACCCGGTGTTCACTGTCAAGGTGCCAAAGGACTTGGCCGACTTCGTCCATGAAGCCCCCGCGGATCTGTTCTTCATATCGTACGAGGACGTCTTCAACCTGTTTCACTATAGATGGCTGGACTATAACTTGGTCCGCCTATACGCGCTCAACCAGGCGATGAGGATCAGGAGAGATAATACCCCGTACGTCAAGGTAGTGGATCCCTACTACATGCGTGACAGCCAGCTGGTGGAAGGATCAACGACACGGGCCATGGCCACAGACTTCCTCCAGAGAATCATGCTGAACAACCAGGATAAGAACAACCTTCTTCTGCCTTTCTTTTCCGAGTAAGTACACATCCGGTCGCCGCCGTCATATCTTATGCTTTCTTATAGATTTCTTCCGTTGTTGATCCTTTCCAACATTCCGTTTCAATTGTGTTGAGCAGGGACAAGTACTGCATACTCATCGTCCTAAGCCCGAGGTGGTCCATTGCCACTTATTTCGACTCGGGGAGTCTTAAAGGCTACACCAGAATAAAGAGTGTTCTCGATGAGGCTCTCGAGGGCTATGCCCAAATGAGAGGCCACTTCCACAAAGACAAGAATTCCCGGGAACATTTCACGAAGGACAACAAACACATTTTCCGGCATGGGACCGGGTTCTATTGCATCAAGCATGCGCCTGGCAGCATGAAGGATGCCTTCTACGTCCTCCATCACATTAAAGGGTTTGTCCGGGATGCAGAGCAAACGAGGTGGCCATCGAGTCTCCAAGAATGGACCAAACTTAGTGGGGAAATCACCGACACTGACCTTAGAGAAGACTTCCATCGCATCCAGATGCAGTTATCGCAAATCATCGTGGAAGATGTCATGACAGAATGGGGGTCCTTACACAACGCCAGAGGTAGGATGTATTATAAAAGAAAGCCTTGCCTCACTCGATAGAAGTGCTTCTTTATTTTATTTATTATAGACTTATCCACTTAATTAGATGAATAAATCATACTCTATTTATATTATTAACCGAATATATATCCAATTCCATATTCAGGGTTGTCTAAGTTGGAGATCGAAGAACGCCTAGACAGGCAAAATGACATGAGGACGTGGATGACGAAAGACTACTATAAACCGTTCCCGGAGCCGATCAAGAAGAAGGCTCAATCCTACCAGTGGAGCTAGACGTGTTCTCCGTTAGTGACCCAGCAAGAGACCCCAGCAGCGACCCCAGCAGGAGCCGGCGTGATACGTGGGCCCTAGTGATTGCTTAGACATTAAGGGATCACTAGGCCCCACTTATCATCGTCGGCTCCTGCGCCCCACGCTGAATCTGGCTTCTCAGTCTTATTTGTACTATGACTTATGTGACATGAGATGAACTTTTGTATAATTAATTTGGCACTTGTCACTATATTTATGTATCTCGGGCTCTAAGTAATGTGATGACATAGTAATGTGTCTGTTTTCATATACCGTGTCAAATATATTATTGTTTCTATTATATCTATATAAATCCTGTATATATACCTGTATTTCCTGTAATATACCTGTATTTATACAGCAGGCAGCAGCAATTCCAGAATACCTGTAAATTATTCTGTGGCGCATGTATTTTTTTTCTGTGGCGCACGCCAGGGGATGCGCCACTGAAATATATTTCTGTGGCGCACCTGGGTGGTGCGCCACAGAAACCTGGATTTCTGTGGCGCACCCAGGGATTCGCCACAGAAATATATTTTAGTGGCGAGCTAACTGTGGCGCATCCTCCATGCGCCACAGAAAGCGTTTTTGGTGCGCCACTGATGGCATGTTTCCTAGTAGTGGAACCACCAAGCTGCGTGAATATCTCTTTTTTATCCTTTTTGTCTCTCATTGAACGAGAGGCAAAGAATAAACATACTAACTACCAACCCGCACCAAGAAATGTAAATCAAGCATGTGCCATGTAATTATCTTATCTAATGGTAGGGAGGGCAATGGCCCTCCCCCTCCCCCTGCGCACCCTCCGTCTAACCTATCCATTGACAAAGAGTGATGAAGTTAAAGAATGTCACAATATTAATTGGTTCATAGCCTATTGAAAGCTCAACACCCGGTCAACTACATGCCATTACACCGACCAATAAAGCTATGTATTTCCCCAAGGTAGTAAGTCGCTTATCAATCGGATCCGGGTCTAACTGAAACATGAAGGGAGCAGATAGGCCTGCCCATAGAGGTGTATTTTTTTTTGAAACAAACATAGAAACTAAACTCGTTAGTACGACATCGAGATGTTCATCAGATATGGCCAAACTATCGCTTCTCACCCAAATATGCCATGAGATTAACCTAGGTTATGTTAACTCGAACATTGCTAATGATCTAAAAGATTTGAGCAGACCACTCTTGAAGTCTTTAGCATGAATTTTCATCCTCTCATCGCTTCACCTTATAGCCTAATTAAACTTTCTAATACTAATATATGCTTGATGCTCCAGATTTCACTTTGACACAGATTGTGATTAACATGTAGTGAAGTATGACTATTTTAAGCCAAACGGATGGAGAGAGAGAGAGAGAGAGAGAGAGAGAGAGAGAGAGAGAGGGAGGGAGGGAGAGGGGCAGTATATTTCGATACTCACCCTCACATCTATGCTATTTTAAGCCATAGACGTGGGTTCGATGTAGTAGCCCACGGAATCCTTTTTATATTGCATTGGTAGGGTCTTTAAGTCGATACCTCTTGATTCTGATATCATATATAATTGATATAGCAGCCAACTCAATGACTCGGGCAATATATTCAGTAATCTTGTGATACCAAATGCTAGGTTAATATTAGACTGTTACGTGGCTTGCCTCGCCTATATGCATTTCTCATTTTACTTCTCTTGTGTGGGAACAAGGCTAGTATTCATTCTGAAAGATCAAGGATAAAAGTACCAATATAAGAACTGAGTTGTATATATGTCTTCATGTTATTGGAAACACTTGTATTGGGTTCACCACTGGCCAAGTGTTTGATCATTTCAGATCAGTTCGCCAGAGAATTGACGAAATATATATAACATGTTGGATGCTTTTATATTGGACCCTAGCTGGTGCTCGATGCTGACTTTGAGAGCAATAAGTGTTCCTAGCAGCTAAAGCTATCTTTGCTTTTTGATTACATACGGTGCTCTCTATGGCTTGATCCTCTGTCTAGGCAAAATAGCCTGAAATCTTGGCGTATAATGATATGAAACTATGGAAGCGCACACCTAAGATGCATATCCTTAGTATGTTTCTTTTGTGTAATTCTTTCGTCTACAAAGATTTTCTTGGGAAACTGCATTTGAGCATCTGGTTTTTATGTGCTCCCCTTCCGAGTGAAAAATTACCCCTTTTTTTCTCTCGAAACGAGTATTTTTTTACCCTATCAATATTTATTAAATTGAAATTGACACCGTAAATTAATGTAAGATTGGTTACCTCAAGTTAATTGTGACATGGCATCTATATTTTCTCAGTGAGTTTCTTGAAATACATATTTATAATTTGTTCTCGTCTTTTTGTGCAGTGATTGTGGATTCCAGCATCGATCTATCATAGAATATGTTCTTGACCTGTCGGTAAGAGCTGAAATATCTCATCGTGATTATTTGATGTTTCTTGCAAGAGCTGTTTGTACTACTTAAGTGTTCATCGATGAGTATTTTTTTTCTTTTATCAGAACTGAAACTGGCGAGTGTTACTAAATATAATATTTTTGGTTTACTAAGCAAACTCATTAGCTATATATCTCTTTAAACAGTTAATCTTAGCCATCACCTAAATTATTAA
The DNA here is from genome assembly GCA_947311845.1 of Poa pratensis. Classification (NCBI taxonomy): domain Eukaryota; kingdom Viridiplantae; phylum Streptophyta; class Magnoliopsida; order Poales; family Poaceae; genus Poa; species Poa pratensis. Next base: position 51,225,935 of record CAMZMU010000061.1, read on the forward strand.
GAATCTTGCCACAAAAAAGAGATTTACAATTAAGGGCACATTTTGTTTTCGAACCGGAGAGGTATACATGTATGGTCTGTTAAAGGGAGCGGAGAGAAGAGGGCAAATTTTCGGCACAGGGGTATAACAAAACCTAAAAATATGCTTTTAATTAGGGAGCAAATTTGGAAATCAAATTTCCAAATTTCAAATAATTCGGAAATAAATCATGGACATACATATAATGGATACTTTGGAACTTAAATATGACCATTTTGGTATGAAGGAAAATCACCAAATATACGGGCTCCGTCCTAAGTTCCAAATTTGCAAATTAACACAAAGACATGTGTAAACTTGAGATATGTGTGTAGTTCGCAATGTTTTATAACTCGTTATGCAATTTTGCACGATGCGTATCTATCACATATATGCCTACACACGTGATTTATTTCGCAATTTTTAGAAGTTTGGAAATATGATTTTGAGTAGTGATAAGTTATACGGAACCTAGGTTCCGTTGATGATTCTCGAAATAAGAATCACTTTATTGAGTGCTGGAAAAGAAATTCTCCTAGCTAGCTAGTTGTCGAATTATCGCATACTCTTTTCACAAAGATCGAGTGAGAACAACACGCTCACAGGAATCTTGACAATTTTGCATATCAAACTACGTACAACCACTTGTCAGAAGTGACAACATTTCGCTAAGAATCATTGATATGTGAAGCTAAGAAATATTTACTTGACCTGTCGGCAAGAGCCGAAATATCTCATTGTCATTATCTGATGTTTCTTGCAAGAGCTGTTTGTACTAATTAAGTGTTTCATCTCTGAGTTGTTTTTCTTCGTTTATTAGAACTGAAATAGGCTAGTGTTACTGAATCTAATATTTCTGGTTCACTAAGCTAAATCGTTAGATGTCTCTTTAATCGTTAATCTAACCCATCATCTGAACTATTAAGAACCTCGCCACAAGAAAGAGAGTTACAATTAACGACACATTTTATTTACGAACTGGAGAGGCAGGTATGCATGGTCTGTTACAAGGAAAAAAAAAATTGCACACACATAATGGATATATAGATATATACGTGCAAGGTTTGAAACTTAATTATGACCATATGTGGTATGTACAAGTATCACAAAACAACCTGCTTCCACATTTTGTAACATAACACAAAAACGAGTAACTTTATGATATTTGAACAGTACGCAATTTGTCATAACTTGTTACGAAAATATGCACAGTGAGTTTCTATCACATACCTACACACGTGAATTACTTCGTACTTTTTGGTAGCTTAGAAATGCGTATTTTGAGGAGAGGGAAGTTATCGGGTTGTATAGCGGAACCTTTGATGATTGTCGAAAGAAGAATAACTTTTCTGAGTGCCGCCAAAATATGCTCCTAGTTGTCGAATTATCACACTCTCTTTCCGTAAAGAATGAAAGCAACGCGGACACACGAATCTTGACAATTTAGCGTATCAAGCTATGTATAACACCTGTCAGAACTCAGAAGTGACAACATTTTACTAAGAATCTTATATGTGAAACTAAGAATGCTCATTTTCACTACGAAATCCTGACAGAGCGGATAATCTTTTTTTTTCCTCGTCACCAATATGAATTCTTGGGAACCTAAAGTTTTCTCCAATGTTCTCCAATTAATCGCTACCGTTCATCAACTCCTGTCACTGCCACTCACCACGCTATAAATACCACTCCTTCCTCAACACATTTGCTACAACTAAGCAAGCAAGCATCGACACCTACTTGCATCGATAACACTTGCTAGCAAGCAGCATCTGGTTTTAGAATGGCGGGCTACTACAACGGCGGCAGGACCATGTCCTACCCCAACACCGACGAGTGCTTCGACGGCGGCCGGACCATGTACTCCAACAACACCGAGGAGTGCTACGAAGCCCCCAAGCACGGCCACGGCCACGGACACGACCACGGTCACGGCCATGACCACGGCCACGGCCACGGCGGGACGAACATGTACTCCAACACCACCGACGTCGAGTGCTTCGACGCCGGCAGGCACGGCCACGGTGGCCGCGGAGGGATGAACATGTACTCCAACACCGTCGAGGAGGAGTGCTACGGCGGGGAGCAGGGGCAGCAGGGGTACTACAAGAAGGAGGAGAAGCAGCACAAGAACCGGGAGCGCATGGGCGAGGCCGGCGCCCTGGCCACCGGCGCCTTCGGCCTGGTAAGCATAACATACCAATAAATCCATGTGTATTTGATGAACTGAAGATGATAATTATTATTTTGAGTGGGTGCAGTACGAGGGTACGAGGTGAAGAAGGACCCGGCGCACGCGCAGAGGCACAAGATCGAGGCCGGCCTGGCGGGGGCGGCGGCGCTGGGCGCCGGCGGCTACGCGTTCCACGAGCACCGCGAGCAGAAGCAGGCCAGCTTCGGCGGCGGGGCGCACCGCCAGGAGTACAGGATGCCTGTTCAGAACCAGTACTGCAACTAAGTAATGAGCATGCAACCGACGTCGTCGACCGTATCGGCCGGCGAACAGCATGCTGGGATGGGCAGCTACGTACTACGTATAGACTGCAATAAGATAGAGGCTCATGGAGGCATGTGGTTGCTTAATTTCGGCTTACTTGCAATAAGCAAGCTGCATGCGTGCAGCTGATCACGTTATCTGGGCTGTATAGTACGGTGGCGAATATGTACGTGTGTATGTATTTCCATGATCTCTGAATGATAAACAATAATAAATATTAGTATTCAGAATATGCATGGGGTAATCTGATGACGGTTAGTTATAAGGAGTATATCTATATGTACTACCAATAAAAACAAAAATCTTACAACTAAATCACACGCACATGCCGATGTCCATCGGGGTTAGTATTCTTAACAAACACCAGACGGCGGTGACCAAGTTGGGCACGACGTCATCTCCAGCTGTTGTACGTATATATATTCTTGACAAGATAGACAAACAATAGTAGTCGCCCCATACCAACTTTCTATCGATCTAGTTCTCTCTCTCACACCCCCCCCCCCCCCCCCCCCCCCCCCCAAAAAAAAGCTTTACCGATCGTGTAGATGACGCCGGCGGCGTGCAACAGCAGGTCCTCCTCCCTGAATCCATGCTAGAGCTTTGTATTGCTGCCTCGCAAGGATTTCCACCGTCTCCGCTGCCTGTCCCGCACCTGGGCAGCCACCCTATCCTCCGACTACTTCATCGACCGTAACCTCAGCACTTGTGGCATGAAGCGGCTCAACTACGACGACCTCATGAAGTCCTTGGCCTTCGAGTGCTGCGTTTATCGTTACAAGGAAGAAGAAATCGAGGCGAAAAAGAGGGTCAGGGGGGAGGAAATCGAGGCGAAAAAGAGAGCCATGAGGAAGAAGAACAACACAAAGAAGACGAATCAGCGGTTATTATGACAAGGTAGATGAGATCGATAAGAGAGAGGAGTGCCACACGAGAGGCTACGTGCAGGTGGACAAGGACTACCACTTCAAGCTGAAGGACGTGCGGGCGGGGAGGTGGCGAATAATAGACTTTAGTTGGATGAATTTTGCCAACCGCCACGACCAAGTCATACACCACACAATTTCATACGGCGGTCTCCATCCACGCATCCGACAACACCTCATGGAGGAAGGAGACCCATCGGATACTTTCGGAGGCCAGGACGACACAAAAGGAAACATCAACATTAGCCCGATAAGTGATCTTGGTAAGACGGAGGATCAAATTGACCAAGAAATTTTCGCCTTCCTGAGAAGAAGTCACAATATCGACCCAAAGCCACATGTAAATCATTACTCGACATTATGTTTGTACAACGTAGTTAATTCGTTAGTAGCTACTTATGTGTAGATATATCTGGTGACCATCAATTTGCTTTGTATATCTATTGCAGTTTCTGAGTTATCTTGAAACATATGGGATGACAAGGATCCCTCAACAAGCCCCTCAACAATAGCAAGAGTCTGATTTCCAGGAGGAGCTTATTGGGCAAGAAGACAACTTCAACCACTCTCAAGGCAGTGACGCGGACATCGACAGACTACAAACGATATATGTCTTTATATTTGTCAACCAACTATTTATTGTTTTACATGTACAATCAACCAACTCTATCGGGAAGCTTTGCAATCATTAGTGGCATATATGTTCATGTTTCTATTAACTGTACTTCCAGCTATACGTAATTAAGTTGGATTTTAAGCGCTACTCCAATTGACATACGTACTCCCTCCGTTTCGTTTTACTTTGCGTTCTAACTTTTTCTAAATTTTCCCTTTTACCTTGCGTTGTGTAGTTGATTTCCTACTATGCCCCACGTTGGTCTCCGCAAGCATTGAAGTCTCCACAAATCGATTGCAAAGGAGGTGAGGTCACGAGCAGCCACCAGTGCATGCATGGAATCCACTGCGGCTGTGCATGCATGGAATTAATGGCAGCGTATGGAGATGGGCTGCACCAGGGGCAGATTAGTCCAGCCAGACTCTAAATTTACACATGGGAGACCTATCTTGGTATCTGGGCTTTGCGCAGAACGCAAAGTAAAACGAAACGGAGGGAGTAGAACTTTTGTGCTAGTTTGCTATTCCATTGTGCTTTTTTTTTGGAACTTTTGTGCTAGTTTGCTATTCCAGCTATACATAATTAAGTTGGAATCGTAGTGTTTTTGAGCGAAAGGTTATAAGAAAATATGTCGATGCCCTCGTCATTCTCACCTGCTGGCGACTTTGGAAACATAAATGCATGGGTATTCAATAATTTGCAGCAGTTTTTTTTTTTTTGAGAATCATCCAGCTCTTTAATCAAAACTATGGGAATACAAACGCCTACGGGCGGATCGACAAGTCAGACATAACGCCCTACTAGCGTCCCCAACACTGAATGTGAGAAATTCGTGGGGCTCTTTATTGGATGAAAGATGTTCATGCACAAAGAAAGTGTTGCCAAAGCGCTTTGCCATGGACGTTATTTCAGGCAGAATATGACTGAATCTCCCAAGGTTTGGCTCCTTCATAGCCTCGATCTTAGTCAGACAATCACTGGCCACCCTGATACGTGTGATCAGCAAGTCCATCAAAGAAAACCGCCGAAGCACCCAAATATCCACCTTGGACGTCTCTTGCAACAACCACGACTGTGCCACGCTCATGCTTTCGTGCAACTCATGCATCCTCATTGATTTTCGCCACACCAACCGGTGATTTTCGCCACACCGTTGTTGTCGATTCCCAACTGCCGAGTTCTTCAGTTGAGTCCGTTCGAAAAGGAAGCTCTCAATGAAACAATGAGTGCTCAAAGCTAGGTCTTTGGAAGATTCTCTCATGGATCGCCTTGTGCCTCGCATGCCCACAATATCACACATAGGTGTAAGCTGGTCATGTAGTAATGTATCAAACATGGTGAAAAGCCAATTACGAGCTTCTGGTTCCTACGCCTGAGACATGTGATCAGTCATCTCTTCATCAGCTAGAGTCCAAACACGTCGAAAACGGTTTTTTACAAGGCCATATGGCGCCAGGGTGAAATCTGGACCGTCCGTTTCGGCCATCCGATGGCCCAGATTCGCCGTGGACCGGTCAATTTTTGTCCGCGGTCAACGGCGAATCTTGGCCGTCGGATGGTCGAAACGGACGGCCCAGATTTCACCCTGGCGCCATATGGCCTTGTACTCTAATTGTCTTTTTCGTGTGTCGTGCCATTGTGTAGTCCAAGAGAGTGAATGTCTCTAGGAATTTTCCGCCCCAAAAATACCGCATGTGCTCGCCATTTGCCACAACAAATCAAGCAAGCATCAACATCTAGTCAGCTACTAACCTACCTGCATATCGATCACACTAGCTAGCTTAGAATCACCATGCGAGTATGGCCTACTCCAACACCACCGAGGAGTGCTACGACGCCCCCCAAGCACGGTCACGGCATGGACAACATGTACTCCAACACCACCACCGACGAGTGCTACGACTCCGGCAGGAACGGTCACGGCAACGGCGGGATGAACATGTACTCCAACACCACCGACGTCGAGTGCTTCGACGGTGCCGGCAGGCACAGCCACGGTGGCCGCGGGGGCATGATTGCATGAACATGTACACCAACACCGTCGAGGAGGAGTGCTACGGCGGGCAGTAGGGGCAGCAGGGGTACTACAGGAAGGAGGAGAAGCAGCACAAGAATCGGGAGCGCATGGGCGAGGCCGGCGCGCTGGCCACCGGCGCCTTCGCCCTGTACGAGGGGTACGAGGTGAAGAAGGACCCGGCGCACGCGCAGAGGCACAAGATCGAGGTCGGCCTGGCTGGGGCGGCGGCGCTCGGCGCCGGCGGCTACGCGTTCCATGAGCACCGCGAGCAGAAGCAGGCCAGCTTCGGCGGCGGCGGGGCGCACCGCCAGGAGTACAGGATGCCGCCTGTTCAGAACCACTACTGCAACTAAGAAGTAACCATGCAACCGACGTCGCCGATCGATCGTATCGTGTCGGCCGGCGATGAGCGTGCCGGCAAGGGCAGCCTCTACGTACTACTTGCAATAAGTTAGGGGGTCATGCATGCATGTCTGTTGCTTAATTTCGGCTTACTTGCAATAAGCTAGCTGCACCGCTGATCACGTACGTGCTCTGCGGTGTACATGTCCATCTGGATTTCCACCGTCTCTCAAATGATATAAACAGTACAGTAATAACTGTTCCTGGGGTTATTTGGTGACTGGTTAATTTCCAGTACGAGTGTTATTTCTGGACACCATGATAGGCATACACCCCTATCCATACCATTTTTTGTAGATTCATGCGTAAAGTTTATCTTTTTTGTTTCTCCCAACTAAAGAAAATAACAACATGAATGAAACTTTGCAGGTCAGCAGCGTATTGGAACTACAATGAATGCAAAATAACTTTGGATTTTTTCGTGCACCGTAAATATCTAATATAACGAATTGACGTAAAAAAATATTAATTTAAGTTTCATTCTCTAAAATATTACAATTTGGTGACTGTATATTATCTTTTTATACATTGTAGTTCCAACTTCCAATATATTGTTGACCCGCAAAGTTTCAAAATTTTATTTTCTTTCGCTTGTGATAACCAAGAGAGAGAGAGAGAGAGAGAGAGAGAGAGAATTTGTGCACTAATCTCAGCACAAAAATAAAGGGTATGAATAGGAGTGTGTAACTATCATGGTGCTCAAACATAAGATTCCATAAGTATACTAACAAAAAAGAAATTCTTAGAAAATCATCATGAAAAATCCCAAGAGTGTTAAAATTGCTTGTGGTGATTGTGTTTGAGAGCTAGCTTAGCATCGCCATTAGTTTTGTCCACGGTTTTTCCATTCCCGGTTCTCCATCCCTTTCTTTTAATTTTGTATTCTCACTGATTGGTTGGACCTATCGTGTGCCCACGAGCGCTTGCCTCGGAGCACATCCCGTAGTCTGCCGCTGACCTCTCTGCCTTCTCCCTATACAATGTGAAGCCAAACCCCAGTCAATGCGAGCTCCCCACTTGTTGGTGTGTGTGATGAGTCAGCTAAGCCTACAACAGTGAAAGTGTCACCACCGGCAAAGTCAAAGATGTCTCCCGCGAAGGGGAAGGGGTCGGTGCGGGCCTTGCTGTTGTCGAGGACAATAGCAACCTCGACTATCTCCACCAGACTACCAGAGTGGGGGAGGAGAGGCCGTACAAAGGGAGGATGAGCTGGCACAACAACTCGGGGAGGCGGCTAGGGGGTAGTACCTAACTTTCTTAGAACAATTTTTCGACTCCGACCCTGTGACGGCTGTTGTGCCATGGGACTGAGACACCGGCCAACATGCTTCCACATCTGAAGTACGTCAACGACTGGCTCAACGTGATTTTGGGAACTTCTGCACACCGACGCGGGAAGCAACGCGAGGGCCGAGGAGGCCTTCTCCACCCAGCAAGACAAGCGTACAGCGAGACCCTCCATTCCTGAATGTAAGGTGTATAGTTTTCTGCACGAATATTAAGATATGGGTATTTGGCATACGGTGGACTCATCTTCTTCTGAAAAAAATCAGGAGATATGAGTTCCTAATAGACACAAATTGAAAACAATACACCCTATAAATTATGATTCATTTTTGGATGGGTAAAGTTATCCATAAATCGCATTATACCTTATATTTTGGAATTTTTCTGGAAAAACTATACAACTTACATCAAGGAACGGATGGAGTATGAGATAAACAACCGATGGCTGAAGGAATAATGGAGAAGTGGGCCCCATTTTCATTGAGATCAAAAGTCTGACACAATGCAATATCTTACGTATGGGGCTAAGAGTGTTGTATGCAACTAACGTCTTTATATCTGATAGAATAGGAGACGAAATGGCAAACCGGAGGGATGGCAAGAATGATAAATAGCTTTTTTTTCCATAACGTGCCAGTGTTATTTGTTGAGACGTGCTGAACGTTTTGTCATTCTGATGCATGCATCATCCCAATTATTGAGAACCTTATCACAAGAAATAGATTGTGTAACAGCAGACCATTATCTTTTCATTCTGGAGATATATATACATGTTGATCAAAGGAGTGGAAAGAAGAATAAATTTTACCGAGTGCTGCAAAAGAGAGATGCTTCTTGTTGGCGAATTATTGCATATTTCCGAAAAGAGTAAAAAACACGAGCACAAGAATCTTGCAGTTTTGCATATCAGGCTATATATGTGTAACACTTATCAAAGAATCTTTGGTGTGGAACAATGAAATCCTGACAGAGCAAGCATGATAGAGTTTTCTATCATTTCCTTTTTGTCAAAAGATGCCCGGCCGGGGAACTAAGTTTTATTAAGAATGCTCCAATAATAGGGGCGACCACCATAGAATCTTCACTGTCTACCAATCCCCACCGTCCATCATCAGTCGCCACGCTATAAATACACCCCTTCCTCCTCGCCATTTGCTATAAGCAAGCAACCATCAACAGTTGAACACCTGCATCGATCACACCAGCTAGCTTCATATCACGACGGCTGCTCTTAGAATGGCGCGCAGGAGCATGGCCTACTCCAATACGGACGGTTGCTTTGACGGCGGCCGGACCATGTACTCCAACACCACCACCGAGGAGTGCTACGACAACCCCAAGCACGGCCACGGCCATGGTCACGGTAACGGCATGGCCAACATGTACTCCAACACCACCACCAACGTCGAGAGCTTCGACGCTGGCAAGCACGGTCACAGGCACGGCCAGGGCGGAGGCAGGACCATGTCCTACTCCAACACCACCGAGGAGGAGTGCTACGGCGGCGAGCAGGGGTACTACAAGAGGGAGGAGCAGCAGCACATGAACCGAGAGCATGTGGGCGAGGTCGGCGCCCTGGCCACCGGCGCCTCCGCCCTGAACAAGGGGCATGGGGTGAAGAAGGGCCCGGCGCACACGTCGAGGCTCTTACTAGGTCGAATACGATTCTAAGAGCATCTCCAAGCGGAGCCCCCAAAGTGTCCGCGGACGCGTCCGGACGCGTCCGCGGACACTGACCGGACAGACCCCAAATTAGGCCTTCTACAACCGTGTCCCCCAAACCTAAACCCCTAAAACCATGCAATCCAAGCAGGTAGGAAATTTACGTAGATCATTCATAGTCATAGTTCATCAAGTTCAGACATACTACATAGAGCATCTACAAACTAGCAAAATATACATCTAAAACTAGCAAAATAATCTTCTCGCGGCGGCGGAGCAGTCGACAGTGAAGGAGTTTCACTCCGGCGCCTTGCCCTTCCCCTTCTCATCTGCGCCGGGGCGGCGGATCCGCTCGAAGACGGCGTAGGAGTCGCCGCTGGAGCCGGAGGTGCCGTCGCCGCTCCTGGACCGCGCCGCCATGAGGCGGACATGGCGCGCCTGCTCGGAGGCGAGGCGCGCCGCCGCGGTATTCGCCTCTGCCTCCCGCATGGACGCGGCGACGGCGGCGTCGAACATTTCCTTGTTCTTGCGGCGGAGGCGCCGCGCGTCCGTCTCCGCCGTAGTCAAGGAGTAGGCGACGACGTCCGGGGGGACGTCCGCCTCTTTGGCGGCCCTCACCACCATGGCTGCCGCCGCTCGAGGGTCGGCGTTGCGGAGGCGGCGGAAGGCCTTGCCTTCCGTTTCCGGCGCCCTCCGTGGAAGGGAAGCCGGAAGAAGACGCCACCCACCGGCGCCATCGGGGAGCATCCTCCAGCCCGGAGGAGCTCTGACCGGCGGGATGGGGAACGCCGCCTTCTTCTTCATGTGCGGCGGGGTCGCGCGCATCGGCGGCGCCGACCGCATCGGGTAGGGCGACGGGGAAGAAGCCCGGCGGCGGACGGGCACGGAGCCGCATCCGCTGGCCGCCGGCGCCGCGCTTGCCGCAGATCTGCGCGGCGGAGCGCGGCTGCATTGCCCGCTGGCCGCCGGCGCCGCCTCCTTGAGCGACTGCTCAATGGCGAGGCGCAATGCGAGCTCCTCCTCGTCAAAGGGAGGAGATTCGGAGCGCGCCGGCGCCGCCGACTCCACCTCCGGGTCGAGGTCCTCCCAGTCGAAGGAGCCGGAGGAAGACATTGCTAGAGACGGCGGTGGGGAGCGGAGAGGCGGAGGCGGAAGGGGAGGAGAGGAAATGAGACGCCGGTGGGGAGCGGAGAGGTTGAGGCGGCATTTAATACGGCGGTGGGGAACGGAGGAGGCCGCCTGGGAATGTGCGCCGGTGAGCCACGTCACGCTGCCGGCGCCGGTCAGCCTCCCTCCACGTGGGGCCGCAGCGACCCACGGGGCGGGCGCGTCCGGACGCGTCCGGTCGCGTCCGCGCTACCCCAAACCCGCTCCAGATATGGGCTGGGTTTGGGGTGTGCCGGACCGCCCGGTCGTTTGGGGCCGGTTTGGGGGCCACGCTTGGGTGGACGTTTTTGGGCCAAATGGCCTCCGGACCGTCCGCCCGGACGTATAGGGCGGGTTTGGGGCCTCCGGTTGGAGATGCTCTAAGATCATCTGCGCGGCGAAGAGCATACCGGCATGAGCAGCCTCTACCTACTACGTATAGACTCCAATAAGATGGAGGGTCGCTTAATTTCTAGTACGTATAGACTCTATATACAGGCATGCGTTGCTTAATTTCGGCTTACTTGTAATAAGCTAGCAGCGTGCGTTGCGTGCGTGCCGCTGATCACGTATGTACGTGCTCTGCGGTGTACATGTGCGTCTGCCATACGTGTGTATGGTTTCCGTGATCTAAGTCAAAGAAAAAAAGGATTCCGTGCTCTTGGAAATGATAAATAAAAATAATAAATTATTATCAATCTTATTAGTACAGGGTTGTTTGTTGGCTGATTAACATTTTCTGGAAATTATATTCAAGATTCAGGCCAAAAAACGATTTAATACATACATTTTTCGGAAATTTGTTAATCCTGAAATATTATAGAGAGATTATAGAGAATTTAGAAAAAAAAAGAATTAACAATTCAGTAAAAAGTTAGCGTTTCCATTTTGCAAACATTATAGTTTTTAGAATATTTCAGGTTGTATGAATTTAAGACCCCTTAAATCTTTAATAATATTATTAAATTATTCACGTTTCTTCTAAATTTTTGATTTTCCATTCCATCCTTTTTTATATATTTTATTTAAAAAATTGCTATCTAGGCTACCACATGTATGAAACCTCTACAACTCCGCTAAGGTCAGCGTTGACCCGCTTTCAATGGGCCAAATGGTCAAATATAAGTGGTTTTGTGTGGTGTGCTTCTGGTACATATATTGGCGTGTATATTTGTGTGTGCGTGTGTATGGTTACCATGGTGTTGGACATCACAAAGTACTAATTATAAATAACTAATTACCACCACCGGCGTTGAGCGCTTCGACGCCGGCAGGAACTGTTGTCCCGTGGCCAGGTTGAGAGAGCTCAGGAGAGAAGGAAGGGTGACATGTACATGTGAATATTTGCCAGAATTATTGTGTCTTTCTATTGCCCCCATATATAGAGAAATTGATAGCCTACCAAGTAACCTTACACGTCACACCAGACTCCTATTTGATCTGACTATGATGTAATGACTCGCCATCCCTGTAAATGACGTCACAAACTCGGAACCAAATTAGATGACTTTTATCATGTCCTATCTAAATCTGTGAGAAAAATTGTGAAAAACTGCATTGCATTACCACTTTAATTTAGACCAATTAAAGGGTAGAGGTTAGCTCTGTGCATTGAATAAATACATGTTGTCCTTGCAAACGCCGAAGCTAGCAAGCTATCTAGGTAAAAGAGTTAAAATACCAAAATTGGCTCAACCCAACTGACTAAAAGCAACAACACACATAGGGAACTTAGGTATATCTAGCAAGAAAAGGACACAATCAAGTAATGTTTATTTCAACTTGTGGGATATAGAAGATCATGTCTATCATTCTACGGTGACAGGGAAGATTTCCGTGCTGGCAGCACATCCACGTAGCAAGGTCGATAAGGGAATGAACCATAGACACCGCGAGCTTGGTGCATTTGGTCTTTCATTAGCTCGTGGCTGTCACCTAGATACTGCATCCTTGATGTGTCAAGATGATACGCCACCACCGCAGTATCAGTTAGGAGGATGAGCGCATACTTGTGTGGATGGAATCCCATGATTCCACAGCGATCACCCCTCCTCGGCCGACCAAGGTGGGCGTCACCTCTAGCCACATCGATGAAGTTGTCCTCGTTGGAGTTCCAGGATTCTTTAGAGTCACTTGTGCTACTTAGTTCTTCGGCTTCACTGTCGTCACTTGTGCTACTTAGTTCTTCGGCTTCACTGTCGTCACTTGTGCTACTTAGTTCTTCGGCTTCACTGTCGTCACTTATCCTACTTAGTTCTTCATTGTCGTCATCTTCCTCCTCGTTGTCATAGTTTTCGGCTTCGCTGTCGTCATCTTCCTCCTCGTCGTCATAGTTTTTGGCTTCGCCGTCGTCATCTTCCTCCTCATCGTCATAGTTTTCATCATCGGACATGTCATCCTCACTGCATATGCTTTGTGCATGGTTTTTATCTTCGAACAGGCTGACTAGATCATCGTATCCGCTTTCAAGAACAACCCCCCATGTCACCGTCGGTTTTACTGCAAGAGGGTCAAGCATATGACAATGTGGGTTGAGGTTGGCCTCGTGTGCAAGCATCCAACCTAGTTGACCTTCCGTCGATTCTTTTAGCATCCATACTCGGAGCTGCAGATGTTTGATCGCCACGTAGTGAATCCCTCGCAGAAAGCTTGCCAAAACAGAATTTGTGGGCACTGGGCAGTGTGTACCAGCCATTTTTAGGGCAAGATTCCTCGGGCAGCTCGACCATATCATATGTCCTGTTTAAGGGGCGTAGGATCATGAGGACGCTCTTGTGGCAATGCATGTAGAGAGACCCGCGCCAGTACTCGGATGACCACACCGTTTCTTCATAGGGAGGAGGCAAAGTGGTGACAAGGTCGTAGAAGTGCCCTGGAGCACAACGTCCAGGCGTGAACTCCCGGTTATCCCACTGCCCGGTGCGCGATGAGTACACGCTGAAATACACCGCCTTTTCCTTCAGTTCCTCCCTGGGCCCCTCCTGGCCTTGTTCCGGTCTCGCTGGTAACGATTCCTCAAATAGCGTATCTGAAAATGACGACGATTCGAGTGATTTCTTTTCCAACCCATCTGCCTTGGTTGGGGAACCAAACTCATCCGTCTCTTCTCCAAACAATTCAGATGAATATGTTCGATTATCTTCTTCAACGGAGTTGGGTAAGTAGTACTCCATCCATGCTTGCTCCATATCCGTCTCTTCTTCAAACAACTCAGCGTCATCTTGCTCCTCTTCTTCAGAAGACTTGTCTTCCCCAAACAACGAAAAAGACACCGGCAGGAACCCGCCCTGAAAGACGAACACCTCATAGTGCAGCGAGACCGCCGGGTTGAAGGCGAGGAACATGGCGCGGTCACGGTGCGACGGGCATCCCAGGCAAGCACTGCACCGTACCATGGCCGGGTTGCACACGTAGTAGCCTCCGTCGTCCCCCTCGTCCTCGAGGAGGAGGAGACCGTTGCAGGAGTGACGCAAGGTGGCCCATCCGTGCCGAAAGACGGGGCGTCGAAAGACAGGCTCGTTGGCGGCGCGCCGTCGGTCCTGCTCGACCAGCGGGGCAAAGATGGCCGACTCGTACAGGCACCCGTTCTTGGTGAGGAAGATGCCGGGGAAGGCGCCTGCGGGGAAGTAGTGCGGGAGTAGGAGGTCTCGCCCAATTGATTAGCAAGAAATTTCGACATGCCCACCCAGTGTTCCGAATTTTGTTTGGATTTTTCTGTAGGAAACATGAGTAGCTAATTGATTAGCAAGAAATTTTGACATGCCCACCCAGTTTTTGGATCACATGGCAAATTACGATATCATCATACAAGTGACTGGAGCAGTAAACTAGCCGGCTACAGTTCCAACTCAAAGAGAAATGCAGCTTATAATTACAAACATCCAAACCATTACACCTTCGGGGATTTCACTGAATACTAGTATTACTACAAGACTCCAAACAGTGTTCTGTACACATCAACAGTATGGCAGCACGACCAATGCCGCCGCCCGAGCCAGAACGGAGGCACCGCTCGGCGACCGGCGAACAACACCAGCTCCTCTAGAAAGAAAGCAGCTGCTGCGAGAATGCGAAGTAGCACCCAGCGACGACACTCCCTGAAATCGTTCAAGCTCATGATCCGTCCACTCCCCATGGGACTGTGCTGAGTTTTTGACGATTGTGGTCTTTGGCGGAGAAAAGAGGAGTGGAATATGATGCCATAAGTAAACAGGTCGTATCTGTTTTGGGCCCATATTACCCCCAATCTTAGAACAGATATTAATGCCCAGATTTCGACCATGCTTGTCTCCGTGTCCACCAAATCCACATCAGATGACAAAACAAGCTACATAACAATAAATATGAAGCTCGACATGATCAACGAGAGCCAAAATGCAAGCTATATATATACTAGGATTGATGGAGGCTAGAGAGCCATCCAAGGAGTGACAAAGGAGCAATCCTTTCATGATGGATGGGTGAGCTTATAATGTGCAGAGAGCTGAGGTTTGTAGTTTGGGGTGGATAAGATAAAGTCATGGAGAGGACAACTTGGTGGGGTGTACGAATGAAAATGTGAAAGAGAGCGGAGTACTGGGTGCTATCATCACCTCCTATATCTTCAAGGATAATAAACATAAAAATTTGTACATCGATCGTATATGATTACGCTAGCCACATGTCGCGTCATGGTAGTACGCCTGAAAGTTTATTATCGCGAAGGGTCAAGTGTACTAATTTCAGCAACTGGCCAATCTCGAAAGGAATTCTTCCCTCTAGTTGATTTGATTCCAAACTCAAGTATACCAGATTTGAAAGTTGGCCTAAACTCGGAGGAATCTTACCCACTAGCAAGTTCCCCGAGAGATCCAAGTACTCCAGATTTGAAGGAAGGCCTAAATTCGGAGGAATCTTACCCACTAGCAAGTTCCCCGAGAGATCCAAGTACTCCAGATTTGAAGCAAGGCCTAAATTCGGAGGAATCTGACCCACCAGAGAGTTTCCTAACAGATTTAAGGAGACCAGATTTGAAAGAAGGCCTAATTCCGATGGAATTACACCCGCCAGCAAGTTTGTAGATAGATCTAAGTAGGTCAGATTTGAAAGAGAACCTAATTCCGATGGAATGGCACCTACTAGGGAGTTGTTGGACAGATTTAAGGCAAAAATATGTGAAAGAGAGCCAAAATTCGGCGGAATCTGACCCACTAGAAAGTTCCCCGAGAGATCCAAGTACTTCAGAACTGAAAGAAGGCCTAAATTCGGCGGAATCTGACCCACTAGCAAGTTCCCCGAGAGATCCAAGCACTTCAGAATTGAGAGAAGGCCTAAATTCGGAGGAATCTGACCAACCAGCAAGTTTCCTAACAGATTTAAGTAGACCAGGTTTGAAAGAAGGCCTAATTCCGATGGAATTACACCTGCCAGCAAGTTTGTAGATAGATCTAAGGAGACCAAATTTGAAAGAGAACCTAATTCCGATGGAATGGCACCTACTAGGGCATTTGTGGACAGCATTAAGTAGAACATATTTGAAAGATTGCCTAATTTCGGAGGAATTTGACCCACCAACAAGTTTGCGGCGAGGTCTAAGTTGGCCAAGTTGGAACAGTTGGTGAGTGAATCAGGAATTTCCCCATTTAAATGGTTACTGTACAGGTAAAGTGTCTGCAGTTGTTGGAGATGGCCTAGCATAGGTAAGGGGCCAACGAAGTTGTTAACTGAAAGGTCAAGATATGTAAGGAAGGTTAGGTTTCCAAGAGAGGACGTGATTTTGCCTGCTAAATCCAGGCTCGAGAGGTCAAGCGAGGAGACCCGAAACGGTGGTGTGGTGGTGCAGATGACACCATTCCATCGACAGAAGTGCGTTTTGATGCTCCAGTTGCTTAAAGCTCCGCGTGAATCGTTGGTGATGCCGGCCCGGAAGTCGAGCAGCGCGTGAAGATCCATGCTGTTCTCATGGATCTTGGAGCGATGATGGACACCGCCGACTCCATTACAGAGCACCAGAAGCAGTCCCGGCAACAAAAACATGCCGATTTTTGCCGGTTGCTTGGAATGATACATGGTTAAGGGTGTCTGGTAGCCGTCACCTGCAAAATATTCATGTCGTCAACTCGTAGCTATTGGGAAAAAGCTTACGATCCATTGAGAAATATGTCTTTATCTAAAAAAATTGAGAAATATGTGCATGGTGCAAGTTCAGTGTAATATATAATGACACGGAAAAACACACCTCTACTCGGCCGGCTGGAGAGCGCAACAAGGCAGCCGTCTCTGCTTGGTTAATTCTGCCGGATGGGGTCTGCCGTGTGTGTGAGCTGTGAGGCAAGCGTGAGCAGAATTTATATATGCTCCTCTTGTAAGAACATGTTTACTCCCGCTTTGGGTCTTCAGTAAACTCTACTTTTTGAGTCTTGAGTAAACGCTAGTACTCCCTCCGATCCATATTAATGGTCTCAACATTGTCTAGATACGGATGCATCTAGTCTAAACACTTAACTAGATACATCCGTATCTAGATAAAGTTGAGTCCATTAATATGGATCGGAGGTTGTACTACTTTCACTTTTTCAGCGCGCTTCTGAGTCTAAGGAAACGCTAGTGCTACTTTCAGTGCGCTTCGTCAAATCGCACTCACAAACAAGACGTGAATATCTATCTTGTCCATATGGAGTTGCGTGCTGGAGTATGCCGTTGTCCAGGCAAAGATTTTTCCGGCATGTCCACAGAAAACGTGTATATAGTATACCAACATACTTTTTTCTGCGAAACACAGCATACACTCGTCTACATTCAGCTCTATGAACACACCCTACCTCGGTAGCACCTAAGAAATACTGAGCCCAACAAAAACTTCATCCTTTTCACGACATCCATTGAGCTGATCGTGATCACCGACGATGCGATGGCTCACCCGATCATCCGGTTTTTTTTTCCTTCTCTCGACTAGCAAAACTGGCTCACGTACCAGACTAGAAAACAATTGATCGCACAGTAAATCAATGTTCCGAATAAAAAACTTATTTTTTTTCTTTAGGGTATATACACAGATTTTGGATCACATGGCATATTAGAAGTATATACAGGAGATATGCATAAACTTGTTCTCTACATGCAAATCCATAGGTAGAGAACTTGACAATCGCTTTGGTTTTGGTCCATTAGCATGTGCAGCCAACCGAGTGATGCGAGTAGATAATTGGCAAGACCTAGATTTCGACCTTGCTTGTTGTCGTGTCCACCAAATCCGCGGCGGAGGAAACACAAGCTACTACAGCTCGGTTGGACCATTGAGCACCGAAAAATCAAGCAACATATTAGGACTGTTGGAGGGTACAACACAGCGCAGAAGTTGGCTTAACCATAAAATAGCCATTATATACCTAGTAAAACGACATATATCACATACCACTTCCAGAGTATTCAGAACAAACAAATCGGTGGCTCATAGGAAATGTGTAACGATACAGGAGAATAGTAGTGCAAGATCCAACTTAACTAGTATAAGAAAACTAATCTCCATTCTGCATCAAGTAAAATCACACGGCAACCACACGACACCGACGGTACATAATGGTCTCAGACATCAAAACTCATTTAGTGGGGGTAGTAGAGGAGTGGCATTGTCCAGCTTGATGCTTAAACCTCCTGGACGCTCAAACCTGCAAAGAAAGTACATTACAGTGAGTAGATGCAAGATTAGTAGCACACATGCGATATCTGTATGCACATCAACAGTTGTGGAGCAGTAAAGAATGGAACAAGAGGCAAACAATAAAAAGACCAGATATGATGTCAAACATGAATAAAGTTGAGGACCAACTACAAACAATGTGAGCACAACCATAAACTACAATGTACTAGCCATGTACAAGTCTGCACAAAACTGAACAGCTTTCATAACATAGCTGGGCATCACATCAGAGCCGGTGCAAATTAGAAGAAACAAAGATAGTGCACCTAGCAAAGTGTTAAACTGATATGTCAAGTAATAGGGCACACTAGCAGTGCAATAACGTTGCAGATGAACAAATAACTGATGGTCAATGCTGAGAGTGGTCAGCAGTGATGTGCGCAACATAGATAAGTCGCCAATTGTGTATTAAGTTGCAAATCACCTGGAAACTCAATTGTTCGAATCATAGAGTAGGGTGCCTACGCTACAATTATTTGGTATTGCTCATTGGTATTTGTTGTTCAGACTGTTTCAGACTAAAACGAACAGTTTAGCTACTAGGCACTAGCCATAGGTATTGCTGACAAAAAAACTGGTTGTGAAAGGTCGCATTCCTTGGATCTCATAAACTATTGGCCATCACTGATGAACTTATTCCCAAACTAGTTATAACCACAAGCCATGAGTCACAAGAAATAAAGACTAATATGGCTTGAAGCTAAAACTAAACAAGCATTCATCTTCATCGGGACATTGCTACTAACAAATAAGGACTCTGCAATCATATTGATGTCCCTCAGATCTCATAGCTAATATGGCCATCACCGACAATTCCAAACAATGGTTTTAGCCCCAAGCCATCAACAGCTCATCAGAATTGTATGACAGATGGCTTGAAGCTAAAACCAGTCATCAACCATCTTTGAACCTAAATTTTATCTTCACGGGGACATCAACTCTGAGTAACTGAAAAATGCAGTGCCAACTAAAAGAATAGAGAAATTTCTCGTTGGTGTTTGTTGTGCCATTCCTGGGATCTCATAGCTATTGGCTATGACAGATGAACTTAAAAGCAAACTAGTTTTAACCACAAGCCACACGTCAAAAGATATAAAGACCAGAATGGCGTGAAGCTAAAACTAATGAAACATTTTTCTTTGGTACTACATTTTTTCATCATTTGGGGCACTGTGGCACGCTGCTACTTGAGCTAGATACTACAAACACAACTACTCAATATGACAAAAAAAAATACACAGCTGCCAGTGAAACCAAAGAGAAGGAAGGATCCTGCTGCAGTGATATTGATGTCCCTCGGATCTCATAGCTAATATGGCCATCACTGACGATTCCAAACAATAGTTTTAGCCCCAAGCCATCATCAACTCATCAGAGTTGTATGACAGATGGCTTGGAGCTAAAACCAGTCATCAACCATCTTTGGACCTCGATTTTATCTTCACCGGGACATCAACGGCATAAACACTGTGTAACTGAAAAATGCAGTGCGGACTAAAAGAGACATCCATGTTTCTCTTGTGCGAACGAATCGAACTATAATACACAGCTCAACAGAATAGTAAGCAGAAGGAAAGATCCTGCTGCAGTAATATTTATGTCCCTCGGATCTCATAGCTAATATGGCCATCACTGATGATAACAACACAATGGTTTTAGCCCCAAGCCATCATCAACTCATAAAGATTGTATGACAGATGGCTTGGAGCTAAAACCACTCATCAATCATCTTTGGACCTAGATTTTATCTTCACTGGGACATCAAGTGCATACACACTGTCAACGTACAACTGACAAATGCAACGCCAACTCAAAACAAAGAAATTTGGCAGACACAAGCGTGCAGCACAGCCAAACAAACATACAAATCCAAGTAGAGTTTATCATCCCACATTACATGAACATACAAGTGTACTTTCTACTACTAAAAGAAATTGGCTCGGCATGGTGAATTTACGTACCTGGCGGGAGGGACTGCTTGAGCTTGTTGGCCTTGTCGGCGTCGAAGACGCAGAGGGTGTAGAGGTAGCGGGAGCAGCGCACCTTGAACTTGACGGCGTCCTTGGTCCTCTTGATCCGCACCGAGCGCGCGTCCTTGCGCCGCGCCGTCAGCAGGAAGTCCTTGATCTCGTGGATCTGCTTCGGCTGCAACGAGGTGACGAACCAAAACAAGACGGATCGTTTCGTTAGCACATATACATACTCATGGAAGGGAACGTCTCCGTGGTGAGGAGATGAGGATGGTTCTCACCATGGCGGACGACGAGGGAGGTCGCCTGTAGGAGGAGGGAGGATGGCGGCGGCGGCAGGGGGAAGGAGAAGACCTCGCTGCTCAGCGTATTTATGCTGGGGGTAACCTAGGCCTAGGTGTAGATTGATGGGCCTGATGGGCCGGCGCAAAGGAAATGGCAGCACTATTTTTTTCTTGCCTTGTGGTGTGGAAAATAAATTATCTTTACCTTTTTCTTGAACAGGAGAAGGGTTCCGAAAGACCACAGATGCATTAAAAAAAACAGTGACAACTTTAGGTTAGACCTGGGCCCCAAATAAAAGGAAATTATAGAGGGTCCTTGCATTTTACGAAGAAGCCACGCACACTCAACACTCGAGAACACCCAAGGCCAAACCCAAGACATCACTCCGCATTCTGATCACCACTATCGGAGAGAAGACGTCGTGACTTGGGACACTCCAAAACCAGATTAAGAAGGCAACTATCCGAAGAGCCGCAGCAACATGATGCTAACTGCCAGCATTAAGGGTAGTGTCATCGTCTGCACGGCACAGGGTCGACGCCCTCACCATTGTCGACCTTTCGGAACCGCCGCCCCGACATCTAGTTGCACCCCACGTCTAGCATATTGCCAACACTATACCTTCCGAAACCGCCATCTCAACGTACCATCTGTCTCGCTCGAGCCATGCCGCTGCACAAGCTTGTTGCACGCATCCCAATCTACACATGGCAAAAAACCAGCGACTCCGGATGTTTGGACCATCTAGCTTAATCAACACCCGCAAAACCCAACATGTGTAACTGTATTAACAAGAGCTTAGCTAAAACATTGTATTTAATTTAACATTATCATAGAACATTATGTACGAAAGCACCATATTGACACTCGAGCTCACTTGGTCCTGCCCGATTTCGAAATTCAAAAAAGTATATGAATACTCTTTGCAAAAATCAAAAAAAATGGACAACAGACATATGATAGTATACTAAATATGTGCAAAGTTTCGTGATGAAGTGACATTTATGCTGCTTTGTCCAAAAGAATTCGTTACCCATTCGTCGCAACAAACATATCGCAAATGAGCATTGATTTTGTCTTTTTTGCACATAGCACTACACATTGTATTTCATCACAAAACTTTGAACATAGTTGGAAAAACTAGCGTATTTCTTTTCCTTTTTCCAGATTTTTAAAAAGTGTTTTATATTTGTTTTTAAATTTCGAAAACGGGTAGGTGCAGGTGAGCTCACGATTTTCGGTTATGTACCATGTAGCTTTCTTCTAGCAGTAGTACTAGGTATATAAACCGTGGTCAACTAGTTATTCTACATGGAGTCGGTGTCCGAATCGACCTCCAATCGTGTTCGCTCCTCTCAGGCTTTCCTTCTATAAGCTTCACTATACGCGCCCTCTAGCTGCAGCATCACGTTCTAGGTCAGCCGCAGATCGAGCACCCGTGCACACCTACGGCCATGGACAACAAGAAGGCGGTTGACGACGAGGAGGAGGCGTTGAACAAGAAGATCGCGGCCATGTCGGGCGTCGAGCTGGTGCAGTTGTGGAATGGCATGATAGACGTGGACAGGGTCGTGGCGGGGGAGCTGTTCATGGAGGCGCTCCTGCGGGACGCGGCCCCCGGGTACGGGCACCAACCTAAGGAGGATCGACCGAAGGCGCAGCCACGGCAGCCGCCGTCAGCCGACAAGCCGAGCTCGCCGCCGTTCACCGCCACCCGCATGGTGGTGCTAGCCCTGCACGCGCCGGGTGCGCCTCTGGCTCCCGCTCAACCGAACAACAAGACGACGGCGAAGACCACTGCCGCGCCCGCCGCTCAAGGCGGGAAGAAACCCCAGTCGACGCCGATCGGCCCCCGGAAGGAAGGTTCAGAAGACCACCCGCAGGCGCGCTCCTTGATGCAGAGCCACGCAGCCGCCGGCGTCCAAGCCGACCAGGCGCCGCAGAACTCCTACAAAACCGTGACGGTGCTGTGCGCGCCGCCGCATCTGGCTCGCGAGATGAAGAGGCCGTCGACGACGTCCACCGAGTGCGACACGCAAGGCAAGAGGCATCGTGCTGTCTAGCTGTTCTCCCGGCCCGGCGCATCGGTCGGATCGTGTTAGCTAATTAGATTTGTTCGATCGATTACGTGATGGGTTTGTAAGGATCGATTACGTGCTGTATGTATGGATTGATTAACTGATGGGCAATGTTTTACTATTAATATTGTTCCTGGTGATTGTTGATTTTTTTTTTTAGAAAAGGGTCACCCAGCCTCTGGCTAATTTTTTTTAAATAATACACAAAAATTATTTAATTCCGGAAATAATACGCAGTTTATATTTTTTTCAAAAATATTACCCAGTCGGCCCCGTCGGAGCCGACAGGGCCTACTCGGTCACGGCGAAGCCGACAGCCCTAATCGGTCTCGACGAATCCGACTAGTGGCATGCACCCATAAATACACGCCACTGGTATTCCCTACTAGTGGCGTGCACTCATCTATACACGCCAGTGGTAATAACCCAGGCATATTTGGGGGCTTACACGTGGACGAGTGGGGCCTCTCGGTCTCGACGAAGCCGATTACGGCCTGTCGGTTTCGACGGGGCCGACTGGGTAATATTTTTGAAAAAAATAAAAACTGCGTATTATTTCCGGAATTAAAAAAATTTCGTGTATTATTTAAAAAAAATTAGCGCCGCTGCATACAGCCGCTTTATTTCTTTTATTCAACATAGTTGGCAAAAGCCTTACAACGAACGAATATAAGCTGAACCCACCAACAGTGAAAACACCATAACTAGCACAAACGACAGATGCAACGGGGTCTTGTACCCTGGCCACAACCGTCGCCGGCTCCCTGGCTAACTATCGAAGGCAGCGCCTTGTGCATCCGCTCCGGAAATCGCCTCCAACATCTTCCGTTAACCCAACTTCAGCGTGCAGCTCGAAACAGAACTCTCGTCAGGCCTGCAGCCGATGCCACCAAGACACCAAGCTGCGCCTCCATCCTGCGCCTCCATCCTGCGCGAGTCCACCTAGCCACGACCATCGTCAAGTCTCCGCTGCACCATGCCGCCAAGATCTGTCGTCTTCATCGTGGTAGGAGAAACTCCGTTCCATCGGTAGACCACCCCAGGCATCACGTGTTCCAAAAACGATGCCCCCAAGGGGGAGAAACGACACCGAAAGTGTCATCATCGTCCGATCCGGTAGCACCAGATCTTGGGTTTCCTCCGGAACAACCGAGCAGGAGGTAGAAGAATCACAACAACGACGCCTTCGACAAGGTAACGATGCCCGCGGGCACGACCATCGTCGGCTCCGACCACGCGGAGCCCGGCTCTCACCGGCCATCATCCACACCTTCAGATCCTTCGAGCAGTGACCAGATCCGGGAATGACACGCCACCGGAGTGAGCAGCACACCCAAGATCCGTCATCGTACCCGGATCCACCCCGCAGCCCGCCCGCAAGGGCCAGACCGCCGGATCCACCGCTCTGCCCCTGGAGGGCCGGAGATCCGCGGCTTCCGCCACGTCGTCGAAGTAGATCAACGTCGCCGTGGCGCCCGCCGGCCGCGCCACGCCGGAGATCGGCGGCGCCAACCCGCGCCGGCCCGTCAAACTCGAGGACGAAGAAGTCCCACCCCCCCCCCCCCCCCCTGCCGCCGGCTGCGCCCAGTCTTTTCCTGGCCGCTCCCGTGGTGGCAGCGGGGGAGGGAGGAGGGAGGGGAGGTGGGGGGCTAGGCGGAGGCGGCTAGGGTTCCCTCCCAGCCGCCGCACGGGGGCGGCGCGAGAGGGGAGAGGGGAGGGGGGAGGCGGCTCTAAATTTCAAGTTTGTAAGAAATCCATCGAACTTACATCAATATCCCACCTTATTCTGATGGCTCATGTCTTTCTTCTCGATTGGAAAAAGATAGAGTGTGCGGGTATTTTCATTACTACAAGGACTTTTACAGTTTTACGGTTGGGACAAAACAATTTCATTTTGCAACACGTATCAGAAACGAGTTAGAATTGCACATTTATTAAGAAAAGTGCAACTCGTATCAGAAACCGGTCACAAGTTGAACATTTCATCACAAAAGTGCAACTCGTATCTAATAATGATTGGAGTTGCTCACATATTGCCAAAAAGTAAAACTAATATGAAACATCAATTCCTAAATGCACATTTATTCAAAAAAAAAAAATCAACTCGTGTCGAAAACCGGTTGGGTTTGTCGTATGAAAAACCAGTCGTTAGTTGCACATTCTTGTGAAAAAAGAAAACTCGTGCCGAATATCAACTGGAGTTACGCATTCATTTAGAAAAGTGAATTTCGTATCGAAGGCAAGTTGCTATTTTTGCATATTTCTGGAGAAAAGTGCAACTCGGTTCGGAAACGAGTGGTTAATTGCACTATTCTTGAGAAAAGTAAGTCATACCATAGATCAAATGGAGTTTCACATTCTTGTATATTTCTCAAAAAATGGAACTCATATAAAAATAAATTATAATTGAGTTGCACATTTATTGACAAAAATTGCAACTCGTGTAGAAAAACCAGTTGCTAGTAGCCGATTTCTTGGGAAAATTGTAAGTCATATACATATCGGTTGAAGTTGCACATGTTTTGAGAAATGTGTAACTCGTATTGAAAACCGAATTCTTCTTGCACATATTCTAGAAATCACTTTTCTTCATAAACAATGCAAAATAGTATCAAAACTGGTTAGATTGCGAATTTGTTGAGAAACATATAACTCGTATTAAAAATCAGCTGCTATTCATACATTTATTTTTAAAGTGCAAATATAATTGAATACCAAGTAAATCTTTTTCTGTATTAAATGCAAGACATATTTAAAACCGGCTGGAGCTTCACATTTTTTAGGTAATAATGTAGCTTGTATTAAAAATCAGTTGGAACTACACATTTCTTAAGAAAAGATCGACTTGTCACTTGTTACTTGGACTAAAAAAAATAGGAAGAAAAATTCGGTTTTTCATTTATAAATACTCATTTATAAACAAGTGACCTCGTATGTAAAATGCTAGCAAGTTGCACATTTCTCGAGACAAAAGATAACTCGTATTTAAAACCGTTTGAAGTTGCATATTTCTTATGAAAAGTACAACTCATACTACTAGGTGCGCATTTCTTGAGAAAAAAATGCTACACATATTGGAAAAGATTGCTAGTTGGGTATTTGTGTAAACAAGTGCAACTCGTATGAAAATGTTGGCTATTAGTTAAAAGTTTTTGAGAGAACTCCAAATCGTAAAATAACAAAGATAGAAAAAAAAGAAAAATATACATCTAGAACATTGGTTTTAATTTTCTCGACGACGCGCGCTCTTTCATAAAAATTGAACTTAGAAATAAAAATATATTAAAAAAAGAAGCGAGAATAACAAACGAAAGACAAAAACGCAAAAATACAACGCACATCGTGAGAAAAAAACAAGACAAAGCTCGAAAGCCCCGTATTGCCTCTAGCGGTCTAGCGACGAACGAGTGAGGACACAAGAAAAAATAGAAAGAAAAAGACCGAGATGATCAGTGAGGCCCAACACCAGTGTCGTGATGAGCCCAGCTTAGAGTTTCCGCAGAAAAAAATGCGTTATCGGCAAAACATAGATCAAAACAGAGCACAACCAAAACTCGTTTAAAAGAGTATGAACATTTAAGATTGCTTGGTTTAAAAAAATCGTTAAAACACCTGCCAAATTACCAATATCGAATTAGCCACACAAACTAGTTGTAGCTAGGTGGTTATCTCCCAACAACAAAAACAGCAAATCCATCCATCTCAAATATTTATCCAATTTGTGTGATCAACTCCATAGTCCATACTAGTTCGACAATATCATTATTTGTTATTCAGCTTTTTAGTTGCACAAGAAACTAAACGCGCGTGCACTCGCTCTGTCTTTCACTCTGACTTCAAAAGTCCAAACCGTTATTACCAAGTTTGCTAATCAAGCTACAAACACCAAGCTGAAGGAAAACAACCCAGAATAACAACTAATTTAACCACCCTGTTGGCTGTTGATCAACTACAGCGCCAAGGTCTCGGCGACGGTCTCCAGCACGGACCACGGCAGCTCGTCGTTGCTGCGGGCGGCGTTGGGCGCGGAGCAGTTGGTGCGGATCTGTCCCTGGTTACCGGTGAGCACGTTGATCTGCCCCATCTTGACGACGGAGAAGACAAACTGGTCGAAGAAGGCGGCCTGGTCGACGGCGAACTTGGTGACGGTGGGCTTGGTCCTGGCGTCGGTGTGCATGTCCTGGTCGGAGGTGAAGAGGCCCTGGCGGTTGAGCAGGTCGACGTAGTACTTGTTGTCGAACACGTTGGGGGTGCGGATGTCGTTGTTGGTGGTGTTGACGACCTTGAGTTTCGGGCAGGTGAGCTTGAGCTGCCCCGCGAACCACTTGTCCATGGTGGTGTCCTGGGTCGGGAAGAGCCGCTCCTCGAAGGACCCGCAGTGCGCGATGCCGAGCGTGTGCGCGCCGGAGAGCGACACGAGGTCGTCGGCGTCGAGGTTGATCTTCGCGAGGAAGCTGAGGAGCTTGGTCACGTTAGAGGTCGGCGGCGGGAGCGCGGCGGAGATGGCCGTGGCGGGCGCTGGGGCGAGCCCGTCGCGGCGGCCGAGCGGCACGGCGTAGTGCGGCCCGCCGGCGAGGTGGACGGAGTCGCGGGCGGCGAGGGCGGCGATGTCGGCGCAGGAGACGACGGGTCCGCCGCATGCCTTCTGGAGCAGGGCGCGGACGTCGTTGATGGCCTTGAAGCCGGTGGGCCGAAGCGTCTGGTTCGGGATGGCCACCTTCTCGCTGTCGATGGCGCCGGTCTTGTCGAGAAGCACCGAGCCGTCGCAGCCCTGCACGAAGCAGTCGTGGAAGTGGATGCGGATCAGGGCCGCGGCAAGGCCAACGTCCTTGCGGATGGCGTCCCGGAGGAAGTTGAAGACGATGGACTCCGCCTGCGGGCACTTGGCCTTGTAGAAGTCGAACGAGAGGCCTTTCACCAGCGGCGGCGTCCTCGCGGCGGACGCAGCAGAGCACGCCAGAGATGCCGCCACGACGAGGAGCAGGACACGAGCGGCAGAGGGAGAAGAAGAAGCCATCGTGATTGATGTAGCTAGCTCTCTGTCACTGCGGGCTAGCTATGGTGTGTTGCAAGGTTGGAGATGGAGTCGGGGTTTTATAGGGCAGAGTCCCCATGCATGAATCTGAGATGGAGCTCCAAAGTGAGCACGAGCTCGCTTGCTCACCATATCCCATTCCAATCGAGCCGTTCGTTTCTCTCCCTGACGTCATATAGCTAGTTGTACTATAAGCTAGTGGAAATTCGCAGTGCAATACCTTCCCAACCACCTGGAGCGTACGAATCGGACGAGATGTAACCGTTACCGCGTGGGGTCGTTTGGTTAGGTTGGCCATCAAGACGGTTGAGGAAGTGAAGTTTCACCCTCGTCTACTGTAGCGAGAAGGAGCGGATCACCCAATCCTTGATCTACGTGTTTATGCCAACGCGATTAAGGGCGAATGCACCCGAGCTCGATTGATCCGTCGCCAGTACGGACCATGAGATGGGATAAATTCCGAACACAGACGGCAAATCTATTAGGCCCCCTTTGATTCTAAGGATTACCGCAGGAATTGTAAAGGATTCAGCCCCTAGGGATTTTTCCCTTTCTAGCGCGTTTGATTCGTGGGATCCTTCCCTGTAGGAAATAATCCCGTAGGAACTTCGTAGTTCGTTTTCACAGGAAACCAAAAATTAGCTCCGACCTCATGGAATAATGAAGAAATAGGCTTTCGCCCCGCTATATTAATATAGCAACTACCCGATACAACACTGAGGCCACCGCTGGGGCAAACATCACAATCATGCCCAAAAGAAAAGGAAAATAAACAGAAAAGAAAACAAAGCCGACACCGGCGGATCAACGAAAACAAAGGTAACCCGCAACCGCTGCGCCCTCCCGGCGAAGTCCCACCACAAACCTAGCACTCTAAATCACCGCGTACCAAACAGCACCTCCAAAAAGGAAAGCGACGACGACGACGCTGCTGCCCGGACAGACCTAGGGTTTCCCCCGGTACGCTCCGAGGACTGGGGAAGAGGTATACCCGACGCCCCTCAAGAAGGAAGGGTGACACTCTCAAGCGTCACCACGTCGGTGCCAATGGCAGGGATTTCTCCCAACCCCAAAAAACCACGTCTCGGACAATCTGAAGCGCTCCGCCCATCTTGCCGCCCACCAACAAACGCCACCACGGTCTTGAAGTCACCAACGTCGTCTCACCACGGCAAACATAGCAGGGCCGGTCAGCCCGAGACGAAGCAGCCGTAGACAAGGTCCGACAGAGTCACAACCACGCGGGAGGGAACAACCTCCACCGTCAAAGACGATAGCCGACCGGACGCTACGACAAGAGCACACCGAGCCACATTGGAACAAGAGGGCGGCAGCAGCGCAGCCACCCGGAGGGCGTCCTCCACCACCATCGGCGGGTGCTGACCGGACACGGCAGCAGGGACACACCAGGCCAAGCAGGCCCGGCCGAGCTCGGGGGCTCGTAAAGTCCCCGCCGCCATGCTGCTGCACGTAGGCCGCCACCGCCGCTACCCACTCGGTTCCTAGGCTCAGCCGGACCCAGCTAGGCCCGTGAAGCTCCCACCGCCACGCTGCAGCAAGGGTGGCGTCACCGCTGTCATCTTCGTCGCGAGCCGCGCATCAGGCCAAACCGGGGGCAACGAGGCAGACCCGCCCTAACCCTCGTCGGGCCCAAAGGGCCCAGATCTGGGCCTGCAGGGCCGGGTTCACCACCGCTGCCCCAGCCACCAACGGCAGCACCCCACATCCTTGGCCACCTGCACTTGCACCAGGTAGAGCTCGCCGCCGTGCCGGAGACGCCACCGAGGAGCACCACCCGGAACGCCGGGCCGCCGTCGCCCTAGACGCACCGCTGCCAGGAGAGGGGCCGCCCCGCGCAGCCGCCCTCGTGCACGGGTAGAAGAGCACCGCCGCTGCCGGCACCACCCGAGCAACGCTCGGGGGCTCGCGCCGACGGCGGCGGGAGAGGAGCCGCCGGAGTTGGACTCGGGCGGAGGGGAGCGAGGCCGCGCCCGGCCGCCGCGGGGGCGGCGCGGACGCGGGAAGAAGGAGGGGGGGAGGCGGAGGGGAGGGGGAGGGCGGAGCGGCGCGGCGGGCCGGCGGCGGGCCGGCGGCTAGGGTTGGGGGCGAGTCGCAAGTCGCGGGAGTCGCGAGTCACACGAGGTCGAGGTCGCGAGTCGCAGGGAATACGACCTCATGGAATAATCCTGGCGCGAAGAAAGCCCCCGCGCGCGCGTCGGCAGTCCTCGCTCGCTCCAAAAACGCACCGCTTCGTCCAATCTTCTAAATACATTATCCAGAGAAATAAAAGGCAAAATCGATACGTTTCCAGGCTGGACTTCTGAACGGAGCTCTCCATGTGCTCCACGCTCGCCCTGTTCTTCTGATCCACGCCCGAGCTCTGCTTCCGATTCCCGGCCGGGCCGGCCGACCGCGCGGCTCCTTGCCCCTTTGCAGCTTACAGCCTGTAATTTATCTCCAGCCGAGTTTCTTACAGCTTGTTGATTTGTTTGTCACCGTGACCACAAACTTGGTAGATTATCTCAGTTTTTGTGATTGTGGCCCATCTTTATCCTATGCTTGTGAGTTCCTGTGGTTTTCCTTTGTTACAATCAAACACCCAATTATGAAAATTCCTATGTCCATAGGATACGGTTGGTCAAGACATCCTATTCCTTTTCACTTCCTATTCCTTTGACATTCCTACCCTTAGAATCAAAGGGGGCCTACATGTTTTTACTACGGATCTGTTGCTCAAGTCGATAACCCGAGACAACCATGCCAGGGCACAGGCAGGGGCGCTGACAGTAATTAACAGCATAAGTATTTCACCGATTAATCTTCATGAAGAAAAGTCAACATGATGTACGAGCCATAGGCTGCATCGCATTTAACTCAACCTCGCGAGCCCACTGTACTGGCAATAAATTTGCATTGCACATGCGCTCTACTCTACATAGTATACCTGCAAGTATATCAATATACTCCCTCTGTTCCCAAATATAAGATGTTTTACCTTTTGTCGACATTCATATACACACAAATATATCTAGACATATTCTATGTGTAGGTTCACTCACTTTAGTATGTATATAGACAACATGTGTAACATCTAAAACAAATTATATTTAGGAACGGAGAGAGTAGACAAAAGATGAGCACCAGCATTCAATGCTCGACCGGGCCGGCTAACACACGAAAATTTCGGGAGCAGGCGAGCGCGAGGGCCACTCGTCCGCGTCCCTCTTGCACGCACCTACTCCCTCCGTATTAAAATACTCACTCTGTCCAAAAATAAGTGTCTTACGTTTGCACAAAAGTGGATGTATCTATACATGTTTCAAGTCTAGATACCTTCACTTTTTGACAAATCTAAGACACTTATTTTTGGACGGAGGGAGTATAAGACTCAAAACTAACTTACCACACACATGTATTTAGACATGTTTTAGTACAAGATTAATACGTGTGTGGTAAGTTGATAAAGAGTCTTATATTTTGATACAGAGGAGTACCTACTAGCAAGATTTTTCGCATGTGATTTCTACAGAGGAGTCAAGATTTCTAATGGATGATTGATTGAAACGAAGCTGCAGCGCAGCAGAGGCACGCGTACACACTTATCCGGAGAGACGAAAGCAGATGCTGGTCCATCAACTTGCTCGGGGCATCAACGAAGGCGCGCGGCTAACAATCGACCGGGCCGGAGAGAGCAGTGCTAGCTAGTGGAAGCTTTCGGCTTTGACATGTCAACATCTTCTTCGATCTTGCTAGAGACAGAGAGACGTGATTCATCAACACTGGAAAATTAGTCACACAATTAGGTCTCCTACAGTATTGTGTTTACCACCTGTGCTTGTCGTCTTAACTTCTCGAGCCCTTTTTTCCAATTTGAAAGTTCTTCATCTGGACAAAACTTTCCACGTAGCAGGGGGTCGGCCGGCCGGTCGGCTTCGGTTAATCCACACTATGTAAGTGGTCAAAATATAATTTATACTTAAATAAGCTCATAAAATTAGCATAAAATTATAGTATGAAATTATGTTTTTCAAAGATAAATACGACGATATCATCTATACATTCTTAATACATATAATTTAACATATACTAGTGGTTAAAATCGTGTATCAAAAGTTTCGCTAGGTTCAGGAGCGATCAAGAGCATTGGCTTTCTGACGCCAAATTCCGGCGGCTCTCGTCCGCTAACGACCTCATAGTTGTTGGTACTGAGGGGGGTTGCCGGACCTCGTTTTGCGGACATGTTTATCTCGAGGGTTAGGTCCTCAATAGTTTAGGTTTTCTGCCGTGTAGCACCTTGGCTCCGGTGAAGTCAAGACGGTGATGAATAAAAGTGTTCCTGATCCTTCTGTGATGCAGTGTTCTAATCTGTGGTCGGTAATGCGTTGGGTGGTAGTCTGTTCAAGCGGTGATGGCGTGGCGGCGGCAGCATCCTTGTGGTGGACTTGTGTCCTCGGACTTTCCTGTTGCGATGGCGTTCGCTCCAGCATCAGAGCGGAGCTCGGGGTTTTTTAAGGGATGTGCAGACGGCAGTCTGCATCAGTGGCAGCTGGAAGGTGGTCAGTCCTGTGCTGCATTCGCGGTGGGAATCTAGCAGACCTGGCTTCCTCTGATGACGTCGTCTCACAGGGGTGCTAGGTCTAGAGTTCGATGGCATGTCCGGGGTGCTGCCTAGGTCTAATTCTTTCAACGACAATGGCTTTGTATTTGGTGAGCTACTCTGGAGGTCCGTAAAGCTGATATGCAGCGATAGAGTATCGTCGAGTTCGGGTGAAGAGGTGATCTGTTCACTTTTGCTTGGATGGCCGCTACGGCCTACGGGTTCACCGAGGGCGAGTGACTGGCGTTGGTATTTTGCTGAGGGGTTTCTTCGATCTGATTGCAATTGTCCTTCTTACTTGATGATCCTTTTTTGTAAAAGATAAGTTTTTCCTATTCTTTCCGTCCTGTCAATTCGGTATGTACATGACTTGTAACTTGATGATTATTATATGAATGAGACACATGTTACCTGAAAAAAAATCGTGTATCAAAGACCGTGCAAAAAAAAGCGCCCTTTTATTTTTGGATGGAGGGAGTATGGACATTAGACACAACGATTTATGTGGTACTACTAATGACTTGAATGAACCTAGAAACCAGCTGCATTATTATTCCTTGAATAAATGTTTTGGTTGCAACATGAAATTTCTTTAAATACTTAATTTACTATAACCGGAATCAAGTGAAATGTCGTATTACACTAGGTTCAACGATTGATGATGAGTAAATTTAACCGATGAATTACATTATTTTGTGGAAACTCACCACTTCAGGATCTTTTAGGTCAAAATTTATGTATGCAGACATAACGAATGTGCACACAATATTTCTTCCTAAATGTATTTTCTACCTAAATGTGTCTCTTGAGATGAAGATGTTTATGTGCTTCCCTTACAAAAATGGTCATACTTACTGAACATATTCTTGCTAAGAGAAAATGGAATAGTTCGAAAAAATGTGGGTTTTGTGATTCTGATAAGTCTTTTCATCATTTATTTATTTTCTTGTCCTTTTGCACGCTCATCTTATATGGGGAGTTGCAGATTTTAATTTTAATATTACTCCCAAACCAATATCGCGAATATGTCCTTGATATATTTAGATGTGAGATTGAGGAAAAAACAAAATCTTAATTTCATGTGAGGGTTTGTACTTTATATGGGACTGTATAAACAACATTGTAGCTATGTGCATCGACTGATGTTTTTTTAGAAAAAAGGCCGAAGCCCAGTGTTAAATTAATAACGCCCATGGCGGATGATACAGAGTACAAACCAGCTTACAACCAATGCCACGAAAGAAAAGCTAAAGCTCCTAAAAAACAAGGCACCAGAAGTAAACCTGGCCAACAAACAAAGCAAAACAGAGGAAGAGACCAACGCCTAAGGAGAACTACGCCGGAGTTCATCTTGCTGGACGGGCCAAGTCGTCTCGCCTTCAGTCTTTGTCGTCGAAGGGAACCCCTGTTCCAGGACACACGAAAGACGCCATTGGCGGACCGGAGCTCACCCTAGAACTCGGGTCAGCGCACCAACAAACATTGCACACCGCCGAGACAAGCACACCTCCATCGCAGAGCACGCCACCAGGAGTCGACACCGCCACTGTCCATGCACTGCCGCTGACAGAGAGACGAACAGAGATCTCCAAGACGGCGCCTTCAGGAAGGATACGGCACCAAAGTTCCGCCACCGCCCGATCCAAGGGATCAAGGTTTTCACCCGGAGACATGGTTAAGATAGGGAGAGCCGCGACGGCGCCTTCAAGAAGGGAACGGCGCCCGTGGGCGTCGCCGCCGCCGGCACGGCACGCCGGACAGGTTCACCCGGCCAATCTCCACATCTGAAACCAAGCGTGGCCACACACCAGGGCGAACCACACCCACTATTAGCCTCTCCCCAGTCGTCACGTCGCCCCTGCGACCATGACCACAGGGTAGCACTCGAGCCACGACCCCCGCCACAGCGTCGTGACCTCCACCGACCAGGGCCACCGCCCTGAAGCACCAAAGATGCCCACCACGCCCGCCACCACGGAGGCAGCGGCCCACCCCACGCGTAGCCAGCCGTCCAAGCTACCGCGCAGAGCAGCTCCTCCGAGCTCCCAATCCACTCAAGCCAACCGCAAACCGAGAGACCAAGGCAGCTCCTTGCAAAAACGAACTCCAACATGAACTTGATGCAGCACACCGGAGGAAGGTCGCAAGGCAGCAAACAAGTTGGCATCGAACCACCAGCAGGCCGGACCCCTGCACCCGAGCAGGGAATGCCGTGGCATGGCCAAACTCGTCAGATCTAAAGCCATCTTCAAGATCCGCGCGGGCGAGGCACCGCATCCGCCACCCGAAGCGGAGCAAGCACCACAGCCGAGGCGCGTCGCTGCCGGACCAGAACCGCTCGCGGAAGTCTTCGGGATGGAGCGCATCGCCGCCAAGGACTGGCCATGAGATCTGAGACGGTCGCGGGGGACGGAGCAAACGGGAGAGGAAGAGGAGGGGTGGCTGGGCGCCCCGCCGCCGCCGCAGGCTGGCCGGCGGCCGCCGGCGACGACGGTGAGGAGAGAGAGCGCCGGAGAGGGAGACGGAGCTAGGTTTTCTTGCATCGACTGATGTAGAGGGCAGGATTTTGTACCTTTGTCCCCTTTTAATAAGGAAAAAGGTCAAGTGAGGTCGCATCTAGCTCAAACAAAAACATCTTACGTCTTTTCTACTGACCTGGACGTAGAAGACGTTGATCGACCAGTATCTTCTTTGTGTAGAGACAGACAGAAGTGATTCATCACACTAGAAAATTAGTCACACACTCACACAATTAACTCTCCTACACTCTCAATCACTCATTAGTCATTACTACAGTACTACTGTAGTTAATTAATTAGCTAGACAGGCCTCTCTTCTTCTACAGTACTGTACTGGTCATCTTAACTTCTTGAACACCTCATCCACTTTTGAAAGTTCTTCATCTGGATAAAAGTTTCTGCTTAGCATGGGCCGACCGGGTGGCTTTAATCCACACATGCCTAAAAGTAGGTTGGCAGTGGCGTGGTTCTCAAGGACTTCTTCTGGCGGTGGCGGTCTCCGGATCGTCGTGAAGTTTCATCGGTGGTCCATCATTCTTCTTCGACTCTGGGACGGATGTGGTCTTCTAGACCCGTTCGCGACTTCCCGTCCAACCAACAACGTCAAGCCGGTTCTGGGAGGAGCGGCAGCGGTGGCGCGCCGTTGACACGGTATGGAGGTTGAAGATGAAGGGCATCTAAAGGATCTCGTTATAATTTTCGTTTTTATTGAAATGTTTTGTATCGTTCGGTGTTTCTTTTAATACCAGGGTCCTTTTTGCAAAAAAACAATATCTTCTTTTTGCTAGAGACATAGAGACGTGATTCATCACACTAGAAAATTAGTCACACAATTAACTCTCTTACACTCTCAATCTCTCATTACTAGTTACTCCCTCCGTTTTTAAATATAAAATGTTGTAGCTATTGCGCATGTTATCTAGGTACAGACTAAAATAAGTGAATATGGACACTAAAACTTTTCTAGATACATGTGAATGTGACAAAAGACTAAAACATCTTATATTTTAAAACGGAGTGAGTCATTAGCAAGACATGCCTCTCTTCTTCTACAGTACTGTACTGGTCATCTTAACTTCTTGAACACCTCATCCACTTTGAAAGTTCTTCATCTAGATAAAAGTTTCTGCGTAGATTGGCAGCTTTAGTTAATCCACACATGCCTAAAAGTAGGTTGGCAGCTAATTAAGAAGCAACTGCATGGGTGCTTCCTTATCAAATTCATGCACGGCTTGTGCTTACCACGATCAGGTTCAGGTTCATGCACTTGTTTTTCCTTTCCTGGCCGATTGCATTTAATACTTCCCGACACGTAATGCCTAGTTGGGCTATACTATGGCCCAATTATCCACCACCTGTACACTTGAACAGTTGATGTGTATAATGATAGTGAGATGTTGGCCAACCCTAAACCTAATGTCTTAAATTTGGTATCAGAGCCTTCCTTGCGCCGCCGCCTACAACCATGTCATGTCTGCGCTCCAGATCTTCGGCATCCTCGTCTCCAGAGCTACGATAATTTGTGATGTAATTTGCCGCTCTGCGATAGATTTTGGTTATCAGCTTGCATGGCATATGGGGCCTAAATGGGCCATCCAGGCTTTATTCAAGGATCAGTCTGGAGTTGTCAATTTGTGGCGGGTTTTTAGTCTCTTTGTGTTGTATGATCAAATTTAAATTTGGGTCTTGTAGGTCTGAAACACTACTGGGCTGCTGAAGGGGTTGATCTAAAATCTTCTGGGCCTTTGATAGGCCGGACTAGTACCAGGCTGTATGATTATCTTGACAATACACCTATCCACTAGCAAACAGTCGCCATGCACACGTTTTTTTTTTTTTGAGAATTCCTAGTCTTTTACAGTACAGCTGTAGTATCTGAACTCACGCACAACACACTCCACACACACTCAACACCATACGCACGCCACCTGTGCGCAAGCTAGACCTAACCAGACTATACTAAGCTTCTGAGGCTCCGTGAGCCTAGACCTACTGGGAAACCCCTGCGGTGGTGGGCACACCACAATACCACTAACTGAACCACGGTGAAATCGGCCCAGAAGCTAGAACTGGGGCAGACTGATTAAGGGCTCAGCCTTCTGCATAAACGCAGTCCAAAGGCCCTCCACAAATTTGCTACAGCGCGAACACTGTTCAACCGAACAGTGCAGCGCTGGACACTGTTCACGTGAACAGTGCCGCGCAGGTGAGACAGCCGGAAATTCGCTCCCGCAGGAGTTGAACCCGGGCGGGCTGGTGAGCCACCGCTCACTCAACCACCACGCCACAGCGTGGTCCTCGCCATGCACACGGTTTTAAAGTTGACGTCGCCACGCAAACAACACCACGGCTCTCGTGTTTTTGTTATTTATCTTTACTAGTTGCTTTGCACGTGCAACGCACGTCTCCAAATTATAACACAAGATACGTTCTTTTAAATGGCATTCCTGTTTCGATATGTTACATTTTAATATTATATACAAGCCTTACAATTCAAATGCATGCACATTTTGACCAAAATGAAGCGTATTAATGTGAAGGCAACTTCTAAAAGATAGAAAAATCAAAAGAAAACTTCTAGAAGATAGAAACAATAAAATTAAGCCTCAAATTTTTTTAAACTGTACTTAACTCCCGGTAATATAATTAGGCAAACCAAAAACGTGTGAGACAAGGCATAACTAATTGAATAGCCCCTCAACTCAACTGTCCATGATATGGTTAATATGGATTTTCAGAATATAGTACTTGTGTCAGTCGCAAAGAACTAAAGATAAAGGCTTTGGCATAGGGGCTTAATCAACCAGCGACAAGGGTACATATGCACTCCCAGGAGGACCTCTCTCCATGCACGCAATGCAGGCCAGCACCATGGATGCCTTGGACGACCCCGGCCGTGCACGTGCACACCTGGGATGGACGAACACGCCGCACGTCGATGGCATAGAAGAGCACCTAGTCGAGGAATCCGTCAGGTACCACCCATCGGCCCATGCCATGGATGACATCTGGCCTTCATGCATTGCCGCTGGCGTCCGACCCTGCCGGCCGGCGGCCGCTGCCTGAGATCAGGTCCCGTCAGTTCACCATCGACATTGCAGGTTTAGGTCTTCGATCATGCGGGAGGCGTTCACGACCTTTGCATCGCGAAGGAAGGTCGACAGCGTTGGCGGAAGTCCACCTCGAAGGCGCGGCGCTCGGCGGCCCTGGTGACCTGGTCTGCATGGCGGCGGCCCATGCGCTCCTCGTTGGACGTGGACGGCCTCAGAGCGCGCCTCCTCTTTGCGTTACCGCTCGGCCTCTAGCAGCTGCGTCTCGTAGCCATATTGCTCGCGCAGCTTCCCCACGTCGCGCGCGTACACCCTGCGCAACTGCTCGAGCCTCGCCCAACGCCTCCCGTGTGTTGCCGGCCGCCGCCCATAGCGGCCGTGGTGGGGGTGATCTGTTTCCAGCTCCCGAGGTAGCCGCTAACGATCCTGTTAGAGTATACGTGTACAACCGTTATGGTAGAACAGGATAGTTAGAATCTATTTCCATCTATTGCTTAACTTGTCTTGTACTCCAAGTCTTGTACTCCAAGTGGTTCCCTTGTACGCCTATATATACTCGCCCATGCGACTCAATAATACATCCACCAATTCCGCCAATCTCATAATTCTACATGGTATCAGAGCGGCACGATCTCTGACCTAGCCGCCGCCTCCGTGCTTCCGCACCGCGCCGCCCCCGGGGAGATCGATCTCCATGATCTCGCTCGGGGGCCGCGCCGCCCGTACCTAGGGTTCGTCCGCCGAGCGGTTGCTCGGCTGTCCTAGAGTCTTTTTTTTCCGGTCTCTTGATCCGGTTTTTCTCTTTTTCGCCGGTCGTTTTTGATCGGCGCTTCTTTTTTGGTTTTCCGATCTAAGATCGGTTTGCGTCGCCCGCCACCGCCGTCGTCTTCTCGCGCCTCTACTCCGACAACGGCATCGACCTGCACCGGCCCCTCCTCGACAACCGGCTATCGCGGCCGACTCGCCGGCGCCGACTTCGCACCTTTCAGCTCCTCCAAGCCGGCTATCGCGGACGGCACGCCGACGCCGACTCCGCACCGACCGGCTCGTCTTCACCGACCGCGCAGCAAGGCCGGACGTGCCGTCCAAGGGACGCCTCGACGCGTCGCCGCCGGCTTCTCTCGCTTGCAAGGTCTCCATCGCCGGTTCGTCTTCGCCGTCATCGACCGGGACTTCATCGACAACTTCGCCATCGACTCCGATCTGCGCGTCGTCGTCGCCGCCATGGCGCGTTCCGCGCTGCGTCGGTCTGATCAACCGATCGCGCGCCTGCACCGCCTAGCACGTCCCCGAGCACGCGCCTACCACCGATCGAGCTACAGGCTGCCGCCGCGTCGCCCCTTCGGGCCGCCGCGCCGCCGCCATTGGTCCATGTTGCCGGCAGCCAACGCGCCTTCCCAGGCGTGTACGCCGCTGGCGACACCCGCCGTCTCCCCGACCCACGCACTGCTGCTGCATCGCCCCTTCGGGCTGTAGCGCCGCGGCACGCGGTCCTCTTCGCCGTCCCTGCGCGTCGACTTATACGTGGTATGCGCCGCGCCGACTCCCTCGGCGTGGGAACGCCACCGTCCGCGCATGGTCTTCGTCAAGCTGCCGGGTTCTTCCTCGCCTACTTCGAGTAACGCCGCCGCCATCTACAGGTAACCTGCATGGCCACCTCAGGCCGTCGCAGGTCCCGCCGACCACCCCTTGTCCAGGCGTCCAGCATGGCCACCGCCGTCCGCCGCTGCCTTCGCCGCCTTCTACATCTTCGTCCAGCACGACCACGTCGCCAGCGTCATCATCCTCGTCCCCGACTACGTCTACTCCGACAACCGCAGACGACATCGGCACCTACCCCCCGCTGATTTGCGCCGCAATCGTCGTCGAGTCCTCCTCTGCTGGCCCCTCCGACGCTGGCTTATGGTTCATGGTGGTCCTTGCCCCTGCATGCACGTACTGGCAACCCCGATGCGTGCCTTCGTCCCCGACGTGTCCCCGGGTCTGGCAAGCCCGGGTCGGCGCCTCGTCTACATCGGCCTCGACAACGTCTTCGGCATCGACTTCCTCCTCTACGACTGCCTCGACCACGTCACCGATTTCTTCTATGCGTACTCGGTTCTGGCAAAACCGGAGTATGCCTTCGTCCCCGACGTGCGCCTTGTTCCGGCAAAACAATGGCCGCACCTCGTCCTCGACGGCTCGTACTGCGTCGTCCCCGGCATCGGCATCCTCGACGACTGCCTCGACGCGTCCCCGTCACTCTCCTCGCGTACTATGCGCAAGCGGCTTCTTCTGCGTCTACCTCGACACCGGCAACCCCGACCACGACATCGACCACGGCGACCCCTCGCACGGCTACCCCGACCAAGGCTGCACCGCCTAACGCTCTCGGCTCCCTCGACGTCGGCAACAAGGGCTACCACCTCGCTTGAACTCCTCATCAGCTTCCTCTACAGTCC
Organism: Poa pratensis; assembly: GCA_947311845.1. Classification (NCBI taxonomy): domain Eukaryota; kingdom Viridiplantae; phylum Streptophyta; class Magnoliopsida; order Poales; family Poaceae; genus Poa; species Poa pratensis. Next base: position 51,266,159 of record CAMZMU010000061.1, read on the forward strand.
AAGCTTCGGCGCCGCGACACCGTCCACGACGTTCCCGCTCCTACTGCGGGGGGATGTCAGCCCACTGGATTCTACTTCGGTTTCACTCTAGTCTGACCGTCCGCGACGTTCCAATTGTTTACGACGCTACCGCTACGACTGCGGGGGATGTTAGATTATACGTGTACGACCGTTATGGTAGAACAGGATAGTTAGAATCTATTTCCATCTATTGCTTAACTTGTCTTGTACTCCAAGTCGGTCCCTTGTACGCCTATATATACTCGCCCATGAGACTCAATAATACATCCACCAATTCCGCCAATCTCATAATTCTACAGATCCGAAGATCCGAATTGCTTTTTTCCATCGGGATTCGAACCATTTTCTGGATCGTTGATCAGAAATTGAACGGACATGATTTAAAGTGTTTGGTACTCGACATCGGGACAATCTGGATCATTGATCGAAAATTAAACGGACAAGATTTAAAGTATCCCAACATGTTTGCTCTTTTAATAGTAGTATAGATTTAATTGTTAACTTTTTGTGTACCCTTTTGGAAAAAAGTGATCATTTGCTATGCCGAATATAAAATAGATCAATTGGCTAGCTGAATACAAAAATACAATAAAGTTGTGCACACCATATGGGTGAGAAAGATATCTGCATGGTAAAAAAAGAGATTTGCCAGCGAGCGCTTTTAGCTGTTTTGCTTGCTTCTTTCTTATTGTGTCGGTTATTATTGCGTGGCTGAAATGAACGAAAAGCGAGATGATTCAAATTGATTGAAGATGGCATGGTCTAAATGGCTGAGAAGTTTTCATATTTCTACCCTTTCTTTTTGGACGGGCGACCGTCCGTTGAACTACCAAAAAAGGGTAAAACAATGCACCAAAAAAGGGTAAAACAATGCGATCATGACATTGTAGGTGCTTGTGATGGGACAGATGCGACTTCCCTCATATGTAATGGGTGGCATAGCCCGTAGAAGAAGTCCCCTCTTTTTTTATCTATTTCTTTATTACCCAGAGGGCAGAAAGAGATTTGCATGGTAAAAAAAGAGATTTGCTATGCCGGATATATCTATACTATTATCAAAAGAGCAAATTTGTGTTGATACATTAAATCTAATCCCTTCAATATTTGACCAACGGTTCAGATTGTTCCAATGTTTGACAACTCAACACATCTTTTCATTTCGTGATAATTACAGGCTTTGCCACCGTTGAAAACAAAACGTTGTTCACCGGCGCACCCCACTCCGGCCATGGACTCTGCTCGCCGGCGTGTTCCGCCATGCCTCATCACATCCCTGGTCGCCGGAGAGCTCCGCCACGATCCGTTTCCCGCCGGCTCGCGAGGCTTTTCTTATATTTGGTGTACTAAATTCGACGTTTTTTTCTTATAGGTGCGAACATGGCTGACAATAACGAGGCCGGGGGTTCTCGAACAGGAGGCGAGGAACCGATAGAGGAAAATAGGATGATTCAGATGGTCATCGCACAGGCAGTGACAAAGACGTTCACGTCGCTCTTTCCTACCGTCTGTGAGGGTGTCAGGGTTTGGATTCAGGGAGGGAAAAAAGGGCATCCCCCAGTGATCAGCTTCGGCTCCGACAAGTACTCAATCTATGTGGGTACAGAAGATACACCCCCAGCATCCCCAGAGGTAAAGAAGAAGAAGAAGCACAGGAAGAGAAGTAAGCCAACTCCTAAGACGACTATCCGGGGGTATGAAGACATGGTATCACCCCGTGCGGATGGCGTGACCCGAGTTCATGAAGCTGGTCAACCGATCCTGACTCAGGATCTGCTCCGCCTCGCAGACGGATGCATGCTCTCTTTGCAAAATGCTATCTTGACGCTAGAGGGCAACCTTCTTCAAGAAGAGGATCCAAATTACCCGGTGTTCACTGTCAAGGTGCCAAAGGACTTGGCCGACTTCGTCCATGAAGCCCCCGTGGATCTGTTCTTCATATCGTACGAGGACGTCTTCAACCTGTTTCACTATAGATGGCTGGACTATAACTTGGTCCGCCTATACGCGCTCAACCAGGCGATGAGGATCAGGAGAGATAATACCCCGTACGTCAAGGTAGTGGATCCCTACTACATGCGTGACAGCCAGCTGGTGGAAGATCAACGACACGGGCCATGGCCACGGACTTCCTCCAGAGAATCATGCTGAACAACCAGGATAAGAACAACCTTCTTCTGCCTTTCTTTTCCGAGTAAGTACACATCCGGTCGCCGCCGTCATATCTTATGCTTTCTTATAGATTTCTTCCGTTGTTGATCCTTTCCAACATTCCGTTTCAATTGTGTTGAGCAGGGACAAGTACTGCATACTCATCGTCCTAAGCCCGAGGTGGTCCATTGTCACTTATTTCGACTCGGGGAGTCTTAAAGGCTACACCAGAATAAAGAGTGTTCTCGATGAGTCTCTCGAGGGCTATGCCCAAATGGGAGGCCACTTCCACAAAGACAAGAATTCCCGGGAACATTTCACGAAGGACAACAAACACATTTTCCGGCATGGGACCGGGTTCTATTGCATCAAGCATGCGCCTGGCAGCGTGAAGGATGCCTTCTACGTCCTCCATCACATTAAAGGGTTTGTCCGGGATGCAGAGCAAACGAGGTGGCCATCGAGTCTCCAAGAATGGACCAAACTTAGTGGGGAAATCACCGACACTGACCTTAGAGAAGACTTCCATCGCATCCAGATGCAGTTATCGCAAATCATCGTGGAAGATGTCATGACAGAATGGGGGTCCTTACACAACGCCAGAGGTAGGATGTATTATAAAAGAAAGCCTTGCCTCACTCGATAGAAGTGCTTCTTTATTTTATTTATTATAGACTTATCCACTTAATTAGATGAATAAATCATACTCTATTTATATTATTAACCGAATATATATCCCAATCCATCTTCAGGGTTGTCTAAGTGGGAGATCGAAGAACGCCTAGACAGGCAAAATGACATGAGGACGTGGATGACGAAAGACTGCTATAAACCGTTCCCGGAGCCGATCAAGAAGAAGGCTCAATCCTACCAGTGGAGCTAGACGTGTTCTCCGTTAGCGACCCAGCAAGAGACCCCAGCAGCGACCCCAGCAGGAGCCGGCGTGATACGTGGGCCCTAGTGATTGCTTAGACATTAAGGGATCACTAGGCCCCACTTATCATCGTCGGCTCCTGCGCCCCACGCTGAATCTGGCTTCTCAGTCTTATTTGTACTATGACTTATGTGACATGAGATTGTATAATTAATTTGGCACTTGTCACTATATTTATGTATCTCGGGCTCTAAGTAATGTGATGACATAGTAATGTGTCTGTTTTCATATACCGTGTCAAATATATTATTGTTTCTATTATATCTATATAAATCCTGTATATATACCTATATTTCCTGTAATATACCTGTATTTATACAGCAGGCAGCAGCAATTGCAGAATACCTGTAAATTATTCTGTGGCGCATGTATTTTTTTCTGTGGCGCACGCCAGGGGATGCGCCACTGAAATATATTTCTGTGGCGCACCTGGGTGGTGCGCCACAGAAACCTGGATTTTCTGTGGCGCACCCAGGGATTTGCCACAGAAATATATTTTAGTGGCGAGCTAATTGTGGCGCATCCTCCATGCGTCACAGAAAGCGTTTTTGGTGCGCCACTGATGGCATGTTTCCTAGTAGTGGAACCACCAAGCCACGTGAATATCTCTTTTTTATCCTTTTTGTCTCTCATTGAACGAGAGGCAAAGAATAAACATACTAACTACCAACCCGCACCAAGAAAAGTAAATCAAGCATGTGCCATGTAATTATCTTATCTAATGGTAGGGAGGGCAATGGCCCTCCCCCTCCCCCTGCGCACCCTCCGTCTAACCTATCCATTGACAAAGAGTGATGAAGTTAAAGAATGTCACAATATTAATTGGTTCATAGCCTATTGAAAGCTCAACACCCGGTCAACTACATGCCATTACACCGACCAATAAAGCTATGTATTTCCCCAAGGTAGTAAGTCGCTTATCAATCGGATCCGGGTCTAACTAAAACATGAAGGGAGCAGATAGGCCTGCCCATAGAGGTGTTTTTTTTTTTGAAACAAACATAGAAACTAAACTCGTTAGTACGACATCGAGATGTTCATCAGATATGGCCAAACTATCGCTTCTCACCCAAATATGCCATGAGATTAACCTAGGTTATGTTAACTCGAACATTGCTAATGATCTAAAAGATTTGAGCAGACCACTCTTGAAGTCTTTAGCATGAATTTTCATCCTCTCATCGCTTCACCTTATAGCCTAATTAAACTTTCTAATACTAATATATGCTTGATGCTCCAGATTTCACTTTGACACAGATTGTGATTAACATGTAGTGAAGTATGACTATTTTAAGCCAAACGGATGGAGAGAGAGAGAGAGAGAGAGAGAGAGAGAGAGAGAGAGAGAGGGAGGGAGGGAGAGGGGCAGTATATTTCGATACTCACCCTCACATCTATGCTATTTTAAGCCATAGACGTGGGTTCGATGTAGTAGCCCACGGAATCCTTTTTATATTGCATTGGTAGGGTCTTTAAGTCGATACCTCTTGATTCTGATATCATATATAATTGATATAGCAGCCAACTCAATGACTCGGGCAATATATTCAGTAATCTTGTGATACCAAATGCTAGGTTAATATTAGACTGTTACGTGGCTTGCCTCGCCTATATGCATTTCTCATTTTACTTCTCTTGTGTGGGAACAAGGCTAGTATTCATTCTGAAAGATCAAGGATAAAAGTACCAATATAAGAACTGAGTTGTATATATGTCTTCATGTTATTGGAAACACTTGTATTGGGTTCACCACTGGCCAAGTGTTTGATCATTTCAGATCAGTTCGCCAGAGAATTGACGAAATATATATAACATGTTGGATGCTTTTATATTGGACCCTAGCTGGTGCTCGATGCTGACTTTGAGAGCAATAAGTGTTCCTAGCAGCTAAAGCTATCTTTGCTTTTTGATTACATACGGTGCTCTCTATGGCTTGATCCTCTGTCTAGGCAAAATAGCCTGAAATCTTGGCGTATAATGATATGAAACTATGGAAGCGCACACCTAAGATGCATATCCTTAGTATGTTTCTTTTGTGTAATTCTTTCGTCTACAAAGATTTTCTTGGGAAACTGCATTTGAGCATCTGGTTTTTATGTGCTCCCCTTCCGAGTGAAAAATTACCCCTTTTTTTCTCTCGAAACGAGTATTTTTTTACCCTATCAATATTTATTAAATTGAAATTGACACCGTAAATTAATGTAAGATTGGTTACCTCAAGTTAATTGTGACATGGCATCTATATTTTCTCAGTGAGTTTCTTGAAATACATATTTATAATTTGTTCTCGTCTTTTTGTGCAGTGATTGTGGATTCCAGCATCGATCTATCATAGAATATGTTCTTGACCTGTCGGTAAGAGCTGAAATATCTCATCGTGATTATTTGATGTTTCTTGCAAGAGCTGTTTGTACTACTTAAGTGTTCATCGATGAGTATTTTTTTTCTTTTATCAGAACTGAAACTGGCGAGTGTTACTAAATATAATATTTTTGGTTTACTAAGCAAACTCATTAGCTATATATCTCTTTAAACAGTTAATCTTAGCCATCACCTAAATTATTAAGAATCTTGCCACAAAAAAGAGATTTACAATTAAGGGCACATTTTGTTTTCGAACCGGAGAGGTATACATGTATGGTCTGTTAAAGGGAGCGGAGAGAAGAGGGCAAATTTTCGGCACAGGGGTATAACAAAACCTAAAAATATGCTTTTAATTAGGGAGCAAATTTGGAAATCAAATTTCCAAATTTCAAATAATTCGGAAATAAATCATGGACATACATATAATGGATACTTTGGAACTTAAATATGACCATTTTGGTATGAAGGAAAATCACCAAATATACGGGCTCCGTCCTAAGTTCCAAATTTGCAAATTAACACAAAGACATGTGTAAACTTGAGATATGTGTGTAGTTCGCAATGTTTTATAACTCGTTATGCAATTTTGCACGATGTGTATCTATCACATATATGCCTACACACGTGATTTATTTCGCAATTTTTAGAAGTTTGGAAATATGATTTTGAGTAGTGATAAGTTATACGGAACCTAGGTTCCGTTGATGATTCTCGAAATAAGAATCACTTTATTGAGTGCTGGAAAAGAAATTCTCCTAGCTAGCTAGTTGTCGAATTATCGCATACTCTTTTCACAAAGATCGAGTGAGAACAACACGCTCACAGGAATCTTGACAATTTTGCATATCAAACTACGTACAACCACTTGTCAGAAGTGACAACATTTCGCTAAGAATCATTGATATGTGAAGCTAAGAAATATTTACTTGACCTGTCGGCAAGAGCCGAAATATCTCATTGTCATTATCTGATGTTTCTTGCAAGAGCTGTTTGTACTAATTAAGTGTTTCATCTCTGAGTTGTTTTTCTTCGTTTATTAGAACTGAAATAGGCTAGTGTTACTGAATCTAATATTTCTGGTTCACTAAGCTAAATCGTTAGATGTCTCTTTAATCGTTAATCTAACCCATCATCTGAACTATTAAGAACCTCGCCACAAGAAAGAGAGTTACAATTAACGACACATTTTATTTACGAACTGGAGAGGCAGGTATGCATGGTCTGTTACAAGGAAAAAAAAATTGCACACACATAATGGATATATAGATATATACGTGCAAGGTTTGAAACTTAATTATGACCATATGTGGTATGTACAAGTATCACAAAACAACCTGCTTCCACATTTTGTAACATAACACAAAAACGAGTAACTTTATGATATTTGAACAGTACGCAATTTGTCATAACTTGTTACGAAAATATGCACAGTGAGTTTCTATCACATACCTACACACGTGAATTACTTCGTACTTTTTGGTAGCTTAGAAATGCGTATTTTGAGGAGAGGGAAGTTATCGGGTTGTATAGCGGAACCTTTGATGATTGTCGAAAGAAGAATAACTTTTCTGAGTGCCGCCAAAATATGCTCCTAGTTGTCGAATTATCACACTCTCTTTCCGTAAAGAATGAAAGCAACGCGGACACACGAATCTTGACAATTTAGCTTTGTATTGCTGCCTCGCAAGGATTTCCACCGTCTCCGCTGCCTGTCCCGCACCTGGGCAGCCACCCTATCATCCGACTACTTCATCGACCGTAACCTTAGCACTTGTGGCATGAAGCGGATCAACTACGACGACCTCATGAAGTCCTTGGCCTTCGAGTTCTGCGTTTACCGTTACAAGGAAGAAGAAATCGAGGCGAAAAAGAGGGTCAGGGGAGGAAATCGAGGCGAAAAAGAGAGCCATGAGGAAGAAGAACAACACAAAGAAGATGAATCAGCGGTTATTATGACAAGGTAGATGAGATCGATAAGAGAGAGGAGTGCCGCACGAGAGGCTACGTGCAGGTGGACAAGGACTACCACTTCAAGCTGAAGGACATGCGGGCGGGGAGGTGACGAATAATAGACTTTAGTTGGATGAATTTTGCCAACCGCCACGACCAAGTCATACACCACACAATTTCATACGGCGGTCTCCATCCACGCATCTGACAACACCTCATGGAGGAAGGAGACCCGTCGGATACTTTCGGAGGCCAGGACGACACAAAAGGAAACATCAACATTAGCCCGATAAGTGATCTTGGTAAGACGGAGGATCAAATTGACCAAGAAATTGTCGCCTTCCTGAGAAGAAGTCACAATATCGACCCAAAGCCACATGTAAATCATTACTCGACATTATGTTTGTACAACGTAGAAACAATCTGGTTGAAAAATCTTTCCGTGTGGTGTACCCAACCAAGCTGGATATGACGCGGCTTGGGAAGATTGGCATGATTCAGGTTGGGACAAGAGGAGTAGCTTTGCACTTTGAAGACTTGTCTAAGAAAATGGATAACACCTATGAGTTGGTGGACATCTCTTCGCTGTGGGATCTCTAATTGGTATGACTAAAGATGTGGACATGGTTTTTACTCGTGCTCATGAGGAGGTCCGCATGTTCGTTTCTTGCATTCAGCCATCAGCCATCCCACGAAGGGTTGATCACACCTATGAGGGTGTAGGGTACATGCTGCAGTTTAAGGTGGAAGGAGAGGATGGAGATGAGATAATGGATGATATACAGCCGGATGATGGGGATGATGGAGACGACAAAAAAGATGATAAGCAGAAGGATGATGAGTATAATGGTAACGATTCTTTGGGTGACATAAATAAGAATGACAATAGCAAATCTACGGATAAACAGTCGGGTGTGCAGCAGCAAACTGAAGCTCCTCAGCCTAAGCAAAAAGGTCTAGGACCGCTGGACACAATTGTTTTACCAGCTGAACCAATTCGTTTCGGTACTGTTGTTTGGGAAACATCTACTCCTGCTACAAGTGTTTTCAAACCTGCTAGCAAGAGTGCTTCTGCTCCTAGGAAGAGCTGGTGGCAGATGGTGGAAGAGGAAGAGGTGGTAAAGCTTAATATACCCGGTTCGGCTCCACCGATGACTAGGGCTGCTAAGGCAGGAAACCTTCTGTCCGTACACTGCCGGCAGGGGCAGCTTTTTCGTCGGTTTTCCCTGCTGCAGCTCAAACGTCAGCTGGGCGTGCGGCACTTCGTTTCCTGGATGAGACAGCCGACCAGATGGTGGCTGAGTCGTTCGGTAAATCGTCGCATGAGGTGATGGGTCTTACCAGGCCGCCGATCGACGTGCATGAAGTGCAGTCGAATGTTCAGGTTGCTACAGCTGAGGTTCAACAGGAGACTCACGTTGGGAAGGGTCTAGCTGACATGGACTCGGAGCGACCTAAATTTTGGCACAATCATTTTACTCCCTAAGAAAGAAGACGCTGTTCAGATTCAGCAATACCGTCCTATTTGTCTTCTTAATGTGAGCTTCAAATTTTTTACCAAGGTAGCGACCTTGCGTATCTCTTTGGTAGCTCAAAAAGTAATTAGACCCACACAAACTGCTTTCATGCCGGGGCGCCATATACTAGAAGGGGTAGTGGTGCTCCATGAGACCATTCACGAACTTCATAGGAAGAAAATGGATGGGGTTATTTTTAAAATAGATTTTGAGAAGGCATATGACGAAGTCAAGTGGCCTTTCTTGCAACAAGTGCTTCGTATGAAAGGCTTTAATGACAAATGGTGTAACTGGATTGACCATTTTATTCGAAAAGGATGTGTGGGTGTCAAAGTAAATGATGACATAGGTCATTATTTTCAAACTAAAAAAGGTTTAAGACAGGGCGACCCCCTATCCCCTATTTTGTTTAATATAGTTGCTGATGTTTTAGCTATTCTAATTGCAAGAGCAAAAGAGGATGGCCAAGTGGAGGGACTCATTCCTCATCTAGTTGATGGAGGGGTCTCTATTCTGCAATATGCCGATGACACTATTATTTTTATGGAGCACAATTTAGAGAAAGAATTTAATATGAAGTTAATTCTATGCATTTTCGAACAACTTTCTGGCCTTAAAATAAATTTTCACAAGAGTGAAATTTACTGTTTTGGTAAAGCAAAGGAAGTAGAGGCTGAATATATGCAACTTTTTGGTTGTGAGTCGGGTGCCCTCCCATTTAAATATCTCGGCATTCCTTAGAAGGCTGAAAAATGGAGAGTGGAAGCCAGTGGAGGACCGATTCGAGAAAAAACTTGCTTGTTGGATAGGCAAATTACTTTCATATGGCGATCGCCTCATTTTAATTAATTCTGTCCTAACAAGCTTGCCCATGTTCCTGTTGTCCTTCTTCGAGATACCTAAAGGGGTATGTAAAAGATTGGACTTCTATCGTTCACGTTTCTTTTGGCAAAGCGATGGACATAAGAAGAAATATCGCCTAACAAAATGGAATATCATTTGTAGACCAAAAGATCGAGGTGGGCTTGGTGTAGAAGTTCTTAGTCTAAAAAATAAGAGTCTTCTTTGTAAGTGGTTATTTAAATTGCTGAATGAGGAAGGCGTTTGGCAACAGCTACTTACAAATAAATATCTACACACCAAGTCGCTCTCCCAGGTCCAAGCTAACCCTTCGGATTCCGCCTTTGGAAGGGTCTAATGAGAGTGAAGGAAGAGTTCTTCACTAGGGGATCCTTTGTCTTAGGGAATGGACAGAACACGAGGTTCTGGGAAGATAAATGGTTAGGAGATGCACCTCTATCACACCAGTACCCAACCATATATAATATTGTTCAACGAAAACATGTTTCGGTTGCTTCAGTATTACAGGGTGATCATCCAAATTTAGCGTTCAGAAGGTCGCTAACCGGGAACAAATGGGAGCGTTGGCTCCATCTTATTCACCGGTTAATGGATGTCCACTTGTCTAATGACAAAGATAGCTTTGTCTGGGGTTTAACGGCTGCTGGAAAGTACACAACTAAATCGATGTATACTGATCTCTTAAATGGTCATACACCCTTTCTTAGAAAGTATATCTGGAAGCTTAAAGTACCTCTAAAAATTAGAATTTTCATGTGGTTCATGTATCGCAAAGTGTTGTTAACAAAGGTTAATTTGTCAAAAAAGAATTGGCAAGGTAGCACTAAGTGTTTCTTCTGTGACAAAGCTGAAACAATGCAGCATTTGTTCATAGCATGTCCTCTAGCTCAGGTCATTTGGCGCATAGTGTATATGGCGTTTAATATCACACCCCCAAAGAATATTACTAATTTGTTTGGCAATTGGTTAAATGGGGTCACTAAGAAGGACAAATCCAACATAAGAGTAGGAGTTTGTGCTTTACTTTGGGCCATATGGCACGTGCGAAATGACATTATTTTTAACAACTCGAAAGTTTCTTCTTTCTTGCAGGTTATTCCTTTGGTCACACATTGGATCCGTACATGGTCACTTCTCCAGCCTATGGACCGACGCCAGGCTATGGATTTTGGGTGCAACCGTATGGAGTTGGTTGCCCGGGATTTCTTCAACCAATACGGCTGGCAGCTTAATTATAGATTAACATGTTAGGCATAGGCTTATCATGTTACTAGCTTGGTTCCGATGGTTCATACATGTCTCCACTTTGAGTGACCCATGAGTTGTAATAAGTTCTAAACAGATTTTGAATAAGTTAATAAAGTGGCCATATGCATCATTTCGATGCAGAGGCTAGGATATTTTCCCTTTTCTAAAAAAAAATGTGTAGATATATCCGCTGACCATCAATTTGCTTTGTACTTCCTCCGTACAAAAATAAGTTTCTTAAATTTGCCTAAAAATAAATGTATCTATATATGAAACATGTCTAGATACATCCGGTTTTGGGCAAACTTGAGACACTTATTTTGGAACGGAGGGAGTATATCTATTGCAGTTTTTGAGTTATCTAGAAACATGTGGGATGACAAGGATCCCTCAACAAGCCACTCAACAATAGCAAGAGTCTGCTTTCCAGGAGGTGCGCTTATTGGGCAAGAAGACAACTTCAACCACTCTCAAGGCGGTGACGCGTACATGTTTCAACCAACAATTTATTGTTTTACATGTAGAATCAACCAACTCTATCGGGAAGCTTTGCAATCATTGGTGCCATATATGTTTATGTTTCTATTATAAGATTATAAATTAAGTTTACTGCCGCATCTCAACATGCAGTACAAATGTAGAACATTGTATATAGCAGATGGTCGACACACCACAGATTACTATATTCGATTACTGCATGTCAAACTTCTACTAGTACAAATGTAGAACAACAGTACATTCTCATCTTTGAGTCTCCTATGACCCTCTTGTCTCTAGATTCTCATCGATGGAACACATTCTCTCTTAGTATAGCTTTGAACTTGAGAAGTTCATGAAGCAAAATTGGAGGAGCTCCTTGAGAACGGTGGCGGTGCAGTGGCTGATTATCTTCTCCAAGCCACCAGTTGTGAAAACTGAAAGCATCTTAGTATGAGATTTGATGAACTCCAAGCACTCCTCCTTCAACCACAAGCATCCTCTGCGCTCAGCCACGCCAACAATATCCGCCACCGAGGTGGCGCATATGTAACGAACGGCCAATATCTCTTCACAGATCGCCTTGAGCCCATGGAGATCATATTGGTCGGAGGCTTCAAGCAACTGCAGCAGCCACGCTGTTTCTCCTTCATCTTCCATGTTGTTCTTAAGGTCAGGCTCGGGCATTGCACCGGTGTAGATGAAAGTAAGCAAGCCCGCAAAGACATCTGCGTCGATGCCATGTATCTTCACAACGCTGGGGGCAGTAGCGCCCTCATCGCCTATGTTGGCAAAGAGCTGTGCCTTGAAGACGGCAGATCGGGCTGCAAGCACGCACCGGTGCGCAGCGAAGCTCTTGCCGTCAACCTCGAAGGTTACGTCAGTGCCCTCATTGCATAGGAGAAGATTGCCGAAATGGCTCCTAATCGTGCCGGCGCCCTGCTCCTTGGTGTTCTGGACGACGAAAACATCACAGCGGATGGTGAAGCCATCATTTTTCATGTGTCTTGATCTTTCCAGAACCTCCCTTTTTGCGAACATTTCTACTCCATGAGCATTGTTAAATTTTGCGAAAGTTTGGCTTTGACGGTTCTTCGTTGACGTTCGCAGCTCAGGCTGGTCAATGAAACTGAACACAAACCGAGCCTCCACGCTCTCACTGGCAGATGGGTCAAGGACAAGAAAAACCGATATGAACTCCTCATCTTTCTCATAGGTACAAGGGTAAAACTCTAGATGCCAGCGATGGCCTCCAACAGTGAAGGAACTAGAAAAGATGCAGCCGCAGTTGGATAGTGCTGTTTCTCTTGCACGCGAGTACCCTCGGACCACAAGCAGGTGGTACCCGCTGTCCGCGCCAGCGTCGACGGGCGGCAGGGTGGGGTCGCTCAGCTTGCCATCGACGATGACGGAAAAGCCGGCGAAAGCCATGGTCGGCAAGTCTTGATCGGTCGATCTATTCTCAAAACCTCTTCGTGGTCAAACGTGTTTAATCAGTAGCGCCACCCTTCTGCCCCTCGATAGCTGAAACATGCACTACACATACATGCATGCTCCACAGTTCGAGAAGACAATTGATCGCGAATTTGCTGCGCCTGATAGCTGAAAGAGATCGATCGATTCATTTCGTCTGGTGTTCACACACGTACTGCATGCACGTCTGCGGTCCAGCTTCATTGTGTGAGCCAAATTAGGGACGCGTCGGCCACTGCGACCGTTGGGCACGTGACATGAACAACGGTACTCCCTCCGATCCGTTAGAAATCAACAGTTCTGCCAGTGATCGGCATCGAAGGGAGTATATTAAAAAACTAGTGCAGAGCCCGACTTGCGGCATGCAACACTACCAGTTTTATTACCGAGTACCAAATATACTTGCCAATTGCCTGAAAATACTCGGCATTCCCACACTTGGAAAATAACCCTCGACAAACACTATTGCCAAGTGTCCAATATGAGGATGCTGGCAAAGTTTTTGCTGATTATTATATCGCTACACTCGGTAAAATAAAGCGATTGACGACCGTCCGTCGTCCGAAAAGGAAGTGGACATGCGGCACTAAACGTTGCCGGGTGTCTTCCCCACCCACTCGGTAAACACCAGTGTCCTAGGAGCCGATACACGTCGAGTAGTGCCGCCTGCCTTTCCTATGGCTAGTCCATTGACAAAACGTTAATTACATTGGCAATGGGCAAATCATTTGCTGCAATGGGCAAAAATGATTTAGTTACACTGCAATGGGCAAAAATCTTGTGTTCATTTATTGCGACGTGCTGAAAATTTCCAGTGTGCTTATCACTCCAATGATTAGTTAGAACTTTATCATCACAACAAATAGATCGCAGCAGAACATTTTCTTTTCATTCTGGTGGTATATATACATTAATATATACATGCTGTCAAAAGGAGCGGAAAGAGAATAACTTTACCGAGTGCTTCAATAGGGAAATGCTTCGTGTTGGGGAATTATCGCATACTCTTTCCGGAATGTGTGAAAACAACACAAGCACAAGAATCTTGACAATTTTGCATATGAAATCCTGACAGAGCAAGCAGGGCAATATTTTTTTTGTCATTTTCTTGTCATCACAAAATGCCCGGGAACCGGTTTTCTCTAGAGTCTGGAGTGCTAGGAAGGCCATAAATTAATAATGCTCCAATAATAGAGGCGATCATCATAGATCTTCACTGTCCACCAATCCCCACCGTTCATCTTCTCCTGTCACTGCCACTCACCCCGCTATAAATACACCCCTCCCTCCGCGCCATTTGCTACAACCAAGCATCGACACCTACCTGCATCGATCACACTAGCTAGCCTAGCATCACCATGATGCGCAGGTCCATGGCTTACTCCAACGCCACCGAGGAGTGCCACGACGCCCCCAAGCACGGGCATGGCCACGGTCACGGCCACGGCATGGGCAACATGTACTCCAACACCACCACCGACGAGTGCTACGATTCTGGCAGGAACGGCCACGGCAACGGCAGGATGAACATGTACTCCAGCAGCACCGACGCTGAGTGCTTCGATGCCGGCAAGCACGGCCACGGCGGCGGCAGGACCATGTCCTACTCCAACACCATCATGTTGGGCCATGTCCCTCCACATGGAGGTGTGTTGGCAGCCCAACTTTAGCCCAGAAAGTCCAACACGTGTGAGCCGTCGATTGCTGTATGCATCCAACGGCTGAGCTGCCTCCAAGAGAGGTAAGAGAAGAAGGAAGCCAAGCCATCCTTGGTGGCGTGAGCAGCAAGTAGAAGTAAGCAACTAGGATGTTGCTGCTGCTCAGAGCTAAGAAAAAGGGTTAAGAAAACACACAAGAACACAACAACCTAGTGAGAAGAGAGAAGAAGGAGAGAGTGATTTCTGTCAGGATTTGGTGAACCTGACCGGTCTGCCTTCAAGCCGGTGATTGGAGGGTCAAACGTGCTTGGATCGACTCCATACTTGGTGAGCTCGTTCCTTACTTTGAGTACTTCGATCTGGATAGCTGGTTTGAGGTTTGGGTCAGAGGAGCATCAGATTTGAGATAGGTTTGTCAGTTCGGACTGCTGCAGTTTCAGCACAGAGCAGTTTGGTAGAAGAACAGTTTGGGCAGGCAAACGGTGTCCGATTGAGCTCATCTTTGGTGGGTATGTTGGGGACACATATGTCTGTTTGTCTACCAAGTTTGGTGCTGATTGGATCTGCGGTTTAAGAGCAGTTTGCTGATTACCGAAGAGGACAGAATCTGTGATACTCTGCTTTGTGATATCTTGCCTCTTGTGGTTGTTGTTGTTGTTATTGTTGCCGGTGGGCAACGAGTTGGTGTGTGTTGTAATCTCCAGAGGTTCTGGAGAAGACTCTTGCTCATAGTGAAGCTTGCGTGGACCGGTTGGTCCACAGCCGTGGTTTTTCCTCCTCACGTTGAGGAGGTTTTCCACGTAAATCCTTGTGTCACTTGTGCATGTGATTGTTTATATTTCCGCTGCATATTGCTGTTGGTTGAACCTATCCTCGAAGTTCATTGCAGGCTGGAGGCTGTTGGAGTTGTGTATCTTCTCCCTTCCTCACCCCTAACAAAGTGGTATCAGAGCTGAGGTTCAGTTTGTACTCAAGTTTCAGAGCAAGGTTTGTTTTGGCTGAGTGCAGTTTGCTTGTGTTGAAAGATGGAAGTGAATACCAACAGAATGATATCATTGAATGGTACAAATTATCAAGCTTGGAAGAGTAAGATGAAGGATTTTGTATGTAAAGAATACTGGAGGCCGGTGTTCTCCACTGAGATGCCCGAGGACATGAAGGAAGATGTGGGAGGTACTTCATCTCCAAGCTTGTGGGTTCATTCGACAATGGGTCGATGACAATGTTTTGAACCATATCATTGATGAGACACATGCACGCACCTTATGGCAGAAATTGGAGGAGCTGTATGCTCGCAAAGAAGGTACCAACAAGATGTTCTTGATCAAGAAATTGATGCGGTTAAGGTACAAAGAAGGAACTCCAATTGCAGATCATGTGAATGAATTTCAGGGCATTATTAATCAGCTATCTTCAATGGGAATCACATTTGAAGATGAAGTGAGAGCCTTGCTGCTACTTGGCTCATTACCGGACACGTGGGAGACCTTTAAGGTCACCGTTTGCAATTCAGCACCTAATGGAGTTGTCACTTGGAACCTTGTGAAGACCAAGGTACTAAATGAAGAGTCCAGAAAAATTGCAGACAAGGATAGCTCTTCTTCACACTCCGAAGTGTTGGTGACTCAGTCACGGGGGAGAAGCAAGAGTAGAGGTCCGAGTAAAGGGGCTGAAAGAAGTAGAAGCAAATCAAAAGGCAAAGGAAAGTATGCTGATTTTGTGTGCCATCACTGCCATGAGAAGGGCCATATCAAGTGGCATTGTGACGAATGGAAAAAGGAAAAAAAAGAAAAAGAAGCAAGTTCAGAAACAGCAAGACAGTGACAGTGATAGTGAGGGCCGGATTACTGTGTTGAGGAGATCATGTCTCTCATGCATGAGAACATGATGGCAGTTTTGGTTCTACTATGAGGAGAAGATCACTGTTGTTTCTGATGAGACCATCAACCTTGCAGATGGTGATGAGATGACTTGGATTCCGGACAGCGGTGCTACCATACATGCTACATCTCGTAGAGAGCTCTTCACAAACTATACACAGGTGATTTTGGTGTTGTGAAGATGGGAAACAATGATAGAGCACAAATCATTGGAAGAGGAGATGTGCACTTGGAGACTGAAAATGGTACGACACTAGTCCTCAAGTCGGTGAGGCATGTTGAGGCACTCCGTCTCAACATAATCTCGGTTGGTTTGCTTGATAAAGATGGGTACTTGAGCAGATTTGGAGATGCACAGTACAAGCTCACTAAAGGAAACCTGATTGTTGCTAGAGGTAACATGGTTTCAGTTTTGTATCATGTTCATGCTAAGCTTTCTGCTGCTTGTGTCAATGCATTGCAGAAAGAAGACAATGTGCTTTGTGGCACAAGAGACTTGGGCACATGAGTGAGAAGGGATGACGGTGCTAGTGAAGAAAAATTTGTTGAAAGGTGTGAAAGGTGTTCACATCAAGAAATGTTCAGATTGCCTAGCGGGAAGCAACACAGAGTTGCATTCAAGAGTCAACCTCCTCACAAGAAGCCCGAGGTGTTGGACTTGGTACATTCCGATGTTTGTAAAATGTCGGTGAGGTCAATGGGTGGAGCAAAGTACTTTGTCACATTTATTGATGACTTCTCCAGGAAGGTTTGGGTCTATGTTTTGAGGACCAAAGATCAAGTACTAAGTGTATTCAAGCAATTCCAAGTCTCAGTTGAGAGAGAAACTGAGAAAAGATCAAGTGCATTCGCACTGATAATGGGGAGAGTATATTGGCCCATTTGATGCCTATTGCAAGGAGCAGGGAATTAGGCACCAATTTACTCCTCCGAAGACACCACAGCTGAATGGTCTTGCTGAGAGGATGAACAGGACAATTGTTGAGAGAGTTAGATGCTTGCTATCAAGTGCAAAGCTGCCTAAAAAATATTGGGGTGAGGCTTTGTCGACTGCAGTTTATCTTATTAATCTCTCACCAAGTTATCCATTGCAGGGAGATGTTCCTAACAGGTCTATTACGACAAGGAAGTCTCATATGATCACCTGAAGGTTTTTGGGTGCAAGGCCTTTGTTCATATCCCTCAAGATGAGAGGTCAAAGCTTGATTCAAAGACACGACAATGCATATTTCTTGGCTATGGAGGTGATCAGTTCGGCTACAAGTTGTTTGATCCAATAGCAAGAAAGGTTGTGAGAAGCCGTGATGTTGTGTTTGTTGAAGACCAAACAATTGAGGATATTGGGAAGACAAAGGTGCAGGTTCCGGAGCAAGTTCCGGTACACGTTTCTCCTCAAAACCAGCAGCAAGACAGATCTGATTCTGACCCAGAACCTGCAGATTCAGCTGAGCAAGAAGCTGAAAATGAAGATGCAGAAGATGTGCAAGATGATGATGATGCACATGGTGGTGCAGGTGATGAAGAAGCTCCCGAGCAGCATGAGTATGATGCTGAAAATGATGATCATGATCAAGAAGCACCAGCACCAGATAGTCCACCAGCAGCTCCACTCACACGGTCCACTAGAAACCGTGTTCCCTCCACCAGGTACCCATCAGACCAATATGTGGTGTTATTGTCAGATGGTTCAGAACCTGAGTGTTTTCAGATGCAATGAAAGATGAGAAGAAGAAGGAGTGGAAGAAGGCTATGCAAGAAGAGATGGATTCCTTGCATACCAATCATACTTATGAGCTGGTGAAGTTGCCCAAGGGCAAGAAAGTTCTCAAGAACAAGTGGGTCTACAGAATCAAGCAAGAAGAGCACACGACAGATCCAAGGTACAAGGCCAGGCTAGTTGTAAAAGGATTCAGCCAGAGAAAAGGTATTGATTTTGATAAAATATTTTCTCCGGTGGTGATCGAAGATGACATCTATTATCAGTGGCGTAGCCACACTAGAGGTGTGTAGTCACATGACTACACAACTTTTTTGATTATACAAACAGATTTCATGTAAAAAATAATAATAAATAGTATAAATATGTGTATTTGACTACACAGTTTTTGAATTGACTACACATAGTTTAAGTTCTGGCTCCGCCACTGTCTATTATAATGATCCTTGGCTTGGCAGCAAGTCTCAACTTGGAGGTTGAGCAAATGGATGTGAAGACAGCTTTCCTACATGGAGAGTTGGAGGAAGAAATCTACATGGAGGAGCCTGAGGGGTTTCTTGTTAAAAGCAAACAAGACTATGTGTGCAAGTTGAAGAAAAGTCTCTATGGCCTGAAACAAGCACCAAGACAATGGTACATAAAGTTTGAATCTGTCATGGGGGAGCAAGGCTACAAGAGGTGTAGCTCAGACCATTGTGTATTTATTCAGAGGTTCTCAGGTGATGATTTTATCATGTTGTTGCTCTATGTTGATGATATCTTGATTGTTGGCAAGAATGTCTCAAGAATTACTAGACTAAAGAAAGAGTTGAGCAAAAGTTTTGCCATGAAAGACTTGGGTCCAGCAAAGTGTATTCTCGGCATGAGAATTGAGAGAGACAGAAAATTCAACAAGTTGTACTTGTCTCAAGAGAAGTATATTGAGAAAGTACTTCGCAAGTTCAAGATGGACAAGGCAAAAAGTGTGAGCTGTCCATTAGCATCTCACTTCAAGTTGAGCAAGAAGCAATGTCCCTCCGATGAGAAGATGGAAAAGGAAATGCAGAATGTTCCTTATGCTTCAGCGGTTGGGAGTTTGATGTTTGCTATGGTGTGCACACGGCCTGACATTGCTCATGCGATTAGTACTGTGAGCAGATTTATGTCAAATCCAGGAAAACCACATTGGGAAGCCGTGAAGTGGATTTTGAGGTATCTCCGGGGCACCACAAATATGAAGATTTGTTTTGGTGCTAATGAGGCCAAGCTGATTGCATTCTCAGATTCAGATATGGCTAGAGAGGTAGATACAAGGAAGTCTACTTCAGGTTATTTGGTTACCCATTCAGGGGGAGCAGTGGCATGGCAAAGCAGGTTGCAAAAGTGTGTGGCATTATCCTCAACTAAAGCTGAGTATATTGATGTAACAGAGGCGAGCAAAGAGATATTGTGGCTGAAACGATTGGCTGGAGAGCTTGGTTTTGAAAAAGACAAGTATGTGCTGTTTTGTGATAACCAAAGTGCCATTCACCTAAGTAAGAATGCAAGTTTTCATTCGAGGTCAAAGCATATTGAGGTACGCTATCATTGGATTCGAGATGTGCTGAATTCCAAGAAAATGCAAATTGAGAAGGTGCACACGGATGTCAATGGGGCTGATATGTTGACCAAGGTGGTGACAAGAGAGAAGCTCGAGATATGCCGTCGGCTCGCCGGCATGGCTGCCGGTAGGCAGTGAGACCCTCCATGATGTCGGGAGGGGGAGTTCGTTGGGCCATGTTCCTCCACATGGAGGTGTGTTGGCAGCCCAACTTTAGCCCAGAAAGTCCAACACGTGTGAGCCGTCGATTGCTGTATGCATCCAACGGCTGAGCTGCCTCCAAGAGAGGTAAGAGAAGAAGGAAGCCAAGCCATCCTTGGTGGCGTGAGCAGCAAGTAGAAGTAAGCAACCAGGACGTTGCTGCTGCTCAGAGCTAAGAAAAAGGGGTAAGAGAACACACAAGAACACAACAATCTAGTGAGAAGAGAGGAAGAAGAAGGAGAGGTGATTTCTGTCAGGATTTCGTGAACCTGACCGGTCTGCCTTTAAGCCGGTGATTGGAGGGTCAAACATGCTTGGATCGACTCCATACTTGGTGAGCTCGTTCCTTACTTTGAGTACTTTGATCTAGATAGCTGGTTTGAGGTTTGGGTCAGAGGAGCATCAGATCTGAGAAAGGTTTCGTCAGTTCGGACTGCTGCAGTTTCAGCACAGAGCAGTTTTTGGTAGAAGAACAGTTTGGGCAGTCAAACGGTGTCTGATTGAGCTCATCTTTGGTGGGTATGTTGGGAACTCATATGTCTGCTTGTCTATCAAGTTTTGTGCTGTTTGGATCTGTGGTTTAAGAGCAGTTTGCTGATTACCGAAGAGGACATAATCTGTGATACTCTGCCTTGTGATATCTTGCCTCTTGTGATTGTTGTTGTTGTTGTTGTTGCCGGTGGGCAACGAGTTGGTGTGTGTTGTAATCTCCAGAGGTTCTGGAGAAGACTCTTGCTCATTGTGAAGCTTGCGTGGACCGGTTGGTCCACAGCCGTGGTTTCTCCTCCTCACGTTGAGGAGGTTTTCCATGTAAATCCTTGTGTCACTTGTGCATGTAATTGTTTATATTTCCGCTGAATATTGTTGTTGGTTGAACCTATCCTCGAAGTTCATTGCAGGCTGGAGGCTGTTGGAGTTGTGTATCTTCTCCCCTTCCTTCACCCCTTAACACATCGAGGAGGAGTGCTACGGCGGCGAGCAGGGGTACTACAAGAAGGAGGAGAAGCAGCACAAGAACCGGGAGCGCGTGGGTGAGGTGGGCGCCCTGGCCACCGGCGCCTTCGCCCTGTACGAGGGGTACGAGGTGAAGAAGGACCCCGCGCGCGCGCAGAGGCACAAGATCGAGGCCGGCCTGGCTGGGGCGGCGGCGCTTGGCGCCGGCGGCTACGCGTTCCACGAGCACCGCGAGCAGAAACAGGCCAGCTTCGGCGGCGGAGCGCACCGCCAGGAGTACAGGATGCCCGTTCAGAGCCACTACTGCAACTAAGAAGTAACCATGCATGCAGCCGACGTCGCCGACCGATGTATGCCTGTATCGTGTCGGCCGGCGAAGGGGGTTCAGGCATGGGCAGCCTCTACGTACTACTTGCAATAAGTTGGTCATGCATGCATGTGTGTTGCTTAATTTCGGCTTACTTGCAATAAGCTAGCTGCACCTCTGAATCACGTACGTGCTCTGCGGTGCATGTCCGTCTGGTATAGAACAGTGGCGAATATATAAGTGTGTATGGATTTCCACTATATCTGGCCATCTCCAGGCTGGCCCGGCCCAAAAAACCAAGGCCTGGGCCTTAGAGTTGAGAACACATATCGCATGGCATGGGCTTTACATATTGGCGTTTTAAAGAAGAGGCCCGGCCTGAAGTGCGAAGCCCTATGAGGTCTGGCAGCCAACTAGTGGGTCTGTGCCTAAAATACAGGCCCAAAGTCCGGGTCTGGGCAGGCCTAGGCCTGGGATTTTGGCTGCGGGCTTTGTTAGGCCCGGCCCATGGTCAGGTAGAATTTCCACCGTCTCTCAAATGAATAAACGGTACGAGTTCATGGGGTTATTTGATGACTGGTTAATTTGGACACCATGGCAGACATACACCCCTATCCATACCATTTTTTGTAGATTTAAAGTTTCTCTTTTTTGTTTCTCCCAAGTCCCAACTAAAGATAACTTTGCAGGTCAACAACGTATTGGAACTACAATGAACGAAAAATAACTTTGGATTTTCCGTGCACCGTAAATATCTAATATGACGAATTGACGTAAAAAATATTAATTTAAGTTTCATGCTTACAATTTAATTTTTGTACATGGTAGTTCCAACTTCGAATATATTGTTGACCCGTAAAGTTTCAAACTTTTATTTTCTTTCGCTTGTGATAACCGAGAGAGAGATAGAGAGAGAGAATCTGTGCACGGATCTCAGCACAAAAGTTAAGGGCATGAATAGGAGTGTGTGTAGCTATCACGGTGCTCAAACATAAGATTCCCATAAATAGAAAAAACGAAATTCTTAGAAAACCACAATGAAAAATCCCAAGAGTGTTAAAATTGTTTGTGCTGATTGTGTTTGAGAGTTAGCTTAGCATTACCGCTAGTTTGTCCACCGTTTTTTCGTTCCTGGTTCTACATCCCCTACTTTTAATTTTTTTTTAATCTCACTGATTGGTTGGAGTACCATTTGTCCACTAGCGCCTGCCTCGGAGCACATCCCGTAGGTCGCCACTAACCTTTGCGCCTTCTCCCTGTACAATCTGAAGCCAACCCCTGTTAAAGTGGCCTCGCCACTTGTTGTTGTGCTTGTTGATGAAGCAGCAAAGCCTACAACAGTGAAAGCGTCACCACCGGCAAAGTCAAGGATGTCTCCCGCAAAGGGGAAGGGGGAGGGGCGGGCCTTGCACTCGTCAAGGACAATAGCAATCTTGCCAAGCTCCACCGGAGTGGGGGAGGTGAGGCGGTATAGTGGGGAGGGTGAGCTGGCACAATAACTCGGGTATGAGGCTAAGGGGTAGTACCTAACTTTCTTGGAGTAATTTCTCGACTTCGACCCAGTGACAGCTGTTGTGCCATGGGATTGAGACCGCGTGCCAAATAAGTGCATCAACGACTGGCTCAACGGGATTTTGGGAACTTCCGCACACTGACGCAGGAAGCAACGCGAGGAGGCCTTCTCCACCCAGCAAGACAAGCTTGCAGTGAGAGATGAGAGAAACAACCCATGGCTGAAGGAATAATTGAGAAATGGGCCCAATTTCGAATGAGAGCAAATCTGGCAGTGGCGGAGCCAGAACTTCAACACTGTGTAGTCAGTGCAAAACTGTGTAGTCAATATACATGTATTTGTATTATTTTTATTATTTTTTACATGAAATCTGCTTGTATTTCGAAAAAAACTGTGTAGTCACTTGACTACACAGATCAAGTGTGGCTCCGCCACTGAAATCTGGCACACTGCAACATCTTACATATGGGGCTAAGAGTGTTGTATGCAACTATTGTGTTTATCTGATAGAGTAGGAGACGAGATGGCAAACCGGAGGGGTGGCAACTGGCAAGAACGATAAAAAAAACCTTGTTCACAACGTCCCGTGTTATTCGTTGAGATGTGCAGAAAGTTTTCATTCTGATGCATCATCCTAATTATTGAGAACCTTATAATAAGAAATAGATCGTGTAACAGCGGATCATTTTCTTTTCATTCTGGAGGTATATCAAAACATTTTCAAAGGAGTGGACAGAAGAATAAACTTTACCGAGTGCTGCAAAAGAGAGATGCTTCTTGTTGGTGAATTATCGCATACTATTTCCGGAAAGAGTGAATAAAAAACAGGAGCACAAGAATCTTACAATTTTGCATATCAGGCTATATATCTGTAACACCTATCAAGAATCTTTGGTGTGGAACAATGAAATCCTGACAGAGCAAGCTGTTGGCACCGAAAACTGTCCAGCGCAACACCAGGATGATCGTCGTGCTTTCGTGACGACGGACGGATGTTTTACGAGCAAAACAACAAAGGGTTCCCCTCACTTTCGTGGAGGAGAGAGCCGACCGTTTTACAGGCAAAACGGCAAAGGATCGCCACGCCCTAGGGCTGCTAGAACATGGCGGAGAAACGAACCAGAACGATACAGAAAACGATAAAGGAAAAAGTAAGCAGAACGTAAAGATAAATTGTATTGTTTCGATTGTGTCTCTTTTTTCCAATCGGCCATATGCCCATAATATATAGGCAGCCAGGTCTTCGGCAAATACACGGTTTGCTTTCTTAGCGTACAAGCCAATAATATATTCTAAGTTTGATTCGGTCACCGCCTAAACAGGTACGTGATATTACCTTAATTAGTTCGAGTACAACCGAATCGATTAGAAATTGTACGCCTCCTTCACGTAACTTGATAGCCTCCTGAACAGCCACAGCTTACATGTATTACGTGACACCTCCTGGCCATATTCACGTGGAAGCACTCCTTGCTTATGTCTAAAATATTCCGGCCAGGATGCTAATGATTCCAAATTACCGTTGATCATGCATGTGATCTTCCCTGATGATTCTTCCTGCGTGACCTTGTAAATTCAGGTTGGCACCTGAACTCTCCAAGCCCTTGTCCTTGGTAGCATGTGCAGCTCAAATCACCTCTGGTTGTAGCTAGGACTTGTCCTGGGCACCTCTAGAACTTAGCTCAACGTATCCCAGAATCCATCGAGGACTTGTCCTGCTACGTGCTAGTCTATGCAACACTCCATATATTTGTTGCGAGTAAATAGCTTCGTATACTTGGTCTGCCGCCACGGCATTTGTACTGCACTCCGATGAAGCCTGCATTTGAACTAAACCACAGCTCCGAATATATATGTCAACTAATAATCAATACATAACCATTTAAATTAATTTGGCCGATCATACAATCTAGCTAGCCAAATTAGGTCATCAACACATGCCCCCCTGTTTTTGGTATAACTAATACAATTGAATTTACCAAAAACACTATAATACTTTAGGACGATGTTAATAACTTCACATGCCGAAGACAATGTTCAGAGAACACATCGGCCAAAATTTTGCTTACGGTGATTTCTAAAATAACTCACCACCCATATTTTCTTAGGGCGATATTTGAAATAAGATATCGGCCATTCTATCATCAAATCATTGTAATCTATTGCCGATAAATCATTTTATCCGGCCACTCTAAGAGCATGTAACTTAAACTTCAAAGAATCGAAGCAATTTAATTATAACCCATCTATTATTCGGCGATAAAAACTCATCAACCAAGAATATCTAAAATTGACACCGAAATTTCCTATCTCTTATCTGACTTGGACTTTTAAATAAATAACTAAAGAAATTCTCAAATCATTAAGTTCTAAGTTGCTTGGTAATTCGGTTGTTTTTCATGTACCGAATCTATTTTGCAACATGCTGCTTGTCGCTGAATTAAACCCAACCAGCTACACATAACGTCCAACGGGCTTGACCTTTTTCAAACAACGGCTAGCATCGGTCTGTCTAATATGAAGAATTTGTCTCTGCTATAACCAGATGCCTGCTGTACTACTCACAACAAATCATTAGAAACCTCAATATGTGTAGCACCTATTGAAAATAAAATTCTAGCATGAATTGCAAATATATTCGGCCTTTTTATTTGTGCAAGATTTCCTAAATGGCACGAGGCTTCAAAACAATATCATGGAGAAATAACTAAACAACACCAACGTATCGGCCATTGCTTCTAGAGCTGAATCTACAAAATGCAATCTCCATGGTACTAAAGAGACAAGACTAAAAAGAATATTATGCTCAACACTGATAAAATTAAAACAATTTGGCCGTTCACAGATTTAAAAGATTCAAAAGCCAAATTATCAAAGCACAAGTATAAGCACAAATTCTAATGAGCACATACCTTGTCTCGGTTCCCAATAACTCTAAGGACGATGATAGAAACACACCGGCCATCTGTATTTACTTTCAAAAGATATAAACTATTCATCCATTAAAGTCTGTGCTGGCCGAAATTCTTGATGATGAGACAGAAATCTTCGGCCTTGTCGCTTGTTGATTTTATTATTTTTGTTCTCCATCTTTGTCGCTCTTTTCACAACAGGAGCTTGCACATCTTTCTTGCCTTGAGGTTCTCCTTTAGGAACCCATGCCATGTTCTTGCTTTTTAGCTTTTCAGCACTAAGCCGTTTCAGCTTCTTTTCTTGCCAACTTGATAAACCGAGTGGGCGTCCCGGCTGTGATTTTGTTTTGCATTGTGGCAAATCTTTTTTAATCTTGGGCACTTTCAACTTGGCTTGTTTTGACTCGACAATTGGGTCTTTGAAAGTTACTCGCTTCACTTCCTTGCCCATAGTAGCCAATGTCAATTCAATTGGCTTTTCATTATTTGGTGTTGAGTCTGAAGTAGCACACTTGCGTCCATCTTTTTTGACTCGGTATACTTGCTTAACTACTTCTTTCTTCACCCATGAGCCCCGGACCGATTCCTTTTTAGTGACACGGTCTTTGTCAAATGACTGTTGATCACTTGTTGATCTTTTTGGAGCTGCAAAATTTGGACGAGATGATCTATAATTAGATGGATAACGTGCCCGTGAGTCGTACCTTTCCCATGGTGGATATGAATAAAAATCAGCGTAGGGAGGTATCCATGACATCGGCATTGGTGGCCCAAAAGGATAATACGAATTTGTTGCATTGAATTCATCCATTCGCCAATCCCTGTCCTTAGACTTTCGCCTTGGGGTGATCTTGATGCTTTTGCACTACCTGACCGATAAGCACTTTTTGCTTCATTCTCTTTTTGATATTTTTCCAATAGCTGCTCAAAAGTGACTTTTGATTTCTTCCCTTTGTGCTTATCACGGCCTTTCTCTTTCTTGGTTTGGCATGCATCGATCTTTGGATTTTTGTGTTGCCCCCCAGTGCTAGATGTCTTCGTTATAGCTTTAATGGAATCTTCGCCTTCAAGATCATTTTTGATATGCTCTTCAACAATCTCTTCACTTGTAGGCGTGACCTCATAATCCTTGGTGTGTACCTCACCCCATTCGGCCATGAATTGTTCTTCACACTCTTTTTCCGATGTCTTTGAATACACACTTATACTAGCATCGGCTCTCTTGCAAAACTCTAAACTTGGCTTTATATTTCTGAAATCAAAATAATTAGAGCACATATGTCTCACTTGAAACCACACGTTTGCCAAGTATGAAATAAGCAAAGCTAGCCACGTGTACATAAAATGCATGGCATTGTGAATCAATATCATTGTACGACATGGATCACAGTACCTCATTAAACTTGACTTTATGTTTCTGGAACCGAAACAATTAAAGCACGCATGTCTCACTAGAGACCAAATGTAAGCCAAGTGTGAAACAAGCAAAGCTACCCATGTAGATATAACATGCATATGAAATACTGGGGAAAACTTTGACTGTAATAATTTGTTATTATCGGTCTCTCTAAATGGCACAATATGTTGACCGATATACTTTGTAAGAATTTTATTAGCAACAACTAAATTACTTCTCTCGATTGGTCTTTCAAAGTTTATAAGAATTTTGCTAATAGATGCATCAATAATAAAGTTTTGACCAAATCGGAAAATAAGTAAATTATCTGTTACTTTGAAGACGTTGGCATAGTATGATGATGACATAACCTGAAAAATACCTTGCTCCGCCTCTAGATAATTCTCCAACGCCTTGTCTTCTTCTTTCTCTGGTTTTTGTGCTTCTTCACTTTGATGTTCTTTGTCAACCGAACATTGTTCGGCTATGGTTTCCTTTTCTTCATGTTCATCGTTAGCCGAATTTTGTTCGGCTATATTTTCTTCTTCTTGATGCTCATCAACTTCTCTGGCACGAAACTCGTAGGGCAGCATGACAACGCCCTTACCTCCAGAAAAATCAAACATAGCAACTTCGCTATGCTCATCATCCTCTTGATCATTGAAGCTCGCTTCTTTTGATTCAACAGATTCGTCCAATGTATTTTTGTACTCGACTTTTTCCATAACCGAATTAACCATACTAGATGAATCATCTGTCTTGTCTTTATAAATTTCATTACCTTGCAAAGCTTCTTCCTTTATGAGCTGAGTGCCGAATGTATGAGAAGTGCTTGGCGTCGTTACTTTTTTTATGATGCCGTTCTTTGTCCTGACGTATTGCTTTAACTTTTCAGCTTTCCATTCTTCCATCTCCCACTCAATCTCACGTTCCGTCTCTCGCCAGTCATCTTCACATAAATCGTCAAGCGTGACGGCGAGCCGGTCATCCTCAATCTCACGCTCAACCTCACGTTCAGCTTCCTTCGGCCACGGGTTGCCGAAATCCTGCAATTGTGTAGAGGACGTACCACACGCTGCAACACTGGATGAGAACACATTAGTTTCTACCGAATTTTCTATTCGGCTATAACCATTGTCAGCGTACATATCTGACTTAACTCTGCCTGAATTTAATTCGACTTCAACTGAGTCAGCTACTATAGCCGGAGCAATCTTCAGATGTAAACTGGACTCGGCATGTGCATCGTTTGCCATACTAGCCAAGTTAACCTTTATTTGTTGATTAAGTCGCAGAATCTCATCTTGAAGTATTTTCTTCATCTCGCCAAAAGACTCATTAACCAAATCTTCCAGCGATTGCCCCCCGATGCTTTCACTTTCTTTCGGCAATGTAGTGTTGCCGAAATCTTGTACTTGTACAGGGGACGTGTCGTAAGCTGCAGCACTAGACAAAGGCATATTAGCTCCTACCAAATTTCCACTTATTCGGCTATAACCATTGTAAATGTGTGAATCCGAATATTGAAAATTATTAGTTGCACATGGTACCGAAAAGTTACTAGTAGAAGGTGCAGCACATGACGGTTGAAAATAATTGGGCAAATAACTAGTAGTAGCATGTCCCATTGCCCTGTCTATCGGCATGTTTGAAGATGAACTAGCATATTGTGAATTATTTGCCGATGAATAAAAAGATGAAACACTTGTTTGCATATTATTAAAATTTCTAACATTATGTGTTTCGTATTGATTAACCAAATTCGCCATGTTGGTCATCGGCATATGGTTTGCTGGGGTTGCCGATGCATGAGAATTCGGATCTACATGTTGCGCGTTGCTAAAATAATTTGAGGCGTATATATTATTTTGCATCGGCTCTTGCAGGTAGTTAAAACTAGGGCTAGCCGATCCAGTATGCATATCAGAATTTCTAGCAACATCAACATGAGAATAATTTGCATCTACATAAGAATACTGAAGATACATGTTACCGTTGTAGATTGCAGATTTTGATGACGCTCTCTTCGTAGCAAGAACGGGCCGGAAACCGCTCAAACTTCGTCCCCAGCGGAGTCGCCAAAATGTGTTGGCACCGAAAACTGTCCAGCGCAACACCAGGATGATCGTCGTGCTTTCGTGACGACGGACGGATGTTTTACGAGCAAAACAACAAAGGGTTCCCCTCACTTTCGTGGAGGAGAGAGCCGACCGTTTTACAGGCAAAACGGCAAAGGATCGCCACGCCCTAGGGCTGCTAGAACATGGCGGAGAAACGAACCAGAACGATACAGAAAACGATAAAGGAAAAAGTAAGCAGAACGTAAAGATAAATTGTATTGTTTCGATTGTGTCTCTTTTTTCCAATCGGCCATATGCCCATAATATATAGGCAGCCAGGTCTTCGGCAAATACACGGTTTGCTTTCTTAGCGTACAAGCCAATAATATATTCTAAGTTTGATTCGGTCACCGCCTAAACAGGTACGTGATATTACCTTAATTAGTTCGAGTACAACCGAATCGATTAGAAATTGTACGCCTCCTTCACGTAACTTGATAGCCTCCTGAACAGCCACAGCTTACATGTATTACGTGACACCTCCTGGCCATATTCACGTGGAAGCACTCCTTGCTTATGTCTAAAATATTCCGGCCAGGATGCTAATGATTCCAAATTACCGTTGATCATGCATGTGATCTTCCCTGATGATTCTTCCTGCGTGACCTTGTAAATTCAGGTTGGCACCTGAACTCTCCAAGCCCTTGTCCTTGGTAGCATGTGCAGCTCAAATCACCTCTGGTTGTAGCTAGGACTTGTCCTGGGCACCTCTAGAACTTAGCTCAACGTATCCCAGAATCCATCGAGGACTTGTCCTGCTACGTGCTAGTCTATGCAACACTCCATATATTTGTTGCGAGTAAATAGCTTCGTATACTTGGTCTGCCGCCACGGCATTTGTACTGCACTCCGATGAAGCCTGCATTTGAACTAAACCACAGCTCCGAATATATATGTCAACTAATAATCAATACATAACCATTTAAATTAATTTGGCCGATCATACAATCTAGCTAGCCAAATTAGGTCATCAACACAAGCATGATAGAGTTTTCTATCATTTCCCTTTTTTATATAAAAAGATGCTCGGGGAACTATAAGTTTTTCTCTGGAGTGGCCACAAATTAAGAATGGTCCAATAATATTAGTAGAGGCAATCACCACAGAATTTTCACTGTCCACCAAATCCCCACCGTCCATTATCAGTCGCCACGCTATAAATACACCCCTTCCTCCACGCAATTTGCTATAAGCAAGCAAGCATCAACAGTTGAACACCTGCATCGATCACACTAGCTAGGTTAGCATCACCATCTATCTGCTCTTAGAATGGCGCGCAGGAGCATGGCCTACTCCAACACGGACGGCTGCTTTGACGGCGGCCGGACCATGTACTCCAACACCACCACCGAGGAGTGCTACGACAACCCCAAGCACGGCCACGGCCATGGTCACAGTCATGGCATCACCAACATGTACTCCAACACCACCACCGACGAGTGCTATGACTCTGGCAGGAACGGTCACGGCCACGGCGGGATGAACATGTACTCCAACACCACCACCGACGTTGAGTGCTTCAACGCCGGCAACGGCCACGGCGGCGGCAGGACCATGTCCTACTCCACACCACCGAGGAGGAATATTACGGCGGCGGGGCAGGGCAACAGGGGTACTACAAGAGGGAGGAGAAGCGGCACAAGAACCGAGAGCACGTGGGCGAGGTAAGCGCCCTGGCCACCGGCGCCTCCGCCCTGAACAAGGGGCATGAGGTGAAGAAGGGCCCGGCGCACACACCGAGGCTCTTACTAGGTCGAATACGATTCTAAGATGTTGAAGATCGATGTTCTTTGCCGCCTTTACAACGAAATCATCTGCGTATCGGCCGGCAAAGAGCATATATACCGGCATGAGCAGTATCTACCTACTACGTATAGACTCCAATAAGATGGAGGCTACGTCGTCATGCAGGCATGCGTTGCTTAATTTCGGCCTACTTGTAATAAGCTAGTACGGAGTAGCTGCGTGCGTGCGTGCCGCTGATCACGCATGTACGTGCTCTGCGGTGTACATGTGCGTCTGCCATACGTGTGTATGGTTTCCGTGATCTAAGTCTCTTGGAAATGATAAATAAAAATAATAAATTATTATCAATCTTATTAGTACAGGGTTGTTTGTTGGCTGATTAACATTTTCTGGAAATTAAGCAACGCATTTAATACATACATTTTTCGGAAATTTGTTAATCCTGAAATACTATAGAGAGATTTTAGAGAATTAAGAAAAAATAAGAATTAACAATTCAGTAAAAAGTTAGCCTTTGCATTTTGCAAACAATATAGCTTTTAGAATATTTCAGGTTGTATGAATTTAAGACCCCTTAAATCTTTAATAATATTATTAAAATATTCACGTTTCTTCTAAATTTTTGATTTTCCATTCCAATTTTTTTATATATTTTATTTAAAAAATTGCTATCTAGGCTACCACATGTATGAAACCTCTACAACTCCGCTAAGGTCAGCGTTGACCCACTTTCAATGGGCCAAATGGTCAAATATAAGTGGTTTTGTTTGGTGTGCTTCTGGTATATATATTGGCGTGTATATTTGTGTGTGCATATGTATGGTTACCATGGTGTTGGACATCACAAAGTACTAATTATAAATAACTAATTACCACCACTGGCGTTGAGCGCTTCGACGCCGGCAGGAACTGTTGTCCCGTGGCCAGGTTGAGAGAGCTCAGGAGAGAAGGAAGGGTGGCATGTACATGTGAATATTTGCCACAATTATTGTGTCTTTCTATTGCCCCCATATATAGAGAAATTGATAGCCTACCAAGTAACCTTACACGTCACACCAGACTCCTATTTGATCTGACTATGATGTAATGACTCGCCATCCCTGTAAATGACGTCACAAACTCGGAACCAAATTAGATGACTTTTATCATGTCCTATCTAAATCTGTGAGAAAAATTGTGAAAAACTGCATTGCATTGCCACTTTAATTTAGACCAATTAAAGGGTAGAGGTTAGCTCTGTGCATTGAATAAATACATGTTGTCCTTGCAAACGCCGAAGCTAGCAAGCTATCTAGGTAAAAGAGTTAAAATACCAAAATTGGCTCAACCCAACTGACTAAAAGCAACAACACACATAGGGAACTTAGGTATATCTAGCAAGAAAACGGACACAATCAAGTAATGTTTATTTCAACTTGTGGGATATAGAAGATCATGTCTATCATTCTACGGTAACAGGGAAGATTTCCGTGCTGGCAGCACATCCACGTAGCAAGGTCGATAAGGGAATGAACCATAGACACCGCGAGCTTGGTGCATTTGGTCTTTCATTAGCTCGTGGCTGTCACCTAGATACTGCATCCTTGATGTGTCAAGATGATACGCCACCACCGCAGTGGCAGTTAGGAGGATGAGCGCATACTTGTGTCGATGGAATCCCATGATTCCACAGCGATCACCCCTCCTCGGCCGACCAAGGTGGGCGTCACCTCTAGCCACATCGATGAAGTTGTACTCGTTGGAGTTCCAGGATTCTTGAGAGTCACTTGTGCTACATAGTTCTTCGGCTTTACTGTTTTTTTTAGAATAAAAGGGCCACCCGCCCCAGTCCCATTCATATTGAACGAAACCAGCAGTCCGATACATCGTTTTACATCCTCAGGGTACAACAGAGTATCGCACCCAGACTTACATTTGCAACAACAAAAAGCATCTAAAGTTTTTCCACACAGTCAGCTAAAGCCAAACGAACTGCTCAGACAAGCTACCGAGCAACAAACACACTCTTTTAACAGACTACACCCCAGCTACACATAGATAAAATCAAACTTGTGCGGAGGAAGGAGGCCTCTCGATCACCTTCCAGCTCCCACCATCATCAATCATCACCAGGGAAGCTGCTTCCAGAGTTTGTGCCAGGTTTCGCGTAGTGGTTTCCCATTCTGCATCCATGCACAGGGACCCCAACTTCGCACGTTTTGACAGAGGGCCAGGCATCATCGACGGGTCGCTCACCCTGGATCTGGCCAAGTCAAGCATGGAGGGTTGCGAGCTACAGCTTCCAACTCCCCTACCAAACCAGCCATTATGTCCTCGGCAGCTCCTGAGAGAAGTATCTGCCACTGTGAAAGTGTGTAGATCAACTTCCTCCAGATCACCTGCATACCCAGCCATATATCTCTGTTAAAACACAAATTATTCCTAGTCTTCCATAATTCCCACATAATTGCAGCATGAAAGACATTAACCACTTCGTTTTTAGATTCACTAAGCCATAAGTTAGCAATCTTTTCGAAGGAGGCAGGATAGGTATCTCTTCCTGTTATCCTGCTCGCTACGTCCCATACCGCACTCGCTACTGCACACTCGAATAATAAGTGTTTACAGGACTCCTCCTCAGAGCAAAACAAACAGGAAAGATCCTCGACATGCTGTCTCTTCGCCAAGTTATCTCTAGTGAGTAATTTATTGTGAGAGACAAGCCATAGGAAAAAATGAATCTTAGGTGGCACTTTGATTTTCCAAACTGCATGCACATGAGTGGGTTTAATCCCCTTAAAATTAACAACCGCATACATGGAGCTAACTGAATACACACCTTTCGAATCAAATTTCCAGAGGATAGTGTCGTCGTCTGCACTAAGATGCAGCGACTCAACAATATTAACTAAATCAAACCACTGAAGTAAAAGTTTTTTATCAAAACATATCCTAAAGGAGAGCTTAACCTGGGCCCCATCCCACACCTCACAAACAGAGACATTATGCTCATTTGATAGTATATAAAGGTCCCAAAATTGGACGGCAAGACTAGTGTTGCCGAACCAATGATCTTCCCAAAACTTCACTTTCTTACCATTCCCAACCTTCCACTGATACCCAATTCTCGCTGCATTAGCAGCCCAAAGCACTCCTTTCCAAAAAGGGGAGACACCCTCGCTATTACAGTAAAAGATGTTAGGATTATTCACATCATACTTGTGATCTATAATTTGTTTCCAAAGTTTATTATCCTCTAGATTATACTTCTTAATCCAAGAGGCCAATAAACATAAGTTCATGTCCGCTAAGTTCGGGATACCTAAGCCCCCAAACTCTTTTTTCTGGGCAACTAAACCCCAGTTAGCTAAATGATACTTGTAATGCCCCTCATAATTGTCTCACAAACAGTGAGCCATCTGAGAATTTATGAGAGCTATTGCCCACTTAGGGAAGTTGATCACGCTCAGCAAATATAAAGGAATGCTAGCAAGCACACTTCTCACAAGTTCCAGCTTAGCCGCATGAGACATCAGCCTACCTCTCCATCCCGCAGCCTTCTTAATTAGTTTATCAACTATCGGCTGTAGGTCTTCCTTCCTTAGCTTACTATAGTGTAACGGTACCCCTAAATATTTCAGAGGAAACGTTCCAATCTTACAGCTAAGAATTTGAGCAAAAGCTTGCGCTTCATCCTGATCCACATTAATAGGAACTAAATCACATTTGTGGAAGTTGATTCGCATACCAGATAATTGCTCAAAACAGGAAAGCAACCATTTTAAATTCATGGCACACTCCTTGTCAGCTTTCAAAAATAAGAGGGTATCATCAGCATACTGCATGCTGATAATACCACTCCCACTAAACCCATGCAAGAGTCCTGTAATCAGGCCATTATCAGCAGCTTTAATCAGCATTCTAGTGAATACATCAGCTACTAAATTAAACAAAATGGGGGAGGCAGGATCCCCCTGCCTAACTCCCCTATTACTAACAAAAAACTCACTATTGACATCATTGATCCTTACCCCAACAGATCCTTGATCCAACAAGGATTTGATGCGATACAGGGTTTTCTTGCCAAAACCCCTGGCTTCAAGCATTTTAAACATAAAGCCTCTATCGACCCTATCGTAAGCCTTCTCATAATCTAACTTGAAAATGAAACCAGCTTGACCACTATGATATACCTCATGAATAATTTCATGGGCAGCCACCACACTCTCCAAAATAAATCTCCCTCTAATGAAGGCAGTTTGATTAGGAGAGATCAAATCGGCACACACCGCACCCAACCGATTTGTTACACACTTAGAAAAAAATCTTGAAGCTACAATTAGTCAGAGCAATAGGTCTGTACTTCTGAATAGTTGTAGCCTCAGGTTCTTTCGGAATTAAAGTTAGCAGGGAGAAGTTAAGCCTAAAAAGATCCAACTCTCCCTTTTCCCAGTCCCTAAACAGGTTGAATAAATCCACCTTAATCAGGTCCCAAAATTGTTGATAAAATAAAAAGGACAGGCCATCAGGCGCAGGTGCTCCTTCAGCATAGGAGCCGAAAACCGCAACCTTAATTTCCTCTTCAGAAAACTCGCTTTCGAGGAAATTATTTTGTTCACAACTTACTTTGTCAGCAGGATCCCAGAAGTCACCAGATAATTGGACATCTAACTTATGATCAGAGCAGAACAAAGATTTATAAAAGGAAACAGCAATTTGGAGCATACCCATAGTATCCTCCACCATACCAGAAGGGCCTTCAAGAGCAGTAATCTGCTTCTTCCTCCTTCTTTGGTTGGCAATGGCATGAAAGTATGCAGTATTCCTGTCCCCTTCCAAGATCTGTTTCTCCCTCGACCTCTGCCTTGCCTTAATCTCTTCTCTCTTCCAGATCTCTGTCAATTCAGAAGCAATTAATTTCATTCTACTCTTAGAATTAGGAGATAAACAAACGGTTTCAGAGCAAATATCGAGCTGATCATATTCCGCAACCAACCGCTGTTTATATTTAAATTGGGCTGATTCTACATTAGCACACCACCCTTTTGTTCCTCTCCTCAAAATCCTAACCTTAAATTGCCAAATATCCATAGCTTTATTAAGGCGACAAGGGGTATTCCAGGATTTATACACCACATCCCTAAAACCCTCCACTTGTAGCCACCATTTTTCAAACCTATATTGTCTGATTTTTGGTGGTACAAAGGCCCCAGTATCGACCACCAAAGGCGTATGATCACTACCAAGTCTTGGCATAGTTGTAACTTGGCACGCAGGGTACAAGCTCTCCCAACAGGTAGAGATAAATACCCTATCTAAGGTGGCCATCACCACAGCCTCCTGATTATTACTCCACGTATATTTCCTACCAGCACTTCGCAACTCTATTAGCCCATAACTATTGATCCAATCATTAAAAAGATTGGCCCAATTTTGATTTATGGCTCCAGTGCTTTTCTCACTACGATCTGTAATGAGATTAAAATCACCTCCAACGAGAGTAGGGCCAAACCAACTTGCCATAACCCTATGCAACTCATTAATGAATTCCAGCTTATGTTCCTCATACGCAGTACCATAAACTGAAATTAACCTCCACACTACAGCATCTTTTTTCGTTTTAATTAAACAAGAGATGCAGTTTTTGTGGATATGCCACGACTCAACAATAAATACCTCACTGTTAATCCCAACTAGGATACCCCCAGCGGTTCCAACAGCAGGCAGCCAGTTCCACACAAACTTTCCATGTCTGTCCAGAACTAGCAATTGAGCTGATGTAAAATTCTCTTTCTTAGTTTCAGAAAAACAAATAAAATCCGGGTGTTTATCTCTAATGAGATCCCCAGTCCTCAACAACTTGTCAGGTCTATTGAGACCCCTATCATTCCAAATTAGTCCTACTACCATTGGATTTAAATTGTAGTTTTCTCCTACCACCTCTTTTCCTGTTAGCCACCTCAGTCCAGGGTGACTCACAGTCAGAGGTCTCACTAAGGTGAGGGTTTTCAACAAGAGGTGCATCCTCATAATCGGTTGCAACCTCACAGTCACTAAATGTGACAGGGACATCTAAATTAGCAGGTAAAAACATGTCAGGATGGTCCTCCTGGAAGCCTTGTAATCTTCCAGTCTCAACCACCTTGATACATTCAATGTTTTTATCCACCTCTTCCTCAGAAGACCCTAAGATAACTCCTGCTAGCCTAGCTTTTTGCATAAGTGCAGCATTATCTAAAGCAGCAAAGGAATTATCGAGGGAAACTTTTCGAGTACCTTTAGGGATTTCAAGATCCTTAACTTTCTTTAATTCCTGGGCTTTCTCCACCATGGTTCTTCCATCCCTGGCAATTCAGGCACTCATCCTTCGGCTTCACTGTCGTCACTTGTGCTACTTAGTTCTTCGGCTTCACTGTCGTCACTTGTGCTACTTAGTTCTTCGGCTTCATTGTCGTCACTTGTCCTACTTAGTTCTTCATTGTCGTCATCTTCCTCCTCGTTGTCATAGTTTTCGGCTTCGCTGTCGTCCTCTTCCTCCTCGTCGTCATAGTTTTTGGCTTCATCGTCGTCATCATCCTCCTCATCGTCATAGTTTTCATCATCGGACATGTCATCCTCACTGCATATGCTTTGTGCATGGTTTTTATCTTCGAACAGGCTGACTAGATCATCGTATCCGCTTTCAAGAACAACCCCCCATGTCACCGTCGGTTTTATTGCAAGAGGGTCAAGCATATGACAATGTGGGTTGAGGTTGGCCTCGTGTGCAAGCATCCAACCTAGTTGACCTTCCGTCGATTCTTTTAGCATCCATACTCGGAGCTGCAGATGTTTGATCGCCACGTAGTGAATCCCTCGCAGAAAGCTTGCCTAAACAGAATTTGTGGGCACTGGGCAGTGTGTACCAGCCATTTTTAGGGCAAGATTCCTCGGGCAGCTCGACCATATCATATGTCCTGTTTAAGGGGCGTAGGATCATGAGGACACTCTTGTGGCAATGCATGTATAGAGACCCGCGCCAGTAGTCGGATGACCACACCGTTTCTTCATAGAGAGGAGGCAAAGTGGTGACCAAGTCATAGAGGTGCCCTGGAGCACAACGTCCAGGCGTGAACCTCCGGTTATCCCACTGCCCGGTGCGAGACGCGTACACGCTGAAATACACCACCTTTTCCTTCAGTTCCTCCCTAGGCCCCTCCGGGCCTTGCTCTGGTCTCGCTGGTAGTGATTCCTCAAATAGCATATCTGAAGATGACGACGACTTGAGTGATTTCTCTTCCAATTCATCTGCCTTGATTGGGGAACCAAACTCATCCGACTCTTCTCCAAACAATACAGATGAATGTGTTTCATTATCTTCTTCAATGGAGTTGGGTAAGTAGTACTCCATCCATGCTTGCTCCATATCTGTCTCTTCTTCAAACAATCCATCGTCATCTAGCTCCTCTTCTTCAGACAAGTGGTCTTCCCCAAACAACGAAAAAGACACCGGCTGGAACCCGCCCCGAAAGATGAACACCTCGTAGTGCAGCGAGACCGCCGGGTCAAAGGCGAGGAACATGGCGCTGTCACGGTGCGACGGGCATCCCAGGCGAGCACTGCACCATACCGTGGCCGGGTTGCACACGTAGTAGCCTTCGTCGCCCCCCTCGTCCTCGAGGAGGAGGAGACCGTTGCAGGAGTGACGCACGGTGGCCCAGCCGTGCCGAAAGACGGGGCGTCGAAAGACAGGCTCGTCGGCGGCGCGCCGTCGGTCCTGCTCGACCAGCGGGGCGAAGAAGGCCGACTCGGACTGGCACCCGTTCTTGGTGAGGAAGATGCCGGGGAAGGCGCCTGCGGGGAAGTAGTGCGGGAGTAGGAGGTCTCGCCCAATTGATTAGCAAGAAATTTCGACATGCCCACCTAGTGTTCCGAATTTTGTTTGGATTTTTCTGTAGGAAACATGAGTAGCTAATTGATTAGCAAGAAATTTTGACATGCCCACCCAGTTTTTGGATCACATGGCAAATTACGATATCATCATACAAGTGACTGGAGCAGTAAACTAGCTGGCTACAGTTCCAACTCAAAGAGAAATGCAACTTAAAATTACAAACACCCAAACCATTACACCTTCGGGGATTTCACTGAATACTAGTATTACTACAAGACTCCAAACAGTGTTTTGTACACATCAACAGTATGGCAGCACGACCAATGCCGCCGCCCGAGCCAGAACGGAGGCACCGCTCGGCGACCGGCGAACAACACCAGCTCCTCTAGAAAGAAAGCAGCTGCTGCGAGAATGCGAAGTAGCACCCAGCGACGACACTCCATGAAATCGTTCAAGCTCATGATCCGTCCACTCCCCATGGGACTGTGCTGAGTTTTTGACGATTGTGGTCTTTGGCGGAGAAAAGAGGAGTGGAATATGATGCCATAAGTAAACAGGTCGTATCTGTTTTGGGCCCATATTACCCCCAATCTTAGAACAGATATTAATGCCCAGATTTCGAACATGCTTGTCTTCGTGACTCCGTGTCCACCAAATCCACATCAGATGACAAAACAAGATACATAACAATAAATATGAAGCTCGACATGATCAACGAGAGCCAAAATACAAGCTATATACTAGGATTGATGGAGGCTAGAGAGCCATCCAAGGAGTGACAAAGGAGCAACCCTTTCATGATGGATGGGTGAGCTTATAATGTGCAGAGAGCTGAGGTTTGTAGTTTGGGGTGGATAAGATAAAGTCATGGAGAGGACAACTTGGTGCGGTGTACGAATGAAAATGTGAAAGAGAGCGGAGTACTGGGTGCTATCACCACCTCCTATATCTTCAAGGATAAAAAACATAAAAATTTGTACATCGATCATATATGATTACGCTAGCCACATGTCGCGTCATGGTAGTACACCTGAAAGTTTATTATCGCGAAGGGTCAAGTGTACTAATTTCAGCAACTGTCCAATCTCGAAAGGAATTCTTCCCTCTATTTGATTTGATTCCAAACTCATGTATTCCAGATTTGAAAGTTGGCCTAAACTCGAAGGAATCTTACCCACTAGCAAGTTTCCGGAGAGATCCAAGTACCCCAGATTTATAAGAAGAAAGCCTAAACTCGGAGGAATGTGACCCACTAACGAGTTTCCGGACAGATCTAAGACGAACATAGTTGAAATATTGCCTAATTTCAGAGGAAATTGACCCACCAACAAGTTTGCGGAGAGGTCTAAGTAGGTCAGATTTGAAAGAGAACCTAATTCCGATGGAATGGCACCTACTAGGGCGTTTCCGGACAGATCCAAGTACGCCAGATTTGAAAGAGAACCTAATTCCGATGGAATGGCACCTACTAGGGCGTTTGTGGACAGATTTAAGTAGAACATATTTGAAAGATTGCCTAATTTCGGAGGAAATTGACCCACCAACAAGTTTGCGGAGAGGTCTAAGTTGGCCAAGTTGGAACAGTTGGTGAGTGAATCAGGAATTTCCCCATTTAAATGGTTACTGTGCAGGTAAAGTAGCTGCAGTTGTTGGAGATGGCCTAGCATAGGTAAGGGGCCAACGAAGTTGTTAAATGACAGGTCAAGAGATGTAAGGAATGTCAGGTTTCCAAGAGAGGACGTGATTTTGCCCACTAAATTCAGGCCGCTGAGGGTAAGCCCGGTGACATGAAACGGTCGTTTGGTAGTGCAGGTGATACCATTCAGGGTTCAACATTTCGTTTTTAGTTTTTCTTTCGTCCCTGACCGAGATTCGCAAATTTCGAGAAATTAACGAAATTTCGAAGAAAAATTTCAAATATTTCGACCAAATTCAAATTCTAGCTTTAAAAATAATTTAGAAAAATAAATGAAAGAGAAGGGAATCGAACACACAACCATGGATACCACTGACTGGACGCTGAAACAACAGAGTAAAGCAATATTTCTGATGTATGTTTGATAGCAGTTTCTTATAAGCAATATCTATCTGATATTTTTAAATTTATTCGAAATTTTCGGCCAATATTAGCTGTTCTCGCCCCTCTACGAGATTCGTTAATTTCGAGAAATTCGTCCGAAATTTCGACGAAACTTTTTTCCCTGATACCATTCCATCGACAGAAGTGGGAGTTGCTGGTCCAGTTGCTCAAAGCCTTGCGTGGATCGTGGGTGATGCCGCCCCGGAAGTCGAGCAGCGCGTGCAGATCCGCGCTGTTCTCGTGGATCTTTGCGCAATGGACGCCGCCGACTCCATTACAAAGCAGCAGAAGCAGTCCCGGTAGCAAAAGCATGCCGAGTTTTGCCGATTGCTCGGAATGATACATGATCAAGGTACCTGGTATCCGTGGCCGGCAAGATATAGATGTCAACAACTCGAAGGTATTGGGAACAAGCTTACGATCAATTCAGAAATATATGCACGGTGAGAGTACACAACTCAGTGCAAATCGAAATAATGAGCACTAATTAAGGGAGGGAACAGCGCACCTCTGCTCGGCTGGAGATCGCAACACGGCAAGCCGTCTCTGCTTGGTTAAATTTGCCGGGTGGTGTCTGCCTTGTGTGTGAGCTGAGAGGAATATATGTTCCTTTTTTCTCACGGGTCGGTCGTTTAAAAACATGTTTGCTCACGTCCACACACCTGCATCCATCTTAGCTGCACGGACGACCTTTGAGTCCGTCAAACTTTTCAGTAAACGCTATTACTACTTTTCAGCGCCTCGCCAAATTGTACTCCAAAGAAGACGTAAATATCTAGTCGATATGGAGTTGTGTGGTTTCACTGCTGGAGTGCGTTGCTGTCCGGACAAGATTTTTTGGGCATGTTCAAAGAAAGACGTGTGTACCCACTCGATACGGACGGCCCCGATTGGATGGTCCGGTTGATTTCCGCCGGATTCCACGGTCACTGATCGGTCGTATTTTTCGCTGGAGCTACGCAGGTCCGTGGGAAAATACCCCCGAAATTGGTTAATATCCAGTGAACCAATCGGGCCCCTATACAGGCATAGAAAAAATTGGACTAAGATTGCAACAAATAATGGTAGATGAGTGCTTAAAAAGAGAAAATCTAGGTTGCCCTGTTTCATCTCACGTCAATGTCTAGTTCTAAGATATTTAAAAAATCGTAAGCCTTGAAGTAACATTCTAGGGATAGAATCAACTTCAGTTTGTTGGATATGGTTCAGTTTTGCTCAGGAATACATCATGGTCAGTATCATCTCAATAGTGAAAGAAGCAACAACAACTGCCCTTCGTCACTTCTCGTTCCAAAAGTGCATGTTTTCACTAGCTAGAACCCCTCAAGACACAACACAGCACAGAAGCACGGCAACCATGAAGTGGCAATACAAGTAAAACAGCCTTCTTCAATGGATCCTCAAACCAATAACAAGTGGTTCCACCAATCACAACCACAAGAAAGCACATAACGCTTTCAAAAATATTCAGATCCAACAAATCCATGGCTCTAAGGAAATGCATAACGATCCAGGAGAATAGTAGCGCAAGACCCAACTTAATTTAGAGTATATAAGAAAACTAATCTCAATTCTCCAGCAAGCAAAACCACAACTCGCTGCGTTACATTTCACTCTCAGACATCAAAACTCATTTAGTAGTGGGTGTAACAGAGGAGCATGCTAACACAGACGGCATCATCTAGCTTCGATGCTTAAACCTCCTGGACGCTCAAACCTGAAAAAAAAAAGACAACATTACAGTTAGTAGCTGCAAGATTTCTCAAAAATATGCAAAATCTATATGCACAGCAGCAACAAGTAGTTCAGTAGAGCTTTCATAACATTCCAGATCCATGCAAACTAGAATAATAAAAAGATAGCATTAGACCTGACAAAGTATTCAACTGTTGTGCGGCACTCATACACTAGTAGTGCAATGACTTCTGAGCAGCAATCTATGCAGACAGGATAGATTGTGGATTGTGTATAAGTTGCAAATACTCTGGAAAACCAATTGTTCGCATCATAGAGGAAGAAGCTTGTAATATACTTCATAGCTATTGGCCAACTCAACTGCTGACAATAAGGGGTTGTCTTCAATGGTCACATCCCTCGGATCTCATAGCTACTTACTGGCCATCACCGATGAACTTTCAAGTAGTTTTAGCAACAAGCCACATGTCGAAAGAAACAAAGACTAGAATGGCTTGAAACTATAACTAACGGAGCATCCATCTCTGGTACGATAATTGTTCTTCGTCAGGGACACTGGTAATTACTTGAGCTAGCTGAACAGTAGAAACTGAGTGGAACAAAGGCAAACATACTGATGTCCCTCAGATCTCATAGCTAATTTGGCCATCATCGACGATTCCAAACAATGGTTTTAGCCCCAAGCCACCACCAACTCATCAGAATTGTAAGACAGATGGCTTGAAGCTAAAACCAGTCATCAACCATCTTTGGACCTAAATTTTATCTTCACTGGGACATCAACTGCATACACCCTGTGTAACTGAAAAATGCAGTGCCAAATAAAAGAAATCGAGAAATTTCTTGTTGCTGTTTGTTGTGCGTAATGATTCGCTAAAAAAAAGACTTGGTTCGAATGGTCGCATTTCCCCAGATCCCATAGCTATTGGCTATGACAGATGAACTTAAAAGCAAACTAGTTTTAATCACAAGCCCCACGTCAAAAGATATAAAGACTAGAATGACTTGAAGCTAAAACTAATCGAGCATTCATCTTTGGTACTACATTTTTTTTCTTCATTGGCACTGTGGCACACTGCTACTTGAGCTAGATACTACAAACACAACTACTCAACAGAACAACAAATACACAGCTGACCAGTACAAACCAAGGAGAAGGAAGGATCCTGCTGCACTCATATTAATGTCCCTCGGATCTCATAGCTAATATGGCCATCACTGATGATTCCAAACAATGGTTTTAGCCCCAAGCCATCATCAACTAATCAGGGTTGTATGACAGATGGCTTGGAGCTAAAACCAGTTATCAATCATCTTTGGACCTAGATTTTTTCTTCACTGGGACATCAAGTGCATACACACTATGTAACTGAAAACTGCAGTGCAAACTAAAAGAGAGAAATTTTTTGTTGGTGTTTCTTGTGCATAACGATTACAACTTAATACACAGCTCAACAGAGCAGTAATACACAGCTGAGTAGTACGCAGAAGGAAGGATCCAGCTGCAGTCATATTGATGCCCCTCGGATCTCATAGCTAATATGGCCATCACCGACGATTCCAAACAATGGTTTTAGCACCAAGCCATCATCAACTCATCAGAGTTGTATGACAGATGGATCACCTTTGGACCTAGATTTTATCTTCACTGGGACATCAGCTGCATATACAGTGTACAACTGACAGATGCAATGCGAACTCAAAAAAAAAGAAGCTTGGCAAACCCAAGCATGCAAGCCACAAAAAACTTACACATACAAATCCAAGTAGAGTTTATCATCCCACGTTGCTAGAACAAACAGGTAGAATGTCTAGTTTATCACCGACGATTCCGCACAATGGTTTTAGCCCCAAGCCATAATCAACTCATAAAAATTGTACGGCAAATGGCTTGGAGCTAAAACCAGCTATCAATCATCTTTGGACCTAGATTTTATCTTCACTGATACATCAACTGCATACACACTGTACACCTGACATGCCAACTCAAAACAAGAGGCTTGGCAGACCAAGCATGCAAGCCACAAAAAACTAACACATACAAATCCAAGTAAAATTTTATCATCCCACATTACATGAACATGCAAGTAGAATGTCTAGTAACAGAAATCAGGTCGACGTGGTGAATTTACGTAACTGGCGGTAGGGACTGCTTGAG
The DNA here is from genome assembly GCA_947311845.1 of Poa pratensis. Taxonomy (NCBI): domain Eukaryota; kingdom Viridiplantae; phylum Streptophyta; class Magnoliopsida; order Poales; family Poaceae; genus Poa; species Poa pratensis. Next base: position 51,310,920 of record CAMZMU010000061.1, read on the forward strand.
CTTGTTGGCCTTGTCGGCGTCGAAGACGCAGAGGGTGTAGAGGTAGCGGGAGCAACGCACCTTGAACTTGACGGCGTCCTTGGTCCGCTTGATGCGCACCGAACGCGCGTCCTTGCGCCGCGCCGTCAGCAGGAAGTCCTTGATCTCGTGGATCTGCTTCGGCTGCAACAAGGTGACGAACCAAAACACGACGCGTAGAATCGTTAGGATATTTAGACTCATGCAAGGGAATGTCTCCGTTGTGAGGAGATGAGGATGGTTCTCACCATGGCGGACGACGAGGGAGGTCGCCTGTGCGAGGTGGAGGCGGCGGCGGCGGCAGGGTGGAAGAGGAGAGGAGAAGGAGGAGACCGTGCTGCTCCGCGCATTTATGCTGGGGTTAACCTAGGCCCAGGTATAGATGGGCCAGACGGGCCGGCGCAAAGGAAAGAACGGCACTATTTTTTGTGTTGCTCGGTTGTGTGGAAAATAAATCTTTTACCTTAAGGGCAGCTCTAACGGGCTGGCGCATACGAACATGTAAATATGTCCCTTTTTATCTGTTTGGGGTGGGTTTGGAGTGTCCGTCCGGGCTTGTCCGCGCAGTGCTCCCAACAGTGCCCCGCATCTTTAGCACGGACATCTCTATTTTTTTTTTAGCATAGAGGTCATGGCCGGAGATAGGTCGCAGCTTGACCACCGCGGTGGCCTCCTCTGCTCTCGCCAACGAAGGCTCGCACGGGATGACGGCCTCTATAATGCCTGGCGAGGACGCACGGGATGGTGGCCATGTAGTAGTACACACGCAACAGCACAGGAGGGAGCAGAGTTGCCTAGCTTGGAGCACGCCGCCGTGTGCGGGAGTCGCCGCAGGAGCTCCGCTTGGAGCACGCCGCCAGCTCCCTCGCCCGCGCCTACCAGCACGCTCCAAGCTCGGCCAGCTTCCCTCGCTCAGGCCAGCGTGCGTCGCCGTCACGGAGCTGCACGACGTTGCCCAAGAAGAGAGCGCGCCGCGAGAGGAAGCCGGTCACGCCAAAGGCCTAGCACGTCGTCGCGGCATCGCGCGCCATGGCCGACCATCCGTGGCGCAGGTGTACGCGGCCACCGAGCCGGCGGAGAGCAAGCAGTAGGTGGAGCGCGAGGTGGCCAGGAGCAGGACATCCGCCGGCACTGCCTTGCCGGATCTGGCCGGCAGCGGCGCTCTACGACCTTGTCGGAGGCGGTGTGCTCGATTCGGACGAGAGGCGGATGGGATCGGATGGGATCGTGGGTGCTAGTTGGGGAAAAAGAGAGAGAAAGAACGAGGGGAAAGGAGAGAGAATGAGTGGACCTGCTCTTTGTGTCGCTGTGGTATGGGGCAGGCCGGACACGAGAGCGGACAGAACGGACACGGGACAGTGTCCGGCTCACCCCAAATCCGGATCAAATTTGGGCCACGTTTGGTCCAGAACGGAGAGTCCGCCAGCAAAATGTCCGTTTGCGCCAGCCCGTTGGAGGCAGTCATTTGTCCGACCGGACAAAAACGGACTCAGCTGGTCCGTTTGCGCCAACCCGTTGGAGGTGCCCTTAACAAAGCATATTCCCATCGACAGCGAGGCGCTCGTGGTGACTTCAACAATCACAAGAATTGATCCACCGGCTCAGTCTCTCGGAGGTGCTAATAGGGTAGGGTGTGCGTGTTTGTGTTCATAGAACTGAGTGTATGCGCGTGTATGTGAGCGTTTGTGTTGTACTATGTTTTGTAAAATAAGAAGGGTTCACCGGATAAAAAAAGATGAGGAGGGTTCACGCCAGCTGGCAATGACCACTTATATATTAGAGACCCTGACCCCAAATAAAAGGAAAAATATAGACTAGTCCCGGCATTTTACGAATATACCAAACCCACACAACACGCAAGAAAAGCCAATGTTGAGCCCAAAACACCACTTTGCACTCCCACCATTGTCGGAGAGAAGTTGTCGTGACTGTCTTGACACGAATAAACATGGGACACTCCGATACAGATTAAGAAGCCAACGGCCTGAAGAGTTGCACCAACGCGAAACAACCAGTATCATCGAGGGTAGCCTCGTCCTCTTCATGGCACATGGTCGACACCCTCCGCATTGTCCACCTTTTGGAGCCGCCACCCTAACATCTGGTTGCACCGTTACGTCTAGCAAACTTTTTTTTTTTTTGCAAGGAAAAGAGCTGCTTACATTGACACCATAGCAAACTGCCTAAACCACTTTCCGGAAATGCCATTTCAACGTACCACAACTCTCGCTCGAGCCACGCCACCGCTCAAGCTAGTCGCCCGCAATCCAAACTGCACATGGCAAAGCGCTCGTGGACCATCGACTCCGGATGTTGGTGCCATCTAGCTTAATCAGGGTCCGCAACCTAACATGTGTAACTGTATTAATCAGATCTTAGCTAAAACATTGTATTTAACTTAATATTATCATAGAACATTACGTACGGGAGCACCATTTTGACTCTCGAGCTCACCAAGCTCCTCCTGTCCGATTTTGAAATTCAAAAACATATTCAGACACTTCGCAAAAATCTGAAAAAAAAATGGACAACAAACATATGATAATGTACTAAGTATGTGAAGTTTCATGGTGAAGTGGCATTTCTGTTGCTCTGTACAAAAAAGCAAAAGTATTACTCATCCGTGGCAACAAACACCCAAAATGAGCACTGCTTTTGATTTATTTAATTTTGCACAGAGCACTACACATGGGTATTTCACCATGAAATTTTGAACATAGTTAGAAAGCTATCATATGTGTGTTCTCCTTTTTTCAGACTTTTTAAAGTCTTTTCATATTTGTTTATGAATTTCGAAAGCGGGCATGAGGATGTGAGATTGGGAGTCGAAGTGGATTTTTGATTGTGTACCATGTACTCCCTCTGTCCAATAATAACTGTGTCAAGTTTGCCAAAAAAATAGATGTATCTAGACATAAAACATGTATGGATACATCCACTTTTTGACAAACTTGAGACAGTTATTGTTGGACGGAGGGAGTAGCTTTCTTCTAGCAGTATAGTACTAGGTACTCGGAAACAAACCGTGCTCAAACTAGTTATTCTACATGGATTCGGTGTCTGAGTCGACCTCTGTAGAATAGTATGTGTACTATATCTATATTTTGGTCATGTCAGAGGGACTGATATGTAAAAATGTAAACTCCGTAAAATAAAGGAAGAGGGGAGACGAGGACTAGAGTGTTCTCAAGTTCTCCACCGTCACTCTGTTCTTGCTCAAACCTCCTGTTGATTTTCTTGTCAATACCAGTCTAATTCTAGAGTGATTTCAACATGGTATCAGAGCTATCAATCTGAGGGCTCGTCCGTGCCTATAGTTGGGTCTGGAACAGTTAATTGTACTCCATTGTTGTCACTAACTCCAGTTCTACATGTGCCTAAGTTCCCCGTCAGCTTACTATCAATTAGTTCCATCACTAAAAATCTACATTGCAGGGCTATATTTGAACCGGAGTTTTGTGCATTTCAGGAAATGAAGTCCGGAAAAATGCTTGGGACTGGGACTGAGCAAGGTGGCCTATACTACCTCGACAATGCATCTCCAGAACTTGCTCTTGCCTCCAAATACCGCTCACCCACAGATGAGTTGTTGCTACTCCATTATAGATTGGGCCATCTTTCATTCCAGTTATTAGGTCGAATGTATCCGTCTTTGTTTAGTTCATGTTGTAAGGAAAAGCTTATATGTGAAGTGTGTGAGTTAGCTAAGCACACAAGAAGTAGCTATCCTAGTAGTGCTGAGAGGAGTAAAGTACCTTTTGAAGTTGTGCACTCTGATGTTTGGGGTCCATCGACGGTAACCACTTGTTTGAGAGAACGTTGGTATGTTACTTTTATCGATGGACATAGTCGTTGTACTTGGCTATATTTACTAAAACATAAATCCGAAGTTATGTCTGCCTTTAAAAATTTCTATACACTGGTGTGTAATCAATATGGTGCAAAAGTGAAGGTGTTCAGGTCAGACAATGGAACCGAATATATCAACAAAGAATTTTCAGATTTCTTGTCCTCATTGGGAATTGTACACCAAACTACTTGTGTAAGTACGTCAGAACAAAATGGGGTAGCCGAACGGAAGAACAGACATCTATTAGAAGTGGCTAGATCTCTTATGTTTATGATGAATGTACCCAAGTTTCTTTGGGGAGAAGCGGTGAAAACAGCTGCATATTTAATCAACCGCATGCCTTCGAGAGTGTTAAACTTCAAGACCCCAATTGAGTGTTTAACCGGCACTAACTCATTTATCGTCCCTCCAAAGGTTTTTGGGTGCACTTGCTTTGTCCATGATTACAGGAATTCTGTTGGGAAACTAGATCCACGAGCAATCAAGTGCATATTTGTGGGCTATTCACCAACTCAGAAGGGATATCGTTGTTGGAGTCCATCAGAAAGAAAGTTCTTCATAAGTATGGATGTAACCTTTCTAGAGAAAGAACCTTTCTATTCATTCAAGCGTAATGATGGCAGTAGCGGCGATGATGAAGGGGAGACCTTAACTGACAATTATAATTCTAAAGGTTCAGTTGTTATTCCCGTGTTTGACAAAATTCATAGTGACCATACAACTCAGGGGGAGGAGATCTTAGGAACAAATGATGATGGTCAGGTATGTAATCTACCTGAGAACACTGAAGTTGAAAGCTTCATTGATAATATGTCTCCTACTAATAATAGGTCTCCTGCAAGATTATCTAATCTTGATGATGTACCTCTGGTTACAACTGGAACCGAAGGTTCATCACCACCAAGTGAGACTACTTCAGATGTCATGGAGGAAAGAGGTACACACAATTTGATCTCTCCATCAGTTGATCAACCCATTGCTTTAAGAAAGCCGCCTAGACACACAGATGTACCTGCACGGCTTAAGGATTGTGTAGGCTACAAACATGACATTGCAAAGGTTGTTAATTATGAAAGATGTAGTCCAACATTCAGAAGTTTCTTAACTTCTTTGGATAACGCTTCTATTCCAAAAAACTGGAAGGAAGCAATAAATGATAGTAAGTGGAAATCTGCCATGTTAGAGGAAATGAGTGCTCTAGAAAAAAATAACACTTGGGAGTTGGTTAATTTGCCATCTGGTAAGGAGCCTGTTGGGTGCAAATGGGTCTACACAGTAAAATATAGTCCAGATGGCAAGATTGAGAGATACAAAGCCCGATTAGTTGCGAAGGGATATACACAAACGTATGGAATAGATTACGAGGAAACATTTGCACCAGTTGCTAAGATGAACACCATTCGGACATTGATTTCATGTGCATCAAACTTTAACTGGGATCTGCATCAGCTAGACGTTAAAAACGCGTTTCTTCACGGGGACCTTCAAGAAGAAATTTATATGCATATTCCTCCTGGCTTTAGCACTGTTCAAACCCAGGGAAAAGTATTGAGATTGCATCGCTCTCTATATGGTCTAAAACAGTCTCCCAGGGCATGGTTTGATCGCTTTAGACGAGCCATAATTCAAATGAAATACAAACAAAGCAACGCCGATCATACATTGTTTTACAAGCGTGATGGTGACAACTTGGCTCTTCTAATTGTCTATGTTGATGACATAATTATCACAGGGAATTATGAAGATGAAATTAAGAAGCTGAAGAAGCACTTAGCGCAAGAATTTGAGGTTAAAGATCTTGGATCGCTTCGCTATTTCTTGGGAATTGAGGTATCTCGAAGTCGGAAAGGTATTTACCTCTCCCAAAGGAAGTATATTCTGGATTTATTGTCAGAAACCGGAATGTCTGGATGTCGTCCTGCGTGTACCCGATTGAACCAAACCAACATATCACCAAAGAGGGAGGATCTCCCATAGATAGAGAACAGTACCAGAGGCTAGTAGGACGCTTAATCTACTTGTCACACACACGCCCTGATATAGCGTTTGCTGTAAGCCTAGTAAGTCAATACATGCATGAGCCTAAGAGCCATCACATGGATGCGGTGATGAGAATCATTCGTTATCTCAAAGGGTGCCCTGGCAAGGGTCTATTATATAGTTGCCATGGTAATTTAAAAGTTGAATGCTATACTGATGCAGATTGGGCGGGTTCAATTGATGATAGAAGGTCGACTTCTGGATATTGTACCTTTGTTGGTGGCAATTTGGTTACTTGGCGCAGCAAGAAGCAGAATGTGGTAGCTCGATCTACAGCAGAAGCAGAACTGCGAGCAATGGCACATGGGGTATGTGAGGTACTATGGTTGAAAATTTTGTTGAGTGAGTTGGGTCTATTTCAATCAAAACCATTGTATCTATATTGTGATAATAAGGCTGCTCTTGATATTGCGCACAACCCAGTACAACATGGTAGAACTAAGCATATTGAAATAGACCGACATTTCATTAAGGAGAATCTAGATCAAGGAATTATTTGTATGCCCCATGTGAGCTCATCGGACCAAGTGGCTGATATTTTTACGAAAGGTTTATCTGAGAGAGTATTTCTCTATTTGTGTGGCAAGATGGGCTTATATGATGTATACAACCCATCTTGAGGGGGAGTGTAGAATAGTATGTGTACTATATCTATATTTTGGTCATGTCAGAGGGACTGATATGTAAAAATGTAAACTCCGTAAAATAAAGGAAGAGGGGAGACGAGGACTAGAGTGTTTTCAAGTTCTCCACCGTCACTCTGTTCTTGCTCAAACCTCCTGTTGATTTTCTTGTCAATACCGGTCTAATTCTAGAGTGATTTCAACAACCTCCAATCGTGTTCGCTCCTCTCATGCTTTCCTTCTATAAGCTTCACTATACGCGCCCTCTAGCTACAGCATCACGTTCTAGGTCAGATACAGATCGAGGAGCACCCGTGCAAACGTTCGACCATGGACAAGACGAAGGCAGATGACGATGAGACGGAGGCGTTGAACTCGGCGATCGCGGCCATGTCGGGCGTCGAGCTGGTGCAGCTGTGGAATGGCATGAGACGTGGACAGGGTCGTGGCGGGGGAGATGTTCATGGAGGCGCTCCTGCGGGACGCGGCCCCCGGGTACGGGCACCAACCTAAGGAGGATCGACCGAAGGTGCAGGCGCAGCCACGGCACCCGCCGTCAGCCGACAAGCCGAGCTCGCCGCCGTTCACCGCCACCCGCATGGTGGTGCTAGCCCTGCACGCGCCGGGTGCGCCTCTGGCTCCCACTCAACCGAACAACAAGACGACGGCGAAGACCACTGCCGCGCCCGCCGCTCAAAGCGGGAAGAAACCCCAGTCGACGCCGATCGGCCCCCGGAAGGAAGGTTCAGAAGACCACCCGCAGGCGCGCTCCTTGATGCAGGAGCCACGGCAGCCGCCGGCGTCCAAGCCCGACCAACAGGCGCCGCAGAACTCCTACAAAACCGTGACGGTGCTGTGCGCGCCGCCGCATCTGGCTCGCGAGATGAAGAGACCGTCGACGACGTCCACAGAGTGCGCCACGCAAGGCAAGAAGCATCGTGCTGTCTAGCTAGTTGATCTCCCGGCCTGGCTCATCGGTCGGATCGAGTTAGATAATTAGACTTGTTCGATCGATTACGTGATGGGTATGTAAGGATCGATTATGTGATGTATGTATGGATTGATTAACCGATGGACAAGAATTTTTGTTGTTCCTAGTGATTTTTGATGCGGCACTGAATCAGAAGTTTGTATGAATTCCATCGAACTTACATCAATGTCCCACTTTATTCTGATGGCTCTTGATTTTCGTCTCGATTGGAAAAACATAATAGAGCGTGCGGGTATTTTCGTTACTACAAGGACTTTTACGGTTGGGTAAAAACAATTTCATTTTGCAACTCAGTATCAGAAACGAGTTAGAGTTGCACATTTATTAAGAAAAGTGCAACTCATATCGAAACCGGTCACAAGTTGAACATTTCATCACAAAAGTGCAACTTGTATCGAATAATTATTGGAGCTCCTCACATATTGTAAAAAATTATAGCTAATATGTAACATCAATTCCTAATTGCACATTTATTCAGAAAAAATCAACTTGTATCGAAAACCGGTTGGGTTTGTAGATTTCTTAAAACAATTGCAACTCGAATGAAAAAACAGTCGTTAGTTGCACATTCTTATGAAAAAGATAACGAATATCAACTGGAGTTGCGCATTCATTTAGAAAAGTGAATTTCGTATCGAAGGCAATTTGCTCTTTTTGCATGTTTCTGGAGAAAGTGCAACTCTGTTCGAAAACGAGTGGTTAATTGCACTTTTCTCGAGAAAAGTAAGTCATACCATAAATCGACCGGAGTTGCACATTCTTGTATATTTCACAAAAAAATGTAACTCATATAAATATAACATCAAATTGAGTTGCACATTTGTTGACAAAAATTGAACTCGTATAGAAAAACCGGTTGCTAGTAGCCGATTTCTTGTGAAAATTGTAAGTCATATACATATCCGTTGAAGTTGCACAGCTTTTGAGAAATGTGTAACTCGTATTGAAAACCGAATTCTTCTTGCACATTTTTATTCTAGAAAGGTGCAACCCGTTCGAAAACCGGTGGCTAACTACACTTTTCTCTTAAACAATGCAAAATTGTATCAAAACTGGTTGGATTGCAAATTTGTCGAGAAAAATAAAACTCATAGTAAAAATCAGCCGTTATTCATGCATTTATTCTTAAAGTGCAAATCGTATTGAATACCAAGTAAATCCTTTTCTGTATTAAGTGCAAGACATATTGAAAACCAGATGGAGCTTCACATTTTTTTAGGTATAAATGTAGCTTGTACTGAAAATCAGTTGGAACTACACATTTCTTGAGAAAAGTTCGACTTGTTACTTAGGCTAAAAAAATAAGAAGAAAAAAAATTCGGATTTGCATATTTTTTTAAAAAATATAACTCATGTCGAAAATAGGTTGCTATCTCCACATTCAAGAGAGGAAGGGCAACTCGTATAAAAAAGGTTGATGGTTGCATATTTCTTGAAAAAACCACTCATCCATAAATACTCGTGTAATTCACATAAATACTAGTTGATAATTGCACTTTTTATAAAAAAATAATCACCTCGTATGTAAAATGGTAGCAAGTTGCACATTTCTCGAGACAACATACAACTCATATTGAAAAACGTTTTGAGTTGCATATTTCTTATGAAAATTACAACTCATACTACTAGGTGCGCATTTGTTGAGAAAAAATGCGACATATATTGGAAAAGATTGCTAGTTGCGTATTTGTGTAAACAAGTGCAACTCGTATCAAAATGTTGGTTGTTAGTTGAATGGTTTTTTAGGGAACTCCAAATTGTAGAATAACAACGATAGAAAAAACAAGAAATCTAGAACCTTGGTTTTAATTTTCTCGACGAAGTGATCGATCATTCATAAAAACTGAACTAAGAAATAAAAATATATTAAAAAAAGAAGCGAGAAGAACAAACGAAAGACAAAAAAGGGAAAAATACAACAGCTCCAACGCCCCGTATTGCCTCTAGCCACGAGCGAGTGACGACACAAGAAAAAATAGAAAGAAAAAGGCCGACATGATCACAAGGCCCAACACCAGTGTTGTTGAGCCCAGCTTAGAGTTTCCGCAGAAAAAATGGCGTTATCGTCAAAACATAGATGAAAACTAGTAAATAGATAAAAAAATTTTCCCGCAAAAAAAAAAAAGATTTCGAGAGGGCAGATTTGGTGCTCCCGAGATCCAGTGATCCTGTCCATTTTTAAAAAGTAAAAATCATATTTAAAAGTTTCAAAAAATTATAAAGAAAATCATGCATGTTCCTACTGATATTTTCTACAACGTGAAAAATCTCAATATAAAATACTTTACGATTTGAGCTACACAAAAAAGAGAAATGTGCAGATCTGAGTATAGTGAACAATATAAAGTTTTCAAAATTTCGACTTCTGTGTTTTTTGTGTAGCTCGAATCGTAAAGTATTTTGCATTGATATTTTGCACGATTATAGGACATATCAGTAGGAACATGCATGATTTTTTGCATATTTTTTTGAAAGTTTAAATATGTTTTTAATTTTTTTGAAATGGGCGGGATCACTTGAGCTCGGGAGCATAACGACTTTCCGATAGATGTCCTGGTACACATGTGTTTGTGTGGCCTGGGTGCGTTTATGACTGTTACTTCGTTGGTTTCAATGAAATCGGGGCACCCTTTTATCTAAAAAAAAGAAACTAATAAACAGATCGAACGGTTGGCCGTGTCGACTGAGACATTGCAATTCTGTTTTTTTTAAAAATTTCTAACACATCAGACACACAAAGCACAACCAAAACTCGTTTAAAAGAGTATGAACATTTAAGACTGTGGTTTACCAATATCGAATTAGCTAGCCACCCAAACTAGCCATAGCTAGGTGGTTATCTCCCAACAACAAAAACAGCAAATCCATCCGTCTCAAATATTTATCCAATTTGTGTGATCAACTCCATAGTCCATACTAGTTCGACAATCTCATTATTTGTTATTCAGCTGTCGAGTTGCACAAGAAAATAAACACGCGTGCACTCGCTCTGTCTTTCACTCCGACTTCCAAAGTCCAAACCATTATTACCAAGTTTGCTAATCAACCTGCAAACACCAAGCTGAAGGAAAACTACCCAGAATAACATCGATCAACTAATTTAACCACCCTGTTGGCTGTTGATCAACTACAGCGCCAAGGTCTCGGCGACGGTCTCCAGCACGGACCACGGCAGCTCGTCGCTGCTGCGGGCGGCGTTGGGCGCGGAGCAGTTGGTGCGTATCTGTCCCTGGTTGCCGGTGAGCACGTTGATCTGCCCCATCTTGACGACGGAGAAGACGAACTGGTCGAAGAAGGCTGCCTGGTCGACGGCGAACTTGGTGACGGTGGGCTTGGTCCTGGCGTCGGTGTGCATGTCCTGGTCGGAGGTGAAGAGGCCCTGGCGGTTGAGCAGGTCGACGTAGTACTTGTTGTCGAACACGTTGGGCGTCCTGATGTCGTTGTTGGTGGTGTTGACGACGTTGAGCGCCGGGCAGGTGAGCTTGAGCTGCCCCGCGAACCACTTGTCCATGGTGGCATCCTGGGTTGGGAAGAGCCGCTCCTCGAAGGACCCGCAGTGCGCGATGCCGAGCGTGTGCGCGCCGGAGAGCGACACGAGGTCGTCGGCGTCGAGGTTGATCTTCGCGAGGAAGCTGAGGAGCTTGGTCACGTTAGAGGTCGGCGGCGGGAGCGCGGCGGAGATGGCCGTGGCGGGCGCTGGGGCGAGCCCGTCGCGGCGGCCGAGCGGCACGGCGTAGTGCGGCCCGCCGGCGAGGTGGACGGAGTCGCGGGCGGCGAGGGCGGCGATGTCGGCGCAGGAGACGACGGGTCCGCCGCATGCCTTCTGGAGCAGGGCGCGGACGTCGTTGATGGCCTTGAAGCCGGTGGGCCGAAGCGTCTGGTTCGGGATGGCCACCTTCTCGCTGTCGATGGCGCCGGTCTTGTCGAGGAGCACGGAGCCGTCGCAGCCCTGCACGAAGCAGTCGTGGAAGTGGATGCGGATCAGGGCCGCGGCAAGGCCGACGTCCTTGCGGATGGCGTCCCGGAGGAAGTTGAAGACGATGGACTCCGCCTGCGGGCACTTGGCCTTGTAGAAGTCGAACGAGAGGCCTTTCACCAGCGGCGGCGTCCTCGCCGCGGACGCAGCAGAGCTCGCCAGAGCTGCCGCCACGACGAGGAGCAGGACACGAGCGGCCGAGGGAGAGGAAGAAGCCATCGTGATCGATGTAGCGAGCTCTCTGTCACTGCCGGCTAGCTATGGTGTGTTGCAAGGTTGGAGATGGAGTCGGGGTTTTATAGGGCAGTCCCCATGCATGAATCTGAGATGGAGCTACTCAAATACTATAAGACTCTATACTAACTTACTACATACATGTATCTAGACATATTTTAGTGCAAGATTGATACGTGTGTGGTAAGTTGATAAAGAGTTTTATATTTTGATACAGAGGGAGTACCTACTAGCAAGATTTTTCGCATGTGATTTCTACAGAGGAGTCAAGATTTCTAATGGATGATTGATTGGAACGAAGCTGCAGCGCAGCAGAGGCACGCGTACACACACATCCGGAGAGAAGAAAGCAGATGCCGATCTCATAGTTGTTGGTAGTGAGGGGGTTGCCGGACCTCGTTTTGCGGACATGTTTATCTCGAGGGTTAGGTCCTCAATAGTTTAGGTTTTCTGCCGTGTAGTGCCTTGGCTCCGGTGAAGTCAAGACGGTGATGAATAAAAGTGTTCCTGATCCTTCTGTGATGCAGTGTTCTAATCTGTGGTCGGTAATGCGTCTGGGTGGTAGTCTGTTCAAGCGGTGATGGCGTGGCGGCGGCAGCATCCTTGTGGTGGACTTGTGTCCTTGGACTTCCCTGTTGCGATGGCGTTCGCTCCAGCATCAGAGCGGAGCTCGGGGTTTTTTTAAGGGCCGTCTGCGTCAGTGGCAGCTAGAAGGTGGTCAGTCCTGTGCTGCGTTCGCGGTGGGAATCTAGCAGACCTGGTTTCCTCTGATGACGTCGTCTCGCAGGGGTGCTAGGTCTAGAGTTCGATGGCGTGTCCGGGGTGTTGCCTAGGTCTAATTCTTTCAACGACAATGGCTTTGTATTTGGCGAGCTACTCTGGAGGTCCGTAAAGCTGATATGCAGCGATAGAGTATCGTCGAGTTCGGGTGAAGAGGTGTTCTGTTCACTTTTGCTTGGATGGCCGCTACGGCCTACGGGTTCACCGAGGGCGAGTGAGTGGCGTTGGTATTTTGCTGAGGGGTTTCTTCGATCTGATTGAAATTTTCCTTCTTACTTGATGATCCTTTTTGTAAAAGCTAAGTTTTTCCTATTCTTTCCGTCATGTCAGTTCGGTATGTACATGACTTGTAACTTGATGATTATTATATGAATGAGACACATGTTACCTGAAAAAAATCGTGTATCAAAGACCGTGCAAAAAAAAAAACGCCCCTTTTATTTTTGGATGGAGGGAGTATGGACATTAGACACAACGATTTATGTGGTACTACTAATGACTTGAATGAACCTAGAAACCAGCTGCATTATTATTCCTTGAATAAATGTTTTGGTTGCAACATGAAATTTCTTTAAATACTTAATTTACTATAACCGGAATCAAGTGAAATGTCGTATTACACTAGGTTCAACGATTGATGATGAGTAAAATTAACCGATGAATTACATTATTTTGTGGAAACTCACCACTTCAGGATCTTTTAGGTCAAAATTTATGTATGCAGACATAACGAATGTGCACAAAATATTTCTTCCTAAATGTATTTTCTACCTAAATGTGTCTCTTGAGATGAAGATGTTTATGTGCTTCCCTTACAAAAATGGTCATTCTTACTGAACATATTCTTGCTAAGAGAAAATGGAATAGTTCGAAAAAATGTGGGTTTTGTGATTCTGATAAGTCTTTTCACCATTTATTTATTTTCTTGTCCTTTTGCACGCTCATCTTATATGGGGAACTGCAGATTTTAATTTTAATATTACTCCCAAACCAATATCGCGAATATGTCCTTGATATATTTAGATGTGAGATTGAGGAAAAAACAAAATCTTACTTTCGTGTGAGGGTTTGTGCTTTCATATGGAACTGTGGAAACGACATTGTAGCCATGTGCATCGACTGATGTAGAGAGCAGGATTTTGTACCTTTGTCCCCTTTAAGGAAAAAAAAGGTCAAGTGAGGTCGCATCTAGCTCAAACAAAAACATCTTACGTCATTTCTACTGACCTGGACGTAGAAGACGTTGATCGACCAGTATCTTCTTTGTGTAGACAGACAGACGTGATTCATCACACTAGAAAATTAGTCACACACTCACACAATTAACTCTCCTACACTCTCAATCACTCATTAGTCATTACTACAGTACTACTGTAGTTAATTAATTAGCTAGACACGCCTCTCTTCTTCTACTACAGTACTGTACTGGTCATCTTAACTTCTTGAACAGCTCATCCACTTTTGAAAGTTCTTCATCTGTATAAAAGTTTCTGCTTAGCATGGGCCGACTGGGTGGCTTTAATCCACACATGCCTAAAAGTAGGTTGGCAGTGGGGTGGCTCTCAATGACTTCTTCTGGCGGTGGCGGTCTCCGGATTGTCGTGGAGCTTAATCGGCGGTTTATCCTTCTTCTTTGACTCTGGGACGGATGTGGTCTTCTAGACCCGTTCGGCGACTTCCCGTCCGCAACCAACAACGTCAAGCCGGTTATGGGAGGAGCGGCAGCGGCGGCGCGCCATCAACATGGTCTGGAGGTTGAAGATGCAGGCCATCTCAAGGATCTCGTTATAATTTTCGTTTTTGTTGAGATGTTTTGTATCGTTTGTGTTTCTTTTAATATCAGGGTCCTTTTCGCAAAAAAAAACCAATATCTTCTTTTTGCTAGAGACATAGAGACGTCATTCATCACACTAGAAAATTAGTCACACAATTTACTCTCTTACACTCTCAATCTCTCATTACTAGTTACTCCCTCCGTTTTTAAATATAAAATGTTGTAGCTATTGCACATGTTATCTAGATACAAACTAAAATAAGTGAATATGGACACTAAAACTTTTCTAGATACTTGTGAATGTGGCAAAAGGCTAAAACATCTTATATTTAAAAACAGAGTGAGTCATTAGCAAGACATGCCTCTCTTCTTCTACAGTACTGTACTGGTCATCTTAACTTCTTGAACACCTCATCCACTTTGAAAGTTCTTCATCTAGATAAAAGTTTCTGCGTAGATTGGCAGCTTTAGTTAATCCACACATGCCTAAAAGTAGGTTGGCAGCTAATTAAGAAGCAACTGCATGGGTGCTTCCTTATCAAATTCATGCACGGCTTGTGCTTACCACGATCATGTTCAGGTTCATGCACTTGTTTTTCCTTTCCTGGCCGATTGCATTTAATACTTCCCGACACGTAATGCCTAGTTGGGCTATACTATGGCCCAATTACCCACCACCTGTACACTTGAACAGCTGATGTGTATAATGATAGTGAGATGTTGGCCAACCCTAAACCTAATGTCTTAAATTTGGTATCAGAGCCTTCCTTGCGCCGCCGCCTACAACCATGTCATGTCTGCGCTCCAGATCTTCGGCATCCTCGTCTCCAGAGCTACGATAATTTGTGATGTAATTTGCCGCTCTGCGATAGATTTTGGTTATCAGCTTGCATGGCATATGGGGCCTAAATGGGCCATCCAGGCTTTATTCAAGGATCAGTCTGGAGTTGTCAATTTGTGGCTGGTTTTTAGTCTCTTGTGTTGTATGATCAAATTTAAATTTGGGTCTTGTAGGTCTGAAACACTACTGGGCTGCTGAAGGGGTTGATCTAAAATCTTCTGGGCCTTTGATAGGCCGGACTAGTACCAGGCTGTAAGATTATCTTGACAATACACCTATCCACTAGCAAACAGTCGTCATGCACACGGTTTTAACGTTGACGTCGCCACGCAAACAACACCACGGCTCTCGTGTTTTTGTTATTTATCTTTATTTAATTGTTAACTTTTTGTCCTTGCTTCGGCAGTGCAGGATACGGCGGTTCCGGCGCCTCGTCAGGCAGCGGATGATGCGAGCAGGTCCGTCCGATGCACCTGCTCGCGTATGGGCTGGTGGACGGCGTTGGGGTGTGGCGGAGGAGGCACCCTCAAGTCAGGCAACGGAGGTGATGGCGTTCGAGGCGGAGAGGCAGACGAAGCTGTACAAGAAGGTCATGCTGCTACATAAATATCAGCGACGAAGAGGGCCATGGAAGAGCCGACGGGTTGGAGACCGGAGCTTCCGACGAATCTGAGCCTGGGAACTCAAATTCGCATCCTACAGGGTCGTCTCAATGCCAGGAACCCCTAATCTCAGCCCGAAGAAGAAGCACAAGAAGATAATACTAAAGTTTGTGTTGAAAGAAGAAGATGTTGAAGAAAATTCAAAATTACCGTGCTGACATGACACGATTTGGATTAACCGGACTAAAAAGTCCACTCTTAGCAACTTTAGGTACCAAAACTGTCCAATTTACAAGATGTGTGACTAAATCGTCCATTTCGTGCAAGATGTGGGACTAAAAGTGTTAAATCCTCTTTAAATTTGGGTCTTGTAGGTCTGAAACACTACTGGGCTGCTGAAGGGGATCAGCTAAAATCTTCTGGGCCTTTGACAGGCCGGACCACTACCAGGACCTATCCACTAGCTAACAGTCGTCATGCACACGGTTTTTACGTTGACGTCGCCACCACGCAAACAACACCATGCCACCACCACGAGTGGAGAAACACCGCTGCTCTCGTGTTTTTGTTACTCCCTCCATTCATGTCTCAACCTAACTCAAATTTGCATGTATCTATAATTTAGTGTGATACATACAAATTTGGGTGATACATGCAAATTTGAATTAGGTTGAGACATCCTTTTGTGGACAGAGCGAGTATTTATTTTTATTCATTTGTTAATTTTGTGTGTACCCTTTTGGAAAAAAGTGATCATTTGCTAGGCCGAATAAAAAAAAGCTCATTCGTCTAGCTGAATATAAAAAACAATAAAGTTGTGCAGACCATATCGGTGAGAAAAAGATTTGCATGGTATATAAAGAGATTTGCCAGCGAGCACTTATAGCTGTTTTGCTTGCTTCTTTCTTATTGTTGCGGCTATTATTGCGTGGCTGAAATGAACGAAATGTGAGATGATTCAAATCGATCGATAGATGGCCTGATCTAAATGGCAGAGAAGTTTCCATATTTCTACCTTTTCTTGTTGGACGGGCGACCGTCCGTTGAACTATAAAAAAGGGTTAACCAATGCGATCGTGACATTGTAGGTGCTTGCGATGGGACAGATGCGACTTCCCTCATATGTAATGGGTGGCATAGCCCGTAGAAGAGTTCCTTTTTTAATCCATTTCTTTATTACCCTATAGGGGAGAAAGAGATTTGCATGGTAAAAAAAAGAGATCTGCCATGCCGGATATAAAAATAGGAAATCAAAATTGCTGTACACACCATATCGGTGTGCGGATTTGAGAGATTAACGCAGCAGACCTTTCACCAATCACGGCTAGAAAGAGACATGCATACACTCTCACATCATATCTTATCACGATATTTTGTTTAAATAGGATTGCTTACCACATATGCCATGTGGTGCTAGTAGGAAACGGAAACCCCATTATAAAGTGGTGTAAACTTACTTATGTAAGCCGTGTGGTACTAAATATTTGAATTTACGTCTGATCCTTTGCTGGCTACAACCGCTACGCAGTTATTGGGCTGAAGCCCGAGGTAGTCTGCGCCATCAGCCCATGCTAGCTAAATTCACAGACGAATCGAACTTCCAGAAGAAAACAAAAAAAACCGACGAATCGATCTCTCTAGGATAGCTATGGCTAATTTTCCTAACGAATTCCAAATAGTTTTAGTTAATGGTATCTTTGGCAATTGGCACTCCCTGCGCCGTCATCTATCATCACTTTGAGCCGCCGGATTAACATAAAGGCGGCATATATACGTACTATGAGGAAGAAAGGTATATATGCTAGACACAAAGACAAGAACTAGGAAGGAAGAAAGTGTCACCAGGTCTCTGATACATACTGCCTACGTATACATGCATGTGAGAATGTTAACCTGACGAAGCTAAGACAGTACATGGACAAGATAGATCAAGGCCGGGAGAGCGGGTAATAGTGCATGTATGGCCAACGTGACGACACGAGCGGGCTCGGACCAGTATGTATTCAGTATGTATACGGTATACCCTTCTTACCTCTTCTACGGTTCTACCACTCTGCTCACGCGCCATGGGCTGCTGGGGTCCTTCTATTGCGTCGCGAGTCTCGACTTCTCTGTATCTAAAGCGAAGTACCCCTACTACTACGAAACCACTTGCATTCTTGCACGATTTCTCTTATTTATACATCTATTTCATTTTGTAAAAAAATGGGGCTAGGAGGGATGCAACCCCTTATATATACCACTTGCCACAATTATTGGAAAACATATATTATATTTTCACAATTTTTTGTGTTAATTAGTTTTTTCTAATGTTTAAGAAAAGAAGAAAGATATCAGGTCGATCTTCATTTATGGAGTGCATGAACCTGACGAGTGTAAAGCACAAACAATATTCAAATTAAGATCGCCCATGCAGGTACCTCTTAGCCGCCGGCCTGCTTTTAAGCAAGAGTAAGTTAACTAAAGTCCGGCCGACCCCATGCTATACGATGAATGATGACAATGCCTGTTGAATAATTTTCTAATCGGGGAGGGGCTCGAGATGCATGTTCGGTGCATCAGAATAAAAGACTAGTACATTCAGCTAAGCAAGCAATATGAATGTATTACTTATTGAAACGGGATAAAAGATTTACAGAAATTCAAATTGGCTTCCGATGCTTGATACGTGTCCAACGTATCTATAATTTCTGATGTTTCATGCTTGTTTTATGTATTATTGTCACATGTTTTATATGCATTATATATCATTATTATACATTTTCTGGGACTAACCTATTAACAAGATGCCACAGTGCCAGTTCCTGTTTTTGGTTCCAGAAAAGCTGTTCGGGCAATATTCTCGGAATTCGACGAAACAAAAGCCAAACCTCCTATTTTTCCGAGGGACACATGGAGCCAGAAGGGCAAGCCAGGGGGAGGCCCACGGCCTCCAAACCACCTCTTGGCGCGGCCAGGAGAGAGTGCGCCGAGAGGTGAGGTGGGCCCCTCGGGACTCCACCGACGTTGCCCCTTCGCCTATTTATTCACCCCGACGCGAAAACCCTAAATATATATATCTAATACTCCAGAAAGACTTCCGCAGCGCCGTCGCCATCGCGAGACCTCGTTTCGGGGGTCAGAAGTTCCTGTTCTGCACCCTGCCGGGACGGGGATTGACCCCCGGAGCCATCTCCATCGACTCCACCGCCTCCACTTCGACTCCATGATGGTTCGTGAGTAGTTCCCCCATGGACTACGGGTTCTTGGCTGTAGCTAGTTGGTACTCTCTCTCCCATGTACTTCAATGCAATGATCTCATGAGCTGCCTTACATGATTGAGATCCATATGATGTAATTGGTGTTGTGTTTGTTGGGATCCGATGAATTGTTACATTATGATCAGATTGTTCATCATATTATCATACTATTGTTTATTTAAGATCTTGCATGCTCTCCGGTACTTGTGGTTACCCTGATCAAGTAGTTGCTTGTATCTCCAAGAGGGAGTATTTATGCTAGATAGTTGGGTTCAGCCTCTATTTAACCTGGGATAGTGACAGCAAGTTCTAAGGTTGTAGATGTGTTGTTGCCACTAGGCGTAAAACAACAATGTTTTGTCTAAGGATGAATGTGTTGTTTACATTATGCACAATACTTAATGCAATAATCTGTTGTTTGCAACTTAATACTGGAAGGGGTGCGGATGCTAACCGGAAGGTGGATTATTTAGACACAGATGCATGCTGGATAGCGGTCTGTGTACCTTGTCGTAATGCCCAATTAAATACTACAGTAAACCTTATCTTATCATAAGCATGCATTGTCATGCCCTTACAATTATCAATTGCCCAACTGTAATTTGTTCACCCAACACCTGTTATTTGTTTGGAGAGTTACCACTAGTGTAGATAGCTGGGAACCCCGGTCCATTTGTCATCATCATTGCTCCCCGGTCCATTTGTCATCATCATTGCTCTCTGGTCCTATATGTCATTAGAAGTAGTATCAACTATTTTCTGGTGCCATTGCCTCCGTGTTACTGCTGCTGTGTTACTGTTACTATTGCTCTCATATTACTGCTGCTTTCACATCACCCCTGTTACTAGTGCTTTTCCAGGTGCAGCTGAATTGACAACTCAGTTGTTAAGGCTTATAAGTATTCTTTGTCTCCCCTTGTGTCGAATCAATAAATTTGGGTTTTACTTCCCTCGAAGACTGTTGCGATCCCCTATACTTGTGGGTTATCAAGACTATTTTCTGGCGCCGTTGCCGGGGAGCATAGCTCTACTCATAAGTTCACCTGGGGAGTACACTCTACCTCTCTCTCTGTTTTTATTTTATTTTGTTTTGTCTAGTTTATTTGTGCTTAGTTTATTTTTGTTTAGTTTATTTTTGTCTTGTTTTATTTTTCTTATAAATTCGAAAATCCATAAAAATTTGAAAAACCGAAAAATTAAAAACTGTTGTTATGGAAGAACCCACAACCTATACGGAGCTTATAGAATTATATATGAAGTATAGAGAATCAAAAAAGGGTGAAGTCATGAGTGCTGTGTTAGAAAAGTTGAATACAATTGCTAATATCTTGCTTAAACGCCATGATATAAACTGTTGCTCTAAACAGGATACTAAACATCTTAAATTCCAGTGTAGCTTTAGTGAAGAGGTTTTAATTGTGAACTATCATTGGAATAACTATATTCATCTTGGGTTCGAAGAAGTAGAACAATTTGTTTTATTTATGGGAGCCTCTGAGATAGAATCTTTCATGGCTAAAAATTATGAAACTTGTATTGCTTGTAAGGACCTTAAAGATTATGTCTCTTCTATCCTTGATTATTGCATAGAACATTACAGCAATAATCCTTATATCGTTGATTACAAAGAGAGACTCATTAATGCACAAGAATGCACTCACAATTTGCAGGAACCTGTGGAAGAAGAAATTGCTGAACCTGAAAGCTCATTAGATGAAAAAGAGAAGGAGAGTGATGAACAAAAGGAGGAAGAATGGATTAGCTACCCATGCCTACCTTCTAATGAGAGTAACTCTTCATCTCTTACATTATTTGATTGCCCTCCATGCTTACCCAAGGAGGATGAATGTTATGTTCCTGTTGATTCTCTTGAAATTTTTCCTATGAGTAAAACTTGTGAGAATAATTATGCTACTGTTATATATGATAATCCATGCTATTTTGAAAAATCTTATGATAATCCTTTATTTGTGGCTGATATCGAAATGCATGGTACTAAAGAGTTTTGCTTAGAAAATGTTTATGATAAAGCTCTAGATGATGGTCCTATGTTACTTGATAATATTGATTGTACCACTAATGAAAATGGGATTGGAGAAGTCTTGACTTTATCTAGTAGTCCCATATCTTTGAGATTGATCAATCATCTTGTTATAAAATTGTTACATGTGGGTTCGAAATTTTTAATCCCACTATTTGTGAGCTTGATAAAAAATAGTGTTTGTAGATCATGAAAAGCATGCTTTGTGTGATAGTTATATTGTTGAGTTTATTCATGATGCTACTGAAAATTATTATGAGAGAGGAAAATATGGTTGTAGAAATTTTCATGGTACTAAAACACCTCTCTATATGCTGAAACTTTTGAAGTTACTCTTGTTTTATCTTCCTATGCTTGTCACTTTGTTCTATATGAATTTATTTGTGTACAAGTTTCCTATGCATAGGAAGTGGGTTAGACTTAAATGTGTTTTGAATTTGCTTCTTGATGCTCCTTTTGCTTCATTTTCTATTTTCATGAGAGCATCATTAAAACTATCAAGCCTAGCTAAAAGGCATTAAAGAAAAGCGCTCTTGGGAGACAACCCATGTGTTATTTCTGTAATTTTTCTTTTGCTTTTTGAGTCAAGGAGCTTGCTTACTTCTGTAACAACTCCTTTGTATCTTTATTTTATTGCATTGTTGTGCCAAGAAGAGCCTTTAATGATTAGATGATGCTAGATTTGGATTTCTGCGCAGGGACAGATTTTTAGCTGTCACGAATTTGAGCTTTTCTCCCTGGAGAAAACTCGAAAAATTCTATAAAAAATCACGCATCTTCCTCAGATATGTACGCATCTTTCATTAACTTCACTTTTTCCGATTTGAGCAACGGAAGTACCTCGAAAAAATTCGTCTTTACTGGCTGTTCTGTTTTGACAGATTCTGTCTCTGTTTTTTTTGCATTGTCTCTTGTGGACTTTAAGTAAGGCTTTCTAGACGTGGAGGGCTGTAGCTAATGTTTTATTGAGTCTTGCAATGTGTCACAACAGAACCAATAGTGGATTAATGTTTTTGAGTACTAACCCTCTAATGAAGTTTATGAGAAGTTTGGTGTGGCAGAAGTTTTCAAGGGTCAAGAGGGAAGGATGATATTGTGATCAAGAAGAGTGAAGAGCCTAAGCTTGGGGATGCCCCCGTGGTCACCCAAGCATATTTCAAGAAGACTCAAGCATCTAAGCTTGGGGATGCCCAAGGCATCCCCTTCTTCATCATCAACTTATCAGGTCATCTCTAGTGAAACTATATTTTAATTCTTTCACATCATATGTGCTGTTCTTGGAGCGTCTTTGTGTTTAGTTTGTTAGTTTTATTCTCTGATCATATCAATGTCGGATCCTATCTATCTTGTTTGGGAGAGAGACACGCTCCGCTTTTTCATTTGAATACTCCTATTCTTCACTTATATTTGTTGAGTATTCATTTTCGCACTGTTTAGCTTCTAGCTCTTGGTTTTCATGTATCTCTTGTTCAGAGCTATTAGTTATTTTATAGAAAGTACTCTCTGCTTCACTTATATTTATTTGGAGAGTTGCTTGGTTGATGTGTTGGTCCAGAAATTTTTGCATGTGGTAGTGGTATAATGAAAAACTTGCATAATCTTGTAGATCATTGAACTTTGATAATCTGATTCTTTGCAAACGTTTTGAGGTATTTAGATGGTAAAGCTTGCTGGTTAATTAAGTTAAAATCATTAGTGGATTGTTGTCTTTAAGCTTGTACCGTACTACAAACTCTAATAAAATTGTTGAAGGTGTAGTTGGACTTGATAGCTTTCCATGTCTGAAAGTTCATTGTAATAACTAAGTTGTGCTGAAGGTCGAGGGATCTAACGGGTACTTGTGCCGCCGTGAACGGCCCTTCTTGGAGTGAATTTTAATCATGCTCTTAATGTTGAACCTGCTAGTTGTTTGCAATAAACTTGTGAGTTCTTTTTGACTAATGTTAAGCTACGGTTTTTGGCACTTCCACCATCCAAATTTGCTAGCCTCTTCGGTGCTGTGCATTGCCTTCTGCTCACATTGAGAGTTGTGCATACTTCGCCGGTACATCCAACCCCGTGGGAGGACTTCCTCTTGTTCTCCTACACATAAGCCTATACATCTTCCTCAAAACAACCACCATACCTACCTACCACAGCATTTCCATAGCTGTTCCGAGATATATTGCCATGCAACTTCCATTTACATTACATGACTTGTTGTCATTCATCACTTATATATTGCTTTGCATGATTCTATACAGCTGATGTGTGGTTTACCCATGTTACGCTAGATCATTGCATATCCTGCTACACTGGCAGAGGCATACAGTTTCATACATCATGTCTTGTTCGTTATGAGTTATATGTACCAAAAAGTGTGTTGTCATATTAGAATGTTGCCCCTGAAAGTGAAAAGTGCTATGTGGCCATCGAAAAGAGAAACAGAAAAAGAAAAAAAAATAGAAAAAAGGAAAAATAAAATATGCAAACCGAAATAACAAATGCCACACAAAATGCAAGACAATAACAAAACAAAATAAAATGATTTGAAGGTAAAGATGGATAAGATGGTGCTCACATAGGTGCAACCTCCCCAAGCTTAGGTGTTTGCATAAGTTGGTGATGAAGTTGACTTTGTTGTGAGATACCCTTGGATAAAACTTTACAGCAGTGACTCCCCGACAACGGCGCCAGAAAACTTGTCTTGATGGCCCTTCAATAGGTTAGGTTGAGACACCAAGTGCAGAGTTTATAGTATAGGGAAGACAGTTTTCCCCACGAGGAGTGACTCGAGGGTTTATATCGAACTCTCGGGGAATCAGTAGTGAAAGCTTTATCTTCTTATCCTTCTCTTGGAAACCTGCAAACAAAATAAATTGTTTTGTGCACTTAACCTCACCAAGTGGTTGTCAAGCACAAGGTGTGAGAATGATATGAAAATAAAATAAATGCAAAACAATAAATAAATATGCAATGATGGTGGAAATAATGATGGATGATATTTTTGGGTTTTATATTGTGAATGTAAGATGCAAAAGTATTTTTGTATTTTCGCATTTTTAAATGGCTGAAAATGGAAAATGGATGAAAGTTGTTGGAAAGGTGTTTCTTATGATTAAAAGTGGACCGGGTTCATGGTTTCACAAATGCACTCTCTCTTTAATAAAGTGGTAGACAATGGAACACTAGAGTTAACATATGAGATTGCAACAAAAAGGTTTCATGACAAGTTATTAATCGTATAGGCATCACGTCCTAACATAGAGATCTTTTGGTTATTAATCTCTCTTAACTCCACCAAGATGCGAACTAAATCATAACACCTTAGTATTAAGATAAATCAGAGTATAACATTAAGTTTCTTGACATGAAGTTAAAATAGGAACATGCTAGATCTAGTCATGGAGTTGTGGCAATGGTCACACCCACATCTCCGGTAGCAAGGTATTTTTGTTTATCCCTAGTGAGGTAACAAAGTAAGGTAAAGTACCCAAGTGGATCGCGGAACTTTCTCTCACGTTCACCGCACTAGCCGCCCGGCGTTACTCCATCTAATGCACACGTTCCCCCTCACACGCTCTCATATACATGCTTGATCAAAACAAGTAAACAAGAACGGGGTACGTAATATGCATCTACTTTCATAACTGAAACAAAACTATTGCAATCTCAAACATATATTAACTCATAAGAAGATCCACCACAAAGGTATTACATAGATGACCGTAATCATGTTCGGCAGCTCATACGGTGCTAATTATTGAAGCTCAAGAGAGAGGAGAGATACATAAGTTACTTCCACAAACGCATAGTCCAGGGGTGGACTACTCTCTCTTCATCATGGAGACGGTGGAGAAGTCGTTGGAGAAGGTGGAGACCTCCCCGGCAGCGCCCCGCCGGAGTTTTCCCCCTCCAATCTGCAACTCTAGGTCTCTGTTTCGTGGTTTCTCTGTTTCTGCGACGCTCCTTTCCGAAGGGCATCGGGGACTACTTTTATAGTCGGTTTTAGGTCAAGACGAAGCTTCTGGAAGAAAGATCGACGGCAACGGAGCCTCGAGGGCCCAGAAGAGGGGTCCCACGTGGCCAAGGAATCTGGCCGCGTGGGCCTACCTCTTTTGGCCCTCGGGTCACCGTTTGTTCATTTCCTTCGCTCCTACGCTTTGTTCCTTCAAAAAACTGATGCTCGTAAAGTTTCAGGTCATTTGGACGTCGTTTGGGTCCCTGAAACATCAAAATATAGAAAATAGGGTTTTCTGCCTGTGCAGGGTTAATTCCAGAAAAATAGGGAAACTTGTGAAATATTCCCAAAATCAATATAAAACAATGATATAACCCTTATATGATGCAAATATGATTTAAATATAAGTAATATAATGCAAAGTTCATGTATGCGTTTTACATGCATCAGAGACCCGGAAGCTATCATGTGAGTCGATTATGAGTTATAGATGCGGCTAATAAGCGGTCTATGTATATTGTTATAATGCCCAATTGATATAACAATGAACATGTGCTTGTCATATATTGCATTGTCATGCGTTTACAATTTGTCAATTGCCCAGCTGTAATTCGTTCAACCAACATGTATGTTTGTTTGTCTTATGGAGAGACACCACTAGTGAACTATGGATCCCGGGCCTTTATTCCACACTGATACAAACACCGTTTACACCACGCTCTATGTTACTTTCTGCTGCTACTTTTGTGTTCATCATCATATTCCACACCATACGTTGACAACCTTCCTGTTTCGTTGGGGCAAAGTACTTTAATTGTGTGTGTGCAGGTCCACGTCAATGATCGGGTAACAGCGCCGCTGACACCTTTCTGAAGCTCTTCCAATTCCTCCTGGTACCATTAAACCTTGGTAGATTCAAGGGAAACTTGCTACTTGCTGCATCATACCTTCCTCTTGGGGTGTCCCGACGAACGTGAGTTCCACGTCATCAGAGGGCAGGGACTAGACATGTGGCAGGCGCACTCTGTCTTCCCCCATCCCGGGAAGGGTTGCTTCGCAGGTAACGAAGGTGCGGCAGGCGGCAACGACAAGACCTGATATTCACGGTCTAATCGGTGTAGGCACTGCGCCCCGCCGTTCCCCCGGGGCAAAATGAGGAGCAGCCGTTCCCGGAGGCATGGAGGACAGCGCGGCGACACGCTGCCACGGAGGCGGCAGGCTTGCACCACCTGGGCTAGGGCGCGACGCGTGCCCCCCCTTGGTGGCGCGCTCACAGCATGAACACTTGTGGTGTCCCCTTGGCATATAAAAGGAGGACCTAGGTCATTGTGTAGAAGAGACAACCATTGATAGCAGTTACATAGAGCTCTTTACTTAGGCTCGGGGGCTAGACGAATCGCACCTCGGGAACCCCCCGACGTGTTCTTCCCCAGCTCAGGAGAGTAGTGTAGCGTTCGTTTTCTCTCTGGTGTAAACCACCACCACCTCAATACATCCAGACAATCATGACGTAGGGTGTTACGCGGCGACACGGCCTGAACCTGGGTAAATCTTTGTGTGCTTGTGTTCAAGCTCGGGGACCAAATCCGGAGCACCTCGCGCCCTCCTACCAAATAAATAGGGGGTGTCCAACATCCCCGGTGTCCACGTACTGACACGCGACATCTGGCGCGCCAGGTAGGGGGAGCGCCCGTGCTCCACATCGGAGCCCCCACGCCGCCGGTTCCGTTGGGCCGGCCGAGCACATGGCCTCGGTGGCAGCGAGGCCAAGCCCAATCAGGGCTGCCCGCCCGCACGCCGACAGAGGCCTCCGCGTCATTATCCAAGAGCAAGGGGAGATGCTCCAGCACTACACGCATTGATTCCGCCATGCTTTGGGTTTCTACCCAATTGTGCCAGAAGCTGTTGCCATCCAGGCGTTCCGCCAGAATGTGCACAACGTCGGCATGCTGGAGAAGCTCGGAAGCCGTGACGTCGGGAGCTTGGCAGAGCTGTATGCCCTGATTGACAAGTGCGCCAGAATGGAGGAAGGGCGAAGGGCCCCGGAGTTCGCAGCGGGAGCAGCCATCGGATGGGCGGTGGTCCCCCCGCAGGGAAACCCGCGGAAACGGGGTCACCCGCTGAGCCCCATCCCCGAAGGCGCAAGCCCTGGGGGGACGCCGGGGGCGTGGTGCCCGATCCATGAGGTTCACTCCCATGACGCGCGAGACTGTAACTCCATGAGCAGCATCGCCGCTTCCTTTTTTGCGGCGCGCGAGACCGGTCTCGCAACAGGGGCTGCTTCGCTTGCGAGGAGCCAGGGCATCACGTCCGGGATTGCCTGAACCGGCCTGCCAAGGAAGAGAGCTCGGGCGATCGGAACCTGCAACTCACCCCACGGTGGAAGAAAGGAGAAGACGTCGGGGCGCGCTCCAGCGTCCGGAAGACAGCGCCCGTATCCCGGGGACGCACCACTGGCCCGTGCCCAGGGTCAGCGGCGGACGGGGGATGGGGAAGCGCACACCAGGAAGTCGTGGGCGAGCCCGGGGGCTGGTCCTCCGTGGGGGTCATTATCCCAAGGGGAGTCGACCCGGGCCCGGCCCGTTCTCATCAGGGAAAACATGGAGTGGCGAGCGTCAGCGGGATGACTCTCGCCTTCACCAACAAGCTACGACTCGCTGGGGTCCCACGGCCGCTCCTCATTTTGCCCCAGGGGAACGGCAGAGCTAGGAGACAGCTTTAACTGCGGGGACTCCAGAACGCACGGATGAACTGGTGATCAGCATGGCAAGAATCTATCTTCATCGACACTTGGGAGCACCCCACCCCTCGAAGATCAAATTCCTCACAAGCACCAACCCCAGACAAGACTCTCTTGCCAGGACTCCCACGGGGCCGGGCAACCAAGGCCGGACCAAGGCCTCGGTCGTCCCGGCCACAGAGATGAAGGAGGAAAAGAGGGCGGCCGACCGCAACCTGGTTGCCCGGGGAAGCTGTAACACCCCGAAAATTCACACCGAATTTTAAATTATTTTTGCACACCGGAAAACTCTTTCTAGTTTGAATAAGTGTTTCCTAAGATATTTGAGGTGATTTGACTTAGTATTTGCTCTCTCTTAAAACATCAAGGGACTTCTCTACCCATATTCTGAAAGGCCGTACAAAAATATTGCATACTCCAATCCAATATTTCCAATTTCGGAGTTAACTGTTACATGTCGGCTCCGATCCTAGTTTTATTCGGTCAATTTAGGAGTCTCGGAAAATCCTCATAATTTAGGGAGTTGCATATTTTTGTATTTCCTACACTTCTTCTGTTGAACTCAAACTCGTTCGAGCAAGTTTTGATCTACTTCCTTTGTAAGCCAAAAACCGATGCCGACACGCGGCTTAGCGGATATTGCGAAACCCTTTTCCACACCACCAAATGAGCTCAAACTCTTTAGACACCCTCCCTATGCCAAACATACCCAGTGGTAATTGTTTGGGATTTTTTTGAGTTAAGCAAGACCACTGTCGTTTTATCAAACACCTTGTGTGCGTTCGATTTTTGAAAAACATTGTGTTACCAAGTGTGGATTTTTTTTGTGTCTGACCTGTGTAGTGGCATAGGCCTTGTCCTTAGAAACCCGTAGATACCTCCGTTTTTGCGTTTGGTGCTCCGAGTCACCGAGAACGCGACGATGCCGCTCGCGTCACGCTGGATGCACGCTTCGTCATGACCTTAATCCGTTTAGCACTAAACTCTTGCCTAACCCTCCTTCACCAGTGCAGCCTCATGCTCCACTGTGCATCCAGCACGGCAGCCTCATCCCCCCTCCTTCTTATCTCCTCCCCGTGGCAAGAAAACGTCACCCATGACCTAGGTGGCCATCTATGGCCAAACCAGCCACACACCTTACTCTCCTCCCTCCGGTATATAAAGCCACCCCAAGCAGCCCCGAGCAAACCCTAGCCATTCCACACCTTCTCCTCTCCCTTTGGACCTCTATCTCGGTGCACACGAACAGGAACAATGCCCCTCCTCTTCTTGCTATGGCCGTGAAGCACCACGTCGATCTTTGGATGGGTGAGTGGCTTGTGGGCATTGTTGTTCATCGACGGAGAGAGTCCCTAAGGGACATAGCCACCATTCCCTAGCCCCAGTTCATCTAAAACCTCACCACCTGAAGCTCCAAAAATTTGGCCACCATGGCAGGGTACCCACGAGCTCGGGCGCGCGTGGGAGGCAGCCCCTGCCCCGGCTGCACGTTCACTGGCCGTGCCCCTCGCCGCCCCTGGCCCGTTCCCCTCCACCCCCCTGGCCGGCCGGCGCGCCAGCGGCCGGCAGCGAGCTCACCCGAGCACTGCACCCGCGCGTGCTCGAGGAAGAAGAAGGCCAATCGTTCAGAAACTGTCCAGAAGAAAGCGTATTTCCTCGTTTACGCTTTTCTCGCGCGGAAGCGCATTCCTGGAACTACGCGGCCGGCCCAGCCCAGCGTGCAGCGCAGCGCAGTAGCAGGCTGGCAGGCCCATCCGCAGCCCAGCCGCACGGCCAGAGCAGCCCGTTCAGTTTTTTTTCGTGCAGTTTGTTTTTTTCCTGGTGAGCAACTTCGGACGCCCATAGCTTTTGAACCGTACCTCCGTTTTAGTCGATTTAAATTTCTAAATTTGTATCACGACGAGATCTAGCCATTGGTACTAGTTTCGTTATCTTTGGAGCTATTTGGTTTCATTGACTTTATTTAATATGTTGTTTATCGTTCCGTTGTTTAGACGTTCTTCGGGATTCCGACCCACGACAAGTACGAGACTTCCTCGAACCATCCAGAGCCGGGTTCGTAGGCAAGCTAACCACTTGCTATGACCAGTCTTGCAACGGTGTTTGTTTATTCGATTACATATTACCACACCATGTATGTGCATCTATTTGATTGTCACCCATGAACTGTGCGTCATGAGATATCATGACTTTGACTTAATTGTCGGCTAAATACACAGTTGGGTTCTGCCAAAGTGGATTAAACCATCTACTTTTTGTAGAGTTGTGGTGTGTGTTTGGGGGTACCACTCCTCATTCCCGAGGCGATGGACTAGGGGAACCGCCACAGTTGAGGGAATGGAGGAACGATGCCCCTATTAACTTTTGTAGTTGATCTGCAATGACGCTGGTCGGAGGTATCTCCGCCACAGTCGTCCGATTGACGCTAACCAACTATGCTAACTTTTGTAGTCAAACGAGATGGCGCTGGTCGGAGGTATCTCCGCCACAGTCGTCCGGTTGATGCTAACCACCTGTGGGAACTTTTTGTATTGATCTGTGATGGCGCCTTAGTCACCCGATCAATACAAACTAACTATTTCTTGAAATATTGTGTTGCTAAGGTCTTGTTGTTTGATGGTATTTTATTATGATATTGTGGTTGCTGTGTTGGACTAATCCTCGGTTGTTTGGACTTGTGAATAATGAAACTTGAGTAATTGAAACACCCCTCCAAACAACGATAGGGTCAGTCCATAGTGATACTAATCTGAACTTTGAAAGCAGGACCATCGTCGTCTCATGTAGGACCGTGGCCTAGTAGGATGTTGAGCCCCTTTGTGCCATCCATTGGGCGCAGTCATTTGGTTGTGCTGTCCGAGGGAAGTGGTCGACAGGCACTGGTTCGACTAGTGCTAGGAAGTCCGGAGCTAGGCATACCGGGGGATGTGCCGGATTTACCTACCCGTTGTACCATGTGTATAGGGTGGTGCAGGAGAGTGTCTTAGCAAGTGGACGGTCATGTAAGTGTATTTTGCTTAGTACGACTTTGGCGTGACAACCTGAATTGCCGGCTGAGTAAGGTGCATTTTGATAGTTGGGAACGCAACCTCTCGAGAGTGTCAACCTAGCAAGCTAGCCTCGTTCCAGGCATATGGAACAACAGTTCAGTGTTGATGACTCCCAAGTGCAGGAGATCAATCGTAGTACCTTTCGATTAGAAAAGGTTGTCGAACCCACAAGGAGCTGAAGGTATTGGTTAGCAAGAATGATAAATAAAACAATGAAAGATGCAAATGTTTTTGGGATTTTTGGTTGTATAGTTCCAAGAAAGTAAAAATGCTGAATATAAATGGTAGCAAGTAAAAGCTCTTAAAGAGAGAAAGCCCAATCCTCTATGTGGCAAGAGGACAAGCTCAAGTGATGTGTAACTTATATGTGGAAAACGTTCCCGAGGGCGGCATGGATATTGGTAGGCATAGAGATTTATTAAACAACACTATGAATATCTTGTCAAGTTTTAATCTTCTTTGGACGGAGCCATTGTTAGGTATAGCTAAATAACTAAACTAAACCCCTTATGATGGATCATGTGGCCAAGTAAATGACTGCATAAGAATTATTAAGACATAAAGTCCCACCATAGCATTACACTCTAAGTCTCCGATACTAATACCCTCATAATGCAACTTCATGACTCGGTCTCAGGTTTACATGTCCCCCCAAGTCTCCCTCAATTCATTACACTATGGTGTTCTCCTATGAGCCCATATAGGTGAAGCGTTGTGCAGTCGACGTTCGCACAACACCATCATAGAATCACATAAAAAGATAAACACTAGACAAAATACCAACACACACTAGTAGGGAAAACCTTACCTGTGGCGCACCTAAAATGGTTACCAGTGGCGCACTGTACATGCGCCACTGTCGCTCCGCCGGTGGTAATGGCTTACCTGTGGCGCACAGGCTCGTGCGCCACAGATAACACCACTTATCTGTGGCGCACAAGCTTGTGCGCCACTGGTAAGTGCCACGGGGCACACCTCTTATACGCGCACCACCCCCTGTGCGCCACAGATAAGTGATTCTGTGCGCCACAGGTAAGATATTTTGCAATTTTTTTTAAAAAAATGAAAAATTCAAAAAAATTCAAAAAATGAAATAATTTGGAAAAGCTAAATATTTGATTTTTTTATTTTATTTGCATTTTTTAACCTATCTCAGATGATGACTTCCCGCTAGGTCACCCATCCTCAACTTGCTCTAACCCTAGCACGTTTAACTTCTAAGTTCAATCTTGTCCAGCTACCCCTATGCTACTCAAGTCTTATTGATATATATATCATATGAACCCTCTTAAGTCTTGTATGTGTATATGTGTGGTATGTGTTATATATGTGTGTTTTTAAATTTCAAAATTTCAAAAACTTCAAAAGTTTCAAAAGGAGATTCAAAAGTTTCAAAAAATTCAAAAAACTTAAAAAATCCAAAAAATCCAAAATTTTCAAAAAAGTCAAAAAACTTCAAAAAAATAAAAAAGCCAAATAATTCAACAATCTTCTTTCTTATACATTTCTGTATCTTTTTTTTGGACTTTTTGAATTTTTTTGAAATTACGATTTTTTTTAATTTTTTTGATTTTGTAGAAAGAAAATCATCTGTTTAAAATAACTTTTTTTCTTTTGAATTTGAGGAATCTGTGAATTGCTGACCGGGTATACCCAGGTGAAATCGAACTCCTTTTTTTCTCTAGTTTTTTTGATATATTAAACGCATTTTTTCGACGTCGTATGCACCGTTTTACATTTTTTTCTGGTTTTTGCAAAAAAGGTCAAAATTCATATTTCAAAATTTTTATACCAACTAGACACTAAAACCTAATTACATCTCAAAAGATTTTATTTTTTGAATTTCTTACCATTTTCTTTTGTTGTTTGCAAAACTGAAAAGGCGATCCACGGGGGGGGGGGGGGGGGGGGGGGTGCTCAGCCCACGCTATCAGTGGTGCACATGCATGGCCGTGCGCCACAGGTAATGCAACTGCATTACCTGTGGCGCACAGGGCCGTGCGCCACAGGTAACTGCATTACCTGTGGCGCATGGCCCTGTGCGCCACAGGTAACTGCATTACCTGTGGCGCACAAGCAAGTCTGTGCGCCACAGGTATTCTCTCCCTGTTTTGACAAATCGGTGGAAACTTACCTGTGGCGCACCACCTTGCTTGTGCGCCACAGGTAATAATTTACCTGTGGCACACAAAAACCTTGTGCGCCACAGGTAACTTTTCCACATATTTGTCAAAACAGGAGAGAGAATACCAGTGGCACACAAAATGCTTGTGCGCCACAGGTAACTTTTCACGTATAAGCATTTCCCTACTAGTGACATGTCATATATAAATCATTGCCAATTCATCCTATGCCCTCGGGAATATACGGGAACTACTCACAACGTGCAAACATAATGATATTTAGTGGCATAAGTGGTACAACACAATCTGAAAATATAACTTCACATCCAAATAATGACAAGTACTCAATCACAAACATGAATAGTAGCACAAGACAAGTATCTAGGGTATAGCAACTCTCAAACTATGAGGGGAACGGAGTGGATCATGGAGATGATGATGGAGATGGTGCTGGTCTTGGTGATGGTGATGATGTAGAGGCCTCCTCCCATGCCAAGGAGGAGAGGTGATGACGATGACGATGATTTCCCCCTCCTCCGGAGCTCCGGAGCAGCAGGATCTGACCCTTCCTCAGAGGGAATCAGGAGTTTCGCCGCCGCCGTGGCCTCGGATGGACTTGGGAAAATTAGGGCGTAGGTTTTCGGGCGAGACGAAGGCGTGTTAAAAAGCCCCGAGCGAGGAAGTGCCTGAGGATCCATTTAGTGGGCCAGATTCCTTGGTCGTGTGGGCCCCCCTCTTTTGGGCCTCGTGGCTCTTCTTCCTTCAATCTTCTTCCACTGTTGTTCTCTCGATGAAAAACCAGCTGTGCAATTTTCCTTTTCTTATTTGGGTCCCTGTAGCTCCTGAAACATTAAAAACAAGAAAAAGAAGGTTTTCTGCCTCCCAGAAATTAAATACCAAAAATAGGGACTTTGTATGAAAGTCCCATAAATCATCTAAAACATGTAAGAATAATGATATATAAATGCCAATAACATTCTAATATGATAATAAGAGTTGTATAAATGATGATATAAAATGCACGTATCAACTCCCCAAGCTTAAACCTTTACTCGTCCCCGAGTAAGTAAGGACATAGATCATTACATGCATCAATGGACTTATGGTTGATAAATAAATACGAGCATTGGATCATCATCATATTCAATTGCAATGAAAGATTAATGAACTAAAACTCATGCACATGAGGGCAACATAAGTATAAGCTCTAGCAATCACCCTTACTTTTGAAAGCAAATAACCATTGTATGTTGGACAACTGAATCATACTCTTTTTCACATGCTTTGGCTCTTATAGCAAGCATTATAATATGTGATACTTTGCTGAAATTTAAAGACAAGATAAACTCTCATTGGATAACAAGTTTAAAGAAGACAAATGAAAAGATAGATATAAGATTGTTTACAATCTTGCTTCACTAGTAACTAGTGCAAACTTTAGTCATGGATATTTCAATCAAGTTCCTATGCTCTATACAACCTTTATCTTACACTTTCCATGGCTAACTGAATTTTCAGGTGCCTTCCTTTTCATTCACTTTCTAAGAGCATAAGTATTGAAATATCCATGATTCATTAATTTCTCAAAAGATACTAGATTCCAACAAGAGTGTTTCATATCCTTTTCATTAACCCTTCCTAACTTTTTATCCTACAAGACTATATCTCACCCTTAAACTATTAATTTTCAAGTCATATTGACTCATTCTCTTTACTTATTTTATAATGATATAATTCTACAATTGTCCAACACACTCAAGTTAATTAAATTCAAGGCAAGATGTGACTGAAACCTCTAAATATGCCACGCTCATTTGCATGAGTGTTACCCATAAATCTCCAAACAAGAGAATCATGGATGACACCATACTTTAATATCCATTGATAAACCACAAGATAGGGATAAATGATAATGCTCCATGAGCTCACACATACCTAAGCGAGATTGATAACTAAACGATAAAAGCAAAACACACCATGACTAGATAGATATGATAAACTAGTAAAGATAAAGGCTAGGTTGAACTCCCCCAAGCTTGACGATTTGCTAGAGCTTCCTTTGTTGTGGCCTCTTCTTTCTCATATTCCTCCTCCCATTCCGCCATCTTCCATGGGAAAGGCCTCCTGTAACAGCCCACTTTTGGTAATGCAAATTATGGACAAAATTTTCACTTTTTGCATTCCATGCATGCATCATGGCATCCATATGAAATTGCTAAACAACACACTATTTGTTTTGGGCAATATTGAAAAGTAAAATGCCGAACTTGCTTGAACCAATTCTCGAAACAAAGAAGACACTCAAACTTGCAAAACAAAATACTTTGACATCTCATATTTGTCAAGGAAGTTCCAAGAGTTCAAAAGCAATATTTTGCACTCGCTTTAAATTTACAGAAGGGGCAACATTTTGGGATTTAGCAAAATGCCTAAATCAAACTCTATGAACAAAAGTTGGTCAAGAGATTTTATTTTTAAACCCCAATTTTTGTGGAGCAACTAAGTGATAAGGGGAGCGCCCCAAATTTTCTCAGATTTTAATAAAATGTTTAAGTGCCTCCAGAAAATCACTAAAATGCTGCTGAAGTTTTAAAAGAAACAGAAAAGGACTTGTTTGTGATGGCAGCAATTATTCTAGGGGGGTTTTCGCGAAATCTTCTTCTTCTTCCCCTGTAGCGACCGACGCCGCACGCGCTGCTCGCGCCGCACCACCGTCTCGACGTGCTGGGGCCCGCGCCCTCCTGCTGCACTGCGAGGAGAAGAAGAGCTCACGAGGCTCACCTGCTCCCCGACATTTCTTCCCCGTTTCCCTCTCCCCATTCCTCTCCCCAGGGCGGAAACCTAGCCGCCGCCGTTGACCGCCGCGCCGCCGTTGTAGTCCACGCCGAGCACCGCCGTGTGGGGCAAAAGCTCCGCCTTGGAGTCCGCTCCCACTTAGCCAAGGGAAATGAAGCGGGACGTCACCGTTTCCCCGCACCGTCGCCGTCTTCCCCGCGGCCGTCCGGAGCTCCGCCGCGGGAATACGTCGTCGTTACGCCACCTCCGGCCTCCCTGACCTTCCACCGTGCTTGAGGGTGAGATCCCGGCCCTGCTGGCACCCTTCCCCTCTCTCCTCCAGCGTTAGCTCGTGCCCGAGCCGTGCCGCTCGCCGTAGCCATTCGTCGCCGATGATTTTGTCGCCGTAGCGTGCGCCCGGTCGTGGAAACGGCCGTGGCCGGGCTAAATGCCGCTCTGCTCGTGCCCGTCACCGGCCTTTGGGTCGGCCCAAACCGGGCAGAGAGCCGGACCGCTCGGTCCCCTGGCCGGCCGTATAACCGGCCCAAACCGGCCTCACTGCCGGACCCCACTGTTAGCAGGCCGGCCTACAACCGTGTCGGCCCAGTGAAATCCAGGGTGTGCTGGGCCTGTCCTATACGGCCCTCGACACTTGATGGCCGATTTTTGCTAAGGACCAAGCCTACGGCTTGGAGAGCCTCGTGAGGCGAATTGCCTCGCGAGGGGATTTGAGGCAGCGGAGGCCTGCGGAGGCCATATCCACTGCTGCCCCCTCTTTAAGGAAATCTCCCCTGGGGAGAGGTCAACGCCGAATTCTCTACAGGGCATCCAAGCCCTCGTGGAGATCGCTTCGCTGCAAAGCAACCTCTGCAGAGCGCACATGGGCTCTGCAGCGGCCGCAGAGTGACGCGCGCCCTGCGCGCGGTGACGACGACGCCGCAGTTGCCATTTTGGTGATTAAAGGGGTCAATAAAGCTGTGCCACCCGCTCCGGACTACAAGGATTTCCTCTTTGGTGATAAGGGGACCGGCCGGCGCTACGCTCCAAGGCCAACGTCACCGTGGGCACCCCCACGTTCCTCTGCGGCCCCAGCTGGCCGTCCTGCATGGACGGTGGGTACTCTGCTACAGGAGTCAGCTTTACGCTCATGGACCGCGTCCATGGACGTCCGGGCTGCGATGCACCGCGCTCCACCTTCTGCGCCACGTGACAGCCCTACCACAGTGCGAGTGCAAGGAGGGAGCACGGGGCGCCTATAAAAGGAGGGCAAGGTGCACCGTAGCAAGGGATCGCATTCTCATTCCAGCATCGCCACTTACGCGCAAGGAAGAAGAAGACCCTTGCTTCCCTTCCTTGTATACACCATTGCCAAAAGAGAGCCTTCGGCAAGCTCATTGTACTGTAACCTCTACAAGCAGTGCAATACAGACAAGCAGGAGTAGCGGTATTACCTCCACACGAGGGCCGTGAACCTGGGTACGGGCTGGTGTTCATCTCTGTCGTGATGTCCCTCCGCTTGCTCGACGAGCACCGTCGCCGTGCAGGTTGAGGGTTGTTTGACCAACGTGTTCAGCCCCTTACACGAACTCTCTTCGTGAGCTTGACTATCCCTGTTTCGTGGGAGTCATTCTCCGACAATTGGCGCGCCAGGTAGGGGGCTGAGGCGCGTCTTCAACCTTCATCGACCTCTGCGCCATGGCGGACACTCGCGCAGCTCGCGCCACCCGGCGGGCGTCAGGCAGGGCAACCACCGAGCCCGCTGCCAACACCACCAACCCTCGCGGCCGTCCCCGCGCCAGCCGTGCCACGGGGCGCAACACCGCTGAACCGCGGGTGGAGCACCCCGAGGACGACGACGGCAACCACGACGACCGCTTCGACGACGACGTCGACCACGGGCACGGCGAGGACGCAGAGTCCTCGCACCCGTCCCAGCGCCACAGCGCCTCCACTCTTGGGCGTCCAGCGCCCAGCCCAAACACCGCGCTGCTCATGGCCGCGGAACTCTTCCGCTACCGTCCCACAGCACCTCGTCGACATTGCGGCGGCACCGCGCGCTGCTCCTGCGGCGTCGCGCTCTCTGGTGCACCACAACTCCGGACGCGCTGGAACCACCGCGCATGGCGCACCTCCGCCGCCGCCGCCTCCGCCAGGTCCGCCTCCGCCGCGGCGCACAAGGCCGCATCCCACGCGTCGTCGCCGCGCGATTGTCAAATCGTGCAGCGGACACCCCCAGACGCGCGGGTGGAAATGGAGCGCCAGAAGGACCTCCAGAAGCGCATCGTGGAGGAGATCGGCCAGGCAGGGCGACAGAACCGCCGTGCTCTTCAGGGGGCATCGCCTCGTACGCCACAGGTTGCGCGGCCTTCACCCGCAACCTGCGGCGCGTCGTCTGGCCACAGAAGTTCAGGCCTGACCTACCCAAGGGCTACGACGGCACGAACAACCCCATCGAGTTCTTGCAGCTCTACACCACCTCCATCCAAGCTGCGGGGGGAGACGACAAGGTCATGGCCAACTGGTTCTCCCACGCTCTCAAGGATTCCGCCTTGTCGTGGCTCCTGAACCTTCCCGAGGACTCCATTGACTCGTGGGAGGAGCTCTGCCAGCAGTTCGTTGCGAACTTCAAGGGCACGTACGAGCGCGCCCTCACCTACAACGACCTGCGAGCTGTGCGCCAGAAGCCTGGCGAGACCCTCCGCAGGTACATCCAGCGCTTCAGCCAAGTCCGCAACAAGATCCCGAACATCCCGGACTCGCACGTCATTGCGGCCTTCAGAGAGGGCGTCACCAACCACAGGATGCTCGAGAAGCTCGGCATCCATGATACCCTTCCTCCGTGGTGAAGCTCTTCGACATCGCAGACAAATGCGCCAAGGCAGAAGAAGGGCTCCTCTTCGTCAAGGTGGGCTCGACAGACGACCCTGTCGAGGGATCCAAGACCCAGAAGAGGCGTGACGAGACAAGCGCAAGCCTACCGCAGTCCTGGCAGCTGAACCCGACGCCAAGCATGTTCGCGAGGACTCTCCAGAGGCTGGCAAGAAGAGGTGGACAACCGCCCGTTCTGCATCTACCACAACAGGCGCGGCCATGCGACAGAGAACTGCTATGACCTCAAGCAACTGAGCAAGAAGCGTGAGCAAGAAGAGGGCAGCCGCGGCAGAGGCCGTGGTTACCGCAAAGGTGGACGCAAGGGCAACTTCCAGAGGCCTCAGGGAACTCAGGCGAATGCCGCCGAGAAAAACAACAATCTGCCCGACGAAGAGCCTGGAGGCTACCAGGCCCCCAAGGGTGCCATGGCATGCATCCTCGGCGGATCCCAGGCGCCCAAGTCGAACAACCAGTTCAAGCAGTTCGCTCGCGAGCTCAACGCAGCGCTTCCCGGGGTCGAGACGTCCCGCCCCCTCAAGTGGTCCCAGTACACCATCGCCTTCGACGCCAAAGATCACCCCAAGTCTACAAAGACTGTGGGCACCCTCCCGTTGGTGTGCACCCCCACCATCAACAACATCGCCGTCGGCAAGACGCTCATTGATGGGGGTGCAGGCCTAAACGTCATCTCTGTCGAGACCTTCGAGACGCTTCAAGTGCCCTACGAGTGGCTCATGCCCTCCAGGCCCTTCACCGGGGTCACCAGCGGCTCAATCTCGCCTCTGGGGCAAGTGAGGCTCGCGGTCACTTTGGCACGCAGGAGAACTACCGCACCGAGCTAATTGACTTCGACGTCGCGCACATTGGCCTGCCCTACAACGCCATCCTCGGCTACCCCGCCCTCGCGAAGTTCATGGCCGTCACGCACCATGCCTACAACATGGTCAAGATCCCTGGCAGCGGTGGCACCATCACCATACGCGGTCACGTACAGGACGCCACGCGCGCCGTCGAGATCGCCTACAAGGCCGCTGCCATGGCATTCCCCGCTGACGAGGACATGGAGCCTCTCGAGAGGCCCAAGAAGAAGAAACAACTGTTCACTCAAGAGCAAGCATCTACAAAGAAGGTGTCGCTGAGCACCAGCGGCTCGGGGGCTGAAGGCTCGGGGGCTAGCGTCACCATAGGCGCTGGCTTGCCTCCCAAATAGGAAAGCGCGCTCGTCGCCTTCCTTCGGGCAAATTCTGACATGTTCGCATGGACTCCGTCAGAAATGTCCGGTGTACCAAGGGAGGTGATCGAGCACCACTTAGCCGTGTGTCCAGACGCACGCCCTGTAAAGCAAAAAGCGCGGAAACAAGCCCCCGAGAAGCAAGCGTTCATCATCAAAGAAGTAGAGAAGCTGAAAGCAGCAGACATCATTCGAGAAGTTGCCCACCCCACTTGGCTCTCCAACGGTGTGGTTGTCCCAAAACCCAATGGAGGAGGCCGGCTCTGCATCGACTACACAGACGTGAACAAGGCTGCCCCAAGGATCCTTACCCCATGCCAAGGATAGACCAGATGTGGACTCCACCGCCGGCTGTGATCTCCTCTGTTTCCTGGATGCCTTCTCAGGCTACCACCAGATCAAAATGGCCAAGGAAGACGAGGAGAAAACAGCATTTCTCACCCCTTGTGGTGTGTATTGCTACACTTGCATGCCCTTTGGCCTAAAAACGCCGGCGCCACCTTCCAGAGGCTCATGAGGATCGCCTTGGGGGCTCAGATGGGAAGAAATGCAGAAGCTTATGTCGACGACATCGTGGTCAAGTCTCGCGAGGGAGACACTCTCTTGAAGGATCTCGAGGAAACCTTCGCCAGCCTGCGCAAGGTGAACATCAAGTTAAACCCCGCCAAGTGCGTCTTCGGGGTGCCTTCAGGCAAGCTCCTCGGGTTCCTCGTGTCCCACCGCGGCATAGAAGCAACCCTGACAAGATCAAGGCTATAGAAGACATGCAGCCACCTCGCCGCCTCAAGGACATGCAGCGCCTAGCAGGATGCATGGCCAGCTTAGGCCGCTTCATCTCCAAGTTCGGCGAGAGAGCCTTGCCATTTTTCAAGATCATGAAGAAATCCGGCACCTTCAAGTGGACTCCAGAGGCTGACGAAGCATTTAAGGACTTGAAGAAATACTTGGCTAGCTCACCAGTCATGGTAGCCCCCAGGGCAGGCGAGCATCTGAAGCTGTACCTAGCAGCCACCCACAAACTGCTAGCGCCGTCCTGGTGGTGGAAAGAGAAGAGCCAGTTCTCCCAAGAAAAGCACTGCCACACCAAGTCCAGAACCTCCCGACGAGGGAACAGTCTCTCCAGACCCAGCGCCAGGCCCACAGCCTCAAGTCGAGCCCTCCACGAGCACTCCTGCCGAGGCTCCTCCACAGGCAAACCTCGCCAAAACTCCTGAGGAGCCTCTCGAGGGAGCCGACGCTGCTGCACCATCAACGACCCTCGTCGAGCATCCAGTCTACTTCGTCAGTACTGTACTGCGAGATGCTCGCGAGCGGTACCCAGTGCAGCAGAAGCTCCTCCTCGCGCTACTCATCGCCTCCAGGAAGCTGCGCCACTACTTCCAGGGTCACCCCATCACGGTGGTCACGTCCTTCCCCCTGGAGCAGATCCTGCGCAACCCCAACGCTACTGACCGCGTCGCAGGGTGGAACATTGAGCTGCAGCCATTCAACTTGCGCTTCGACACCACAAGAGTCATAAAAGGGAGAGCGCTGGCGGATTTCGTCGCCGAGTGGACAGACCCAACTCCTGAAGAGCCTCGCGAAGAAGAAACCGCGTCATCGGGAGATACAATGCCAAGTCACTGGACCATGCACTTCGATGGAGCTTTCGCCTGCCGCAATGGTGGGGCTGGCGTTGTCTTAACCTCACCAAAAGGTGACAAGCTCTACTACGCCATCCAGCTGTGCTTCACAATAGACAAGATCTCCAACAACATCGCCGAGTACGAGGGCCTCCTCGCCGGGCTCAGAGCCGCAATCGCCCTTGGCGTCAAGCACTTACTCATAAAGGGTGATTCCCAGCTCCTGGTTAACTTCTCCAACAAGAGCTACACGCCTAAGGACGACCACATGGCCGCCTACCTTGAAGAGGTCCGCAAGCTCGAGAAGCACTTCAGGGGCATGGAGCTCATGCACATCCCGCGAAAGGAGAACCAAGAGGCAGATGACATCGCCAAGCGAGCATCACGAAGGCAGGCCCAGTCGGCCGGCGTGTTTGAAGAGAGACTCTCCAAGGCGTCCATAAAGCAGCCACAAGAAGCAGCAGCCGCAAGCACAGACGAAGTACTCCCACCACCTCCTATAGGTGGGGCACCCAACTGCGGTCCATCCTCAGGGGAGCGTCTGCTGCTGGCTATGGTGCACCAAGAGACAGGCTGGGTTGACGAACTCAAAGACTACCTGCTGAAGGGAGTCCTTCCTGAAGAAGACGCGGAGGCAGAGCGAGTGGCTCGACAAGCCAAGTCATACTACATCCTCGAGGGAGACCTGTACCGCAAGCGCCCAAATGGAATTGCACTCAAGTGCGTCCCCCCCGAGGAAGGCCGCATGCTGATCAGAGACATTCACAGTGGAGAGTGTGGCCACCATTCCTCTGCACGCACCCTGGCAGGCAAGGTCTTCAGGAGCGGTTTCTACTGGCCCCAAGTGCTTCAAGATGCCACCACCATCGTCCAATCTTGCGATGCGTGCCAGTTCCACGCCAAGCAAGTTCATCAGCCTGCACTGGGACTCCAAACCATCCCGCTCTCGTGGCCTTTCGCGGTCTGGGGCCTTGACATTCTGGGACCCTTCCCGAGATCACAAGGGGGCTACCGTTCCTCTTCGTGGCAGTCGACAAGTTCACCAAGT
Organism: Poa pratensis; assembly: GCA_947311845.1. Lineage (NCBI taxonomy): Eukaryota > Viridiplantae > Streptophyta > Magnoliopsida > Poales > Poaceae > Poa > Poa pratensis. Next base: position 51,353,329 of record CAMZMU010000061.1, read on the forward strand.
GGGCAGAGGTTGAAGCAGTGCGCAGCATACCGGCCAGGGCGGCAGTAAAATTCATCAGAGGCCTGGTCTGCCGCTTTGGTGTGCCTAATCGCATCATCACCGACAATGGCTCACAATTCACCAGCGGCATCTTCAGGGCCTACTGCGAGAGCCTCGGCACCAAGCTCTGCTTCGCCTCGGTGGCTCACCCACAGAGCAACGGCCAAGCCGAGCGAGCAAATGCTGAGGTCCTCAAGGGCCTCAAGACAAGGAGCTTCAATCGCCTGAAGGGTACGGCAAGGGCTGGATAGACGAACTCCCGTCCGTGCTCTGGTCCATCCGCACGAACCCCACGAAGCCCACTGGTGAGACGCCATTTGCTCTCGTGTATGGAGCTGAAGCAGTCCTCCCCACAGAGATCAAGCATGGATCCGCACGGGTCCTTGCCTTCAACGAGGACGATCAAGCAGACCTCCACAGCGACGACCTGCTACTCCTTGACGGGTTGCGCCGCCGTGCCGCCCTCAGGGCAGCCAAGTACCAGCAAGACCTGCGACGCTACCACAGCCGCCACATACGTCCGCGCACTCTCGAGACAGGCGACCTCGTCCTCAGGAGAATCCTCTCCAGGGAAGGTCTCCACAAGCTCTCGCCAATGTGGGAAGGCCCCTACAGGGTCTCCCACATCGCCAGGCCTGGCGCGGTACGCCTCGAAACGGAGGACGGCATTCCGGTCAAAATCCATGGAACATCGCGCATCTACGCAAGTTCTACCCGTGATCATAGTCACGCCAGACATTTTTTGTCTCTAGAGGGAAGCACACAACTTCACCTCCAAGCTTCACAAAAGCTTCTCCTCCCGAGGGCCAGCCCCTCTGAGCTCTCCTGATTACGTGCCGCCGCAGGCCGTGAAGAGTCTCAGCCACTGAATGTGGTCCCCATGCCTCGACATGGAAAACTTTATCTTGGTCACACCAAGTGTAATGAACCAATTCGTTTCTCGATGAAACATTGCGCTGAGGCGCCGCTATGTAATATTTTGGTGGTGAGTTTTACTTTTCATCATCTTAGTTCATTTCGCGCTTATATTCTTCCCCATGCGCACCTCGCGAGCGGGGGCTGAGTACGGTGACTGTGCCTCAAGAGCACCCCAACAGCACCGCAAAATCCAAAGGATCCGAGCTCTAGCACGTGAGCACGCTCTCACGCCTGTTACCTCCCCAAAGAGCTCTGGCCCATGGGCTTGCTCCCAAAACACGCCACCTCACCAAAGGACCTTGGTACTTACTCTCCTCGCGAGATACCCATGAGGAAGCCTATAAGCGCGCATGGGTGTTTACTACCATGTGCCGCTTTGGGTCTGCCTCTCTAACCAATACAGGGAACAAGAAGTCCTCCCCAAGGTCGAGAAGTCACGCTCCGACCCCTAGAAGGGAGCGCACCATCAGGGAAGCCAACGCCCTCTACGAGGCCAAAGTCTCACCAAGCTAAGTCTAGCGCTTGCGCTCCTCAGAAGTGTTTTCTCCCTCTCACGGGCACCTGTCGCCCCTCGAGCGGTTTTTTCTCTCTCACACTCCATGGACTGCTTGTGCGTCAAAGGGGAGCCCTCGAGCACCGCGACTCGAGAGCCCTTACCTCTCCAAGCCTTAAACACCCCCCGGCCTTGCCGAGTCACGCTCCGGCATACCGTAGCGGCGGTGTCATAGCGCAAAGAGACGGGTCCTGACGACGTAGAGCGAAGAAAGACATGGAACAGGGACAAAGGACCCTTCGAGGGGCACACACACATGTTTGCATACGATTAAAAGTCTTAAAGATAATTGCGCCAAGCGCATCTTGTTGCAGGAGTGGCCTAGGCAGAGGGTTCACCATCGCCGCCCTCTTCAGCCTTCTCTTCTTCGGCGCCTTCATCCTCCTCAGCGGCCTGCTCCGCCTCAACCCTCTTGAAGCGGTCGACGTAATCGTTGACCTCTTCTCGAACCAAGTTGGAGAGCTCCCAGGCCAGATCTCCCTCGATGGGCTCGGTCACTGACTCGAAGTCGAAGCCGGGGTGAAGGCGCTGGAGGTTGGCGAAGACGCGATCGATCGCCACGGTCAAGAGCTTGCGACACTCCTCATCACCAACCTCGCCAAGTTCCGCCACAGGGCCCTCGAGCACAGAGAAGAGCTGATCGAAGTAGGCGAGGTATGTGGCGGCGTCAGCGTTCCCATTGACGGGAACAACAGGAGCATCCACTCCTAGCTGCCCCGCGAGATGTTTCCCCGGGTCACCAAGGACTTGAACACGCGCTCCCGCTGCTGCGTCAGGACCGCGCCGCCTGCACGCTGTGCTCATCCTCTGCAGCACGCTCCACAGCAGGGCCTGCCTGCGCAGCCAGCTCCCTCATATCAGCCATCAGGGAGGCGAGGTCTTGATCAGCACGTTCACGAGCCTCTTCCGCGCGGCGACGACCGTCCCTGGCGCGCCTCACCCGGGCGTTCAGGTTGGCGTTCTGGTGCTCCAGTTGAACAATGCGGGCATTGTCGTCCGCGCGTTTCTTCTTGAAGCGGTCCTTCTGCTTCCTGAGCTTCCCGGTGTATTCTTCGACGACGGCGGAGCGATATTCTTCTTGCTTGGCGGCGGCATCCTTCTCAGCCTCTTCCTTCCTCGCGGCAAGCTTTCGTTTGGACTTCTCTACAAGCTTTTTGTGCTTGGCCACCTCCTCGTCATGCTTGCCTATGGCCTCGGCCAGTTTGCCCTCCCGCGCCTCCAGATCCGCGCGCTGCGTGGACAACTCCTTGTCAGCCTGCAGTTGCCGCTCTTCGCGTTTGAGCACCTCCGCTTCACGCGCCGCCAGTACTTGCTCACGGGCATCCAAGGACACGCGGTGTTGGTCCAAAGACTTCCGCGTAGCCTCCGACTCCGCGGCGAATTTCCCCTCGCGGTCGGCAAGCTCTTGGCGCTGAGCGGCTAGCGTGGTCTCGAGGATCGCCCGCTCTGAGGCAGCGGTTTGGCGCTCCACCGCGGCCGCCTCGCGATCTTCTGCAGCGGCCTGGCGCTCTGCCTGGAGTGGCTCCAGGGTCTCTTGAGCCTCGCGAACCGCGCTCTCGCGGACCTCCTTGGCGAAGCGCAGCGCCTCCTCTCGCTGCGCCTGCATGGCCTCGTTGTCATGGCGGCGTTGCTCCACGACCTCGAAGAAGCGGGTCCACGCCCTCTCAAGTTCGTCGTACTCTCTGGCGAGCTCGGCCTCCTCGAGGGCGAGTTGGGCCTCCAGCCCATCCAGGCACCCCGCGCCAGGCGGAAGGTAGAGCTGCGGCGAGCGCCGCTCCAGCTCGTGCCACCCAGGACCAGAGCCCGGGAACTCCCACGAGACATGGAGGCTCCCTCGTGCGCACTAGTTTCGAGGGTGGGAACCTCCAAACTTGGGCCGCGTCAACCTCGGCCTGGGGGCTGTGCGAGCCCTCTCCGCCATTGGGGCCATGGGCTCCAGCACCGTCGTTTTCAACCGGCGCCTCCTCTCGAGCTTCAGGGGCAGGGGAAGATTGCCCAGCCACCATGGGGTCCGCCGCCGCCGAGCCCGCTGCGATCCCAGAAGAAGCCGCCGCCCCCTCAGCATCTGCGTTAGGCGGGGGCGGCGGAGGGACATTTTCCTCCATCGCGGCGTCGGTGCCTTGGGGCGGCGGGTAATCCTCTCCCCATCTCAACGTCAGCGCCTCCTTTCGCCGGCGAGCCACCCCCGTTTCCTCCGCGGCGACCTCCTCTTGCCGCTCTGGTGGGTGACGGGACGTGGTGGTGTCGGTGTGCGCACCACCGCCTCCTCCTCGGGGCGCGCCTCCGCGGTAGAAGACGAAGTAGCTGCTCCGGCCAGAGGCGTAACCACCACATGCCCTACGCCTTCCTCCGCCACAGGCTTCGTGGCCTCCTCCGCCACCGGCTCCGAGGCCTCGGTCACTACGGGATTAGCAACCTCTTCAGCTGAGGGCTCCACAGGCTCCTCGACGGTTGCCGAGGCCAGGCCCCGGACCTCCGCAGCCTTGCGGAGCCTCCGGCGTTTTGCCGTCACAAGATCCCTAACAAACAAACAGGGAAGGCCATCAATAGGAGAGCAAGAAAACTCTCGAAAGATGCAAAGACAGGGGCCAACGCTTACCCAGATGACTTGGCGCGTGAGTCGACCCACATCGTAGTGGATGACCGCCACGACCTCGACGAAGCAGCTCCAGAGCCGGGCCCCTCAGGAGCAGCCTCAGCTTTCCTTTGAGAGGGGTGCCCACTGGGCTCTTGGCGGCCCTGTCGTGAAAAGCCTTGGAGCGGGGGTCGCAGCGTCCCGCTACGGCCTCCTCATCACTGTCTTCCTCCCCCTCCGCGACCTGGCGCGAAGGGGCCACAAGGAAATCCTCGTCCCCGCTGGACGAAATTTCCAGAACATCTCCCTCTGGAGGAGCAGGTTTCGAAGAGCTCGCCTCCCCTGCCGAGGGATTCGCCCCTCCACAGGTGGCGCCCAGATCCTCGTCAGATGCGGCGGGTGACTCCGAGGCCCAGTCCTCTTCCACCACGGGCGCCGCGTCCTCCTTCTTCTCCTCCCCAGCCAGGCCCTGAGGGGTGAACTCCGGCATCAGCTCCAGGATCGCGAGGCGCTTCTTCGGGGTAATCTGATGGAGTGGCTTCGCGAGCTCACTACGCGGCACAGGAACCTCCGGGGCGGTGAAGAGGATGCCCATTATGGAAGCTACGACTTCAGGAAGGTGGGAGCTGCAGTGCAGCCGCATTGCGTCCGCCGGGCCTGAATACATCCACATCGGCTTTGTGTGCTTCTGGAGAGGGGCGATACGGCGCCTCACGAAGTCTTCAGCAACCATCTGCCCGTGAGGCCAGCGTCGCGGACGAGCTTCATGCGTGCGACCAAGTCCGCAATCTTCGGGCTCTGAAGGGTCGCACTCGACCAATTCGAGTTCTTCAGGGGCGGGCCTCAGGGACGTCGAAGAAGGAATTCTGCGTCTTGGCGTCCACGAGGAACCACCGCTGGCGGAAATCGTCCACCTTCTTCGTCACCCGTGTGACGGGTTTGTCGCCGTCCCAGGACATGGGGATGTAGATACCTCCCATCCCATCCGCGATGCGGAAGGACACACAACCAGACCGCTCGCCAGGCGCCGTGGAGCGGAGCGCATAGAAGCTCCGGAAGAAGGCCACGGAAGGCATCACCCCCAAATACGCCTCGCAAAGATATGCGAAGATGGCGAGGATCAAGATGGAGTTGGGGTGCAGATGCAGGAGTTGGATCTGATAGAAGGCCAGGACCTCCTCCAGGAAAGGAGAAAACGGCGGCACCAAACCAGCGAAAATGGTCGGGAAGAAGATGGGATATAGCCCCGCCGCGAGCTTGCCGAATCGCGCCGCCTTGAGAACGGTGGCGCCGTGCTCGTTGTTCTTGCCTGCGGCCATCAGCCGGATCTTGTCCAGCGCCTCAGCAGTGTGGATGCGAGTCCCCACCAGCGCCGGCGCGAGCTCGTCCTCCTGCTGCGCCTCGGCCGGTACATTCGCCATTGCCGCCTTGCCCTTCTTGGGACCCATGGTCGAAGAGAGAAGGGCGGCGGAGCTCGGTGAAGGAGGAGGAGCGTCGGAGACACAGGAGCGCAGGCGTCAAGAGCAAGGAGACGGGCGCGCAAATGATGCAGTAACTGCTGCCTGAACCGGCGCTGCAGGCTTTATTCCCCTCAGAGCAGTTACCGAGACGTGGTGGGACCCCCCACTACGCCCATCATCTCCGAGGAGAACGTGTCGTCGCGGCGTAACTGCCCTGCACGTGTCTCAGGCCGGCCGGACACTTTGGGCCCATGACGGTTCGCCTGCGTCCATGGACTACATCGTGCCCATCATGGGCCCGGGGGCTACTGTCGGCCCAGTGAAATCCAGGGTGTGCTGGGCCTGTCCTATACGGCCCTCGACACTTGATGGCGATTTTTGCTAAGGACCAAGCCTACGGCTTGGAGAGCCTCGTGAGGCGAATTGCCTCGCGAGGGGATTTGAGGCAGGAGGCCTGCGGAGGCCATATCCACTGCTGCCCCCCTTTAAGGAAATCTCCCCTGGGGAGAGGTCAACGCCGAATTCTCTACAGGGCATCCAAGCCCTCGTGGAGATCGCTTCGCTGCAAAGCAACCTCTGCAGAGCGCACATGGGCTCTGCAGCGGCCGCAGAGTGACGCGCGCCCCTGCGCGCGGTGACGACGACGCCGCAGTTGCCATTTTGGTGATTAAAGGGGTCAATAAAGCTGTGCACCCGCTCCGGACTACAAGGATTTCCTCTTTGGTGATAAGGGGACCGGCCGGCGCTACGCTCCAAGGCCAACGTCACCGTGGGCACCCCCACGTTCCTCTGCGGCCCCAGCTGGCCGTCCTGCATGGACGGTGGGTACTCTGCTACAGGAGTCAGCTTTACGCTCATGGACCGCGTCCATGGACATCCGGGCTGCGATGCACCGCGCTCCACCTTCTGCGCCACGTGACAGCCCTACCACAGTGCGAGTGCAAGGAGGGAGCACGGGGCGCCTATAAAAGGAGGGCAAGGTGCACCGTAGCAAGGGATCGCATTCTCATTCCAGCATCGCCACTTACGCGCAAGGAAGAAGAAGACCTTGCTTCCCTTCCTTGTATACACCATTGCCAAAAGAGAGCCTCGGCAAGCTCATTGTACTGTAACCTCTACAAGCAGTGCAATACAGACAAGCAGGAGTAGCGGTATTACCTCCACACGAGGGCCGTGAACCTGGGTACGGGCTGGTGTTCATCTCTGTCGTGATGTCCCTCCGCTTGCTCGACGAGCACCGTCGCCGTGCAGGTTGAGGGTTGTTTGACCAACGTGTTCAGCCCCTTACACGAACTCTCTTCGTGAGCTTGACTATCCCTGTTTCGTGGGAGTCATTCTCCGACAAACCGGCCCAAACCGGGCTACAGGCCGGTTTACACTGTTTTTTCCTGCTGCATTGTTTTTCATTTTCTTCCTCGATAGCGCATGTCTCCCGCTCCTCCCTCGCGACGTTAGTGATATCGAACTTCGATGATTCCTTCATGTTCCATCTCTCTCCCTCGAACGCGAGTAAATATTATTATTGTTGGGGAATTAAATTAATAAAAGCACATATTTAAAAGTGGAAATTATAAATATTATAACTTTTAATCGGGACATCCGAAAAATGTGTTCTTTATATCAAAATGCTCAGAAAAATGTGCACGACCCATTAGCATCACTTGCATGCATGTTTACATGAACTTATAGCACAGGAAAACATTAAAACAAATGTAGAGCAATATTTCTCTATTGTTGAATAGTTATCGCTGCACCTCATATAAATTGGTAGAAATTGTTATAATAATTTCAGTGTATTAAAAATGTCATGCCATCATGTGATTGCGCATTGCATTTGTTAAAGCATGTGTGGTGATTGATTGTTTTTCCGTTGTTATGCTTCGATAGATCAAGCAGCCGGGGTTACTCCACAATACCCCAAAGATCCGTACTACCAGTACCCCGAACAAGGCAAGCGTAATCCCCACTCTGAGCATGTCTTATCCTATTTTCCGCAAATATTTTCTCCACTATAATATTGCATGCGGTTCCAAATGTCAATTTACTTGGATTAGAGTATACTATAGTTGCATTAAGTTTCCGATGCCATTACCTGTTTCCCTCCTACTATCCATAGGTTTGTACTGTTGGCCCGAGATACTTAACTATGCTATGTTGATGCTTTACCATGCTTAGTTAAATGCTTATTCGTTCGATGGATATTTCATGTTGGAAACAAATGTGGAATGGTTTGGATGATGGTGGAGAATTGTGGTGATGGATAATAAAATGCTTAAAGGTGGGGATGAGAGGCCACGATGGTTTTGTGGTGCTTTGTCTCACTCTCGCCGCCTAGGTGCGAGTTCTTTACCTCTTGAACCAGGAATGAGCGCGCTTCCTTTCGGTGGGGTATATGGAGCCCTCGTCGACTAACTAACCTGTGCCGAGGCTAGCCAGGGTCCTCTAGTTCGAGCTTCCATTTGCGCGTGCGTGATGATGGTGGTTGAGAATGGGATGAGGATGGTGGTGTTTAGGAAAATGAGTGTCCGCGGGACAGGGTGTTGGAGGCACGGAACCTGTCCTTCCGGCACTGATGATCCTGGGTTAGTCCCAAGCAAGGTAAAGGTTGTAACCGTTCCCACTCAGCCGGCTTTCCCAGGAAGAGAGCTACGTGTAGGCAATGAGCCGGGCGGTACCGAAGGTAAACACAGTGCACCCTGCAGGGTTATAATCTTTTCGAAAAGCCGTGTCCACGGTTATGGACGACTTGGGAAAGGACGATAAGACCATAGAATAACTTGAACGGAATGATTAAAATTGAGTACTAGAGGTACTACTTAAGAATGCAAGGTTGACTTCCTCGAGGGTGATTCGGGGAGGTGCCCTTGAGAACAGGTACAATGGTGAATAATGGTGGTTGATGATGAAAAAGGTGATCAAGTAAAAGAGTTACTTCTTGTCCCCCTTTTTAAAACTGTTCCGATTAGTCGATGATGAAAAAGGTGATCAAGTACAATGGTGAATAATGGTGGTTGATGATGAAAATAATGGTGGTCTCATCGAAGTCAGAGGACCGGACGCCAAGGCTATGGACAAACGCAGGTGTTACACTTGTAGGGAACGCGGACATCAGAGCCGGAAGTGCCCCCTTAAGTACACCGGAAAGAGAGGACCACCACAAGGAAAGGCGTGTAGTCAGTGTGGAAGGGGTGGACATCAGGCGAGTCAATGCCCCAGCAGTTGCCCGCACTGTTTCAATGCGCATCCACTTGGCAAGTGCCCAACCGCTAGCACCACTTGCTACCTATGCGAAGGGGATGAGCATGTTTTGGCTAATTGTTCTATGGAGTTCTTAGTAGACGCAGTAAAGGATGCCCATGAGAAGATTGCTCAGGACGCCAGCCACGCCCCGAGAAAGACGCCCACCGGAACTTCTAGCCCATGTTGGAATTCGAAGCGCCGGAGGGTAGAAACCACAGGGAGCCAACACCACTGTAACACCCCAAAATTTGGAACCTAATTTTAGTGGTGTTTTTCCGACACCTGAAAAACTTTTTCTTATTCTCCTAAATGTTTCTTCAAATCATTTGGGGATGATTTGACTTTGGAATTGCACTCTCAAAATTTCCCGGTGATCCGTGAACCTCTCCAACACCCGTGATAATTTTTGTGCTTAGGTTTTCTCTCGAGAACCCTAGCCCTAATTATCGAACCGTTTAAACCCTTTTCCTCCACCTACAAAAGGGAAGCCTATTTCCATAGATATATAAATTCCACTAAAATACCAGAGGACTCCCCTGACCATATAAAGACATTCCATGCAAAATTATTGCATACCCCAATGCAATATTTTCAAGTTGGACATTATTCTCCAAAATGCCATTTCAGGTCCAGAAGTTGTCTAGACACCTTCCACTCATCCAGAAATTATGCCATTTTGGGAAGGTGCATGATTTCACCTCCTGAACATTTCACTCCATTGCCCCAACCTCATTTGAGCAATATTTGAGGTACTTCCCTTGTAATGGCCATTTCATGCCTTTTTGCAATTTCCAAAGGAAACCCTATTTATATGTTTCCAAAAATTCTGTGAAAATTAGGGAATGATCCCTAGGAAGTGTGTACCCCATTTATGCAAAAATATTTGGTATCTTGCTAGAAAAATATTGGACTTTTTCCCGGTGCAAGTTTCTGCCCTAAAACCCAATTGTGTTCAAAAACACACCAAATGATTTTTGTAGTGAGGAGTAAGCATCTAGTTGCATGCACTAGGAGAACCTACACCTCTGGACCAAGTTTTGATCAAACCAAAAATGGTTTGCCTCTTCAAACATCGGTTTTCAAAATAATCCAGTACTGTATTTCAAAAATTGTAGTCGAACCAACTTGCAAATTTGCAAAAACTTTAGTCGGAAAAGTTGTGGGAAATTAAGTTTGGCGCAAGGTGACGTGGTTAGTTCCTCCTCTAGAGCCCTAGGGTGAGAGCATCGTCGCGATGCCGATGTCGGCGTGGCCTGCAGCGTGGTCACCACTGACATGCACGGCGCCGCCGCACTGCTTCTCTGGTTCTCCTCCTGTTCCTCCGACCCGCCCCCTCCTGTAGATGGTTGCCCTCGACTTGGTGAGCACTGAGCTCGTTCTTATCCCCCCCTTATCCCTCTCCTGTGGCCGGGATGGCGTGAGCCGTGACGTCGCCGCCATTGAATGGCAGCACCGGCCCCGACCTACCTCTCCTCCCCTCTGGCCTATAAAAGGGGCCCCGACCTCTCTTGAACTCGCACCCCCATTCTCCCCTCCCTCCTGGCTTGGCTCTGTGCATTTTTAGTTGAAGAACGGCGAAGCCCTGCCAAATTTTGGCCGAGGCCGTCACCGCCGGGCAGCCGCCCGTGACGAGCTCGAATCGGCTCTGTTCTTCGATTAAACTGGCATAGAGCTTCCTAACCATCCCCTCGCATTCCCCATCCAACCAGATGATCGAGTTCGGCTCGGCATCGACGAGTCCATCCTCGAACCGCCATTGCCGTGCGGGCGAGCTCGCGGGTGCAGCGTGTGCAAGCCGCCCCGTCCGCGTCTTCGTTTTCCCCTGGACGCGGTGTGGGTCAGAGACCTCGCCGCGGTCCCCTGCTGGCTCCGCCGGCCCGCCCATCGCCGGCGGCGGCCACCTCCGGTGCCTCCCGTACGCGCGCGTACGCGCAAGGAAGGAGACGACCTCTCGGTCGTTTAAATTTTTTCCTTCCTGGGTTCGGTCCAGCGAGCCGTTATGGGCCAGCCCAGCCGGCTGCCGTGGCCCGCGGCCCAGCCACGGCCTGCCAGCAACCGTCCAGGCACAACAGCACGTTGGCGGGCGACCGGCCCAGCGACGGCCCACCCCCGCGATAGAAGCAGCCCGTGCTGTTTTTTTTCTCTCGCGCAGGTTTTTCCTTTTCTTCTGGTGAGTATATTCAAACGCCCGTAGTTTCAAAACCGTAGTTCCGATTTAGGTGATTCAAATTTGTAAATTCATATTTTTGGAGAGATCTAGCCAGTGGTACCAGTCTTGCGGTATTTGGAGCAACTTATTTTCACTGCCTTATTTTAATGCATCGTTGGTCGTTTCGAGATTTAGGTGTTCTCCGGGATTCCGACCCCGGCGAGTCCGAGACCTTCCGAACTGTTTCAAGACCACTTCCAGAGGCAAGCTAACCACTTGCTTTGAGCCGTCCTGCAATGCTTGTTTGTTTGATTACTTAATACCATACCGGGTGTTATGCCTGTCTGCTGTTATATCGTTATGTCTGTTTGCTATTATTGTTGCATGTCTGTTTATTGTCTGTACTTTACTTGAGCCTTGTATTGTTGTATATCATGTTGCATTTAAATTATTGCACTACCTTATAACTGCTTATCTGTGCATCACTCACATTCCCGAGACAATGGCCGGTGCTACCGCCTCAGTCAAAGGAATGGGGGAATTATTACAACTGTGCGTCTCGCATTTGCGGGGCTTTGTTTGCTTCTTTCTTCTTCGCCGAGGTGAGGAGCGGACGAATGTCGTCTTATGATCCTCGGGGTTGGGGGCATTTGCCAAAAGAGTTATTTGCCTTGTCCCTCCGTCAAATATGGTTGGCATAGACCATCCGGACTGCGACGCTGGGAGCTGCCTTTCCATTTGGTTCTTATTGCCGAGATTGCTGACCCCACGTCAGGGTAACCCTCGAGTGGAGTGGATGCTCTCTCACTTTTATGAGTGCTTTTCGGTTCATTCTTTTACGGTGACACCGGCCGGGTTGCCCGCCACCGTCATCCGTTTGAAACTTTATGCTATTATCCTGTGAACACTAACCCCGAGTGACACCGGCCGGGTTGCCCGCCACCGTCACCCGGATATTATTATTTGTTATGTTGATATCTATGTATGCAAGTGTTATGTTTACTCTGTGCTGTTATTGTTATGTGCTTACCTTAGGTTGCTAATGCGTGTTTGTTTGTTGACATATGATATTGATGTCGTGATTACTATGCTGGACTAATCCTCTGTTTTGGGACTTGTTGTGATGAAACTTGATTAAATGATACACCCCTCGAAACAACGATAGGGTCAGTCCATGGTGCCACTAATCTGAACTTTGAACGCAGAACCATCGTCGTCTCATGGGAGGACCGTGACCTAGTAGGTTGTTAAGCCCCTTTTGTGCCATCCATTGGGCGCAGTCGTTCGGTTGCGCTGTCCGAGGGGAGTGGTCGACAGGCACGGGTTCGACTGCGATAGGGAGTCCGGAGCTAGGCATACCTGGTAGCGCCAGGGGATGTTCCGGATTTACTTGCCCGTTGTGCCATGCGCATAGGGTGGTGCGGGAGAGTGTCTTAGTCAGTGGACCGTCACGAGAGTGTATTTTACTTAGTATGACTTTGGGCGTGACAAACCTGAAGTGTCGGCTGAGTGGGGTGCATTCTGATAGGTGGGAACGCAAACTCTCGAGAGTGTCAACCTAGCAAGCTAGCCTCGTTCCTGGGATATGGAACAACAGTTCAGTGTCGGTCACACTGTGTGTCCTCGTCGTGTCCGGAGGTTAAACTTAAGATTTGTTTGAGATAAGTAAAGAACGACCTGATTACACTAAATGAACAAATAAGATGATGCAGAGAATGTTGTCTTGAGATGCTGATGGTAAACCATGATACGGGATGGCGGTGTGATCGTTGGGAGCCTACAGTTAGGCCTGAGCCAACATCACCCGTGCATGCCCAGAGTAGAAAGTTGAGGCCAGAGGGCCTAACAGTGATCACAGGTGCTGTTGTGTATTGTTTGGTACCAATTGGTACACTCGTCTACTCGACACAGGTAAGCTCGTTGTGTGATTACCGGTGCACGATCCAACCCCACCTGGCTTGGACTTTGTACTGGTGATACCCCAGTTGGTTGCTTATGCCATGATTTGCTTGCAATGCCATGCTACCTTTATGTTGTTAAATTGAGTAGACACTTGCCATGTTGTAGTTTTATTTCAAATGTATGTCTTGCTGCATGATTGTTGGATTACTTGTAGTAAGTGGCAATACTTGCTGAGTGCATAATTAATGTACTCACGAGCCTTGTGATTGTGGCCAGATATTGGCGAGGATTCATCTTCTACCTTAGCAAGGATTTGGAGCCAGAGCGTGCTAGGATCCGTAGCCCAGCCAGATGCCTGTGGAGTGGAGCCGCTCCAAGCCGTTGCCTTAGCCGTCTTCCGCTGCCAGTTAAACTCTGTCCTGAGCCATGCTTGGCTTGATATTTTGTCATGCCTTGATGGCCTTGTAAACCATTTGTAACACTTCTTGTGCCTGATTGTGTAATAATTTCCACTATGTTGCATTGTCGCGACGTGCGGCCAGATATCTTGGGCTGGCGTATGGGACGACCGCCTCTCTGGTGATATGTGCCAGGGAGGGGTGTCACAGAGGTGGTATCAGAGCACCAGGCTGGCTGTAGACTACCCTAGCATGGAAAGCCCCGCCTTACTTTTGCCCGACAGTGAGCCCGATGGATTTAACCCATCTCCGCCTAACCGGCATGGCTGGTGTCGGTCCACAGTAAGGTGCAGTAGGACTTGTCCCATTCCCTGAGAGAGGCTCGCCGGTTTCTTCCAAGAGAAGGAGCCGACACAAACCAGTACATGAGACCCCCGTCCTAGCTGCCATTTATCCCCACCCTCGCCTGCTATCCTTGGCAACCCAGCTCTCTTGAAGCAGGATCCCGCAAAGGAATCCCGCGTTCTTATCTCATCCTACACCCACACTACACCACGACACTACATCCCAACTGCAAAATCGGTAGGGAAAACGGCTTTCACCGACCGAAAGTCGGTCGGGGATCGGTATTGCCGACCGACCTTGTCAGTCACCGTAAGTCCAGTCGGGAAAACCCTGTCCCGACCGACGTTATTTTGCCGACCGACTGTTGGATGGCTATTGAAAAGCTTTCCCGACCGACTTTTTCTTTCCCGACCAACGTTTCTTTGCCGACCGACATTTTATGCTGACCAACACGTGGACGGGATTATCTTTGCCGACCGACTTCTCGTCAGCCTAGCCATGGACCTTTCCCGACCAACAGTTTGACGTTGTTTGTTTTGCCGACCAACAATCAGACGGTACTTTTTTCTACAGGATTAAATTTAATTTAGCATCCACCTTAATTATTACCAGGCAATAACATCCAACACAGAAATTACTTAAGTTGTAATAACGACACTGGACCAAACAATATATATGCTCACAAGTGCATTCCAACTTGAGTTTAGCATCCACAAGTACAGAACATTGTGACCATTACACCAGATAGGTTTTGCACAAAATGGCTCATAATCGAATGTCCAACGATTCATGATGCTCCATTGCACCATCAAGATGATAACAGACAGTAGATAGGTTTACAAAACGATAGCTATAAAACACTAAATAGCCAGTTGCAAATCGCCAGCTTCAGGTTCCCGGTCCTCTTGAGTGTCTAAGCAAGTACATTACATTCGTGCATTCATACATCAGGAATATTCTTCAGTTTACATACGCAAGCAAGGATCACAACAGGTGCAGACTACAAAAAATGAGTTTAGAGGTAATGCATACTACAAAAAATGAGCTCGTCTCTTTTCTATGTATCTGTGCTGCCTCATATATGTCAGATTGATTTTTAAATGCAGCAATATTGCATTCATCAGGACATGGACATGCAACTGTAGCTGAACTATACTAGAATTTTCTAATGGTGAGATTTGGTTAACCATACCATAAGAACACAAACAGAATGCTAACCATCTACTACATGTGCTATTTACACAAACCTTTCATGTTTCAGTAAAAAACAAACGAACCTTTGATGCAGTTTAGAAAGCCTAAACATTTCTGCTTCCTTGTGTGACCAACTTCAGGAAATGTCAAAAAATGGGGCAAAACAAGCAAGATACTGAGAAGTCCAAAGCCCAAATGGCCCCTTCACCTTGGAAAGAAACCCACTCCATTCCAGTAAAATCTAATTGTTTGTGTTATCAAATTATAAACCTATTTGTGTTTTTTTGTAGCAGAACTCTACTCATTTATTTTTGTCGAAGAATGTTCAGTTGCTCATGAATATGAAAGGTGCAAGAAGATGGCTGCTGCTGCTTTAGCATATAAAGGTGTCGAAGTAGCTTATCCTAAGGCTGCATACTATAAGTACCCTATTGCAAGCAAGGAACCAAATCTGTGCTAAATTATTTTCTTTGCCAAATTATAAATGGTTATGTATCTAGCCAAGAATTTCTACAGAAACATTTTACTGGATAAATATGATGACTTTACTTGGATTCCTAGTTGCCATGAGCAATTATCTTCACACATCCGATTTGTGCTAGTATGTACTGTAGAAGTTTTTGGCATGGACCAATTGGTACGTATTCTGGCTTTTCACGAAGAAGCAATAAAATACCTCTAGTTATACATACTTTATATCTATATTTTTCCCTAAAGTGGAGACAAGTAGTGAGTGAACAAAATACCTCAGGGGCATCTCAGCGGCAGGATGAGGAAGATGTCCCGGGTCTATAGGGCTTCATCTAGCAAAATGATCATGAGTCAATCATCATCTCACATCAAACTAAAAAGTACAAGCTACGAGGACAGTACACACATTGTTGGTGATTACCTTGGTGGATGGCCATGCAATGGACATTTTGACAGCATCACTGATATAGTGTAAACCATCATACTGATAAGGCAGTACAGCATCCTTTTTGAGTGAAACATTGACAATAACCTCATAAGTTTCTGGTCCAAGGGGCTCCCTTCCCACAATAGTGTCAGGATCAATTGAGATAATTGTTGCCTTCGCAACCGGAGTTTCAGGACCAGTCCATGCATAGAGTAGCACATTCATACCAAGCTGAAAATGATTATTTTAGAAACATGGAAACAACAGTTGCAAGAAGCAGTTGTAAGATGTAAGGGATGAAAAGATTACAAGGCTTTCATCTTGGTGGGTTGAGGAGCTTCTTGCAGGAGCAGTTACAGGAGCAGGAGTAGTTGCAAGAACTCTTCTCTGAATGTAGACACCATCACCATTTTCTTCTTCAAGATCGTCTTCTTCAGCATCGTTATGTTCGTTGGTTTCATGACGAGAATTAGAACCATGCTGCGAGCTAGGAGCTTCCAGATTATGCCCTCCATGTCTACCTGTCATCATTTCTTTCATTTCGTTTAGTTGTTCCTGCATCTGTTGCATCTGCACCTCCATCATGTTCATACGATTTTCAGCCTGTCGGCGTCCCTCCATTTCAACTAGAACCCTTGTGCTCACTTTACCACGTGTACCAGGTGTGCGGAGATCTTGAGGTGTTACACTTTGACCTAGCACACGGACACTACCCCTGGGCTCCTTCATTCCACAGACATGAGCAAATAGATCACCTTCCTCGATGCTTTTTTCCTTCAGCTCGGGGTGATTTTCAGCTTTGTCTATGAGATCTTTCTGCAAAACGTATTTCACTTACTTGTTATGTAAATTCCACTTCTAGAATATCCGAGTACAGAAAAGGCATGACAAAAAAATACTTACAATTGTTGACGCTGCCTGTGGCACATAACCCCCTTCCTTGCGCGTATGTGTTTTGATATAAAGTTCATCTCTTCGAGGCTTGTGCCCAAGTTCCTCAGCCTACAATCATTATGACTTTTTATAGTTAGTCCTTGAAAGATAATGGATATCAATGTTACTTGGGGTAAATTTTATACCATTTCTTCGGCTACAATGGCATGACTCTTGCTACCAGATGTATGAGGCACTGCATTGGCGCGATTCTTTTTGGCGATAGCACTGCGAGACTACAAGAGAAAGGAAAAATCAATCAGTGGAACAAAGTCAAACAGGATGTACATGAATATAGATTTTGGAAGGATGACTTACTTCAAATAGCGGAGATCTCCAATGACTAATAAGGGACTGCCAGACAGTTATACTAATTCTTTCATCACGTTTTTTCATAAGTTCTTCATCAGTCAATTCAGGATCAAATTTTGACTTCTTCAAATCTCCCTTCCACTCTTTCCATTTTGTGTGTGAAGTGTTTATAACAAATCTCAAAGCAGTTGTGTCCACCTCGTAAAATGCCTATGAAAATGAGAACAAATCTCAGTTAGTTAGATGGCATTAAAGAAGAGCATGTAAGTTATCTAGCTGTCCATGTATACCTTTAAATTCTTCCACACTAACAACTTCTTCTCTTCCTCAACATCTCTCCAATCTAGCTGTCCAGGTGGTATATGCTTCCTCACCAAAGTACCAATGAAATTGGCAAATTCAGTAGCATTTGGCCCAATCGGTTGGCCAAGTTCGTTAAGTGGAATATGGATTTAGGGTTGATTCTGCCTTGCATATACGTCAGCCTTTCGAGTAATTGTTCTTCCACCTTTCTTCTCCTTACCAGCATTATTAAGCTCAGGAGTAATCTCTACACACAAGAAAAATAACATAGTTTTTAACAATTCTAACTACTGACATGAAGCTATAATCAGAACAAATATAACCTACTGCATATACCATTTGAAGGCTGCTGCGTAGGATCTACATGATCACCATCTTTTCTTGAACTTGACCTCAAAACACGATTATTTGCAAGTGCGTCCGAGGGTCCCTAAAAAAATAGGTTAGTGCTAGAACCATTAAAAGGTGCTGCGCAGGGAGAAATTGAATGTGCTGGGAGCTGTGTACCTTTTTGTTTTTTGTTTGGGAGGTTTGCTTGCTTCTGCCAGCTGTCTCTCTTTTTCGATATGTTCCTGAAAAGCAGCACTTTTTTGGCGTATCACTGCCAGCCGTTTTTCATTTTCTTCAACAATCTTATTTCTCTTAAGTTGATACTCTACTTCCTTCGGTTGGTCCATGGTGACACCACCATCATTACCCTTTCCGCTTGCGCTTGCCATTCAACCTGTTGCAAAAGACACACTATATGAGTACATCGCTGAAAAATTGCTGCAAAAGACACACTATATGAGTACATCGCTGAAAAATTGCTGCAAAAGACACACTATATGAGGATCATGCACGCACTTACTTTTTTTTAACCTCACTTTTTTTAAGTACAAATCCATCTATATCTGTCCTAGCAGAACCAATGCCTCCATCGGCAACACTCACACGTATGGTAGTACATGGATCAGTCAATGTTACACGTGATGTGTCATCTTGAGCTTCACTTAAGTCACACCGTGATGCTCCTCATACTTACTACCATACATTTTACTTGTGTGTGCGGATTATATGTTTGTAGTTTAACGTTCACAAACAAGATACATGCTCACTTCTCTCCAATGGCACTCACAGGCTCATATACAGTACAACACAGCCAAGACATATGCAAAGCTCTTGAACGAAAAACAGGGACTCAGCTGACCTTAGTTTATTCACTAAGAAAAAACTGAGCGCAGTTTACAACTGATAGTAGATCGCAATAGGCAACAAAGCCCACCAAAGTAGCGTAATCACAATGAAGAATACCAGCCACTGCTCGTTCCCTTCCCCACACGTAATGGAATCGAATTGGGTACGACGAAAAACAGCACCAACTGATCTAAACAGCGAACAAGCGATGGACAGACCCTACGCACTCTGTAGGTACACGACGACACAGTGGTTCATCCATACCAGATACCATTATCATCCATGAACAGATCGAGAGGATCCAGATCGTCGGACAGGACACATTTCAGGACGGCTAGCTACACGATCCAATCAACAGTATCCACCAAATCGAATCCACACACATCAATCTATACAAAATCCACAGGGGAAAATAAAAAAGTTAAAGAACTGCAGGACTCACTGCTGGCCGAAGGAGTAGAGAAGGCGTCGCTGGGTGCTGCTCCTGCGAGCTCTTGAAAAGGGCGCCGCCGCCGGGAAGAGGGAGCCGCCGCCGGAGAGAGGGAGCGCCGACGCCGGGAAGAGAGCGCCGCCGCCGGAGAGAGGGAGCGCCGCCGCCGACGAGAGAGGGCGCCCTGCCGGGAAGAGGACACCGCCGCCGGGAAGTGAAAGCCGTCGGCGGCGGCGGGAAGAGCACACCGCAGCCGAGCGCAAGGGTAGCCGTCGAGGTGGAAGCTCGCTGCGAGGGCGTGGAGAGGAAGGAGCGCGCTGGTAGGAGGATGGGATGCACGAGGGCACGGCTCGCCGGAGCTCCGCCACCGGCCGGAGAGAACCTGGGCGACGGAGAGGCTAGGGTTCTCACGGGGCAGAGCAGCAGGACAGTGGTGACTGGGTTGGGGAATTTTGTGTCTCGCGGTAAGATAGCCAATTTTTCGCGGTTGGGCCAAATTATTCCCGCTAGTTTTTTCGCCCGCGCGCGCCTCAGCCCGCCAGCCCATTTAGTTTCCGGTGGTGGGTCGGCAATATTTACCGACCGACAACTAGATGGGCATTGGAGAATCGCCGACCGGCTGCGCGACAGGAAAGACTGGGGAATCGCCGACCGACCGTCTGTTGTTGTAAATCCTTTTTACCGACCAACAATCTGTCACAAGCTTTCCCGACCGACAATCTGTCGTTAAATCTGACTTTTCCCAACACACGTCGGTAGGTAATGTGGTGTCGTGGTGTAGTGCCAGAGCCAAAATAATCCAATGGCGAACCCCAGGGTCATCCTAGAAACCACTGCAGGAGGTCACGACGGATTTCCACTGATGCTTTTGGAGGTCGTCTGTGATCTTCTTGGCAGGCCTGCTCGCCCCCGATATGTGGTGTACGAGAACTCACTCTCGCCTGCCGGGAGTGAATTTCGAGCAGACGTGCATATCGGCTCGTGCCCGCTGGGCACAAGTCAGCCTTACGTAATCCAAGGAAGGGGCATGCCTACTCTTCCTCAAGCCATCCACGTAGCAGCCTGGGAAGGTCTCGTCTGGCTGCGGTACTCAGAACCGGCAATGGCGGGAAGTCGAGCTTTCCACCTTCTCCCAGCCAGACCCCATGATGGTGCGGAGGCTATCCCAACTCCCACTAGAGGGGAAGTCGACCCTGCCGTAATCACCCTGGTCAACTATGGAGCGGCAATGACAAAGTTTTGCCAATCTCTGAGGGATGAACTCTTCACCACAAGGCGCAACCTTGGTCGTGCTCGCATGCAACTGAGGCGAGCAAGGAACCTACCCAACCTCAACCTTGAGCCAGCTCAGAGTACAGGACTCCCGTTCCCAGGTGATTTGCTGGGATCCAGTCTTGATGCCTCTGGGACACAAGCACTAGCCCCAGCCCAGCAGTACCTCCAAGCAGGAGGTATAATCCTCGAAGGCGTGCCTGCAATTCCCCACCCCGCGGGAGATGGAGATGTGGACACCACTCTTCGTCTCGGCTAAGCTCCACCGACTACCAGAGGCCGTCAAGCGAAGTAGAACCCATGTTTAGTTAGCCTGAGTGGCGCTTTTATGTTGGTAGGTGAGAAGCGGTGAGGTTGTTGATGCTGTTTGGATGTTGTTTGTCTGTTCGTTTGTGTGGTGTTCGCTTGTAATGCAAGTTTGTTGTATGTTTTCTGGTTGATGTCGAATCAGCCATGACAAAACCTGGTGTTCTGATTCCCTTGTTAACCACTTGGTTGACATGTGACGGAATATCATGTCCTTTTCTTCAGTTGGAAAGTTTTGAAGAAATGACAGATCACATAAAAACAAGAGTGGTATATGTGAACCCAGACGCATATACCCGCTTGTAAAATTAATGCAAACTTTGAATGGGACTATTTCGAGTAAGAAAAGTATTTTTGCGTGTGTTGCACAAGTTAGCCATTAAGTGGGAGTATTTCATACCGTACTCCATGGTACCACGCTCGCTTATTGCTGACTTGTGTGTAGGTTGGGAAAAATCACCTGCTTGTTGCTATACATGGTTCATCACTTGGATGTTTTGTGTGTCGCATACAAGTGGAGAAATATTTTGCTATGTTATTTGAATAATTGTTTGATTGTGCTGGCTTATTCGGTATGGTTGAAATGATTATGCCATACCACAACAAACGTATTTTCTTCTAAAAGAAACCCTGTTATTTTTCAAAACCTGTGTATACATGAAAATGGATATACAGCTTTTCTAAAATAGAACCGTAAACTATTGTGTCCCCAAACACGAGTTATTTATTTGCCCTAGGTAAATCTTTGGTTGTTGATTGATAGTTTGGTTGCAGATCTTATTTGATCTTGCCATGGCTATGTCTGCTTGAGCAAAACTTTAGATTTAATTTTACAAACCTGCTAGTGGATCCTATGTTGATTGATTGAGTGAGCCCCTGCCATGTCATCTTTTAAATGCATTGAGTGTGGTAGAAATATCATATAAAAATCTTGTTGTGTGCCGAACTGTTTGGATGTCAAAATCCTGTTATTTTGTAGAAAAAGTTTTAATTGGGGTATAAATGGATCGTTCAAGAATTATCTTGTATAACTCCCCGAATCTCGGGACGAGATTCTTTTTAAGGGGGGAAGGTCTGTAACACCCCAAAATTTGGAACCTAATTTTAGTGGTGTTTTTCCGACACCTGAAAAACTTTTTCTTATTCTCCTAAATGTTTCTTCAAATCTTTTGGGGATGATTTGACTTTGGAATTGCACTCTCAAAATTTCCCGGTGATCCGTGAACCTCTCCAACACCCGTGATAATTTTTGTGCTTAGGTTTTCTCTCGAGAACCCTAGCCCTAATTATCGAACCGTTTAAACCCTTTTCCTCCACCTACAAAAGGGAAGCCTATTTCCATAGCTATATAAATTCCACTAAAAATACCAGAGGACTCCCCTGACCATATAAAGACATTCCATGCAAAAATATTGCATACCCCAATGCAATATTTCCAAGTTGGACATTATTCTCCAAAATGCCATTTCAGGTCCAGAAGTTGTCTAGACACCTTCCACTCATCCAGAAATTATGCCATTTTGGGAAGGTGCATGATTTCACCTCCTGAACATTTCACTCCATTGCCCCAACCTCATTTGAGCAATATTTGAGGTACTTCCCTTGTAATGGCCATTTCATGCCTTTTTGCAATTTCCAAAGGAAACCCTATTTATATGTTTCCAAAAATTCTGTGAAAATTAGGGAATGATCCCTAGGAAGTGTGTACCCCATTTATGCAAAAATATTTGGTATCTTGCTAGAAAAATATTGGACTTTTTCCCGGTGCAAGTTTCTGCCCTAAAACCCAATTCTGTTCAAAAGCACACCAAATGATTTTTGTAGTGAGGAGTAAGCATCTAGTTGCATGCACTAGGAGAACCTACACCTCTGGACCAAGTTTTGATCAAACCAAAAATGGTTTGCCTCTTCAAACATCGGTTTTCAAAATAATCCAGTACTGTATTTCAAAAATTGTAGTCGCACCAACTTGCAAATTTGCAAAAACTTTAGTCGGAAAAGTTGTGGGAAATTAAGTTTGGCGCAAGGTGACGTGGTTAGTTCCTCCTCTAGAGCCCTAGGGTGAGAGCATCGTCGCGATGCCGATGTCGGCATGGCCTGCAGCGTGGTCACCACTGACATGCACGGCGCCGCCGCACTGCTTCTCTGGTTCTCCTCCTGTTCCTCCGACCCGCCCCCTCCTGTAGATGGTTGCCCTCGACCTGGTGAGCACTGAGCTCGTTCTTATCCCCCCTTATCCCTCTCCTGTGGCCGGGATAGCGTGAGCCGTGACGTCGCCGCCATTGAATGGCAGCACCGGCCCCGACCTACCTCTCCTCCCCTCTGGCCTATAAAAGGGACCCCGACCCCTCTTGAACTCGCACCCCCACTCTCCCCTCCCTCCTGGCTCGGCTCTGTGCATTTTTAGTTGAAGAACGGCGAAGCCCTGCCAAATTTTGGCCGAGGCCGTCACCGCCGGGCAGCCGCCCGTGACGAGCTCGAATCGGCTCTGTTCTTCGATTAAACTGGCATAGAGCTTCCTAACCATTGATCGAGTTCGGCTCGGCATCGACGAGTCCATCCTCGAACCGCCATTGCCGTGCGGGCGAGCTCGCGGGTGCAGCCTGTGCAAGCCGCCCCGTCCGCGTCTTCGTTTTCCCCCGGACGCGGTGTGGCTCAGAGACCTCGCCGCGGTCCTCTGCTGGCTCCGCCGGCCCGCCCATCGCCGGCGGCGGCCACCTCCGGTGCCTCCCGTACGCGCGCGTACGCGCAAGGAAGGAGACGACCTCTCGGTCGTTTAAATTTTTTCCTTCCTGGGTTCGGTCCAGCGAGCCGTTATGGGCCAGCCCAGCCGGCTGCCGTGGCCTGCGGCCCAGCCACGGCCTGCCAGCGACTGTCCAGGCGCAACAGCACGCTGGCGGGCGACCAGCCCAGCGACGGCCCACCCCCGCGATAGAAGCAGCCCGTGCTGCTTTTTTTTTCTCTCGCGCAGGTTTTTCCTTTTCTTCTGGTGAGTATATTCAAACGCCCGTAGTTTCAAAACCGTAGTTCCGATTTAGGTGATTCAAATTTGTAAATTCATATTTTGGAGAGATCTAGCCAGTGGTACCAGTCTTGCGGTATTTGGAGCAACTTATTTTCACTGCCTTATTTTAATGCATCGTTGGTCGTTTCGAGATTTAGGCGTTCTCCGGGATTCCGACCCCCGGCGAGTCCGAGACCTTCCGAACCGTTTCAAGACCACTTCCAGAGGCAAGCTAACCACTTGCTTTGAGCCCTCCTGCAATGCTTGTTTGTTTGATTACTTAATACCATACCGGGTGTTATGCCTGTCTGCTGTTATATCGTTATGTCTGTTTGCTATTATTGTTGCATGTCTGTTTATTGTCTGTACTTTACTTGAGCCTTGTATTGTTGTATATCATGTTGCATTTAAATTATTGCACTACCTTATAACTGCTTATCTGTGCATCACTCACATTCCCGAGACAATGGCCGGTGCTACCGCCTCAGTCAAAGGAATGGGGGAATTATTACAACTGTGCGTCTCGCATTTGCGGGGCTTTGTTTGCTTCTTTCTTCTTCGCCGAGGTGAGGAGCGGACGAATATCGTCTTATGATCCTCGGGGTTGGGGGCATTTGCCAAAAGAGTTATTTGCCTTGTCCCTCCGTCAAATATGGTTGGCATAGACCATCCGGACTGCGACGCTGGGAGCTGCCTTTCCATTTGGTTCTTATTGCCGAGATTGCTGACCCCACGTCAGGGTAACCCTCGAGTGGAGTGGATGCTCTCTCACTTTTATGAGTGCTTTTCGGTTCATTCTTTTACGGTGACATCGGCCGGGTTGCCCGCCACCGTCATCCGTTTGAAACTTTATGCTATTATCCTGTGAACACTAACCCCGAGTGACACCGGCCGGGTTGCCCGCCACCGTCACCCGGATATTATTATTTGTTATGTTGATATCTATGTATGCAAGTGTTATGTTTACTCTGTGCTGTTATTGTTATGTGCTTACCTTAGGTTGCTAATGCGTGTTTGTTTGTTGACATATGATATTGATGTCGTGATTACTATGCTGGACTAATCCTCTGTTTTGGGACTTGTTGTGATGAAACTTGATTAAATGATACACCCCTCCAAACAACGATAGGGTCAGTCCATGGTGCCACTAATCTGAACTTTGAACGCAGAACCATCGTCGTCTCATGGGAGGACCGTGACCTAGTAGGTTGTTAAGCCCCTTTTGTGCCATCCATTGGGCGCAGTCGTTCGGTTGCGCTGTCCGAGGGGAGTGGTCGACAGGCACGGGTTCGACTGCGATAGGGAGTCCGGAGCTAGGCATACCTGGTAGCGCCAGGGGATGTGCCGGATTTACTTGCCCGTTGTGCCATGCGCATAGGGTGGTGCGGGAGAGTGTCTTGGCAAGTGGACCGTCACGAGAGTGTATTTTACTTAGTACGACTTTGGGCGTGACAAACCTGAAGTGTCGGCTGAGTGGGGTGCATTCAGATAGGTGGGAACGCAAACTCTCGAGAGTGTCAACCTAGCAAGCTAGCCTCGTTCCTGGGATATGGAACAACAGTTCAGTGTTGGTCACACTGTGTGTCCTCGTCGTGTCCGGAGGTTAAACTTAAGATTTGTTTGAGATAAGTATAGAATGACCTGATTACACTAGATGAACAAATAAGATGATGCAGGGAATGTTGTCTTGAGATACTGATGGTAAACCATGATACGGGATGGCGGTGTGATCGTTGGGAGCCTACAGTTAGGCCTGAGCCAACATCACCCGTGCATGCCCAGAGTAGAAAGTTGAGGCCAGAGGGCCTAACAGTGATCACAGGTGCTGTTGTGTATTGTTTGGTACCAATTGGTACACTCGTCTACTCGACACAGGTAAGCTCGTTGTGTGATTACCGGTGCACGATCCAACCCCACCTGGCTTGGACTTTGTACTGGTGATACCCCAGTTGGTTGCTTATGCCATGATTTGCTTGCAATGCCATGCTACCTTTATGTTGTTAAATTGAGTAGACACTTGCCATGTTGTAGTTTTATTTCAAATGTATGTCTTGCTGCATGATTGTTGGATTACTTGTAGTAAGTGGCAATACTTGCTGAGTGCATAATTAATGTACTCATGGGCCTTGTGATTGTGGCCAGATATTGGCGAGGATTCATCTTCTACCTTAGCAAGGATTTGGAGCCAGAGCGTGCTAGGATCCGTAGCCCAGCCAGATGCCTGTGGAGTGGAGCCGCTCCAAGCCGTTGCCTTAGCCGTCTTCCGCTGCCAGTTAAACTCTGTCCTGAGCCATGCTTGGCTTGATATTTTGTCATGCCTTGATGGCCTTGTAAACCATTTGTAGCACTTCTTGTGCCTGATTGTGTAATGATTTCCACTATGTTGCACTGTCGTGTCGTGCGGCCAGATATCTTGGGCTGGCGTACGGGACGACCGCCTCTCTGGTGATATGTGCCAGGGAGGGGTGTCACAACCACCCTTAGAAACATATCACAAGTTGTGCTTACCATCGGGGAGAACCCTTCGCAGGAAGAAGTCCCTTAGAAGCGCTCCACACCCAACAGAGTTTCAATCCAGCACTTCAGGCCATGGTGACTCCTAGGCAAACCCCTAGAAGAAGAATGGGTCCTATGTAGTGAACAGTATTTGGGTTCAATGTAAGATCCTTCACTCGTAATAAATCCTTTCTAGACTCCTAAACAAGGGAGATGCTAACATGGCTAACACGAGCCTTATGTATATAGTTAATTTTTGTTGTTACCGGTCATCTTCCCAAATGTACATGATGTGCTTCAAGCCTCCCAACTATGTTCGTGACTCTGCTGGCTCTCTCCTTTTTGGGCATGGTGATCACAATTAAGTAATAACTGGTGCTTCTTTAACATCTTAGTATTCTCTGGAGCATGTTTCTTACTCTGATCCACTTTCCGACCTTTGTCTATCAGTTGACAGTAAAGTTTTATCGTGCGTTGGTATGTTCCGATGCAAGTCTCTCTCTAGGTCCGTCAAGACTTTCCACTTCGTCCTGTTAGGAGAAACAAACCTCAGTACCTTGTCCACTTCTTGGACCAGGTCAAGGTAATGTAATCTGCAGAGTAAGGGCCTTGTCTAGCTTTTGTTCTGCTCCACCTTAGAGTGTCACACTCTTTGATATCAGGGTATCGTGCGAAGGATCATGATCCTCTTGATGAAGTGATGCTCTTACACTTTGTCACTCTCCGTTCTCCGAGTGACTTGTTACCCGAGAATGATAAGTCATGGGCAATGATGTGGCTATCGGACCTTCTCAGCAGTTCCTACTGCACTGAATTCTAGGGACATCCCTTGTCCTTCTTAGCATGAGTGGGTAGCCAATCAATAAGATGAATTTGACTATGTTACCAAGTTCGTTTTCTCTGGTGCCCTCCCTCGGTCAAAGAGCTAGGTTCGTGACGAAGCTCCCAAGACCAACTCGTTGTGCCTTGAAAGGCATGGTTCTCTCTTGAACCCAAGACATACCGGTGGATCGTGATATTCTGTAGGTTTCTCCAGAAGTATCGCCAGGTTGTCACCTGTCCGTGAGGTCGAGCTTATGAGTACGCTGGTTCTCTGAACAACTCCTTTCTCCAAGAAAATCATGCTGGATGTCCTGAATTATGTGGTTGAGCTTAAACCAATTGGAGAGTTAAAGGATAAAAGCTCTATCTGACATAGTTCATTCTCAATGGGATGTCTAGTCTGTTCGTGTGGAAGCAATGAAGTATCTCCTCTTTGGATATGCTAACCTCCAAATCTTTTGATTTGAATTGGGCTATCATCAACTCAAACTCAGACCAACCTACCTGAACGTGTTAGTCTGACCAATACTTATGCCCCGTTTTTTTGACATATGAGTCTGCCGTCTTGGAGTACCTAGATAAGTTTGTTGTTGAGCCGATCAACTACATTCTTATTTCCTCCATGTCTGAGGAGATCTATGTGGAATAGTGGGCGTTAGCATCGGAGACTTGTTAGCACTAACTTTGTGTCGTCACAAGGCATGTGTTCTCGAAGTTAGAAATAACTTTCTCTGGTTCACGTGCAATTGCTAAAATATGTCGCCGTGGACCTGAGTAAATTGTCTGGTTCCCTCGGAATCATATCAACTCGATCATGCTTGTGTAGGATATTCTTGGAATGGTATGTTGCTACCTTCATTCTTCAGACTTCTTCTCTACATCCAAACCTAATTGAATTGTTCCAGAAAGAGAAGAAGTCTGAGAGCTTCTCTTGTCCTCTTTGATGTTCCCCAAACAGGGCTCAACTGTGTCCCATCGCAAGTAATTCATGTAGGTGCAGATGTCTTCTGACAAGTTGCTAATATGTGAGTTCCATAATCTTGTTCCTCCTTTGGAGTTAGACCTTCTAGTCTAGCTTCTAGGGATTCTAGCAAATGTAATCCGTTATTATCCTTTGCAAAGACTTCCTATCCCTACATGCAGAGTCTGAAGTATCTCTACACCTAACCAGATCTGAATCACGATCAGAAACGATGGTTGGTGATCCTCAAGAAGCTTGTCCTCGATGTCTGGAACACCAAGAAGTTTCCCTGATACTAACGTTCTCGGAGTTATAAAGTCTGTTTCTAAAGTTCTCTTGGTCCATCTTCCGGATCCTTCTCCTGTGATCTGAAATGCTCCTCCGTGAGGAAAGTTCTACTCAAGCCGTATAGGTAAAGTCCCCTCTTCATCGGTTGGAATTTTGTTTCAACACTCTCCCTCAGAGACTTAAGGCCTTGTGCAAAGTTCATATTCCTAACCTTTTGAGAAACCGTTGTCTATCAACCGAAAACTTCTCATCAAGCTTCTGTCACCCACATGTGTCTCCTAACTGTCAATCCAAGGGATGCTCGAAGTCTCATCCTAAGTTCTACTAGGAGGTACTCGGTCGTTGTATCTTCTCAAGATCCATCCTTCCGGTGAGGTTTCCTTCTTTCCTATGGCGTGCCTTGATGGTGACCTCAAAGTGAAGACAATGAAGATCTTCAGGATGCGATGAACCAATCTACCCCGAGAAGATCGTTGAAGACCGTCGTAACCCTTTTCCCTCTTTCCTACTCTAAGAATCTCGGGACAAGATTCCTGTAAGGGGGGTAGAATTGTAACAACCCACTTTTGGTAATGCAAATTATGGACAAAATTTTCACTTTTTGCATTCCATGCATGCATCATGGCATCCATATGAAATTGCTAAACAACACACTATTTGTTTTGGGCAATATTGAAAAGTAAAATGCCAAACTTGCTTGAACCAATTCTCGAAACAAAGAAGACACTCAAACTTGCAAAACAAAATACTTTGACATCTCATATTTGTCAAGGAAGTTCCAAGAGTTCAAAAAGCAATATTTTGCACTCGCTTTAAATTTACAAAAGGGGCAACATTTTGGGATTTAGCAAAATGCTTAAATCAAACTCTATGAACAAAAGTTGGTCAAGAGATTTTATTTTTAGACCCCAATTTTTGTGGAGCAACTAAGTGATAAGGGGAGCCTCCCCAAATTTTCTCAGATTTTAATAAAATGTTTAAGTGCCCCAGAAAATCACTGAAATGCTGCTGAAGTTTTAAAACAAACAGAAAAGGACTTGTTTGTGATGGCAGCAATTATTCCAGGGGGGTTTTTGCGAAATCTTCTTCTTCCCTGTAGCGACCGACGCCGCGCGCGCTGCTCGCGCCGCACCACCGTCTCGATGCGCTGGGGCCCGCGCCCTCCTGCCGCACTGCGAGGAGAAGAAGAGCTCACGAGGCTCACCTGCTCCCCGACATTTCTTCCCCGTTTCCCTCTCCCCATTCCTCTCCCCAGGGCGGAAACCTAGCCGCCGCAGTTGACCGCCGCGCAGCCATTGTAGTCCACGCCGAGCACCGCCGTGTGGGGCAAAAGCTCCGCCTTGGAGTCCTCTCCCGCTTAGTCAAGGGAATTGAAGCGGGACGTCGCCGTTTCGCCGCACCGTCGCCGTCTTTCCCGCGGCTGTCCGGAGCTCCGCCGCGGGAATACGCCGCCGTTACGCCACCTCCGGCCTCCCCGACCTTCCACCGTGCTTGAGGGTGAGTCTCGGCCCTGCTGGCACCCTTCCCCTCTCTCCTCCAGCGTTAGCTCGTGCCCAAGCCGTGCCGCTCGCCATAGCCATTCATCGCCGATGATTTTGTCGCCGTAGCGTGCGCCCGGTCGTGGAAACGGCCGTGGCCGGGCTAAATGCCGCTCTGCTCGGGCCCGTCACCGGCCTTTGGGTCGGCCCAAACCGGGCAGAGAGCCGGACCGCTCTGTCCCCTGGCCGGCCGTATAACTGGCCCAAACCGGCCTCGCTGCCGGACCCCACTGTTAGCAGGCCGGCCTGCAACCGGGCCAAACCGGGCTACAGGCCGGTTTACACTGTTTTTTCCTGCTGCTTTGTTTTTCATTTTCTTCCTCGATAGCGCATGTCTCCCGCTCCTCCCTCGCGATGTTAGTGATATCGAACTTCGATGATTCCTTCATGTTCCATCTCTCTCCCTCAAATGCGAGTAAATATTATTATTGTTGTGGAATTAAATTAATAAAAGCACATATTTAAAAGTGGAAATTGTAAATATAATAACTTTTAGTCGGGACATCCGAAAAATGTGTTCTTTATATCAAAATGCTCAGAAAATGTGCACGACCCATTAGCATCACTTGCATGCATGTTTACATGAACTTATAGCACAGGAAAACATTGAAACAAATGTAGAGCAATATTTCTCTATTGTTGAATAGGTATCGCTGCACCTCATATAAATTGGTAGAACTTGTTATAATAATTTCAGTGTATTAAAAATGTCATGCCATCATGTGATTGCGCATTGCATTTGTTAAAGCATGTGTGGTGATTGATTGCTTTTCCGTTGTTATGCTTCGATAGATCAAGCAGCCGGGGTTACTCCACAATACCCCGAAGATCCGTACTACCAGTACCCGAACAAGGCAAGCGTAATCCCCCTCTGAGCATGTCTTATCCTATTTTCCGCAAATATTTTCTCCACTATAATATTGCATGCGGTTCCAAATGTCAATTTACTTGGATTAGAGTATCCTATAGTTGCATTAAGTTTCCGATGCCATTACCTGTTTCCCTGCTACTATCCATAGGTTTGTACTGTTGGCCCGAGATACTTAACTATGCTATGTTGATGCTCAGCCATGCTTAGTTAAATGCTTATTCGTCCGATGGATATTTCATGTTGGAAACAAATGTGGAATGGTTTGGATGATGGTGGAGAATTGTGGTGATGGATAATAAAATGCTTAAAGGTGGGGATGAGAGGCCACGATGGTTTTGTGGTGCTTTGTCTCACTCTCGCCACCTAGGTGTGAGTTCTTTACCTCTTGAACCAGGAATGAGCGCGCTTCCTTTCGGTGGGGTATATGGAGCCCTCGTCGACTAACTAACTTGTGCCGGGGCTAGCCAGGGTCCTCTAGTTCGAGCTTCCATTTGCGCGTGCGTGATGATGGTGGTTGAGAATGGGATGAGGATGGTGGTGTTTAGGAAAATGAGTGTCCGCGGGACAGGGTGTTGGAGGCACGGAACCTGTCCTTCCGGCACTGATGATCCTGGGTTAGTCCCAAGCAAGGTAAAGGTTGTAACCGTTCCCACTCAGCCGGCTTTCCCAGGAAGATAGCTACGTGTAGGCAATGAGCCGGGCGGTACCGAAGATAAACACAGTGCACCCCTGCAGGGTTATAATCTTTTCGAAAAGCCGTGTCCACGGTTATGGACGACTTGGGAAAGGATGATAAGATCATAGAATAAGTTGAACGGAATGATTAAAATTGAGTAGTAGAGGTACTACTTAAAAATGCAAGGTTGACTTCCTCGAGGGTGATTCGGGGAGGTGCCCTTGAGAACAGGTACAATGGTGAATAATGGTGGTTGATGATGAAAAAGGTGATCAAGTAAAAGAGTTACTTCTTGTCCCCCTTTTTAAAACTGTTCTGATTAGTCGATGCCATGGAGTTGTGTTTTATTAAATAAAATCAGCTTTATGCAAAACAGCCATAAAACTTTAAAAGCCAATCATCGAGCTAAAGCTCTATATTTAATCTTGCGAGTTCGTCGAACTCAACGTCGTTTGCTTTGTTTCAGAGGAGGACTTCACCGACCTCGAAGGTGGGTTCTTTGTGGACGTCGACGAGTAGTCTGGGGTTCCCAGGTGGCAGCTTGGGACATCCCGGAAA
Organism: Poa pratensis; assembly: GCA_947311845.1. Lineage (NCBI taxonomy): Eukaryota > Viridiplantae > Streptophyta > Magnoliopsida > Poales > Poaceae > Poa > Poa pratensis. The sequence continues at coordinate 51,384,946 of CAMZMU010000061.1, forward strand.
AGCTGGCGCTGGATGTTTATCTGTAGGCCTCTTAGGCCATATTTGGTTCTTGTTGTTATAACAACCTAATTCGCTTCCGCATGATGCAATATTGGGTCCGTGACCTCTGTGTGTATTATTTGCTATCTTTCTCTATTATAAGAGTTGAACTATATGATTTGTGTCGTAGAGTCTGTGATGTGCCAGTTGTTCCACAAGTCTTGATCTCTCTATTATGCATTGATAGTTGTGCCTGTGTTAAGGCATCAATCGGGGTGTTGTGTTGCCGATGATCAATTCCGAGCAACACCTGCCAGAGGTTTTGGCCGGGGATTGGTAAACCCGTAACCTCCGGTTGTATCGCTTAACTGGTGACACACAGCATCACTGTATAGCAGTAGGGTCGGGGCGCTACACCTCCCATTGTGGAAAGATGTAGGTGGATTATTATACCTAAGGGTGGCAGCTTCTGCAATCTTCTCGAAGCGTTCCTCATGCTCGCAGTTCTGGTTCTCTACATCCCCCATAAAGCATTGGATCATGTCCAACTTCTCGATGACGTCCTTGTAACTTTCATCCAGATCTTCGAGCCTCTCCTTGTACTCTTCAACCTTCTTCTCCAGCTCCAGGTTCATGAAGTGATGAGCATCAAGGCTATGTTCAACAACAGTGCCATACTGATGACTCCCAAGTGCAGGAGATCAATTGTAGTACCTTACGATTAGAAAAGGTTGTCGAACCCACAGGGAGCTGAAGGTATTGGTAACAAGAATGATAAATAAAACAATGAAAGATGCAAGTGATTTTGGGATTTTTTGTATGTTGCAATGCTGAAAATAAATAGTAGCAAGTGACCGCTCTCAATGAGAGAAAGCCCAATCCTCTATGCAGCAAGAGGACAAGCTCAAGTGTGAGTTTCTTATAGGAACAATGGAATGCTTGGAAATATGGCCTAGGGATCATACTTTCACTAGTGGACACTCTCAACGATAATAATATAATTGAATACATAGATATTTCCTCTTCACTATGCTACTCTGAGTTATTCTCTCGTTGGATAGAAATACCAATCTACTGCGTAGGGCTACGAGAGCACACCTTAAAGTCTGAGTTAACAAACACCACAATATCAAAGAACACCAAGACCATCGTGTAGGGCTACAAAAGCACACCTTAAAGTCTGTCTTCCACATCTAGGGAACCCCAATGTCACTAAGAGCATCCCTAAATAGTACTAAACAAACACCACAATTTTATAGTGACATCCAATAAGAACAACTCATGATAAATATCCCTCTGATCTATTAATAGAGTCACACACATCACTGTCACTTTGATATAGTGTTCTCACGTGACTCAAGATCATAATGATAAAACCACTTGACTAGCATACACAATGAAGGAGAAACATCCATGAATTCAACTAGATTACAAAGCTCACAATCACATAGAGATCACACCATGGGAGAGAGAGATGAACCACATAGCTACCGGTATGAGCCCTCAGCCCCGATGAAGAACTACTCCTTCCTCATCATGGAAGGCAGCAACGGCGATGAAGATGGCGGTGGAGTCGATGGAGATGGCTCCGGAGGCCATTCCCCGTCCCGGCAGGGTACCAGAACAGAGACTTCTGTCCCCCGAATTAGGTTTCTGTGTTTCTCCACCGCCTCCTCTCGAAACTCCTCGGGGGACTATTTTTATAGTCGGTTTTAGGTCAAGACGAAGTCGGTGGAGCAAAGATCGACGGCAACGGAGCCTCGAGGCCCAAAAGGGGGGACCCCACGCGGCCAAGCATTTTGGCCACGTGGGCCCACCTATTTTGGCCCTCGGGCCTTCGCTTGTTTGCTTCCTTCGCTCCCAGGTCTTCTTCCTTCCAAATATTGATGCTCCTAAATTTGCAAGTCATTTGGACATCGTTTGGGTCCCTGAAACATCAAAATATAGAAAATAGGGTTTTCTGCCTGCGCAGGGTTAATTCCAGAAAAATAGGGGAATTTGTGAATTATTCCCAAAATCATTATAAATCAATAATATAACCCTTATATGATGCAATATGATTGGAATATGAATAAAATAATGCAAAGTTCATGTATGCATTTTACATGCATCAGCATCCCCAAGCTTAATCCATGCTCGTCCTCGAGTATGAAGGTGATAAAACTAACATGGACTTTGCATTTCAATACTATCAACGGATATCATAGATGATTATTATTGCTACATAGAGTCAAATGGTTCATTCTTAATAAGATGTAACAATATGCAAGATAGTTTATGAAGCGATATCAAATATTCAATGTAAGGATGTTTAATGATAATTCGCAAAGTGCAAACATAAATGAAAAAGTACTATGGAACTCAAGTATGCATAATAATAAGTAAGAACATCCTACAATGGTCATAGAGTGTAGATGAAAATCTGAATATAAAAGTGGACACTTTGGAAAGATATATATATGAGTAGAGGTAAAACATGAATAAGTTTCATCTAACTTCCGAACGCTCTTAAGTTAATGATTGTAATGTGGTATTCCTTGGTGTCAAGCTCTCATTGCCCCTATCATAGCATCTTGAATGATTAAGTTTAAAGTGAAAGCAAATATGAGTAATGTGCTTGACAAAGTAAAGGTTGAAAGTCTCATGCCCCTTAAATACGAGTACCTACTCCATGTGTTACTCAACTCGGAAAACAAAGCAAGTTCAATTTAAATATCATTGTAAGTAAAATAGTATCATCAAGAGCGTCAACTGGGGTACCTCTTGTCCCAGGATATGGAACAAGCCCATATCAAAATGACAAGACAAACAAACATAATGAACAATCTCAACACCCTTTTTATTTACCATTTGGATAGCTTTTTATTGTAAGGTGTATCACAGACGGTTCACCATAGCATGTAAGTAAATTTCCACCATGAATGATGCATGGCTTAGATTAGCGGTCCAGGCGTCTCTCTAACCATTATACAAACTCATTTAAACCTACTTCATTCCACATTTATTTCACCCATGGTAAGCATCCATAAACAAAAGTACATGACATCAACTAAATATAATGAAGTGCAATGTTGAAAGCTTGCCATGTGACAACACATTTGGGCTAACTCTCCACCAAAGACATTTGTCAAGCTCATAACATCATAATTTTAATCACAATGGGTCATGTTCATTAAGTGCAATAAAAGCAAAGTGTGCATCAAGTTCGTGAGAGCTATATAACCAACTTTTCACATAACAATCAACAACATAAGCATTTTAATTCAGAGGTATAGATAATACAAAATAACATGGTAAACATACTCGGAATAGCATAAAGCTAATAGGTAGATATGGTGGACTCACTGGAAAAACTTTGGTTCAAGGTGTTGGAAACAAGTCTTTGCTTGTTGGAATTTTTGGGCTAGCAAGAGGGAGAAAGTTGACCGTCTAAAAGCATGCATGAATGTCCATAGAACTAACTAATTCATGTTAAACAAAGTAAAGTAACATTCAGCATCAAAACATGAATGAAAGATAGCTCTTGATAAAACACTAACAAATTATTACTTATTAACAAGCTCTTGAATCATGCAACTATATGTATCTTTTAAAATCAACTCAAACATCCCTTTTCCCAATCTTATAATGGCATCCAACATATTTCAACCCATATTTCCAGTAGCTCTCTCATATATAAATGATAATGTGGTGGTCTCAGAAAAATAAAAATCAAACAAAAAACAAACAAAAAGACGCTCCAAGTTTATGCGATAAAGTGCATTGATCGAAAAACAGAAGTTAGACGTGTGCAAACCGTGAGTGTGTAGGTTCAGTGGGGTTGTCTTCACATCCCCAAGCTTATGGTTTTCACCATTCTTAAATAACTCTTGGTGCATCTCCTCTAATCCCTGTGAAAAAACTTCAAAACACCGTTTCTCCCATTTCTTTTCTGTGGGGTGACATTAGTTGTGATAAACAAATAGGCTTCTTACTGCATATAATCATTGAACAAAAATTCATATGAATATCCAGAAAGAGTATTATTTGTATGCCTACTCATAAATTCAATTGGATCAAAAAGATTCAAGTTAAAAGTTCAAAGAATGCATCAAACAAAATGGGACAGAATCTGTCCAGAAAAACAGCAGCAGCAAAACGTATTTTTCTACCCAACATAAATTTGTCGAAAAATTCTGAAAAACTTCATGCATACAGAGGATGAAAAGTTGCAACTACAGTTTAAATATCAGCTCATTCGGAGTTCATAATAGGAATTAAAAATCATACCGTGCACTGATTCGTGCTGGAATAATATCTCGAACGGTATAAGCAACTTTTTCAAACCAAAATGGGTAAAACTTGGCACTTTATTAAAAATTCCAGAAACAAAACTATAAACAAAGTCTCTTGTTATAGCAAGAGGACACAAAGAAAATCAAAAATAAAAACAACTGGGTTGCCTCCCGTAAAGCGCTTTCTTTATAGCCATATAGATAGGCTTACTTACTTGGTATCAAGATGATTGGAGTGAGGTGGCTTGACATCCCCAAGCTTGAATTCTTGTACTTATTCGAAATATGTAGGGTGAGCCTAGGGGTAACATCCCCAAGCTTGAGTGTTTGTCCCTCTTGATCATTGTTCATCACCCTCAACTCTTCCACTTGAAAATTCTCTTTACACAAAACTCATCATAAAACTTGATTAGAGAGATTAGTGTCTCCATAAATTAAATCCACATAGGCACATCAAAGACATATCATGAGTTGATTCTAAACATTAACTACTGTTACTACAGTTGTGTATTGCTCCTTGATCAAAAGAATCACACAAAACACAAGTAATGAGAGTAATGCAAAATAAAGACAGAATCTGTCAAAAACTGGACAGCCCATAAAGAGTCAATTTTTAGAGGCACTTATGTTGCTCAAATCAGGAAATTTTGAACTAATGAAATGTGTATTAATAACTGAAGATTGCTGTCGTAAAATTTCAGGTCAAAATTCCTTTTCTGTGATTTTTAACCTTTTTTGCAGTTAAGCTTAGGAATCTGTTTTCTGGACAGCCATGATAGTTTTAATGATGCTCCCATAGGAATAAAATTGAAACGCAAAGGTGAGCATCAAGGGAAAAATATAAAACATATTTAAGTCTCACCCTCCTCCTATGCATTGGGATCTTGTAAGAAAATAAATCAATAAAACACATAGTGACTAGCGTAGGAAGATAAAACAAGAGCAATTTCAAGACTTTGAACTTAAAGAGAGGAAACGTAATAGTATTGAAATGTTTAGAACCATATTTTCCCCTCTCATAATAACTTTCAGTGGCATCATGAATAAACTCAACAATATAGCCATCACACAAAGCATTTTTATCATGATCCACATGTATAAAAGTATCATTACTCTCCACATAAGCATAAACAGTTTCATTAGTAATAGTGGGAGTAAAACTATCACAACCATCATTGTAATCATCATGAATTGTAGGCATAGTATAATCATAATAAACTTTATCCTCCATAGTAGGTGGCACCAAAATACCACTATCATTATAATCATCATAAATTGGAGACAGAGTATCATCAAAATAATTTTTCTCCTCTTCACTTACTTCCTCTTCCAAGCTTATGTTTTCATCATCCTCTTGGGATTGCACGGGCATCCCCAAGCTTAGGTTCTTATCCTCCTTTTCCTGCAAAATATTAGTGCTCTCTTGGGGAGTAAAATATTTAAGAAAAACCCTCCTCAAAATACCCCATTCAATAGTGACTTCCTCATCCAAAGACATGAACCAGATACGAGCATTACCAGATATAGATAAATATAATAGCTTCCTTTTTACCTGATCCTCAGAAATACCAGGAAGCCTAAATAAACCATATATTTCTTCAATTGTCTCTATGTGTTCACGTGTAGACTTAGTTCCATCCCCTGTAAATGGATTTTTCATAGCTCTTTTAACATGACCAATGGGAATTTTAATTCCCACTTTAGGTACCTCAGACACAGTAGTTTCAACCACTTTAGCAGTAGTGGCATAAGCACTTTCATATAAAGCAAGATGCAACGATGCACGTTTCAGAAAAGCCATAGTAACAATGAGATAAAACAACTCTCAAGTTTCCTTACCAAACTTCTTACCAATAGCGCTACCCGGCAACGGCGCCAGAAAAGTATCTTGATGACTCCCAAGTGCAGGAGATCAATTGTAGTACCTTTTGATTAGAAAAGGTTGTCGAACCCACAAGGAGCTGAAAGTATTGGTAACAAGAATGATAAATAAAACAATGAAAGATGCAAGTGTTTTTGGGATTTTTTTGTATGTTGCAATGCTGAAAATAAATAGTAGCAAGTGACCGCTCTCAATGAGAGAAAGCCCAATCTTCTATGCAGCAAGAGGACAAGCTCAAGTGTGAGTTTCTTATAGGAACAATGGAATGCTTAGAAATAAGGCCTAGGGATCATACTTTCACTAGTGGACACTCTCAACGATAATAATATAATTGAATACATAGATATTTCCTCTTCACTAAGCTACTCTGAGTTATTCTCTCGTTGGATAGAAATACCAATCTACTGCGTAGGGCTATGAGAGCACACCTTAAAGTCTGACTTAACAAACACCACAATATCAAAGAACACCAAGACCATCATGTAGGGCTACAAAAGCACACCTTAAAGTTTGTCTTCCACATCTAGGGAAACCTAGTGTCACTAAGAGCATCCCTAAATAGTACTAAACAAACACCACAATTTTATAGTGACATCCAATAAGAACAACTCGTGATAAATATCCCTTTGAACTATTAATAGAGTCACACACATCACTGTCACTTTGATATAGTGTTCTCACGTGACTCAAGATCATAATGATAAAACCACTTGACTAGCATACACAATGAAGGAGAAACATCCATGAATTCAACTAGATTACAAAGATCACGATCACATAGAGATCACACCATGGGAGAGAGAGATGAACCACATAGCTACCGGTATGAGCCCTCAGCCCCGATGAAGAACTACTCCTTCCTCATCATGGAAGGCAGCAACGGCGACGAAGATGGTGGTGGAGTCGATGGAGATGGCTCCGGGGGCAATTCCCCGTCCCGGCAGGGTACCGGAACAGAGACTTCTGTCCCCCGAATTAGGTTTCTGTGTTTCTCCACCGCCTCCTCTCGAAACACCTCGGGGGACTATTTTTATAGTCGGTTTTAGGTCAAGACGAAGTCGGTGGAGCAAAGATCGACGGCAACGGAGCCTCGAGGCCCAAAAGGGGGGACCCCACGCGGCCAGGCATTTTGGCCGCGTGGGCCCACCTATTTTGGCCCTCGGACCTCCGCTTGTTTGCTTCCTTCGCTCCCAGGTCTTCTTCCTTCCAAATATTGTTGCTCCTAAATTTGCAAGTCATTTGGACATCGTTTGGGTCCCTAAAACATCAAAATATAGAAAATAGGGTTTTCTACCTGCGCAGGGTTAATTCCAGAAAAATAGGGGAATTTGTGAATTATTCCTAAAATCATTATAAATCAATAATATAACCCATATATGATGCAAATATGATTGGAATATGAATAAAATAATGCAAAGTTCATGTATGCATTTTACATGCATCACATACCTAAAGGTCTTCTCCTCCAGATCATCCAGCCTTTCCTCCACCGTGCCGGTAGTCTTGGGAGCCTTCACCTCCTCCACGAGTAGCACACCCTCCTTGAAAGACAAGGTCTTCGGCGGTGCCATCACGGAGTTGAGGTAGTCGTTCACAACACTTCCCTTGGGGAAGCTCTCCCCCTCTTGGTTGGATCCGGAGCAAGACATGGCTAAAACCCTGAAAGACAGAAACAACGAAAGCAAGGATCGCTCGAGAATGCTCAGTGCGAGATTAGATCGGCGGAGGAGGGTATATATTGACGGTTTTTAGGTCAAGACGAGGCGTCAGAGCCAAAAATGAGACGAAACGGGCGGCCAAAGAATCTAGCCGTGTGGGACCCCCTCTTTCCCTCCTCGGGGCTCCGCTCCTTCCAAGTTTCTTGTCCCACACGTTAATTTTCATAAAAAATGACTTCTGTAAAAATCTACGCAATTCCGAGAAACTTTCCAACACAAAAGTTACCTATTATTGATTTTGGGTTTCTGAAACTGCAAAATTCTTCGCAATTACCTCCTCCGGTGTCTTTAAATTCAACTCCTCCACCTTTCCGATGAAGCTCCTTCCTGCAATATAATGTTTAAGGCGTTGTCCATTGACTACATGAGGTTTACCTTTCATATCACCGTGAAGACGGATAGCTCCTGAACGGTACACCTCCTGTATCACTAATGGTCCCTGCCACTTTGAAGCCAACTTCCCTGCAGAAAACTTGAAACGAGAGTTGTATAATAAAACTTGATCACCTACTTTGAATTCTTTTCTCTTAATTTTCTTGTCATGCCAAATCTTAACTTTCTCTTTAAACATTCTGGCACTTTCATAAGCTTCATTTCTCCATTCATCTAGTAGGTTTAAATCAAGAATTCTCTTCTCTCCAGTTTTAAAATCAAAGTTCAATTGTTTAATAGCCCATCTAGCTTTATGTTCTAATTCCACAGGTAAATGACAAGCTTTTCCATAAACCATTTTATAAGGAGACATTCCCATAGGATTTTTAAAAGCAGTTCTATAAGCCCACAACATCATTAATTTTAAGTGGCCAGTCAGACCTAGACTTATTCACTGTCTTTTCCAAAATGAGTTTAATTTCCCTATTACTTAATTCAACTTGTCCACTTGTTTGGGGTGATAAGGAGATGCAATTCTATGGTTAACATTATATTTTGCCAATGTTTTCCTAAGAATACCATGTAAGAAATGAGAACCACCATCAGTAATTAAAAACCTAGGAACACCAAACCTGGGGAAAATGATGTCCTTGAGCATCTTCATTGCTGTGGCATGATCTGCACTTTTGGTTGGAATTGCTTCCACCCACTTTGTAACATAATCCACTGCAACCAAAATATGAGTATGCTTTGTCTTTGACTGGGAAAGGTCCCATAAAGTCAAAACCCCACACATCAAATGGCTCAAGTGGTAAAGAATAATTCATAGGCATTTCATTTCTCCTACCAATATTTCCTACTCTTTGACATTTATCACAAGATTTAACATATTCAGCACAATCCTTAAATAAAGTAGGCCAATAAAAACCAGATTGTAATACCTTTGCACCTGTACGATCTCCTGCATGATGCCCTCCATAGGGACTGTCATGACAATCTCTTATAATAGCCTGTTGTTCATGCTCAGGTACACAACGTCTAATAATACCATCCACACTTTTCTTATAAAGGAAAGGATCATCCCAAAAATAATGTCTAAGATCATAAAAGAATTTCTTTCTTTGTTGAAAAGTGAAGTGTGGTGGTAAAACTTTACCAACAATAAAATTTGCATAATTGGCAAACCATGAATAATTTGCAAGTTGTTCATTACAAAACTATCATTAATAGGAATAGGATCATCAGGTATATTTTCCATTCTAGAAAGATGATCAGCTACTTGATTATCTTCCCCTTTCCTATCAACAATGTGTAAATCAAATTCTTGCAATAAAAGTACCCATCTTATTAGTCTAGGCTTAGCATCTTTCTTATTCATTAAATATTTAATAGCAGAATGATCAGTATGTATTGTGACTTTGGAATCAGTAATATAAGGTCTAAATTTGTCACAAGCAAATAGCACTGCTAAAAATTCTTTTTCAGTTGTAGCATAATTCCTTTGAGCAGCATCAAGTGTTCTACTAGCATAATAAATAACATTCAGTTTCTTATCAACACGTTGGCCCAAAACAGCCCCAACTGCATAATCACTAGCATCACACATAATTTCAAAAGGCAATTCCAATCAGGAGGTTGAATAATAGGAGCACTTATTAAAGCATTCTTCAAAATATTAAAGGACTCAATACAATCATCATTAAAAGAGAAAGGAACATCCTTTTGCAAAAGATTGGTTAGAGGTTTTGATATTTTGGAGAAATCTTTAATAAACCTACGGTAAAAACCTGCATGCCCAAGAAAACTTCTTATACCTTTGATGTCCCTTGGGTATGGCAGCTTTTCAATAGCTTCTATCTTTGCTGGGTCAACTTCTATTCCTCTTCCAGAAATCGATGCCCAAGGACAATACCTTCAGTAACCATGAAGTGACACTTCTCCCAATTAAGAACTAAGTGTTGGTCTTCACAACGCTGCAAAACTTTGTTAAGGTTGAACAAGCAATTATCGAAGGAAGTACCATACACAGAAAAATCATCCATAAAAACTTCCATTATCTTTTCAATATAATCAGCAAATATAGCATTCATGCATCTTTGAAAAGTAGCAGGAGCATTACACAAACCGAATGGCATTCTCCTATAAGCAAATGTACCATATGGGCAAGTAAAAGTGGTCTTTTCTTGATCATCCTTATGGACAGGAATTTGTGAGAAACCTGAATAACCATCTAAATAGCAAAAGTGAGAGTGTTTAGATAACCTTTCTAACATTTGATCAATAAATGGCAATGGGTAATGATCTTTACGAGTTGCTTTATTTAACTTCCTGAAATCAATACACATCCTATAACCAACAACAGTACGTTGAGCCACAAGTTCATCCTCATCATTTGGAACAACAGTCATTCCACCCTTTTTAGGAACACAATGAACAGGACTAACCCACTTACTATCAGCTATGGGATAAATGATACCAGCTTCAATAAGTCTTATTACCTCTTTCTTACCACTTCTTTCATTTTTGGATGGAGACGGCGTTGATAATCAACAACAGGTTTTGCATCCTCCTCCAAATTAATTTTATGCATACATAGAGCTGGGCTTATACCTTTAAGATCATCAAGAGAGTATCCAATGGCTGGTCGGTGAGCTTTAAGCACATCAAGTAATTTCTCTTCTTCTTCAGCTGAAAGGTTAGCACTAATAATGACAGGATATATGCTCTTCTCATCCAAGTATGCATATTTAAGATTTTAGGCAAAGGTTTTAATTCAAAACTAGGATCCCCTTTAGGTGGTGGTAGCACTCCTAAATTATCAGGTGGGATATGCAATTGTAATTGTGGTTGTTGCCATAATATTTGTTCTAAACATCTTTTTCTTCATCATTAAATGGTTCATCTTGATTAAGCATATAACGTTCTACCACGTCTGATGAAGCTACAGCTATATGAGCAAGAGTTTCAATTACATCTTCAGAAATTGGCTCTTTCTCTGAATGTTTATCAGCAAATTTAGAAAAGTTGAATTCAAGTTTTTCTCCAGCACATTTAATAAACACTTTCTCTTTAAGCAAATTAATTTCAGCACCAACAGTGTAAGAAAGGTCTACCAAAAATGATAGGACAAAATGAATCTTGAGGACAACCAAGCACAATAAAATCAGCAGGATATTTTATTTTGCCAACCAATACTTCAACATCTCTAACAATTCCAAATGGACTAATATAATCTTTATTAGCAAGTTGAATTGTCATACCTGTCTCTTCCATAATGATAGGATCAATATCAGGCTTGATTTCAAGATAAAGAGAATATGGAATGACACTAATACTTGCTCCAATATCACACAAACCATGATAACTTGAAGTCCCAATAGAGCATGATATAACCGGCTTACTGATGGCCCTCAAAAGGGTTAGGTGGTATCATAGCTTCTTGATTGTACCCAGCAATCTTTTCTTTTAAAACATGATTAGCAATATAGGAACCAAAACCAGCTTGGTTAGCATTAATAGAAGGATCACTTGCAAATTTTTGTAACATAGTTATTAATTCATGCAAGCTACAATTCTCTAAGTCAAGCAATGGTTCCTTGACTTCACTCAGCATTTTTACTTCTTCAACTTTCTTTTCAGTTCTCTTTCTTAATAAAGCATCCAAAGCTATTTTGAGATCGTTCTCTTCTTTAACAGATTCTTCAAGATTCTTTTCCAAAAGCTCTAATATAGAAAATAGTTTGTCATTAAATTTCTTAGTGGCTCCCTTTTTAGACTCAGCTTTGTTTACTATCCTTTCCATTCTTACAGAAATTCTAGAAAGGGTGTCATTAGTCTTCTTCATACTAGCTTTTGAGTGAAGGATGAAAGAGCGCATTTCATCTTTAGTAGGATACTCTTCCACATAGGTTTGTAGATTTAATATAGACCTATCAATAGAAACTTTCAGTAGTTTGATCCCAGCTTCATCTTTTGTTTCGAAAGAACTCCCAAATAAATTTTCCATTAAATTATTAGCATGTGAGGGATTACCCGAAGCAAATCTTCCATTAGTCAATGAGTCTAGAAAACATTTTGACCAAACATCTAGACCATTATAAAAATTTCTTATCAAAGTAGCAGGGGTATGCTTGTTGGTACCATTTTTATTAATTCCCTTCATTCTATACCAAGCATCCATTAATGACTCTTCATAATATTGACCAAAATTATTCACTTCAGCACTAGAATCCGTTTTGGTAAAGTTTTTATGTGTTTTTAATTTTTTATGCAAAACTGAAAATAAAATATGCAAGACAAAATGCAAGACAATAACAAAACAAAATAAAATGGTTTGAAGGTAAAGATGGATAAGATGGTGCTCACGTAGGTGCAACCTCCCCAAGCTTAGGTGTTAGCACAACTTGATGATGAAGTTGACTTGTTGTGAGATACCCTTGGATAAAACTTTCAGCAATGATTCCCCGGCAACGGCGCCACAAAATACGTCTTGATGGCCCTCAAAAGGGTTAGGTTGAGACCCCAATAGCAGAGTGTGTAGTATGGGCAAGAACGTGTTTTCCCCACGAAGGTGACTCGAGGGTTTATATCAAACTCTCGGGGAATCAGTAGTGGAAGCTTTATCTTCTTATCCTTCCCTTGGAAACCTGCAAACAAAAGTAAATTGTTTTGTACCCTCAACCTCACCAAGTGGTTGTCAAGCACAAGGTGTGAGTAAGTTATGAATACAAAACAATAAATAAAAATGCAATGAAGATAAATAAATATGCAAGGATGATGGAAACAATGATAAATGATATTTTTGGGTTTTATATGATGAATGCAAGATGCAAAAGTATTTTTGTATTTTCGGATTTAATTATGGCTGAAAATGAAAAGTGGATGAAAGTTGTTAGAAAGGTGTTTCTTATGATTAAAAATGTACCGGGGTTCATGGTTTCACAAATGCACTCTCTCTTTAATAATGTGGTAGACAATGGAACACAAAAGTTAACATATGAGATTGCAACAAAGTTTCAAGACAAGTTATTAATCATATGGGCATCACATCCTAACATAGAGATCTTTTGGTTATTAATCTCTCTTATACTCCACTAAGATGCGAACTAAATCATAACACCTTAGTATTAAGATAAATCAGAGCATAGCAATAAGTTTCATGACATGAAGTTGAAATAAGAACATGCTAGATCTAGTCATCGAGTAGTGGCATGGTCACACCCACATCTCCGGTAGCAAGGTATTTCTTTTTATCCCTAGTGAGGCAACAAAGTAAGGTAAAGCACCCAAGTGGATCGCGGAACTGTCTCTCACGTTCACCGCACTAGCCACCCCCCGTTACTCCATCTAATTCACACGTTCCCCCACACACGCTCTCATAAACATGCTTGATCAAAACAAGTAAACAAAAACGGGGTACATAATATGCATCTACTTTCATAACTGAAACAAAACAATTGCAATCTCACACATATATTAACTCATAAAGATCCACCACAAAGGTATTACATAGATGACCGTAATCTTGTTCGGCAGCTCATACGGTGCTAATTAGTGAAGCTCAAGAGAGAGAGAGATACATAAGTTACTTCCACAAACCCGTAGTCCAGGGGTGGACTACTCCCTCTTCATCATGGATACGGTGGAGATGTCGTTGGAGGAGGTGGAGACCTCTCCGGCAGCGCCCCGCCGGAGTTTTCCCACTCCAATCTGCAGCTCCTGATCTCTGTTTCGTGGTTTCTGTGTTTCTGCGGTGCTCCTTTCCGAAGAGCCTCGGGGACTATTTTTATAGTCAGTTTTAGGTCAAAAGGAAGCTTCTGGAAAAAAGATCGACGGCAACGGAGCCTCGAGGCTCCAGAAGCTGGGCCCCACACGGCCTAGGGTTTTGGCCACGTGGGCCACCCCTTTTGGGCCTCGGGCCTCCGCTTGTTTGCTTCCTTCGCTCCCAGGTCTTGTTCCTTCCAAATATTGATGCTCCCAAAATTGCAAGTCATTTGGACGTCGTTTGGGTCCCTGAAACATCAAAATATAGAAAATAGGGTTTTCTGCCTGCGCAGGGTTAATTCCAGAAAAATAGGGGAACTTGTGAATTATTCCCAAAATCATTATAAAACATTGATATAACCCTTATATGATGCAAATATGATTGGAATATGAATAAAATAATGCAAAGTTCATGTATGCATTTTACATGCATCAGCATCCCCAAGCTTAACCCATGCTCGTCCTCGAGTATGAAGGTGATAAAACTAACATGGACTTTGCATTTCAATACTATCAATGAATATCAAAGATGATTATTTTTGCTACATAGAGTCAAATGGTTCATTCTTAATAAGATGTAACAATATGCAAGATAGTTTATGAAGCGATATCAAATATTCAATGTAAGGATGTTCAATGATAATTCACAAAGTGTAACATAAATGAAAAAGTACTATGGACAACAGGTATGCATAATGATAAGTAAGAACATCCTACAATGGTCATAGAGTGTAGATGAAAATCTGAATATATAAGGTGCACACTTTGGAAAGATATATGAGTAGAGATAAAGCATGAATAAGTTCATCTAACTCCAAATACTTCTACTTAAGTTAATGATTGCAATGTGGTATTCCTTGGTGTCAAGCTCTCATTGTCCCCATCATAGCATCTTGAATGATTAAGTTTAAAGTGAAACCAAATATGAGTATTGTGGTTGACAAAGTATGGGTTGAAAGTCTCATGCCCCTTGAATACGAGTACCTACTCCATGTGTTACTCAACTCGAAAAACAAAGCAAGTTCAATTTAAATATCATTGTAAGTAAAATAGTATCATCAAGAGCGTCAACTGGGGTACCTCTTGTCCCAGGATATGGAACAAGCCCATATCAAAATGACAAGACAAACAAATATAATGAACAATCTCAACACCCTTTTTATTTACCATTGGAATAGCTTTTTATTGTAAGGTGTATCACAGAAGGTTCACCATAGCATGTAAGTAAATTTCCACCATGAATGATGCATGGCTTAGATTAGCGGCCCAGACGTCTCTCTAACCATTTGTAACAGCCCAAACATGTGAACCTGATTTATGAACCAAATTTTCACTTTTTGCATCTCATCCATGCATCATGGCATTAAATGGTTTGAGTGTTTAAGTTGGAAACAATTTACAACAAATGGAAACAAGGGCACCAAATAAAATCCAATCCTTGCCAATGCAAATGTGTTAGTTTTTGACAAACACAATTACAATTTCAAATCCGTATTTGTCAAGGAAGTTCGAAGAGTTCAAAATAATATTTTTGCCCATGATTCAAAACTTCTATGTAATAACATTTGGAAATTGAGCAAAATGCCTATTTCAAACCTATGAACAAATGTTGACAAAAACATTTTATCTGGAGACACCAAAATATATGGAGCTACTAAATGTTAAGGGGAGCCTCCCCAAAATTTTGACATATTTTTCTAAAATGTATAAGTGCCTCATTTAAATCAGGGAAATGCTGCTGCTTTGAAAAGAAAAGAAAAGGAAAAGGATTTAAATCGCCAGGGGTTTTTTTGCAAAGTGGCCATCTCCCTCCTGTAGCCATGCCGCAGTGGCGCCATGGCCGCGCTGCGCGCACTCCCGCGCCGGGGCCCCTCTGCCCTCTCCCCTGCAAGGAGGAGAAGCAAGCCACGAGCCCCACCTGTACCACACCCCATCCCCCAGATAATCCTCCCGTTCCTCTCCTCTTCTTCCTCCCCACCGAGCCGCCATGGCCCCCGAGATGCGCCGCCGCCTCACCGTCGATTGAGGCCACCCCGAGCAGATCGATGACCGCAAGAAGCTGGGCCGTGTCCTCCTCTCCTTCCTCACCGCAAGAATCGAGCCGGGAGCAGCACATTGCCCGGAATCGAGCTCTTCCTCCGCTCCATTTGCCGCCCGTCGAGTTCGATTGCCGCCAACTCCGACCGTCCCCATCCTTCACGAGCTCACAAACGAGTTTAGGGTGAGCACGCACACCTCCCTCTCCTCTCCGTTCCCTCCACACTCCCTCTCTTGCTGTGGTTCGCCGTCGCACCGCACGCAGCCGTGCGCGCCGTGCCGCTTGGATATTCCGGCTCGAGCGCGGCCGGATTATCCGGACTAGTCCAGTACCGCTCTGCGTTAGGTCCTTAGCGATTTTCAACCTCCGAAAGCGATCGGATAATCCGAGCTGAATAAGAATCGGATAATCCGAAGTTTCCCAGTGCGAGCTCGTTTTGGTCCTTAGAGAAATTTTCACCTCTTCGTAGCAATCGGATATTCCGGTGTAGGAAAATTCTGATTTTCCGAATTTGTCCAGTACCTCAAAACCCCAGATTTTCCTCCCATCGGATATTCCAAGACCAAAACAAATCGGATATTCCGAAGTAGTTCAGTACTTAATATACTTCAATTTTCACTCTTTCCAAACCTGTCTATTTAGTTTTATTTGTTGCTTAAAATAATTTAGCCAAAAGGACATACTTAAAGAGGGAGTTTATAAATGCAATAACTTTTATCAGGACATCATAGAAATGTGTTCGATATACCAAAAGGTCCGGGAAATCATGAACTAACCTCTAAAATAAATATCATGCATATTGGAGCACCATTAGAGGTTTGCACTTGTTACAGGTAGTAGAATCATTAAGTTAATTATGGGGTGTTTTCGTATCCGGTTGAAGTAATTATTCTCGCACCCCATTTTAATTGCTAGAGAGCTATTAACAAGTTCAGTACCTTAAATTGTCATGTCATCATGTCTGTGCACTGCACCTGTTGTGTTCGTGGTATTTATTTGTTCCTTTCCGGTGTTGTTTGTGCATCGGTAGATCAAGGAGTTGAAGTGCCACCACCGTATCGTGACGATCCCTCTTACCAGCCGTATCAGCAAGGCAAGCGTAATCCCCCCCTCTGAGCATGTCTTATCCTATTTTCCGCAAATATTTTCTCCACTATAATATTGCATGCGGTTCCAAATGTCATTTTACTTGGATTAGAGTATCCTATAGTTGCATTAAGTTTCCGATGCCATTACCTGTTTCCCCTCCAATTATCCATAGGATTGTATTGTTGGCCGAGATACAGAACTATACTATGTTGATGCTTAGCCATGCTTAGTTACATGTATAGCCATTCGATGGATATCTAATGTTGGAAGCAGGTGTTGAAATGTTCGGATGATGATGGAGAAATGTGGTGGGAAATAATAAGATCCTTAAAGGTGGGGATGAGAGGCCACTGTGGTTGTGGTGCTTTGTCTCACTCTCGCCGCCTAGGTGCGAGTTCTTTACCTCTTGAACCAAGAATGAGCGCGCTTCCTTTCGGTGGGGTATATGGAGCCCTCGTCGACTAACTAACTTGTGCGAGGCTAGCCAGGGTCCTCTAGTTCGAGCTTCCATTTGCGCGTGCGTAATGCTGGTGGTTGAGAATGGGATGAGGATGGTGGTGTTCAGGAAAATGAGTGTCCACGGGACAGGGTGTTGGAGGCACTGAACCTGTCCTTCCAGCACTGTTGATCCTGGGTTAGTCTCAAGCGAGGTAAAGGTTCTAACCGTTCCCACTCAGCCGACTTTCCCCGAAGAGAGCAAAGCGTAGGCAATGAGCCGGGCGGTACCGAAGGTAAACACAGTGCACCCCTGCAGGGTTATAATCTTTTCGAAAAGCCGTGTCCACGGTTACGGACAACTTGGGAAAGGACGATAAGACCATAGAATAACTTGAACGGAATGATTAAAATTGAGTACTAAAGGTACTAATTAAGAATGCAAGGTTGACTTCCTCGAGGGTGTTTCGGGGAGGTGCCTTTGATGAACAGGTACAATGGTGAAAAATGGTTGTTGATGATGAGAAGGTGATCAAGAGAAAAGAGTTACTTATTACCCCTCTTTTGAAAATAATTTGTTTAGTCGATGCCATGGAGTTGTGTTTTATGAAATAAAATCAGCTTTATGCAAAACAGCCATAAAACCTTGAAAGCCTCATCGAGCTAAAGCTCTATATTTTTAATCTTGCAAGTTCGTCGAACTCAACGTCATTTGTTGTGTTTCAGAGGAGGACTTCACCGACCTCGAAGGTGGGATCTTTGTGGACGTCGACGAGTAGTCTGGGGTTCCAGGTGGCAGCTTGGGACATCTCGGATCAGCTGGCGCTTGGATGTTTATCTGTAGTCCTCTTAGGCCATATTCTGGTTCTTGTTGTTTAGAACAACTTAATTCGCTTCCGCATGATGTATTGTTGGGTCAGTGACCTCTGGTTGTAATAGTTGCTATCTTTCTCTATTACAAGAGTTGAACTATATGATTTGTGTCGTAGAGTCTGTGATGTGCCAGTTGTTCCACAAGTCTTGATCTCTCTATTATGCATTGACAGTTGTGCCCGTGTTAAGGCATCAATCGGGGTGTTGTGTTGCCGATGATCAATTCTGAGCAACACCTGCCAAAGGTTTTGGCCGGGGATTGGTAAACCCGTAACCTCCGGTTGTATCGTTTAACCGGTGACACACAGCATCACTGTATAGCAGTCGGGTCGGGGCGCTACAAGTTGGTATCAGAGCAGTACTGCCTGTAGGAAACCCTTCTACCGGTCGACGTTGAGTCTAGTGTTTGTGAAAATATGTTTAACCTAAAAATGAGTTGTGAAAACCATCTTAGGATTGTTTTTACTCCTTACCTGGTTACCATTTAATCTCCGAGCAATCTTACCTCAATTTGATTTAAAAGTTTTACTTCTTGTCTGTTACTTCAAAACTTTAGGATCCCGTGGTTTGGGTTCTACGTTAGTGTTATGTGTCCAGTTGCTTCCGCCGCGCCACAGTCCGATATCAACTAGGATGTTACGAACCTTGTTATCCGTACCAAGTCTAATCATTTGTTCATTCTTTGGATTTCATCCCAAGGTCTTGAACAGAAGGTCCCGGATTGTGGTGTGATTCTGGCATGTTGAATTGTCTGGGTTGTTACCCATGTGACCGCTATGCCATTTGTGAGTCTCGGCACATGATGCTGATCTTCGACCCAGGCCCATCTTGTTGGTCCCTTGTTAGTTGTTACACAAAGTATTATTGTCCCTAGTCTGTGTACTTGAATGGACACTAATGCTTTCAACTCAACCATTCGGAGAGAGATACTAACGAAGCCGCGACGACGGCGGCAGCATCGCCACCTACTTCGAGGAAGTTCACCAGCTTGTGAAGCGCCTCAAAGGTATGGAACTCATGAATGCGCCGCAAGCACCAGACCATGATTTGTCCTCAGGAGATCACCTGCTGGCATTCTTGGCACGTCGGCCCGCGGATTGGATAGCAGCAATAGTAAAATACTTGCAAGATGGAATTCTCCCTGAAGCAGAAAGAATTGCTTGCCAGGCCAGGTCATACTGCCTCCACGAGGGAGACCTGTACCGCAAGCGCCCCAATGGGATCGCATTGCGTTGCGTCGCCTCAGAGGAAGGCCGCCAGCTTATCAGAGACATCCACTATGGAGAATGTGGCCACCACTCATGTGCACGCATCCTCGTGGGGAAAGTCTTCAGGAGTGCCTTCTACTGGCCTACAGTGCTTCAAGATGCTACCGCGATTGTCCAGTCTTGCGAGGCATGTCAGTTCCACGCGAAGCAAATTCACCAGCCCACGCAAGGACTTCAGACCATCCCGCTCTCCTGGCCCTTTGCGGTCTGGGGGCTGGACATCTTGGGACCTTTCCCACGAGCGCTCGGGGGCTACCGCTACCTCTACGTCGCCATCGACAAGTTCACCAAGTGGGCAGAGGTTGAACCAGTGTGCACTATCCCAGCAAGGTCAGCAGTGAAGTTCATCAGAAGCCTGGTGTGCCGCTTCGGAGTGCCAAATCGCATCATCACCGACAACGGCACACAGTTCACCAGCGGCGCCTTCAGGTCCTACTGCGGTAGCCTCAGCACCCAAATCTGCTACGCCTCAGTGGCTCACCCACGAAGCAATGAGCAGGCTGAGGGAGCAAATGCTGAAGTGCTCAAGGCCCTCAAGACAAGAAGCTTCAATCGCCTCAAGGCCCACGGCAAGAACTGGATTGAGGAACTCCCATCAGTGCTCAGGTCCATCTGCACCACTGCTACAAAGCCAACTGGTGAAACGCCGTTCGCCCTCGTCTACGGAGCTGAAGCGGTCCTCCCCAACGAGCTCACGCATGGGTCCCCGTGAGTCCTCGCCTTCAATGAAGCACCTCAAGGTGAACTCCGCAACGATGACCAGCTGCTGCTTGAGGGAACTCGCTGCCGCGCAGCCCTCAGGGCAGCAAGGTACCAGCAAGATCTCTGCCGCTACCACAGTCGCCACATACGGCCACGCACTCTCGAGACAGGCGACCTCGTCCTCAGGGGGATCCTCTCTAGGGAAGGCCTCCACAAGCTCTCGCCTATGTGGGAAGGGCCCTACAAGGTCACGCACATCTTCAGGCCTGGCACGGTGCGGCTCAAGACAGAGGACGGCATCCCCGTCAAGAACTCGTGAAACATTCAGCATCTACGCAAGTTCTACCCGTGATCAAGTCACGTCAGGCATTTTATGTCTCAAGAGGGAGGCCTACGCCATCACATCCCCGAGCTTGACAAAGCCTTTCCCTCCACGAGGGCTACATCATTTGAGCTCTCTACAATGCGTCGCCTGGTGCCGCGAGATGCCTCAGCCACTCCGTGTGGAACCCCATGCCCAGACATGGCGGAACTCTATCCCATGCTCAGACATGGCGAACTCTATTTTGGCCACGCCAAATGTAATGAACTAATTCATCTCAGCATGAACCTATGCGCCTTCGCGCACCGTTATGTAATATTGCTGTGGTAAGCAGCTGCTTTTCTGCATTTCATTCACGCTCTTACTTACCCCCATGCGTATCTCGCGAGCGGGGGCTGAGCACGGTGCCTGTGCCTGCGGAACATCCCAGCAGAGCATTGCAAAACCCAAGGGATCCCAGCTCTGAACCCATGGGCCTGCTCCCATGCACGTCACCTCACCAAGGACCTTGGTTCTTACTCTCCTCGTGAGACACACATAGGGAAACTTATGAGCGCGTGTAAGTTGTATAAACCATGCATTGCTTGTAGGTATACCTATTGCTCTTACGCAGGAAAGAAAGGCCCGGAGATCAGCCTCAGGCAGCCTCGAGAGCAAAAAGCCTCGTCAAGGAAAAAGACGTCCTCCACAGGCGATCGCCTCGCGAAGCTAAGTCTAAAAACTTGTTAAAGTCCCTCGCTATTTTTTCGCCTCTCGACACTAGTACAGAATGACACATCGGAAACGGGCCAAAAAGCCCATCGGAAACGGAAAAAGGATCCGTGTCCCCGACCCTGTCACTGATGTGAAGGTTCTCATCGGCAACGGATGAGGCTTGATTTTGGCTACGGTTGCCATCCAGTCTCCGTTGCCGATGTATCTGGACATCAGAAACGGAGATTCTGTTTCTGCTCGTTTGCATTGAGGTTTCTTCATAAGCCTAGAGCAGGAATAGATTTGGCACTGGACATTTAAAATTTCACAGCGGAAGCACAAAAATGCTAATAAATTCATTCATAAGGTATAACAAATGTCACCGATACATTGCATCACAAGACAACCAATTACTTATCTTCATTGTCATGCCTCTCTAAATCTATCATTGACATGTCTAGCTAAATCTATCTATGTCATGCCTCTCTAAACTTATCCTTGTCATTTCTAACTTAATTTATCTTCATGACTTGCTGTTAGAGTTCATGAATTCAATCTTCTTCTTGGACGGTGTCGCCAAAATATAATCAACTTGCCGCTTGGTCCCTGACCTTGTATTTAGCTCATTTAAATGAGCTAAACGGATCAGCACCATGCTCTGCACATAGTGCAATAAGAAAGTGCTGATGTACTGAAGGTGCCTCTTTTGTAAAGTGGTCACTGAAATGCAAAGAGCCATGTTAGCTCACTATACATCTAGCATAAAGGACATACAACACAAAAGGATGCATAAGACAGAATAACAAACTTACAAATCCATTGCATAGTTGTTGTGTACCAACAATTATGCCGGACGACAAGCGCACCTTGGCTAAGGACGCGGCTTTTTATACAGTGTCACCGAAATGTATATCTATTTTGCAAAGGAGATAAGTCAGTCATGAGTTTCATACACTACCGATTTGTGCTAGTTATGTTCTTTTCGAGCGACACTACGTAGTCGTCCGCGTCGTCCTCGGATGTATTACAACCCTAGTTCTAGTTCTGTTCATGAGTGTCCTATGGACGAAAACCTAAACAGAACAATGACAACAACCCTAGTTCGTCGGCATGACGGCCGGTCACAAATAGATGTATTACCTTTGGATCTGGCGGCGGGAGTACGTAGTCGTCCTCGTCGTCCTCGGATCAACACGCCATGCGCCCTCCAGCTACAGATCAGGCGACGAGATCTGCCTGGGTGGAGCAACGAACGGGTACGCGCTGCCACGGTCGGAGGAGAGGAAGATGCGCGCTGACACGTTCGGAGGGAGGGAGATGCGCGCCACCGCAGTCGGAGGACAAGAAGATGCGCGCCGCCACGGTCGGAGGGAGGGAGATGCGCGCCGCCATGGTCGGAGGAGAGGAAGATGCGCGCCGCCACGGTCGGAGGGAGGGAGATGCACGCCGCCACGGTCGGAGGGAGGGAGATGCACGCCGCCACAGTGGAGCTAAGATCTGGGGTTGCGTGGAGGCGCCGCCACACTTTGAGAGTGAGGCTGAGAGTGAGAGCGATAGAGTTTAGGGTTGTGTGAAGGGCGCATTTATAGCAAAGTAGAACCTCAGAAACGGAGGGTATAAATAACCATTTCCTTTGATTTTTTCACTGACACACTGGACTTATACTGATCTCTACTAGTATTAAAGTTGAAGAACATAAAAATAAATAACTATAACTACTCCTCGGCCTCCGCCTTCTCCTGCTCGTATGCGAGGAGAGCCGCGTAGTCGTCCGTGTCGTCGCGCGGCTCCTCGCCGACGATGTCATCGCCGCCCATGCGCCCCTCCCACATCTCGTCGTCGTCGTAGGCAGGATCGCCTCGCAGCTCCGGCGGGAGGAGGAGCCGGCGGCTCTGAAGCAGCTCAACTCTTTCCGGCGGCATAGGCACCGACGCGCGGTTGAGGTGCCAGCCACCGGGTAGCCGAACCTTTGACCATGGCACTGGCCTCGTATATTGCCAATGCCGCTCCGCGACAGCCTGCCTGACGATGACGCGGTTCCATCCATGCGACCGCGGACGAGCGTCTCTCCGCCGCGGCGAGCGGCTGTGGTCGCGGGCGCCCGAGGATCCCGCGTCCTCTTCTGGCGGCATAGGCACCCTCCTGTGGTTGACGCGCCAGCCAGCGGGGAGGCTAACATTTGACCAGGGCACTGGCCTCCTATATTGCCAGTGCCTTTGCACGACGGCCTCCGGCACGACGACGCGGTTCCAATTCAGCGAAAGCGAGAAACTGCTGCGGCGAACGCCCGAGGAGTTGCTAGGAGTATCGATGGCTGCGGCGAAGTGGCGTACTGAGATAGCAGGGAGATCGTGGGTTTTTAAGGAGTAGTGGGCGGTGCCGCGGCGCCACTACGCCATAGCAGTTACTCCGCTCGCATCGAATTCGACGAAGATGGAACGTGTCCACATTGCACACGGACACACAAAAGTCTCCGTTGCTATAGAGTCACATATCGGAAACTGGGTAACGGAGTTAATACTTTCTCCGATACCTATGTTGACGGGCTAGCCACGGCCCAGGTCAGGTTTGTACGCACTGGCCGCGCGACAAGCGCGATTCTCCGTCGCCTAACGCCTGCCGTTTCCATAGAGGGGTATCCGATGTGTCGTTCTGTACTAGTGTGATCCTCTTTTCTCTTTTGCGCCCCATGGGCCGCTTGCACGCCCAAAGGGGGCCTCCCGAGCATCGCGCCTCGAGAGCCCTTACCTCTCCAAGCCTCACGCACCCCCGGCCTTGTTGAGCCCTGACTCTAACATACCGACGCGGCGGTGCTGTTGCGCTGGGAGAAGGGTCCTAACGACGTAGAGCACAAAGGACATGGAAGAGAGACAGAAGCCTCCCGAGGGGCACATAATGACACATGACATATTCAAATAAGTTCTTCACAAACCAAAAGGACAAAGGCTTAAGATAATCATGCCACAGGGACAGCTCAAACAGCAGGAGCATCGTCATCTTCCTCCATGGCCTCGTCGCCCTCCTCCCCAGCGCTTTCTTCATCATCTTCCAGGGTCTCCACCCTCTAGAAGCGCTGGATGTAAGCCTCCACGACCGGCCACACTGCGGCGTTCAGGTCTGGGGCTTGCTCCTGGTCGAGAGGCTCCATCACAGACTTGAAGTCGAAGCCTAGCTCGGAGCACGCGAGGTTGGCGAAGACGCGGCCCACTGCGACCCCAAGGAGCTTGCGGCTCTCCTCATCAGCAAGGTCGTCGACATTCTCCATGGCCCCCTCGAGGGTGGTGAGGAGCTACTCGAAGAAGGTGAGGTACGCAGCGACATTCTCATTCCCCGTGGCTAGGAGCGAGGGAGCCTCGACCTCCAGGCGATCCGCGAGGGCGCGGGCGCGGCCCACCATGGACTTGAACATGTGCTCGCGGGTGCGCGTCAAGACCTGCTACGCCACCACGTTGTGCTGCGCTTGCTCAACAAGCACAACGGTGGGCCCAACCTGCTCCTGGAGCGAGTTCAATTCCTCCCTCAACGAGGCGAGCTCCTGCTCCATGCGGTTCTGAGCGTCTCTGGCTGTCCGGGCGCGGCCAGCCAGTCGCTTGTTCTCCTGCTCAAGATCCTTAACGCGGGCCTCGAGCGCGTTGCGCCGCTTCGTGAAGCGCTCCTCCTGGACCCGGGCCTTGTCGTTGAATTCCTTGAAGCAGCCGTCACGGTAGAACTTCATCTTGGTGGTGCTGTCCTCCTCCAGCTTCTTCTCCTTCTTGCGGAATTGTTCGTTGGCCTTCTCGAAGCGCTCCTTGTAGCTGGCCTCGTCCCGGGCCACGCTGCTCTCGTGGGCCTCCAAGCTCTCCCGCTACACAGCCTGGTCCTTCTCGATCTGGTCCACCTGCTCCTCGTGCCCGCGCAGCTCGGTCTCGCGAAGGGCGAGATCCTCGCTGCGCTGCTCCAGCTGCTTCTCGCGGGCTTCCAGACCCTTGCGGAGCTTCTCCAAGCCAGTCCTCACGACCTCGGAGTCCATGATGATCTTCCTCTCGTGGTCATCGAACTCCTGGTGCTTGGAGGCGCGCTCCGCCTCGATGGCCTCGCGCTCCTCCTTGAGCTCAGCGAGGGTCTCCTCCGCCTCGCGGATCACGTTGGCGCGGGTCTCTTCAGCAAAGCGTGTAGCCTCCTCACGCCGTGCCTGCGCCGCCTCGCCTGCGCGGCAGCAGCGGTCCACCGCCTCGTGAAGCTGGGCCCAAGCCCTCTCGAGCTCGGCGCGCTCCTCTGCGTTGGCGAGCTCCTCCTCGTGAGGTGGTTTTCAAGCTCGCCCATGGCCTTCCTCGCCAGGCTGAAGATGGAGCCCCGGCTAGCAGTGTTCGGGCGCTGGCGTCGCAGGACCATAGCCCGTGCGTCATTGCGGGATGCAGCGGCCTCGAGGCCTGCGGAGGGCCCTGCAGCTTTGTGCCGGGGGCTCGGCGCGGTCTCCAGCAGCGCCTGGGGGCTCCGCTGCGCCCGGGGGCCCCGTCGAGAGGGGTTCTCCCCTTCCTCAGGGCCAGAGCCCTCGCGAGGATCAGGCACGTCCTCGACATGGACCTCGGCGTCCTTCTGCACCAAGGGAACCTCTTGCTGCTCCCCAGCGTTGGGAGCAGCCTGGTTAGCTGCGACTGCCCTCGCTGCAGCTTCAGCGTCCCCTGTCGCCGCCTCAGGGGCGGCCTCCTCAGGGCTAGGGCTTGGTGGAGGTGGCTGTACACCAGCCTCCCCCATCTCGACATCGACAGGCTCCTTTGTCGACGCAGCGGTCTTCTTCGCTTCTTCTTCAACCACTTCCTCCTGCCGAGCAGGGGAAGCGTCTGGCCTTGCTGGCGACGTCGCTGTCGCCTCAGGCTCCCACTCCTCGCGGTGCTCATCCGTGGGAGGAGAAGAGGCTGTAGCCACTTGGTGAGGCTCCGCAGCCTCAGGCGTCCTTGACGCCACGGCAGAGCTAGAACTCTCGCCTACCTTCCTAAGCCTGCACCGCTTTGGCGCCGCGACAGCCCTGACAAGAAAAACCCTTAGGAAGTTTGGTCACAGAGCGCAATACCAGAAAGCAAAAGGTGCAAGACTTACTCGGTAACGTCTATCCATCTCTTCACCGTGCACCGCGGCTGCGACGCACTCGCTTCCGCTCTCTTCTGGGGCGCGTGCGCTCCCTCCTCGCGAGGAGCACCCTCCTGGACCCCGGCAGGCATGTCGTGGGCCGCTTTCGTCCGCAGCTCATGGCGGCCCACCAAGGCCTCACCGTCGCTCTCTGATATGTGCATTTTATATCATCATTTATACAACCATTAGTATCATATTAGAATGTTATTTGCATGGTAATATCTTTATTTTTACATGTTTTAGATGATTTATGGGAATTTCTTAAAAAGTCCCTATTTTTGGTATTTAATTTCTGGGAGGCAGAAAACCACCTTTTTCTTGTTTTTAATGTTTCAGGAGCTACGGAGATCCAAATAATAAAAGAAAAAATACACAGCCATTTTTTCATCGAGTGCAAGGCAGAGGGAAGAAGACACAGGAGAGGAGAGCCACGAGGCCCAAAAGGAGAGGAGGGATTTTTATGCACGCCTTCGTCCTCCCCGAAAATAACGCCCTAATTTTTCCAAGTCCATCCGAGGTCGTGGCGGCGGCGAAACTCCTGATTCCCTCCAAGGGGGAATCAGACTCTGCTGCTCCGGAGTTCCGGAGGAGGGGGAAATCACCGTCATCGTCATTGCTTCTCCTCCTTGGCGTGGGAGGAGGCCTCTACATCATCACCACCACCAAGACCAGCACCATCTCCATCATCATCTCCGTGATCCACTCCGTTCCCTCGTAGTTTGAGAGTTGCTATACCCTAGATACTTGTCTTGTGCTACTATTCATGTTTGTGATTGAGTACTTGTCATTATTTGTAGGTGAAGTTATATTTTCAGATTGCGTTGTACCACATATGCCACTGAATATCATCATGTTTGCACGTTGTGAGTAGTTCCCGTATGTTCCTGAGGGCATAGGATGAATTGGCAATGATTTATATATGACATGTGTTGGTATTTTGTCAAAGTTAATCTTTTATGTGATTCTATGATGGTGTTGTGCGAACGTCGACTGCATAACACTTCACCTTTATGGGCTCATAGGAGAACACCGTAGTGTAATGAATTGAGGGAGACTTGGGAGGACACGTAAACCTTCGTCCGAGCCATGAAGTTGCATTATGCGGGTATTAGTATCGGGGACCTTAGAGTGTAATGCTATGGTGGGACTTTTTGTCTTAATAATTCTTGTGTAGTCATTTACTTGGCCACATGATCCATCATAAGGGTTTAGTTTATTTATTTAGCTTTACCTAAAAATGGCTCCGTCCAAAAAAGATTAAAACTTGACAAGATATTCAACGTGTTGTTTAATAAATCTCTATGCCTAGTAATATCCATGCTGCCCTCGGGAACGTTTTCCACATATAAGTCACACATCACTTGAGCTTGTCCTCTTGCACATAAGAGGATTGGGCTTTCTCTCTTTGAGAGCTTTGACTTGCTACTGTTTATTTACTGCATTGCAACTATACAACCAAAAATACCAAAAACAGTTGCATCTTTTATTGTTTTATTTGTCAATCTTGCTAACCAATACCTTCAGCTCCTCGTGGGTTCGACAACCTTTTCTAATTGAAAGGTACTACAATTGATCCTATTCCTATTAATGATAGTTTTGCTAATGATCATTTCCCCAGGTTTGGTGTTCCTAGGTTTTTAATTACTGATGGTGGTTCTCATTTCTTACATGGTGTTCTTAGGAAAACATTGGCAAAATATAATGTTAACCATAGAGTTGCATCTCCTTATCACCCTCAAACTAGTGGACAAGTTGAACTAAGTAATAGGGAAATTAAACTCATTTTGGAAAAGACAGTGAATAAGTCTAGGTCTGACTGGCCACTTAAAATTAATGATGCGTTGTGGGCTTATAGAACTGCTTTTAAGAATCCAATGGGAATGTCTCCTTATAAAATGGTTTATGGAAAAGCTTGTCATTTACCTGTGGAACTAGAACATAAAGCTAGATGGGCTATTAAACAATTGAACTTTGATTTTAAAACTGCGGGAGAGAAGAGAATTCTTGATTTGAACCTACTAGATGAATGGAGAAATGAAGCTTATGAAAGTGCCAAATTTTTAAAGAGAAAGTTAAGATTTGGCATGACAAGAAAATTAAAAAGAAAGAATTTAAAGTAGGTGATCAAGTTCTATTATACAACTCTCGTTTCAAGTTTTCTGCAGGGAAGTTGGCTTCAAAATGGCAAGGACCATTAGTGATACAGGAGGTGTACCGTTCAGGAGCTATCCGTCTTCACGGTGACATGAAAGGTAAACCTCATGTAGTCAATGGACAACGCCTTAAACATTATATTGCAGGAAAGAGCTTCATCGGAAAGGTGGAGGAGTTGAATTTACAGACACCGGAGGAGGTAATTGCGAAGAATTCTGCAGTTTCAGAATCCCAAAATTAATAATAGGTAACTTTTGTATTGGAAAGTTTCTCGGAATTGCATAAAATTTTACGAGTTATTTTTTATGGAAATTAGCATATAGGACAAGAAACTTGGAAGGAACGGAGCCCCGAGGAGGAAAAGAGGGGGTCCCACGCGGCTACAGTACCAGGCCGCGTGGGCCACCCTTTTGCCCCTCGGAGTCCCGTTTCGTCTCGTTTTCGTCTCCGACTCTTCGTCTTGACCTAAAAACCGTCAATATATACCCCTTTTCGTTGATCTAATCTCGCACCGAGAGTTCTCGAGCGATCTTTGCTTTTGCTGTTTCTGCCTGTCAGGTTTTTAGCTATGTCTTCGGGAGATTCCTACCAATGCTCCTCCATGGACGATGATGATGATGAACTCGAGGGCAACAGCCCCACGTCCATATGGAGGAGGAATAGGAAGAGGAAGGACTACTCGATGATGAAGACTACAAGCCGATGAGGAGGAGATGGAGAAGGAGGAGCGGAAGAAAGAGATACAAGCCCTTCGTCAACATCGCACCTATTGCAACAGCACCACCTTCTCCTATCTCCGTTGCTGGTGTGAGTGTGAACGTCTCTTGGAAACAAGAGGCAGACGGCACGCATGAGCACCGGAGGGAAGGCTCCAGGCACGCACTTGCTAGCAAAAATGTGGTGTCTACTCTTATTGACAGGGAATTCCGGTGTGCCACCCAAGAGAACTATCCTGGTGAATGGGATCGTAAGATCCGAAGGTAAAAGTACCAAGCCCGGAGTGGAAACCTAACAAGAAGACGGTGGAGATCTTGGAGAAACTGGGAGCAGCGTTTGAGAAGCCTACAATCTTATGATGAATCGTTGGAGACCTTGAAGATCATTATTATGAGTTAAGAAGGAAGAGAAATAAGAGCTTCTAGCAAAACGTCAAGCTTGGGGGAGTTCAGTCTAGCCTTTATCTTTACTAGTTTATCATATCTATCTAGTCATGGTTTAGTTTACTTTTATCGTTTAGTTATCAATCTCTTTTAGGCTTGTGTGAGCTCATGGAGCATTATCATGTATCCCTATCTTGTGGTTTATCAATGAATATTAAGTATGGTGTCATCCATGATTCTCTTGTTTGGAGATTTATGGGTAACACTCATGCAAATGAGCGTGGCATATTTAGAGGTTTCAATCACATCTTGCCTTGAATTTAATTAACTTGAGTATGTTGGACAATTGTAGAATTATCTCATTATAAAATAAGTAAAGAGATGCACTTACTTTTATACACTTAATGAACATGACCATTGTGATTAAAATTATGATGTTATGAGCTTGACAAATGTCTTTGGTTGAGAGTTAGCCCAAATGTGCTGTCACATGGCAAGCTTTCAACATTGCACTTCATTATATTAGTTGATGTCATGTACTTTTGTTTATGGATGCTTACCATGGGTGAAATAAATGTGAAATGAAGTAGGTTTAAATGAGTTTGTATAATGGTTAGAGAGACGCCTGGGCCGCTAATCTAAGCCATGCATCATTCATGGTGGAAATTTACTTACATGCTATGGTGAACCTTCTGTGATACACCTTACAATAAAAAGCTATCCAATGGTAAATAAAAAGGGTGTTGAGATTGTTCATTATGTTTGTTTGTCTT
This sequence comes from Poa pratensis, assembly GCA_947311845.1. Classification (NCBI taxonomy): domain Eukaryota; kingdom Viridiplantae; phylum Streptophyta; class Magnoliopsida; order Poales; family Poaceae; genus Poa; species Poa pratensis. The sequence continues at coordinate 51,415,490 of CAMZMU010000061.1, forward strand.
GTCATTTTGATATGGGCTTGTTCCATATCCTGGGACAAGAGGTACCCCAGTTGACGCTCTTGATGATACTATTTTACTTACAATGATATTTAAATTGAACTTGTTTGTTTTCCGAGTTGAGTAACACATGGAGTAGGTACTCGTATTCAAGGGGCATGAGACTTTCAACCATACTTTGTCAAGCACATTACTCATATTTGCTTTCACTTTAAACTTAATCATGCAAGATATCATGAGCAAAAGCATGTGAAAAAGAGTATGATCAATTCCAACATACATGGTTATTTGCTTTCAAAAGTAAGGGGTGATTGCTAGAGCTTCTACTTATGTTGCCCTCATGTGTATGAGTTTTAGTTCATTAATCTTACATTGCAATTGAATATGATGATGATACAATGCTCGTATTTATTTATCAACCACAAGTCCATTGATGCATGTAATGATCTATGTCCTTGCTTACTCGGGACGAGTAAGGTTTAAGCTTGGGGGAGTTGATACGTGCATTTTATATCATCATTTATACAACCTTAGTATCATATTAGAATGTTATTTGCATGTAATATCATTATTTTTACATGTTTTAGATGATTTATGGGACTTTCTTACAAAGTCCCTATTTTTGGTATTTAATTTCTGGGAGGCAGAAAACCTCCTTTTTCTTGTTTTTAATGTTTCAGGAGCTACGGGATCCAAATAATAAAAGGAAAAATGCACAGCCATTTTTTCGTCGAGCAAGGCAGAGGGAAGAAGACCGAAGAGAGGGAGCCACGAGGCCCAAGGGGTGGGCCCACGCGGCCAAAACCCTAGGCCGCGTGGGACCCACCAAATGCCTCGGCACTTCCTCGCCTGGGGCTTTTTATGCACGCCTTCGTCCTCCCCGAAAAGTTACGCCCTAATTTTTCCAAGTCCATCCGAGGCCGTGGCGGCGGCGAAACTCCTGATTCCTCCGAGGGGGAATCAGACTCTGCTGCTCCGGAGTTCCGGAGGAGGGGGAAATCACCGTCATCGTCATCACTTCTCCTCCTTGGCGTGGGAGGAGGCCTCTACATCATCACCACCACCAAGACCAGCACCATCTCCATCATCATCTCCGTGATCCACCGTTCCCCTCGTAGTTTGAGAGTTGCTATACCCTAGATACTTGTCTTGTGCTACTATTCATGTTTGTGATTGAGTACTTGTCATTATTTGGAGGTGAAGTTATATTTTCAGATTGCGTTGTACCACTTATGCCACTGAATATCATCATGTTTGCACGTTGTGAGTAGTTCCCGTATGTTCCTGAGGGCATAGGATGAATTGGCAATGATTTATATATGACATGTGTTGGTATTTTGTCAAGTGTTTATCTTTTATGTGATTCTATGATGGTGTTGTGCGAACGTCGACTGCATAACACTTCACCTTTATGGGCTCATAGGAGAACACCGTAGTGTAATGAATTGAGGGAGACTTGGGAGGACACGTAAACCCTCGTCCGAGTCATGAAGTTGCATTATGAGGGTATTAGTATCGGGGACCTTAGAGTGTAATGCTATGGTGGGACTTTTTGTCTTAATAATTCTTGTGCAGTCATTTACTTGGCCACATGATCCATCATAAGGGGTTTAGTTTATTTATTTAGCTTTACCTAAAAATGGCTCCGTCCAAAGAAGATTAAAACTTGACAAGATATTCAACGTGTTGTTTAATAAATCTATGCCTAGTAATATCCATGCCGCCCTCGGGAACGTTTTCCACATATAAGTACACATCACTTGAGCTTGTCCTCTTGCACATAAGAGGATTGGGCTTTCTGTCTTTGAGAGCTTTGACATGCTACTGTTTATTTACTGCATTGCAACTATACAACCAAAAATATCAAAAACACTTGCATCTTTTATTGTTTTATTTATCAATCTTGCTAACCAATACCTCAGCTCCTCGTGGGTTCGACAACCTTTTCTAATTGAAAGGTACTACAATTGATCTCCTGCACTTGGGAGTCATCACTCTCCTCCTCGGTGTCCTCCTCGATGCGTCGTGAGGGGACGACCTGGTACGGGGCCTTGCTGCCTGACGAGACGTCTTGGATCTCCACCTCAGGCGGCGCGTCTCTTGAGGAACTTGAGGCCCCCACCGAGGGATTGGGGCCTCCCGAGGCGCCTTCAGCCTCCGCATCTGACGTAGAGGACTCCGTCGTCTCCTCCTCACCCTCAGCAGGCATTACCTGCTCTGCCGCTTCTAGATCATCATGGGGCTCCGCTTGCCCCTTAACCAACAAACCTCGCGGGCCGAATGCTGGCATCTTCTCCACCATCTCAAGCCGCACCTCGAGCTCAAATCTGTAGAGCGGCTCTGAATGTTTGTCCGCCGGCTTGGGGATGTCCGGAGAGGTGAAGAGGGTCTCAATTATGCTCTTCGCCTGCTCCTTCAGGATGCTAGCTGAGTGCAGGCGCATCCCATCCTTCACGCCTGAGTACATCCACATTGGCTCTGAGTGAGCCTGGAGCGGGGCGATGCGGTGCCTCACGAACTCCAGGGCCACCATCTGGCCCATGAGGCCAGCCTTGCGAAGCTCCGCCAAGCGCATCGCCTTGCCGATTCCTGGCCCCGCGAGGGTCTTGCTCGACCAGCACCTCCTCTTCAGCGGGGTGCGTCGGGGATCTCGAAGAAGTGGCTCGCATGCCCGGTCCTCATGAAGAACCACCGCTTGCGGAACTCCTCCACCTTCTTCTGCACGCTGGTGTTGATCTTCTCACCAGCCCAGGCGAGAGGGATGTAGACGCGGTGCATGTCATCCGTAATGCAGAAGGAGACGCACCCAGTCTGCTCGTTGGGCGCCGTGACGCGCAGCGTGTCAAAGCTGCGGAAGAGGGCAACCGAGGGACGGATGCCCATGTACGCCTCGCAGAGGAAGGCGAAGATGGAAAGGATCAGGACGGAGTTGGGCTGGAGAGAATTCTAGAACCTCCAGGAAGAACTCAGAGAAAGGGGGGACGAGCCCCGCGAAGAGAGAGTGGAGGAAGATGGGGTAGTAGGTGGTGCGAGGCTGGAGGTCGAGGACGTTCGCCGGCTTCATCTTCGTGGCGCCCTTCTCGTTGGTCGCAGAGGCCACGACGAAGCACAGCTTCTCGAGCTGCGCATCCGTACCAATGCGGTACCCCACCAGCGCGGGCTTGAGGCTCCCGCTCTGCTTGAAGGAAGCAGGCTCCTCCGCCTCGAGTATCGCCTTGCCCTTCGCCGAGTCGATGGCCTTCTTGGGCGCCATTGCGATGGAGATACAAGAAAATGGGAAGCTCAGAGAGGAGATGTGCTCCAGGAGGAAGGAGACGAGAGCAATGATTCGCGCAGAGTAATGAGCGCCTGCGTCGGATTCTCTGCCTTTATGGCCTCGGTGAGCCGTTGCCAGGGCGTGGTGGGTCCCACCACTACGCCGATAACGGCAGAGGAGAACGTGGGTTCGTGGGTGGCCGCGCGAGCTCGCCACGTGTCGCAGGCCTGGCAGGCTCCTTTGGGCCCACGCCGCTTCGCCTTCGTCTACAAGCCTCCTGCGTGCCCATCGTGGGCCCGAGGGCTACTGTCGGCCCAGTGGAAACCAGGGTACCACGGGTCGGCCTGCTCAGCTCTGAACACTCTGCAAGGATTTTCGCCAAGTACGCCTGGCGAGCCTCGCGAGGTGCTTTCCCTCGCGAGGGCCTTCTCCATCGAAGGGAAATTCTGCTAAGGACCAGACGACGGCCTCGAGAGGACCTTTCCCTTGAGAGGTCTCTTCTACAACTGAAATACCGCTAAGTCCGGGCGCCGAGGCACGCCCCCTCGCGAGGTTCTTTCCAGGAGAAGAAAGCTCTGTCTCCTCGACAGAGCGCACATGGCCTCTGTGTCCACCACAGAGTGACACGCACGTTTGCGCGCGGTGATGCCCGCGCCGCAGTTGCCTCTTTCGTGCTAAAGGTGGTCAACAAAGCAGCAACAAGCAAAGCGGACTACAAGAATTGCTATTCCGGTGATAAGGGGACCGTGGTCCGCTACGCTCCAAGCCAACGTCACCGTGGGGCACGACGCAGAGCTCTGCGGCGCAGGCTTATCGTTCTTGGACAGTGGCTTTGCAGCCATGGAGGACAAGCTTTCTGCCGTGGACCAAGTCCATGAACAGCTGCTCCACCGTGCACCGTCCTCCTCCTCTGTCGCCATGTGGTAACCCTTCCCGCCAAAGAGCATTGAGGGAAGAGGTCCAGGGCTGGTATATAAGGAGGCGGTGTATGACCAAGGAGAGGGATCCACTCATTCTCACCCACAATCCACTGGTTAGCAAGGAAGAAGAGCAAGACTCCTTCCACTGTAGTACCACCATAGTTTTAGCTTGACCCTCGGCAAGCATCGTTGAACTGTAACTCTTCAAGCAGTGCAATACAGACAAGCAGGACGTAGGGCTCTTACACCTCACGGTGGGCCTGAACCAGGGTAAAAACTCGTGTGTTATCTCTGTCGTGATGTCCCTCAGCGAGCTCGCCAAGCATCGTCGCCGAGGCAGCTGAGGGTTGTTTGAGTGCGTGTTCAGCCCCTTACTCGTTCCTGGCATCATCGAGACACACCCCTAGTTCCTGGGACTACTCTTCGACAGAGTCTTCCTGTAGCTCATATTGTTATTGCAGGCATGTTTGTTGGAGTTGCTGCAGTAGCAAAATATTCTGTGTATGTTCTAAATTATTTAGTGCTTATTTCTTAGCATTTTTCTATGTATACATGACCTCAGTGTTTACCTAAATCTCATGTTTTGCTGCTGCAACCTTCACAACCTTCACACAGCAAATCATCGACAAGGGCTTCAGCGACGGCATTCAGACAAGGGGCTGTGGCGACGGCATCGGCGACATCGACAAGGGGCTGCGGCAACCACAATGGCGCAGAAAAGAGGTTGCAGTGGCGACGACAAGGGGCTGCGGTGACGGCAACGACGACATCGACAAGGGGCTGTGGCGGCCACGATGCCATCGATACGAGGCGGCATTGGAGTATGAAATATATGTATGTGTGCACCATGATATATATATGTGGACCGCAATTGACTATATGCATAACATGTACGCATTATGAAATGCATGTAATAGGAATTGGTAACTTTTTTCTTATTTCCTAATTAATTACTAGCAACGTGTGTGTGTGCAATGGTGCACGTTGCCAGTCTTACAAGCAACGTGTTCGCAAAGGTACACGTTGCCACTAACCCACGTACTGGCAATGTGCCAGATAAGCATTTTGCCAATAAAGTTAGCAGCAACGTGATAGTGGCAACGTGCTACCTCACATTGCCAATAGGGTTTTGACACGTTGCCAGTAGACTTTTCCTTACTAGCGAACATCACAGGGCTCCGAAAGGAGAGCAATGTTGTATATGCTGCGGAGGAGCCCGAGCCACGAGGAAGAAGGGAAATAGAAGAAAGAAATTATAAATGTTGGCCAATGATAATTGGGTTCCGTTGGGTAGCACTTCACCTCCAAAAGTATAGGCGGTGAGTAGAAGAGCAAAGTCAAGTGCGGGTTTTCTTTCCCCTGCTACAGTACATCGGAGGCGATCTAGAGGCGACCCCCGAGGAGGCCGGCGATCTCGCGGTTCCCTCTCCCTCCGGCCGCCCTGGCGGCGGGAGGGTGGGGGAACCCGGGATCCCGGCTCTTCTATATATAGTAGGGTGTTTAGGGCCCGTCGCCGCCGGTAGGGAGGAGCTGGCGGCGGTGTCAGGGAATAAAGGTGCGGGAGCTCGTCTTCTTCTCCGGCGGCGTCCTTTCTGGCGGTGCTGGCGAGCTTCGGGTGTTAGGTGCTTGCGGATCCGTCGATCCGTCAAGGTTTTTGCTTCCCCTTTGTGCTCGTCGCGGCGGCGCCGGCGAGTGCATCTGATAGGGTTCCTGTACTCCATCCCGGCTGTCGCGGCGTCGTCGTCTTCTCCTGCGGCGGCGTGGGATTGCGAGGTATGTGCTGGGAGACTGCGGTGGTGTCTCTTGTCCTCTGGCGCAGGGTTGCCGGAGTTGCTTTGGTGGTGGGGAGGTGGTGGTGGTGCGGCCGTGTTCGTTCATCGGGAAAGATCTCGTCGCTGCGCTTCGAGTGATTATTGCGGTCTTCTACATGAGTGGAGCTGCGCCTCTTCCCAGTTTCGGCGGTGGTCGGCCTTCTTCTTCGACGTCTTCGGCGGCGGAGCGGAGCGGCGGCGGACCTGTGGCGCGTCCAGCGGAGAAGACCATGGGGACCGAGCTGTAATTTTCCTTTTTTCGTGGTCCTTTCTGCTGTTGTGCTGGGGCTTGGGACCCACTCGCCGTGTACTGCGTGCTGTACTTCTGGTTGTTTTTCGTTGAATACATGCAGTATACTACGTTCAAAAAAAAGATAATTGGGTTCCGTTATCATTTGCCATGTCAGCGCAGTGAGAAGTTGATGCAGCTGTCAGCTCAACCTAACATGCCGCGGTATGTCTGAAACGTTGTCAAGAACCTTAAACTGTTCATTTGGGCCGGGTGCAACAAATTAACTTCAAACATGTGGTCTGTGGAAAAAAAGAGTTTGCTTCTTTGTTTTGTGCAACAATTGCCCAAGCATTGTTGTAATCTGAAATTTTCAGAATAAGTTTAGATGTATTTCAAATGAAAGTAGAGCCATTTACACAATCATGACCGAGATCGGTTCCTCCCCGGCCTGTTATTTGAACTGAGCACAGGGCCATAATCAGTTGACCAACTCTTCGTTAGGAGACTGTACAGAATATATTCCTTCTTGGCCTTGCTCCACATTACAACGTGGGCTCACATCATATTCGTTCAATTCCATGAGTGCAATTCCGTCTCTAAATGCGATCACAAGGCTACAAACATATATACTGCTTCAGTGAGTAGTTTGAAAAATTACGCCAATAAATACGTAATAGTAATATAATAGAGCTCCAGTGTGTAGTTTGAACAACTAGCATGGTGGCCCTCGCAAATGCGAGGGCATTGTCTTTTATGAATTGAATATGTTTAAGACAATTCATCTATACTTTTATTTTTGTCCCTTTTTATAATTGTTAAATACAACTTATTATAGTATTGTACTCCCTCGCTTCCAAATATAAGATGTTTTAACTTTTTCCAGATTCATATGTACATAGACAACTTTTAGTGTGTATGTTAACTCATTTTTTTGAACCAGGGAACCGTAGGGGAAAACCCCTACGGTGTGAATTTTAGTGTGTATGTCTAGACAACATTTAAAATAGGTAAGATATCTTATATTTAGAAACAGAGGGAGTACTATATACCTATCACAGTTCATCATTATGATGCCATACTTAGCATTTAATTTATTTATTTCTAATACAAAAATAACGAAAAAATGTGAATATATAATAAAAAATGTTCCTAAAAACTTGACCCACACATATATTACCTTAATAGTTGAAACAAACATTCCAAATATTTATTATTGTTGATCACAAAGGATCTAAATATGACAATGATACATGAATTTTAACTTTCTTTAGTAAGAAACACATGTCGCTTTCTAATTGAACCCCCAAATTGATTTGTTTTATTTGACATGTGGCCCCACCCCATTAATAGCCTAATCTTATTGTCCCTTTATATCAGGTCTCTAATTGATTATAGTCCATCTAAGGTTAGTTCCATAATCCATCGTGACACTGTCTCTTAGCAATCCACATTATACTTTTTTATACATGGTGCATAATTAAACAGGAGAAATAATGAAATTGTTTCTTACATTATTTAGATATGATCTCGCAGGCAATGATCTATGCACATGTCATAGTTTGAAATGTGTATATGATTTTTATTCGTAGTGCTTGAAAATTTTATAATGACTCAAAAAAGATAGAGCATGCATTCTTAAGAATATAAACAATTTTTAGAATCCTGCAAAAAAAATTAATCTTGCATATCAGCTAAGCAAGAAGCAAGAAAAAGGTAAGAGAAACCACGATATGTCTAATTGCGCATTTAATTTTTGTGTGAACTATTATCCAGAGTAATGTCTAATGTGTATTGCATAACAAATTTTAATTAAAAATATTTCAAAATAGAAATATACACTATTAGACGTGCTTATATAAGATGGGGTAAGCTGAAAGATAAGAAATAGACCAACAATTCATGGCAATCCTAGATAAGAACGAAAATTAGTTGGTCGAGTAAACAACTAAATATAGTAGGAAATTCACCTAAATGTTACCGATAGCAGAAGAAATTAGACATAGGTCGGAGTACAGACTGATACAGATACACATATAACATTACATCATCATTGTTTGGAAAAAAATATTTCTATAAATAAGTTATTTGAAGAATAAATTTCTAAATCTAGTGGTCTACCAACGCGCTAAGTTCCTCACATACGCAAAATCTAAAATAATTATGGATTCGCCATTCATTATCTACCAACACGCTAAGTTCCTACACCACTTATTTCAGTATCAAAAATCTTCCGCATAAAAGTTCCAAAGTAGGTTAGGTGATTTATCTAGCCATTCACCTATTAGTCATGTCATACAATGTCCTAATAATTCAAGAATGAAACTTTAAATCTACTGCAAAACAACACAAAATTATATCGACAATGTCCTAATAATTTGAGAATGAAACTTTAAATCTACTGCAAAACAACACAAAAATATATCAAAGCTCCGCTACTCACGTCTAAGAAAATCAAAGCTAATTCTGGATTATCTAGTGATTGTTCAGTATCCACACAAATTATAGCTGTATCTGAAATTTCTTCAACAGAAAAGCTAAATTTGGTAATAAAATCTAAAATAATATTTAGCAAAACTTTCGGTTGTATTAAGTTCACCAGTTCAAGCACGAAGCAAATATTACCAAAAAATCGATGTTTTCTTGCATGGACCTGATGGTACAGATTCGAGGCACTCGTGCATGCATGCATGATGCATCGCTGCATCCGCATGCTGATTCCGCTGTGCACATGCACAAGCAGTCCAACACCCGCATGTTGCCTCAGCTGGAACGCACCGCCTCCAAAAAAATTTACACCGGGCGTGGTTAGCGATTCTCTCTCGTATCTCAGCGCAACATGCCCGTGTTTTTTTTTTTCTTTTTTGACATGAGATGCACACGTTTGTTGGTACCGGTTGTTTTGACGAAAGTATTGCACCCGGCCCAGACTTTCTAGATGGACTCATACAATGCAACGCTCCGATCTCTAGTTAAATCGTGACCATAAGTTGCGGAGCCAACTACCGGGCCCGACATCAGCAAGTTAATCTTTCAAAAAATTGCTTTCGAGGAATAATCTTACATTAAATCGTAACCGCTGGTTTTAAATCCAACTCTCTAAACTAATTTTAATGATGTGGCTTAACGTGGTGTCTCTATTTATAACTCATTTTGCTTTTAGTATATAATAATAACTAGCACATGGGGCCCTCGCAAATGCGAGGGCATCACCTTTTGTATGCAAAAATTGTTAAGTATTATCTTTCCTCTTATACAAATTTTAACCATCCCATATACATCCTTCATTATTGAAAATCTATAATATTTTAGATATGGATATACTCGAGAACTTGCCCATGGCAAGATGGTTAGGAGGGTGGTTGTACCCCCAGCCCACCAGAGTTCAAACCCCAGGTTTGACGCTGGTGTTTCTCATTTAGGCGGAATATTCTTCAGTGGGAGGCGACGTTCCCGTCGACAGCGAGGCGCCCGTGGTGACTTCGTCAATCTCAAGACCCAACCACCGGCTCAGTCTCTTGGAGGTGCTCATAGGTGTAGGGTGTGCGTGTGTGCGTTCATAGGGGTGAGTGTATGCGCGTGTATGTGAGCGTCTGCGTTGTACTGTGTTTCGCAAAAAAAAAAGATATGGATATACTCCAAATGTGTAAAATTTTCAATTTTGTACTCCCTCTGATCCAAACTGTTTGACGCGGAATTAGAGCTAGGGCAGTAGAAATTTGTAAAGAGGTTGCGACAATCAAATCTGATCGTAGAGAGTGCATAATTATATTTTTAAGAAATAACAAATAATTGTTATAAAAGATTTTTTATGGCAATATCTTATTATTTAACCGTGAAATATGTTTACCTTCCTGATCATGACTAAAATAGGCATATTGAATATTGGAACATATTGATTTAGTAGATCATAATAATCCTACCTGTAAGGTCGACAAAAAACTCTATGATTCTTTATCATAGGGAACAAATACGGCGAAAGGTTCCACTTTCTATCAAGATCCGAGCAATGCTAATTCCATTCTTATGCCACATTGGAAACTCATTATACATACGTCAATGTTCTAGAGTTTTAAGAGACATAAATAATTGTAACATTTATTTCATTCATGTCTTTTTGATCTTCCAACCATACATAACGGGGATACGTGAGATCCTCAACTTTCTGTTCTATATGGAAGATCGATTGGCCAGATTAGAAGTCAAAGATATATAAACCGAAATTAGAATAACATATTCAAAAAGGTTTGCAACTTGAAAAGGAGCAACATATACCTAGTAGTGAATAATTTTGGGTGACCAAGATTTGAAAGGGAAACCGAGCATCCAGAAAATCATTATTAATACATTAATTTGCTACTGCAACACATCATCACCATGCTTATCATAAGTAAGGCATCCAACTTAGATTATGCACTATGTCCGAGTAACTCAATAGTATTTTCAGACATAATTATGCAAATATAGTGAGCTTTGTTGCACCAAATAAATAATCATACTTATAGACCAATCATCTAGCCATCCATAATGATCGTGGCAACATTACCTCCATGCTGCATACATTTTTATTAATGTGCATGAATTTGGGTCCACTTTGTCCGCTCTATTTTATATCACATGACCCTCATATTATTGGACTAAATATTAGTTAAATGTTGAATTGTAAAGTCAAATGCACCTTATATTTTTAAGTGTTCAGAACAAACTCGTATTGAGATGTAATTTCAAAATTTGGCAAGATGTAATATTATTGCTCACGTTGTTGAGAAATTTAACTCTTTGAGTTCAAGCATTAACAATAATTTGTGTTGACCATATTAAAGTTATTTTGGACGTGAATTTATTAGGGAATCATGTTTTTGGCACATAATAAACCCGCATATTATAGGATTAAATATTAGCGAACTATTGAATTTATACTATCAACTACCCACTGTTTTTCTGAACGAAAATATGTTACTAAGTTACTTGTTGGACAAATCTACTTATGTGCATATAAGATGTACATATAAATATTATGTTTTCAAAATCGGGAAATTTTGGGTTTATAGGTGTCTATAATGGCAACATAATGGGTGTAAGGGTTATATATAGGTTGTGATATTTATTACATAAAGAGATATACGTTGCAGCAGATATAGACCACATGCATAAATTGCCAAACAACTTACACTCCATATAATAAAACTGCATGGGGTATACACACCTTGTAATCTTATGATCTAGCCTTCAATGCCCAATTAATGCTTTAAAACGAAATGATTAAGTGAAGGACATATAATTCTAGACATTACATTTGATAAATAAAAATAGGACATAAAATTAAAAGAAATATATGTGCTACTCCCTCCGTTTCATAGTATAAGATATTTTAGGCCTTTTTCAAAATCGGATGCATATTATAAGGAATTTTGCCGTATAGATTCACATATTTTTCTCCTTATGTAGTCTACTTTGGAATATCTAAAATATCTTATATTTATAAAACAGGGTGAGTAGTTGTTACTCCATCAGCTGCGACGACGTGGGCATGCAGCGCGCATATGTCTATTTACCATGCAAATGCCCACGTGCGTGAATTATTGTAGCCGATCAACATAATTTTCTCTTGTTATATTAAGGTGAATGATATAGAGATATGCATACTCTCACTCGTAATGATGCTCGGGCCCTGATGATGCTTGGAGGTACTGATAGATATGTGTTAAATTAAGGATGTAAGCGACCGAAGAGGACTTCTATGGCCGGCCAACCGGACGTCTTTATCGACTTCTACGGTCGGGGATCTTCATGTCCGCTGGATCGATAATCATATGTTAAACCGGCCGCCGGGCTAGCGCATGATACATACGCGCGAGGGAATCGCCGGTGGCCGGGCTAGGTACATACATGCGCTGATCGAGGGAATTACCGGCCGCCGGATTGGGTACACACTGCTAGCATGGGAGCGATCGGTATAGACGTGTGAGAGAATCTAATCATTAATTAGGTTTAGAAAACATAATTACGGGAGGTCGGTCACGTATCATATGTTTAACACAAATCGTGTTGAACGTACGTAACGGGACATGTAACGTTTTTATGACAGATAATTTAATCCTGACCACATATTTTAGATCTAACCATCAAAATAATTAGGATGATGTGGATTAACGTGGTGTCTCCGTTAAACTCTCTCATTTTACTTTTAGTACATAATAGATAGATAGATTGTCGTGTAGTTTATTGGCAGAGTTTCCACTTCCACGACGTCTCTGTTGAGTTTAAGTTGAGTTTATATTCATTTTCTTAATTTGATGATCACATCTGGGGATATTTCCTTTTGGCTGAGTTATGTCTATCAAGCTTCGGATTTGTTTACCTATATATAGGATTATCCTACACATTTCTAACAAGTTAAGGTGACACATAAAAAATACAAGGGGTAAAAAAGGGATTAGTAGAAAATTTGAGGTTACCTTTTTTGCCCTCAACTTCAACGTTTGCAAAACCGCGAGCCTCTTTCAGACCAAAGTTAACCTTTTGATACCTGCAAAATTAGGAATATTTCTTAAAAGTTGATGATCCTCACAGGATGTGTTATCTATCACCAAACAAGCTTCCACGCAGGGTCGACGTCGTTAGATGGCATCATACAGAAGCTAAACGTCAGCATGCAACAGCAATACACGGAGCACATTTGAAACTGTGTAGGTATATTCGGACATCGACATTAACGTCGCATATCTATGACCGGCACACAGTCGCACATATCAAATGGGAAGATTTAGCACCACTAAGTTTGTGTAGAAGGTACTACGTTATCACCATGGTAAAACATATGGTCGTCTGATCCAACACAGCAACAAAACGGAAACGAACACAATGATTTAATAGAGGCTTCAATATTGCTTATATCATGCCGTAAAATGGAAGTCATTACCTTGACTTGTAAGTAGTGGCTTCATGGAAAGATATACCAAAGTCCGAAGAAACGGTAATCAAAACTGGATTACTATTATCTGGGACACAATCGACCACGCCAACGATGCTACCGTAAGGCGGTGATGGGGGTCCCTCGAGTTTCTTAATCAGTAGGTTTGTCCGCAAGTCCCAGACCTACAAAGTAAACAGAGCATTACACACCCGGCGTGGGCATATATAATTGTTGAGTAATAAGAATATCAAGATATATATACCCGAGCAGCGCCCTCCGACGATCCGGTAATCATGTACTGGCGACCATATCGTAAAAAAAAAGCAACATGCTCCTGTGGGTCTTCACCACAGTAGAAGGTGGCAACAGGTTTGGTATTATCAGTGCTCCACATCTGTGAATATTAACCATTAAGGAACTTATTACCCATCCAAAAAGTAGAAGCAAGAATGGATCGGATTACGTGTAAAAAGGAACAGGAATGCTCGATCAACCTTTACTTTGCAGTCGTGCGAAGCGCTGGCGAAAGTATTGCCATCGTCGTACGGGTTAAACATGACATGGTATACGGAGTTAAAGTGTCCTTTGTATGTCCGAAGGCACTCCCAGTCAGCATTCCATAGCTTGATCAGCCTGTCCGTAGACGCTGACAGCACGAAAGTCTGATTTGGATGAAGCGCCAGTGACTCCACCGTGTCTTGGTGAGCTTTTAACTTTTTTACTGCACTCATTGTTGTATATGTAAACACGTGGATGGACCCGTCGCCAGCACCCGCCACTATCCATTTCTCACGTGCGATGAATTTTACCGAACAAATCCACTGGCCAAAAGGAAACTTAGCATTGCACATCACGTCTGAGACTATCAAGTCTACCACTTTTGCCTGCATTCCCACAAAAATCAACAACCACTTCAATACACACAAACACACACACACACACACACACACACATATATATATGCTAGTGTCCCTCTTTTTATACAAATTATATAACTGGGTCTTGTACATTCGCAGAAAATTAAACGTACCTGGGTCACGTAGTTCCAAATGGACACTTTCCCATCTGTGTGACCTGCCAAAATCCTGCGTGACAGATGAATATAAAGGTATGCATAAAAATAATAAAACATTCCATTGACGAAACTTGCTGTCACGCTTAGTTGTTATCCGCTGTTAGCCAAAACTTTTGGGTTTTCTCTTTTGCTCTGTTTAGTAGAACTTTCATGAAAGAAAGGCTGGACAGCGATGGCATTTGGGTGATGCAAACTTGCTTGTGTGAGATTGCTAGGCTGTAATGTAATGTTTGGTTTCGTTAATGAAATCGGAGGAAACCCTTTGAAATAATAATAAACACTGGCATTGTTTCTTGAAAAAGAAAAAAGGTAAGTAATTGGCAAAATCATGTGTGCAAATATAGACTTTATCTCTATTATTTCCCAATTTCTGAAAGCTCCCTGTTTGTAATATAAGATAGTGCTGTGGGCGCACATAAAAATATTCGTATGCCAAGCTTACCAAGGGTGTGTTGGGTGCACATCCGTTGACAATATTTCGGAACCATCTTCTACCACCGTTATTATCTGCAGTAATCAATATTGGTAAAACTGCTCAAAACGATACATAAGAATGGAACTTCACGAAGGCAAGAGAGGAGTTTATCACCTCCACTTTTGGCGGGATGAGCTGCCACACACCATGCCCCAGGCCAAAGCACAGAAAATGAAAACAAGTAAGAATGCCAATAATGGTTTCAGGAATTCAAGTTAGTGCTTTTTTTAGGCCCTCAGGAAATAGTCTACTAGTGGTTTGTCAATTTTTCCTGTAGTAGTGCGTTTTGCACATGCCACTGCTTATGTGCCATAGATAATGGTTACTCGTGTTGCGCGGCAATACGCCACCAGTAACTTATGTATTTATGGCGTTCGGTTGACACGCCGCCATTACGTTTATATGTGTCGTGCGGAATACATGCTACTAATACGGGTTAGGAGTTCAAATGGAAATAAAATCAAAAGTTCAAAAAAAAATCTGAAATTTAATCAAAATTTACAATAATTTGAACTAAATATTTCATTCAAATTTAGATTTAAACTGGCAAATTTACATATTTGACGCCAAAAGGTTGGAGCTAACATTAACTAGAAAACATTAAAAGAATTAATTAACTCTATTTCTAAGCACGTCGAAACCACTACGGCTGCTAGAGCCTCACCAAGCCGCCCAACAGCGAATCGGAAGCACAAACCAGTTCAGGAAACATTCAGCGCACACCACATGCACACACTCACAAGTCTCCACCGCCATCTTCCGCGAACGCATCTTAGGGAGTACTCAACACAATGACCTTGTCAGGCCTGCCGTCTGTGCCACCACGACGGCAGACAACACAACAGTTCTGCGCGCGCTCATCAGCACGCATCCACCGCCGAGACTCCACTGCGCAACACCGCCAAGGCTCTCCGCTTTCGACGCTGAAGGAAACATGCTCCTCCTCCTCAGGCCCCTTCCGGCCAACAACTACAAAAACATGTCCCCGTGTGGGATGAAAGGCGTCACACATCGCGATCGTCCGATCCGGGAGATCCAGATCGGCGGTCTCCCCCGGAGCAGCCCGAGCGAGAAGACGGGATCTGCATTAACGATTTTTTTGACAAGGTAACGATGCAATGACGCCACAATCGTCCACCATGACCGAAGTCGGTGCAGTTTTCACCAGCAGCCTCGCCTCCCCAAACCCGCCGCCGGCTAGATCGCCACTAATAGCAAGGCCGGTGGTGCCACCAGCTCTGATCCGTAGGTTTGGGGGGCTACGATTCTCCCACATCCAGCGCCATCGATGCCGGAGAAGGCTCTGGCCACCACATGCCTCCCACATCTAGCACTGTCGATCCGAGCGATGCCGCTCTCAGCCACACCACGATCGTGATTCCTGAGGGCCCGTCATCCCCTTCATTGACGGCGCGCGGGGTTCCCGACACCTACCTCTCGGGACGACCAGGAGAGAGGAGGGGGAGGGGTTAGTGGCTGGGGGCTAGGGTTTCTCACCCGGTGGCCAGAGAGGGATGCGACACGAGGGAGTTGAGGAATGGATCTCTGACCTAGCTGTTCTGTTAGCAGTACGTCTTTTAAGAAACAAAAGCCTTATCCTAGCCACACGCCGCTAGTACACGATTAAACGTGGCAGCGGGAATCTAGCATGCCACTAAAAATTTCAGTTGCACGTATCTAGTCCAAAACACCACTAGTAGCATGTCTACTATAAGGGTTTTCCTATTGGTGATTTTTCATTGTATGTGTTTTGTTTTAGCTTAAATTTTAATAAATTGAAAATTAATCATATCAAAACCTAAGCTTCCAAACGAAGCATTTAAGTGAACCAAAATACGATCAAACTAACCTCACATATGGCCTTTGGGGTTGCCCCGTGAAACAGATTTTGTGTAGAAATATACTCGCCTCCAATTAGGCATTTTAGGATCACCGAAATCTCGTCCATATCACTTGGCAGATGCATCTGCTTTTGCATCAGTACAATGTAGGTCGAACTGGACCTTGGTGGTAGAATACCTTTGAGGTGGTCCAGTCCGTACAAGTAACTGTATGGGGTGCATGACAGGCACTTGAAAATGACGCTGTCATCGGTCCTGTTAGTTAGCCGTACTGGGCAAGAGAGCACCTTGTCTGGCTTGAAGGTGAAGCGGAGCTGCTGGGGATAAATATCCAATAAGCCGCTCTGCATGAAACCAGAACACTGTCGTTGGTTTAGTACCATAATTTATAAGCGGGCTAGTAGATTTTATTCCACACGAAATTAAAGCAATAATACACAATGAAAGAAAATATAAAATAGTTTGTCCGACTATTATCGACCTGCTCAATCGATGACTCCGTGATGGCAGGAGCTTTCATTTGGGTCTGTGAAGAAAATAAAAAGAAAATATCATAGAGATTCACATTTCTTCATATTGCTGATGACAATCGACTTGCCTAGATGTAGTAAATCAAGAACTAACCTCAGATGTCAACGTCATATCCGCTGGGTGGCTAACAATGGCCTTTATTGTTACCTCCTTGATTTCTTTGTTGGGTCTACTAAAGATGGTGTCAACGTTATCATCAACCACCTTGGTTTCAGATTGTGTCGATTGCCGGTGTACATCATGTTCACGTATCTGACAATCAAAAATTGTTGTTAAACACTTCAATTTCTTAATTTAAATTGGGGCCCGTTTGGGGTCCTTTCATCTAAAAAAATGTTCACGTATCTGTTTAATCATGTTCAACAGTTCAAATCGATGATTTGCCTAAATTTATGTAGTAAACCAACAACTGACCTCAGATGTGGTGGTCCGTAGTGGTGGTCCTTGTACTGCAGTAAATGATCTGAAGTCGTTGGTGTCTACGACCTGATGATCTGCCCGCACCACAAAGTGTTGTACCTTCATGCCCAAATAGTGCTCCGAAAAGTGCCTAAGGCATCCGAGCTTGCCGTCAGCCTACTTTCCGGAATTACAAGGTAGGTCGAACTGGATTTCGGCGGCAGAATGCCGGAGAGCAGCCATTTTGTGTTGCCACGCTTTCCTGGTGCCGCTTTACCACACCGAAAAGCCAGGGACTCATCTTCTGACTTATTGGTAAGGTCTATCAGGTAGGGCTTGAGCAAACTACATTCTATCGGCCCATCCAATCTTTCTCTCTGCACAGGAAGAACCGAGAGAATTAGTAGAGCAGTGTGGGTTAAACTCAACTTTAGATAAATGTGGGGTTGGCGATCACACACCTGATTCTTCAATGACCTCGGTAGCGAATTGTTTGTGCTCTCCGTGTAGTCACCGGTGTCGTTGACACTAATGCGTATATAACCAAAGTCTTTCGGCATAGTTGCGATATGGACTTTATCGCTATGAGCGTCAAACGAGAAATTCATCACTTCGTTGAAAAGGGTGGTGGTACATGTGTCTTTTGAAGAATCAAACAGTTGTCTCCAGGGCCATTTATTCAGAAGGTGGAGACCGTAGCGTGGCGAACGAACGGTATGGAAGCAGCTCACCTAAATTCAATTTTATTAATCAAGGAAAAATCATACTCTCTTCCGTTCCAAATTAAATGACTTCCATTTATATAAAAATAGATGTATCTACATATGTTACAAGTCTAGGTACAATTACTTTTAAATAAATGAAAGTTATCTAATATGGAATGGAGGGAGTAGTCTACAGGGCTGGTGAAACAACAAATGAAACGAAGGAAAACTAAGCAGCGATAGGATTGCTGTTGCACCACGTTTTACCTTTATCTGGAGCGGCGAGCCGACAGGTATCGCTAGGACACATCGCGTGAGTGGAACGTTCCATCCAGTGGATGAGGGCACGAGGTCCACTTTGTCTTCCCTTTCACATCTGTACAGCAATACGCTGACCACCTCGCCGCTTGCGAGTTCGCTATACGCCGTGATTTCGCCGTAGAAGTCGGTTTCTCGGAAGAGGAATAAATGGACCTGAATTGTGACCTCCATCGCGCTTCTTAGCACAGCATAGGTCAACTCAAGGCCCTTGTAGATGCTCTTTGTAAGCATCGTGTTATACTCATACTGATGCTCAGCCTCAGCGTAGGGGTCCCATATCGGTATCGGGTCACTACAAACATCTTCTTCTGCTGCTGTGTCGGTGATTTGTAGGGCGGCCCTCCCGTCAGTTGAGATGACTTTGTATGGTCCGGTGAGTGCCAAATTACCCTGCACATATATATATGTGAACATCTTTCTTTATATTATTATTACATACTACCTCGATCTATTTCAAAGAATTTTAATTTGAGGCTTCGTGCTAAATACACACGTAAAACAAAGAATACTAGCCCATCACGTACCTCGCTGTCCTTCCTGGGAATACCTACGTTGCAGTAGATGATCTGGCCGCGCCTTCCGTCGAAGACGGCGATGCTGCCGACAAATGGGTTGTCCGCAGTGTCACGCACGGCAAACAACTCAACCAGGCTTCGCCCTTCAACATTACCAGCTGGTGAGTTCAGTACAAGGTGAACTATCTTTCGTGCGTCGCCGTGGCCCGTGATCCCGATATCATCCAGACCGGAATACGTAGACCACCCCATCAGCGCCCGTGAAATTCTCTCCCAGTTATCCATGTACTGGACCTGCCGCTGGCTGATTGCGGCTTTCTTTTTCCAACCTTTCCCCACCGTTGTCTGGTGTGACAACATCCGTGCAGACTCGCAGATCATCACCATCAGCCTCGCCAGAGAAACTTTGATGCATCTACCATTATCATCTTTTGTTCGGTAGGCAGAGAGTTTACACACTGCACCTCTTGCATAAATCTTTCCCAGCCTGAGTTTCGTCAGTCCTCCATGCTTATTATTACTAAGTAAAGTACCATAACAGAAATCATAACCTAGAAAGGTGGAACCTTCGAGAAAGTGGTCATTAATCTTGTTTTGTGCCCCTCCCTTACCAAACTCAAACACCTTGCCCTCCTGGTTAATGAAACCCATAAGTAACACATTGTCACCCCTGATGACTAGAGTAGTATGCCTTGTCTTGTCATGCTCTATGTCCTGCACCGAAAGCCGAATGCAGATCCACCTCGCCGGCTGGATAGCCTCTTGCTGGGGGAGCAAAGGATGCACTTTTAGCCATTCACCATGTTTTTCAATGTCCGACTTGCGTGTTTTGTGGTTGGCTAGCTCTTGTCGGAACTTGCGGATGAATGATCCGTAATCATCATGATCGAGGTCGAAGTCCACATGAATATACTCTGGTCCCACCCTAGAGACGGTGTGTTAGGTTAACAAATATGTAATTTTTGTCATTAAATAAATATTTACATGAGAATTGTCGACGCAAATGCAAATCAAGTACAACTATAGCTTACGCCTTACGAGCGTGGTACATATTTGCAGATTGTCATAGGACACTCAAATCAACGATACCAAACTACCCAGGTCAAATTCCCCTTGACCTGGTAGAAACTCTACTCCTGCGGTCCCGCTCTCATTGTATTACATATAGGATGGAGTACAATGAAACTACAAGGTGGGAATTCGGCCTGTCTGATAACTGACTAGGTGTATCAGCGTATATCCCGGTCTAAATGGCCAATATGATGTATTTGGGCCTGAGTGGGCAAGAGTATGTAGGCCTAGCAGGGAGACTATCATACCTTTTAAACTGGATATTTGGAAAGGGGGATTTCAGATTGGCTATATTTTGGAGATGGACTACCCTATATGGTCAAAGGCCAAAACGCCCGGTGGAGGGGCAGATCCAGATCTATAGAGGCAATTAGGCCTTATTTACTTTTAATGTATTTTAGGAGCTGAGAGTGGATTATCCCGGATCCTAGAAAATGCCCACTAGTCTGTTTACTTCTAGTGTATTTTAGGGGATGAGAGGGGATAATCCATAAATATTCCCTACCAACTATCTCATTTTTGCCTAAAACAAAAACTCTAATCCATGCTAGTGTGTTGTAGGAGAAGAATATTTGTGAGAATTTATGGGGATTGGGTGTTCACCAAATCCCCTCCCATTCCCACTCTTTCCATCCCCTAAAAACCATTGGAGTAAACAAGACCTTAGGGTTACATACGCTCTAAACTGCTCCGGTACAACTCACCAAGAACAATTTAAACACCAAGTAAACCTAGATTTTGCTAATTCACCCATCGACTTGTGTAGTTCAAGCGAGGCCGGAGTAGGGCTATTACCCAATCGGGGTGCCGCAAACCTGGGTAAACCTCGTGTCGAATTTCGTTGTGATCTTGAGTGATTCCCACATATATACCAATCCATAAATCCATACATGGTACGTGTATACTTGCTTGTCTGATATTTCTTAATGATGGAATCTCGTGATTCTATGACATACACATCGGGGTCTCTTCTTCGGCACCAGATACTACTGGACGTAGATGCATGAAGTAAACCGGTTTTGATGATGCAGTCTTTACAATTTACCGTCGTTCCTGTGGAAGCGGCATTCCTACCAGGTGGTTTCTGTCAGCAATAGTACATATGGGCTTAGATCCCACAGATCCCGATACGAAATGCAATGGATATGTTTTTGGGAAGTATGCATCCTTGTCCCTTACTTCTAGTCTTTTTTTTTTTTTTTGCGAAACACAGTACAACGCAGGCGCTCATATACACGCGCACACACTCACCCCTATGAACGCACGCACGCACACCCTACCCCTATGAGCACCTCCGAGAGACCGAGTCGGCGGGTCGAGTCTTGAAATTGACGAAGTCACCACGGGCGCCTCGCTGTCGACGGGAACGTCGCCTCCCACTGAAGAATATTCCGCCTTAAATGAGAAACACCAGCGTCAAACCTGGGGTTTGAACTCTGGTGGGCTGGGGGTACAACCACCCTCCTAACCATCTTGCCACAGGCAAGTTCTCCCCTTACTTCTAGTCTGAACATGGGACCTTACGAGGTGTATAGGTGTATACCCTGGTCTACCAGACCATCATAACTTTTAAACATGATATTTGGAAATTGGAAGTTTATATACCGACTGTGACTTGGAGACCGTCATGAAGGAGAGTACCACCCTAGTTTCATGGTCAATAAAAGGAGGTCCAAGGCCCTAATGGAGGGGGTAAATCCAGATCGACAAAGAAAGTTAGGGTTGGGTGGGCTCTAAACTACTCCTATGCAACTTGCCAAGGAAGATTTAGACGCTGCGTAGAGTTAGGATTCGTTGAGTCACGCACAGAATCATCGAGTTCCCCTTAGTAATTAATATGTGCCATAACTCGATTATTAATACCGATGGGGGGGGGGCGCTCATGGGCGTGGGCGAACCTTGGTAAACCCAGTGTCGACTTTGAATGTGATCCTGAGTGATAACCACATATGCCTATCCACATATCCACGTATGATACCCGTACTTGGTAGTTTAATATTTCACTATTCGTTAATAATGAGCAACTCGATGACTATGAACAAGAAAGTTAGTCTAGATTGATCAATGTGGATAGCTCTTGTTCTTTTTTATATGAGGGGTTCTAAGGCGGTTCCCTTTGCCACCATTCAGAGGAATCCCAATCTCCCATGATCCGGAATCTTTTCGTCGTAAAGTTGAAAACTTCCTTAATTGCATTTATTTGGGCCCCCCGCTATGGCCCGCGGGAGACGTGTCGGCCTGGAAAGGGCGGCGCCTCGAACCAAGTGCCCCCGGCAAAGGATAACCTGCCCCCTCGGAGAACGAGAGGCCGGGGAGCGCCAAGATAAAGAATGAAGAGATGTCGTCGAAGCTCTCAAGACCTGAGCCTTCGAAGATCACCAACGAAGGGGCGGCAGAGGAAGCCATAAGATAGAGGTACCCCTCGGTCGTAGGGCCAGGACCTCCGGCATCTTCGAGGAGCTCGTCCCAGGGAAGGATCTCGGGAACGGGACGGGGAGGAGCCCCCGGAACACCCTGGACCACGTCCGTTCAAGGGGCTCACCCCGGGAAGCCTGCGACAGCCTCGGGAAGACAGAGGCAAACAACGTGGCACGAGATTCCTGCACCGCACCCCGGGAAGGGTTGCATCACAGGGAAGGAAGGCGCAGCAGATGTCACGGACAAGACCTCCCACAACTGCTGCCGGGCGCAGGTGTGACATCGACAAGACCCGGCACGCTGTCCCATCGGTGCAGGCGCAGGACCCGGCGCGATGCCCGGGCCGTAGACATGACCAGACTCGCCGTCACCTCCGCTTCGGCGGAACAGACTGCATGGAGGATGGCGTGACGAGACACTGCCACGAAGGTAGCCGGCGGGCGCCACCTGGGCTTGGGCGCGACGCGTGCCCTGCCTCGGTGGCGCGCTCACAACATGACCACTTGTGGTGTCCCCTGGGCGTATAAAAGGAGGCCCCTGGTCATCATGTAGAAGGACACCACCATTGCTAGCAGTCACAGAGAGCTCTTCACTTAGACTCGGGTGCTGGCTGGATCGCACCTTGGGAACCCCTCGTTGTGTTCTTCCCCGGCTCACGAGAGTAGTGTAGCGTTCGTTGTCTCTCTGCTGTAAACCATCACCACCTCAATACATTTAGACAAGCAGGACGTAGGGTGTTACGCGGCAACGCGGCCTGAACCTGGGTAAATCTTTGTGTGTTTGTGCTTGAGCTCGGGACTGAATCCGGAGCACCTCGCGCAATCCTACCGAACAAATAGGGGGTGTCCAACATCCCCGGTGTCCGCGTACCAACACGCGACATCTGGCGCGCCAGGTAGGGGGCGCCCGTGCTTCGTTGTCGGAACCTGAAGCTTGATCATGGCGCCTAGGCGAAGGGCGCCCGAGGCGGGAAACCCAGTCGCCGCCGGCACGCCCGCGTCATGGACCCGCTCTCACGGGCCGGCACCCGCCATCGACCCAACCACGGACCGCCGCGTGCGGCGCGGGCGCATTGCGTCGGAGCCAGCCCCGTCAGGCGGATGCAGACCCCCTCGATCCTTTTGGGCCAGCCGACGAGGGGGGAGAAGAGGAAGAAGAGGTGCCCGAAGACGCACTTGGGGAGGAGGCCCCCAACCTTCCCGATTCGAAGGTGCCTCCTCCGCCAGCCGAAGCGAGGCGTCACGGACTCCCTCAGTGATGCCACCGCAGCCATCAGGGACCCCGGGAGCGGGGCGAAGCTCGGAGAACCCGTATCGAATGCCCACTCCCCCGGGGGTCTGGAGCTGTGGGGAAGCGCTCGCCATGGCCAATGCCATGGCAGAGTACCCCCCTAAACCTGACTAGCCCCATTACGAGCAGTGGCAACCCCGGCTAGCGGCCCTCCTTGCTTACGCTCGCCAAAGAATGGAGGCCGCCCGCTCCCGGTCGCTCCCCCCAGGAACTTCTGGACACCACGCCAGGGGACCCGCCAGCAAGGCAACGGCCTCGGCGCCACGCCCGGCGACCCGCACTGGCGGCGGGATTCCGGAGCATCTCTCGGTGGGATCTTCCACGACCCGCCCCCGAGAGAGCCCCGGGAAGCCACTTGCGGGCGGGCTGGCGAGGATGCCAGGGCCCACATAGAGCGCTGGAGGGGACGCCAGCCGGAGACAGGAGTTTACTCGTACGGGGCAGAACTTGAGGCCCACGACTACGGAGGGGCTACTTGGCTTACACTCGAGCCCTAAGTTCAGGCCAAGCACGGCACTGAAGTACGACGGAACTACGAATCCGAAGTAGTTTCTGCAGATTTATTCCATGGCCATGACGGCTGCAGGGGCCGACTCAAAGGTAATGGCCAATTGGTTCCCACTCGCGCTGATGCCCCTGGCTCGGACGTGGCTGATGCACTTGCCCGAGGGAGCCACTGGGTCATGGCGGGAACTATGTGAGCAGTTCGTGAGTGCGTTCCAGGGTGGATACAAGCGCCCGGGGACCATGAACGACCTCCACTCCATAATCCAGAGGCCGGGTGAAATGGTCCGGCATTACATCCAACGCTTTTGCCACGCGTCACACAACATCCCGGATGCGGCTAATGCCGCCATTATCCAGGCATTCCACCAAAACGTGCGGGAAGTGCAGATGATGGAAGAACTTAGCTGCCGGACTGTGTGCACCACCAGCGAGCTGTACACCCTAGCGGATCGATGCGCCAAGATAGAGGAAGGACGCCTGGCGCCCGAGCTAGCCGCCAAGGCGGCGGCAGAGCCGGAAGCCGAGGCCGGAAGAAGGCTGCGAGGAGGAGAGATCCCAGGCAGGTGCTGGCGGCCGAGGCGACGACCACTTTGGCGACAGAACAAGCTAACTTGATGGCTGAGGTGGCAATTATCAAGTCGGCGCCCGGAATGTGGTGTCCCATCCATAAGGTTGGCTCCCACGACGCCAAGGAATACCGAGCGGTGCGAGGTATAGCAGATACGCGTCAGAAAAGGTACGCGGAGTAAGAGGCCAACGGCACCGTGGGGAACTGCTTTATCTACGATGAGCCCGGGCACCGGGCCTGGGAGTGCCCTTCTCGACAGGGTAACATGGGACACGGAGCAGCCAAGGGGAGCCGAGGGTGGGGTCCCAAAGGAGCCACCCCGCCCACTCGGAAACCCGTCGGCGCCGAGGACGAAGACCCCGCGGACCACTCTATGGGAGGAGAAGACGAGTACCCAGATGCCCGGGACACCACGTGCCTGCACGGGGGATCCTTTTCCCTCACCTCTCATGGGGAGGTAAAATGCTTCACTCGTGACGTGTGCGCCGTGATCCCTGGATACGAATCCCAGAGCAAGTTAAGGTGGTCACACGTGCCCATCACCTTCAACTAGGACGACAACCTGCCCAACTTCGTGGGGGCGGGAACCCTACCTATGGTAGTATCCCCGATCATCAAAAACATCACCGTATCCTGGATGCTGGTAGATGGAGGCTCAAGTATCAACCTCATCTCGGCCGCATTGATGGAGAAGCTGCAGATTTCGGAAATGCAACTACTCCCAACGTTACCATTCCAAGGAGTAAGCTCGGGGGCTGTTCAGCCTCTAGGCAAGCTGATGCTACGGTCACCTTCAAGCCCAAGGAACCGGGAACGTAATGTTCGATGTGTCAGACATCCTGCTTCGCTACAACGGCCTCTTGGGCCGGCCAGCGCTGGCCAAGTTCATGGCCGTCACCCATCACGCCTACAACGCCATCAAGATACCCACCACGTGGGGAGTGCTGACAGTGCAAGCGGACACCAAGGATGCAGTGGCATGCGTCAAGCAAACCTTCCAGGCCCTGGCGGCGGCGACTCCCGGGGGAGCGGCCTGGAAGAAGCCAAGGAGACGACCCCGGCCTTATCTACCAAAAAGGCCAAGGCTGCGGGAATGCAGACCCCCAAAGAGGAGGCTGGCCTAAAATCGGCCACAAGGAAATGAGCCCCAAGGTGGGCCCGGAACGCCACGCACGAGCTGGGCGCTCCGGGCACTCCGCGGTGGGTGGTCGGGATGGGCGAAAGCGGGGCGCACGGGCCACGTGACCACGCGCGCCCCAAGCACCCCACATCCCATCAGCCCTATAAGGGATAGGTCAAGATTGCCGGCAAGATCAGAGACGTCGTGCCAACCCAGGACTCAGGGGCTGGGAATCGTCCCCCGCGACAAGCATTATCAGGATGAGCCTAATTATAATCCGCTAGATCAGCGGACGTTCCCGGACCCCCTCTGGGATATATGGGTTCTTCCGACCCTCGTGCAGCCCCAACCCTCTTGGTCAGCTCCGGCAAGACCTCCAGAGGGGCAGAAAAGCACGGCACCGGTGGGAAGTTCCGGGGGGGCAGGGCGTCTCATATGAGGCACCCTCCCCGGGGAGGTTTTTACACCGATAACTTCCCACTGGGAAGAAAGGGGCCAGAATGACATCTCTAAAGTCCGGCTCGCCGACCCCCCCCCCCCCCGGCTGGTACAGCCCGGCGAGGAAGAGTCGGTGTAACTCCGGGGTCTACCTCAGGGAAGCCCCGGAGGGTCAAAAGACACCCCGGAGAGGGGCGCACCTTGCGCGACGCACTGCGCGAGGGGCGCCCCCGGGAAGCCGCGTGTTAAACACATGATTCAGCGTGACTTAAAGGACGACACCTGCCGCCCGGGTCCCACACGTACTACGAGGACGCTCTCTCGTGACTTTCCGCCCGCCACGAAAGAGCGCCGGGGGCTACTGTCGGCGTCGTGGGACACAGGGTGCCACGCAGCACCGGTGCGTGTGAACGTGGCGGCTGGAAAGGGCGGCGCCTCGAACCAAGTGCCCCCGGCTAAGGATAACCTGCCCCCTCGGAGAACAAGAGGCCGGCGAGCGCCAAGATAAAGAAGACAAAGATGCCATCAAAGCTCTCAAGACCTGAGCCTTCGAAGATCACCAACGAAGAGGCGGCAGAGGAAGCCATAAGATAGAGGTACCCCCTCGGACGGAGCTTCTTGAAGATGTCATAGGGCCAGGACCTCCGGCATCTTCGAGGAGCTTGTCCCAGGGAAGGATCTCGGTAACGGGACGGGGAGGAGCCCCCGGAACACCCTAGGCCACGTCCGTTCTAGGGGCTCACCCCGGGAAGCCTGTGACAGCCTCGGGAAGACAGAGGCAAGCAACGTGGCACGAGATTCCTGCACCGCACCTCGGGAAGGGTTGCTTCACAGGGACGGAAGGCGCAGCAGACGTCACGGACAAGACCTCCCACTACAAGAAATATGCTAACTTGTGACCCTCAATATTGGTCACAGAAATGGTCATGAACTGTCATTTGTGACCTTTTTGTGACCAAAAACAATTGGTCAAAAGATGAGCGTCACTAATGACAGTTTGTGACCTTTTTTGGGGATTGGTCATAGACAATTGTGACCAAAACCAAAGGTCACAAATTTTATGACCAATTGTTTTGGTCACTACCAATCTGGCCAGTCCACGTCAGATCCAACGTGGCTGAGCTGACGTGGCGTAGCTGACGTGGCAAGTCCAGTCAGATCCAACGTGGCCGAGCTGACGTGGCAAAATTGTGACCAAACGAAATGGTCGTAAATCAGAATCAGCCCAGTCCAGTTCATCCATCCTAAATGGGCCTGGCCCAATAATTCAGCCCATTTAATATTTTTTCTCTGCGAATTTTGGACGGCAACATGGGCCAAGCCCAATAATTCAGCCTTTTTATTTTCCGGGCCGCGGCCTTTTACAGTCCGTTTATTATTCATTTTCTGGCCTTTTTGTCAGATCATGGGTCCCAATTGTCAGATGATTTCTGTGCAGTCGCTCCAAATTGTCAGATTTTTAGGCAGTGGGTCCCTAATATCAGGATCAAAATTTTGCACAGCTCACTAATAAGCAATTATATCAAACAGAAAGGAGAGAACATATGAACATCTTCAAACAACAGCGAAAATCAGTTTATTACAATATTCTAGTCAATACAGACACACAACACAACGTTCAAATACCCAGGAACTTCAAGCTTCACCCAGATAACCATACAATATTCCACAATCATAAATATAGCCCTCTATAAATAAAACGCTCAGCAGTATAAAAGCTTAGCTACTCTTGGATACCCTGAAACATGCTCTTCAACATGGGAAGAAGGTGTCAACGAAATTCTACCAACACGCTCTTGGGCATTGAAAGTTCCATTCACCTAGAAGAACAAGATGGAATATCAGTAATTGCATTGTTCAATCAGATTACAACCAACATATATATGTAGAAGCTCATCAGGTAATATGATGGAGCAAATCCGACAACAAATACATCCAAGTAGTCAAGGGTAGACCAAGTGTAGGCTTCAATGAAAGAAATTGCAAGGGTTTGATTAAGTATACAACCCTACTGAGGGGTGAAGACGACAAGCAAAAAAGTATACCTCCCAAATTTGGACATAAATAGTCAGATCAAGCAGAAGATAATAAGGCAGCAAACACGTGGTCATGTCCTCTTGACGTACTGGATGGTGAAGCCAGTCCCAGACGAAGCCCGGACAAAGGACCTGTGCGGCTCCTCAAGCGCGTCCCGGGTGCACGAATCCTGCCAACAGCAAACCAAAACAAAGCACCGAGCACTGGATCAGCATCAGCCGGGCATTCATCATTGACATTTACATAATATGGTATGATTAGACATTGTGGTGAACCTCGGTATTACAAAAAAGATCATGCATGTCCAGTTTGTGTTCAAAGAGTATACGACCATACAAGATAAATGAAGAGTATACGATCATGCAATTTTTCCTGGCTTTATTGTTTTGAAAACTTTCCTTTTGAGAGAAAGAGTACAGCCAAAGCATTTCTACTGTAATTAGAAAGAACAAATGTAGATTAAAATTTATATGCAGTACCTGAATACAAGTTCAAACTATGTACCACTGTAATGGAATATGAGAAAACTAGCATGCTTTGCTTAACTGAATGTTTTCTGACAAGAAAAGTAATACTATATTAGTGCGACTGAAAATTCTACTGAAGTGCCTTACATTGAACACCTATTGTGTGATGCATTCAGAAACAGAGCTGCCCTAGCACAGGTAATGATTTGGTTAGCTGAATGTTTTCTGACAGAGAAGCAACACAAACAGAAGATATCTTCAGAGAAAGATTCACTCATACCACTCACACCCTAAACCTCAGACGAACACAAATTACAGCCACGGTAATAAACCCTAACAAGCATATCGCACTGGAAGCTAATTTAACCTAACCGAATCAAAACGAATCTGGTGCCCATATTGGGCAACATTGTTCATGGTTCTAACAAGCATATCGCACTGGAAGCAATTAAGTTGGCACAAGACATATTAAACACTAAGTGAACAATATCCATGAGTTCAAGCTTTAGAATCTAGTGAACAAAGGCATGATAATCCAAAGCTACAAATAATCTACAAAGTGTATAAATCCTAGTATGCAATCGTGCAAAAACAACCATCAAGCTCCAATCCAAAGTTACAAATACAACCATCAAGATGGTTCATCAGGATCTGCACACACAATACAACCAAGTTCACCAACCAACAAATTAGGCAATAAAACGCTGTCTGTACATTCAACAAACACCTCACGTGCAAGATCTAGGTAACAAATGACAAACGACCGGGATGGGCGGCAGAAAGGAGGGTATACCTTGGCGGTGTGTGCGGCGATCTTGTAGTGGTTCTGGCAGTGGACGCGGATGAACTTCTCGAGCTTGGGGTCCATGCTTAAAGGTTGGAAACAGCCGATCGGCTCCACCTCTCGTCAATTCCATCCAGGGGTGCCTGCAGAGAGAGTTTGAGATAGAGAAAACAAGACAGAGGTAGATAGAGAGAAAGAGAGAGTTCCACGGAGAGAGAGAGAGAGACCGCCATGCCGCAGCAGCGAGGAGGAGGCGGCGACCGCGACGGCGAGACGAAGGGCTTGTATGCACAGCCGGGTTGAGGACGTAGCCGGCGATGGAATGGCGAGCCGAGCAGCGGCCAAGCTCCGTGAGCGCGCGAGTGCTTGGTCATCTGCGAGATCCAATACTCCATGAGGCGGCCACCATCGATAGGAGACGGCCAGGGCCGTGCCGCCGAATGGAGCACCGGAGGCGGAACGGCCGAGAGCACGCGGAGGGAACGAGAGGACGGTGGTGGGAGGAGGGGTTGCCGGAAGGGAGGCGGCGGCGCCACGCGCGCGAGGGAGGAAAGACCTAAAGGTGCTAGGTCACGCGCCGCCGCGGTCCGGCCAGCTCGACGGAGCGGCGCGCATGGAAGCACGCGCGCGCCGGCGAGCCAGCCGGCCGCGACGCCATGGCTGCTGGGCGGCGGATCTGGCGCCGTCGGGCTCGGGTCGATGTGATGGAAGGAGAGGAGAGGAGAGGACGCGCTGGGAGCGGCGGCGGTGAGAGCGGGATGCGCGTGCGTTTGGCGTCCTCGGGGAGGCGATGGGAGGATTAGGGTTAGGGTTCCATCGGGGACGGCGGGGTCGTGCGTGCGTGGATATAAATAAAGGGGGCTGTGGGCTGCGAGTGGGGTTTGGTGGCCGACTGTGGCTGGCCTTGGGCCGGCCCAGTTCGGCTGCAAACGTTTTTTTAAACTTTTTCTTATTTTGTATTTCAAAATCTTTTCCAACAAATCTTTAGAAAAACTTTTTCTTATTTTGTATTTCAAATGTGCCCATATTAGGCATAGACGTTCATCTTGGAACCGTGAACAATATTGCCGAAGAAATGTTTCATTTTCCTTTCACGAAAAAATCAGTTTTCAATTTCCGAGTGCGAAAAATGGGTTTTTTTGTGAAGCACCTACCAAAAATATGTTGCAAAATTGGAGCAATGCATTTTCTAAAAATACTATACCACATAATATTTACAATTAACCAAATGGTTGTGTGTTAAACAGTTTCTATCTACCTCTCGTGAAAAAGACAAATTTCTGCTGATTCAACTGGAAGCGGGTCAAATTTGAACTACATGTGCCTCGTAGTTTGCTCATGATTTTTTGAAAAAATCATTTTTAGATACAAAAGTACCTGTTTTATCAGAGATATACAAAGATTCTTGCAGGATTCGACACCTAGGTATGAATGGTCATGTTCATCGTTTTGACCGTATTTTGAAATCGGCATACGAAATTCAAAAAAAATCAAATAAATGGAAAACCTTCGCGTGGAGTCATGATATGTGACCTAGTTAGCACAAAAAAATATAAACTTGGAATACGTCAATTTTCTTGGAAAAGTGTTCTCAGAAATGAGCTATCATCTATGAAGATTCATGGCTTTCGGGCCAAATGACGAATGTTATGGCCACATTCATGGCATAGTTTGTTCAAATATGCCCATATTGGGCACAAACGTGTATCTTGGAACCGTGAACAATGTTGCCGAAGAAAGTTTTTATTTTTCTTGCACAAAAAAATCATTTTTTATTTTCTGAGTGCAAAAAATGGGTTATTTTGTGAAGCAACTACCAAAAATATGTGGTAAGATAGGAGAAATACATTTTCTAAAAATACTATACCACATAATATGTACAATTAACCAAATGGTTGCGTGTTAAACAGTTTCTATCTACCTCTCGTAAAAAAGACAAATTCCTGCCGATTCAGCTGGAAGGGGGTCAAATTTGAACTACAGGTGCCTCATGGTTTTCTTATGATTTTTTGAAAAAATCATATTTAGGTACACAAGTACCTATTTCATCATAGATACAACAAAAACCTAGCAATATTCCACCTCTTTGCTAGAACGGTCATGTCCGCCGTTTTGACCGTATATTGAAATCGGCATACGAAATTCAAAAAAAATCAAATAAATGGAAAACCTTCGCGTGGAGTCATGATATGTGACCTAGTTAGCACAAAAAAATATAAACTTGGAATACGTCAATTTTCTTGGAAAAGTGTTCTTAGAAATGAGCTATCATCTATGAAGATTCATGGCTTTCGGGCCAAATGACAAATGTTATGGCCACATTCATGGCATAGTTTGTTCAAATATGCCCATATTGGGCACAAACGTGTATCTTGGAACCGTGAACAATGTTGCCGAAGAAAGTTTTTATTTTTCTTGCACAAAAAAATCATTTTTTATTTTCTGAGTGCAAAAAATGGGTTATTTTGTGAAGCAACTACCGAAAATATGTGGTAAGATAGGAGAAATACATTTTCTAAAAATACTATACCACATAATATGTACAATTAACCAAATGGTTGCGTGTTAAACAGTTTCTATCTACCTCTCGTAAAAAAGACAAATTCCTGCCGATTCAGCTGGAAATGGCTAAAATTTGAACTACAGGTGCCTCATGGTTTTCTTATGATTTTTTGAAAAAATCATATTTAGGTACACAAGTACCTATTTCATCATAGATACAACAAAAACCTAGCAATATTCCACCTCTTTGCTAGAACGGTCATGTCCGCCGTTTTGACCGTATATTGAAATCGGCATACGAAATTCAAAAAAAATCAAATAAATGGAAAACCTTCGCGTGGAGTCATGATATGTGACCTAGTTAGCACAAAAAAATATAAACTTGGAATATGTCAATTTTCTTGGAAAAGTGTTCTCAGAAATGAGCTATCATCTATGAAGATTCATGGCTTTCGGGCCAAATGACGAATGTTATGGCCACATTCATGGCATAGTTTGTTCAAATATGCCCATATTGGGCACAAACGTGTATCTTGGAATCGTGAACAATGTTGCCGAAGAAAGTTTTTATTTTTCTTGCACAAAAAAATCATTTTTTATTTTCTGAGTGCAAAAAATGGGTTATTTTGTGAAGCAACTACCGAAAATATGTGGTAAGATAGGAGAAATACATTTTCTAAAAATACTATACCACATAATATGTACAATTAACCAAATGGTTGCGTGTTAAACAGTTTCTATCTACCTCTCGTAAAAAAGACAAATTCCTGCCGATTCAGCTGGAAATGGCTAAAATTTGAACTACAAGTGCTATATATCTTGCCCGTTATTTTTCAGGAATTTCATGGCATAATTTAATACCCAATTTTAGAAGTGGATTTTTGCATTTCATCTTTTTATAATTTAAAAACCTTGCATGGGTTTTATCTTTCATTTAAATTTAAAAGAATAATCCCAAAATTTTATTTCAAATTCCACAAATCCCTATATAAAGCATATATAAGCTTTTGTATTTTATTTTGACTAAAAAACTTCCATAATAGTCTATAATGACAGAGGACATCTTTACAAATTTTACAAAATTTGTTTGGTTGAAATTGGAGTTCAAAATCAAAAGTTATAAAAGAAAACAAAAAAGAATTAAAAGGAAAGAAAAAAAAACCAGCCGTGGTGAGCCGGCCCAGCCCAGCAGCTCAGCAAACCATTGGATCTCCTATGGGCTGTTGGCCCACTCAGTGACCCGCAATAAAGAAAAAGAAAAAAAGAAGCCTTAGGCCAAGGCCCAAGAAACAACCGCATTCTTTAAGAAGGATGAGTGTGGTAACATGACACAACCGAGTTGGTGGCCTGTCGGTAGGGGTGCATCCGTGGTGTAGTGTTGGTTGCGGGTTCGAGTCCCAGCGCGCGCTATTTATTTGTGGGTTTTGTTGCTCCATGTGGCGGGTCCCACTTGTCTGTTTGGTGGGTCCCACTTGTCAGGTTGGTGTGGGTCCCACGTGTTCGTTTGGTGGGTCCCACGTGTCATGGTGGTGGGTCCCGCATGTCAGATTGGTGGTGGGTCCCATGTGTCATTGCAGCAGGGTGGGTCCCACATGGCAGCAGGGTGGGTCCCACATGGTGGGTCCTCACAGGTCACACGGTGGGTCCCACATGGCGGGTCCCACATGTCAGCAGGGTTGGTCCCACATGGCAGCAGGGTGGGTCCCACATGGTGGGTCCCACAGGTCACACGGTGGGTCCCACATGGCGGGTCCCACATGGCGGGTCCCACATGGCAGTAGGATGGGTCCCACATGACAGGTCACACGGTGGGTCCGACCAGGCGGGTCCCACATGGCAGCTGGGTGGGTCCCACATGGCGGGTCCCACAGGTCACACGGTGGGTCGCACATGACAAGTCACATGGCGGGTCCCACCTGTCAGTGAGATGGCTGAGTATTGACACGTAAGCGAAAATGACACATAAGCATGACACATAAGCAAAAATGACACCTAAGAAGTGACACGTAGGCGAGACTGCTGAGTTGGCTGTCAACTAATACGAATGACCATTTAAATTGGTCGTAATCGGGTAGAAAAAATATATTAAATTAATGTTATTTGCATTATGACCAATTCATGTAAGACGATTATGACCTTTCAGACAGATTTGGTCGTTATATTTTCGGGTTTAGACCCTTCAAAACAGTGAGTGACCAAATGATACAAAATGGTCATAGATCTATGACCAATATTTTCAGGGTCACTATCAAAAGGTCATAGGTTAGCATATTTCTTGTAGTGTCCCACGCCTGCTGCCGCCTGCCGGGCGCAGGCCTGACATCGACAAGACCCGGCACGTTGTCCCATCGGTGCAGGCGATGCCCGGGCCATCGACAGGACCGGACTCGCCGTCACCTCCACTTCGGCGGGACAGATAGCATGGAGGACAGCGCGGCGAGACGCTGCCACGAAGGCGACCGGCGGACGCCAGCTGGGCTTGGGCGCGACGCGTGCCCTGCCTCGGTGGCGCCCTCACAACATGACCACTTGTGGTGTGCACTTGGCGCATAAAAGGACGCCCCTGGTCATCGTGTAGAAGGAGACCACCATTGCTATCAGTCACAGAGAGCTCTTCACTTAGACTCGGGGGCTGGACGGATCACACCTCGGGAACCCCTCGTTGTGTTCTTCCCCAGCTCACGAGAGTAGTGTAGCATTCGTTGTCTCTCTGCTGTAAACCATCACCACCTCAATACATTTAGACAAGTAGGACGTAGGGTGTTACGTGGCAACGTGGCCTGAACCTGGGTAAATCTTTGTGTGTTTGTGCTCGAGCTCGGGACAGAATCCGGAGCACCTCGCGTCCTCCTACCGAACAAATAGGGGGTGTCCAACATCTCCGGTATCCGCATACCGACACGCGACAGCTACTACCTGTAGTCAAGAACTATAACATGAATTATACTGTGACAGGGCTTTAATTAGTGGGTCGGTAAATCACTTCGTTGTTCAATACCAGTAATCCCCACGACACTGCTTAGACAAGCATAGATCAATTCCAGGCCTCCGGGGATGCTCGTAGTTACGACTAAAGAAGAATCCAAACCCACCCGTAGAGAAATGAAAAACCAATATTCTAATTCGAAGACAATTAAAATAGAAGTGGAAATAAAGGAAGTCCAATGCATAGAAAAAGAACTGCAGTTTGGAATAAAAAAAGGAAAAGGAACGAAAGTCCCGCATGCATATAGGAAAAAGAAGTCGGAAGGAGAAAAAAAAACCAAACTATCCTAATTGGATGAACAAAGAAAGAGAGAGAACTCCAGCCTTCGTGTAGGAATAAAAAATAAGAGTTCCTACACTTCTCTTATGCAATAATGACAACTTTATGCAAATAGTGATGTCATAACATGTCTCAACTTATTTCTTTATAGTTCAAAACATGTCTCACCTTTTCTTTGTCTAGCTAATAACATCTCTCAGTTGCCTTGTAGTTGTAGATAGAGAGTGTAAGTCTTATATAAGTATAACACGGAATAGTTAAAAAGTTGAAGCGTCAACTTACAAGGGCTCCTCCTGGTCCAGATTGTTAGGAATTATCTGTACCGTCACAGTTGGTGAAACATTTCAGGGGAAAATAACATGATTTAATCAAGCAATACAGGATTAATTTTTGTTCTGCTTGTATCCAGGTGGTACCTGGGTGCAGCACCGCACGCAATAAGAAATAGAAAAGCTAACCTCGCATATCATCTTGTCAGCTGCTCTGGTCGTCTTTAGTGTTACCTTTTCAATTCCTGCTCTAGTTTGCTTAGAAAAGATTTCGTCAACATCCTCGTCATCATTCTCCTCTTCCTCCTCCACGTTGTCGTCATCCTCATTTAGCACTACACAACTCTCTAGGATAAGAGAAAAATTATCCCTGTCTAGGGGCAGATGACCTTCGAGCTTGACAAGGTAAGTCGAAGTGGAATCCGGCGGCAGAATGACTGAGATCTCCGAAATCTCGTTGAAGTAAGCCGCTGACTCCTGCCCAGGGCAACACCGAAAGGCCACACGCTGACTACCTGACTTATTGGTGAGCTGAAGTAGGCAGGGCAGTAGTTTGTTTTTCTCGAAGGTGAAGATGAGCAACTCGGTCTCTATAGACATGTCTGTATTTACCTGCAAGTAGTACGGGGAATGTACATACACACTTAACATAATGTTTTAAACATGAAGAAATTGTGCTATTGGTGGTTACGTACCTTATATCTCAATGACCTCGGTAGCCAATTTACTGTCTCCTCTCGATACTCCCCCGTGTCATCGACACTCACACGAGCATAGCCGATGCCCTCGAGAGTGGTGAAACGAACTCTATCTGTGTGATCCATAAAAGTGAACCGAGGCTTTATGAAACTGGTGGTGGTATCACCAACTTTAAGTCGAAGTTTGTCCACCTGAATCCATTGTTCGTTATTGCAGTTAAAAATAGAGTATACAACTTTACATGGGTGGTCAACACCAAGAAGATAATATATTTGCTATTTGTCAACTGATTATTTCGTTGACAAATGATCAGTTGTTTGAGCATCCAATTTTTGTTATGTTTTCATCTTCCAAAAATATTTTTGCATCATAAAAGATTTTTATTTTTTCTTAAAATTGTTTCTTTTTCACAAAAATTGCTCCTCCAAAAATAATGTTACTTCTTAAATATAAAACAAATTGGCGTTCATAAAAGTGAGTTCATTTTTCTTAAAATTATTTCTTGTTCACAAAAACTATTACGTGTTAAAAAAAGTTTCTTCTTAAAAATATGTTCTGCAAAAATTTGTTTCATGTTCACAAAAATTGCTCCTCTAAAAAAAATGTTTCATTTTCGTTCAAAAACTGTTTACAAAATCTAGGTATTGGATAGACAAAAAATAACCAGTTTGTAAAAAGAAACTCCCAGTTATTGCATAAAGTCTTACGTTTATCACAAGCGGCCAGCCGACAGACCACGCAACGACAGATCGTGTGAATTCAACGGTTGAGCCAGCATAGGATGGGATGAGCTCCACTTCGTCCTCGATTCCACAGCTGAAGAGCACCATGCTTCCGAGTTTGCTCTGTGCGGTGATTTCGCCGTAGACAGAGGCGTTGACGGATGTGTCTCCTGATAGGAAAACATCGATCTGCACGGTCGCCTCCAAGGCGCTGCTCAGAGCAGCGTAGGTCAACTCGAGGCCTCCGGGGATGTTCTCGCTGAGGACCATGTCATAACGATCCTCAGATGACTCACAGTAGGGATCCCATATCGGCAGAGGGACAGGATCTTGTGCTGCTGTGCTGGTGATTTTAAGGGCCACCATCCCTTCAGCTGAGATTGCTCTGTAAGGACCGGTGAGTACCAGATTACCCTGCATATTTATGCGAGCATCATGTTAATCGGAAGTAAAGATGAATAAACTAATTCTAGAGGGCATTAGGAGTAAGACAAGTGTACCTCGTTGTCCTTGGGGGGAGCATGTTCGTTTTGTTCGTTCCAGTAGATGATCTGGCCACGCCTTCCGTCGAAGATGGCAATCCTGCCGACAAAAGGGCTGCCGGCAGTGCAAGTACTGTGACGCAGCGCAAACACCTCCACTAGGCATAAGCTACGCTGCTTCCTCTGTTCTTGGCATTCTTCATCATGGTCCTTCCGCTGGTGGTTCTCGCCATTTTCTTTGGCACTGCCATTTTCTTGCTGGAACGAATTGTCATAGCCATCTTTTGGTGGCGCCTTGTTGCCAGGTGGCAGGTCATCCTTCCCTGTTTTGTCAAGATTAGGACAGGCTGATTTATTCTTGGCAGGGTTATTATCCCCTGCTTTCTTGATTTTCCCTGAGCGTCGTATCAGGTGCACGACCTCACATGCTTTGACGATCTTCTTTATGCCGACATTCACCTTGCAAGGGGGATCTTCATCAGACTCCAGGATCGCTCTTGACATCTGCTCCCAGTTATGCATGTATATGACCAGCTGCTTTGTTAGTGTGATTCCAGAACTGTTACCCCAACCCTTCTTCACCGTTTTCATGTGTGGGCACATCCGTGTGCACTCACATAGTATCGTAATCAGCTTCGCCAAACACTTTTTGATACCCTGACCTTCCTTCTGCTCTTCTGTTCCATAGGCGGACAGATGAAACACAGCATTTCTTATGGTACTTTTTCCCAGGTTATCCAATTTTTCCCATACTGGTGTTCCAACTAATGCTCCATAAAGAGACTCATAACCCAGAAAGGTAGAACCTTTGATGAGGTGCTCGTCCGTCGGTATGTTATTGTTGTTGTCCTTCTGTTTTTGCTTCTGTCTGCTCGTCTGCTTCTTTTGTTTCTTATTCTGTTTTACTTGCGGGAGATGGTCATGCTGCTGCTCCGGGTCGTTCTTGCAGAACTCATACCAGGTCTTGTCCTTGTTCTGGAAGGCAATAAGGTACACATTGTCACCCCGGATGGCTAGCGTAGTAGTATGCTCTTTTTCATCCTCCAGCACGAAAAGCTTGATGTGGATCCACCTGGCCGGCTGAAAAGGCTCTTGTTTGGGTAGCAAAGGATGCGCTTTGAGCCATTCACCATATGCTTCGATGTCGGTCTGGCGGTCTGGGTGGTTGGCGAGCACCTCGCGAAGCTCAGTGATGAATGATCCGTAATCATCAGCATCAACGTTGAATGTCACAGGCACTACACTCCCTCCTGCCATCCTACAGAGGGTACGTTCGTCTTAAATACTTGCATGTGAACTGCAGCAAAGTTACTTAGAGCAACT
Source organism: Poa pratensis (assembly GCA_947311845.1). NCBI lineage: Eukaryota > Viridiplantae > Streptophyta > Magnoliopsida > Poales > Poaceae > Poa > Poa pratensis. The sequence continues at coordinate 51,454,442 of CAMZMU010000061.1, forward strand.
ACAATAACATAGCCGGTGTTGGCTATAAGATGGTGCCACATCATCTATAGTCAACCTAATAGCCAACAAGTATAATAGTGAGTTATTAATATGGACTACTTTATTCATAGTTGGCTCACATTTTACTCTCACAAAGTGCCTAAGAGACGAGCTGGAGCTGACTCTTGCATGAGAGCCCACTTCCATTCTATCTCCTATTCTCTCTACTCTATGTAAGCACAAGTCATGCACAGGAACCCATCTACTACATTTAAGAAGAGGGGATAGAGTACAATTTCCTAGATCAAAAAAATAAAGTTGAGAAACGTTCCTGCGGATGTGCAGTGGGGTCAATTTCTCTCATTTTCACAAAGTATGAGTAGTTAGTTTTTCCATTAGACTAGCCATACTGAGAGCATCAGACACTAGTATCATGCGTATAATACTAGTTTATGTTTACCTTTCATTAGAGCAAGTTCAATAGTAGAGTCAACAGCTGGCTATATGAAACTGCCATGTCATCAAAAATTAGCATTATACTTAGCTCATACAATAGAGCTGGCTATGAGGTTGACTATTAGGTTAATGTTTTCCCAACTTTATGTCTTTATCTCTCCTCGCATTTAATACTTTTGCCTAAGAGCACGTGTAGAGGTTGGCTCTTACATGAGAGTCCACTCCATCTTTTTTTCCTTGTCTCTCTCCTCCACATAGAAAAAAGTGTCACGTAGGCGGGCTATAAGCCCACTATTGTATTTACTCTTATAGGTAGTAACATATGTGTACTAGTGTATTTATTAGGTTGTACGCTCATCTTGTCCTAAAATCCGTTAAGTTATGAAACTATCTACCTATGACACCACTATCAACACTCTTAATATTAATTGCAAGGACATCTCATCTTCTTGCCAACGTAGTATGCATGATACTGTGAATGATACTCCCATTCTGTCTAATATTATTATAGATCTGTCCCACCGCATTTAAGACTATCCACAATGGGGTATTACAGATAGTATAATGCATTTTATGCATGAAAAATTCTGATGTGACATTGTTATTAATAATGAGATATAATGTAGTGATATCATAAGTAGATACCGTATTTCAATAAAAAAATGAGTCTACAAGCCTATTAAATGCATTACTGCATGATACTACATCTGTTACTACCCGCTGTGAAGCTAGTAACCTAAACTAGTATCATGTGCATGATACCAATATATGAGCATCTATAAAAGGTCTGTAATTAATATAGTACTCGTAATAAACTACAAGTGGCAACTTACATGGGATTCTTGTGATTAACATCTTCTAGAAGAGAGGATCCCGACCCGCCGTCAGAAATTTTCTATACGAGAAGAGTTAGTTAAATCTCTCAGCGCGAGATTAACAAATGCAAAATAAATTCAGGTTGTAGCGGCTGCCGGGTATATAGCCACTACGGGAATCTGACGAGACACCGACGGCCGGAAACCGTCGGCGTAGGCCAGAAGGCCGTCGGCGTAGCCAAAGCCCGACAGCGGCCGTCGGCTTAGACCTGTCGGCGTTTCGCCACGTCGGCGTAGCCTAGTTGCCGTCGGCGTAGAAAAGCCGTTGGCGTAGACTGGGCTACGCCGACGGCAAAGGCGTCGGCCTATGAATTGGCAGAATTTTGTTTAAATTTTTTTTTCAATTTTTTTCCCAAATTTTTTAATTGTTTAACCACTTAATCGCACTAGAGACACATTTATCTCTGAGCATTCTTAATTCCAATCTTAATTACTTGCTTCTACTGACACTTTCCCACAGGTCACCCATCCTCAGACTACTCCAGCCCCAGCACGCTTAACTTCTTAATTCCTTCCCTATGAGCTACCTAGAAACAACAGATGCTTTACTGACAATAGTATCATATCAATCCTATTAACCCATGGACTATGATATCACACATCCTTATTTCATGAATCCAAATAATTATTTAAATAAAAAGAAATGAATCATTAATAATAATCTTGAATTAAAATATTCTTTGAATTCAAATAATAATTAAATTATTTGCCTTTTTCCATTTAATATTAAATAATTCATATCTGCAAATCCGTAAATCAAAATTTGACAAATAATATGTCTAAATAAATTAGAAAAATGAGATAAATCCAAATATGACATCCATATCATCCATAACCCAACTCTCGACAAGTTTCCCTCTGGGTTGTCCAATCGGGGACTATCACGCTATAAGTGCATGTAAACTCCCTAGAGAGAAGTGGATGCCGGCGAAGCAGGTCACATCCCGGAGTGCAATCTTTGTCATCCAAAACCCATAACACACTTTTACACACATGGTATGGCACCCACTAGCTTGTGGTGGGAACCCAACGCTCCGGAGCCCCACTCCGGTGAAACCCTAGCCCCGTTGGAGAAAAACCAGACTTATACGAATACAGCCGGTATCGACGTCAAAATGGGGTAGCAAAGTATATCTATTTACTTGGTTGTGTTAGGGTGGACCCTAAGAAGTCCCAAAACAATGGTATGACCCAACTCTTGACAAGATTGCCTCATGTTTATCCGATCTGGGACTTTCAGGTTATAAGTCATGAAACTCCCTAGAGAGAAGTGGATGGCGGTGAAGCAGATCACAACCCGGAGTGCAATCTTTGCCATCCAAAAACCCATAGCACACTTGGACACATATTGTATGGCACCCCAAGCTTGTGGTGGGATCCCGACGCTCCGGAGCCCCTCTCCGGTGAAAACCTAGCCCACTGGAGAAAAACCAGACTTATACGACTAAAGCCGGTACCGATGTCAAAATAGGGTAGCAAAGTGTAACTAGTTGCTTGGTTGTGTTAGGCTAGTCCCTAGGAAGTCACAAGACAAAGATATAACCCAACTCTTGACAAGATTTTCTCATGTTTGTCTGATCTGGGACTTTCAGGCTATAAGTCCGGAGCCCCTCTTCGGCGAAACAATAGTTTGAACATGGAATTTTTTTTTAAGAATATAGTTTGAAAAATGTGTATGATGATGTAGATCTACTCCTCCTCTTCGAAACGAGTTAAAGAATATCGAAATCCGAGTTCCCATGCAAAAGTTATGCTCAAAACGGTGAGTAAGTAAAAAAAACAGAGCTAGGCCGACGGCAAGCCGTCGGCGTAAATAAAAAAAAAACAAAAAAGCTAGGCCGACGGCAGCCGTCGGCGTAGCTAAAAAAACAAAAAAGCTAGGCCGACGGCATGCCGTCGGCGTAGCTAAAAAAAAAAAGGAAAATCTAGGCTGGCCTGGTCGGGGTCTACGCCGACGGCCCCGACATTTGGCCGTCGGCGTAGATCCTGGCCGTCGACGTCTTGAGTCTTTCCCGTAGTAAGCACCAGGCCAAAAGATGATGATAACAAATAAAAGAAATGTCGTTAAAAAAGATGAAGTAAATAAACAACTAACCTCGGATGTTATCGTCTCGCTGGGGCGGAGCGAGCTCCCGACGTCCCCGGGCAGCTTCCCGGCTCAGCCGGAGTGTCTCGATTAAGCATTGAGGTTAGTACACAATTAGTAGCTATGTGTGGCAGCCGGCGCTGCAGATAGGCCTCGCCCGACTGAGCTGGCTCCTCGATTGACGTCGTCCCGTCAACTGCTTCACACACTGCAGGCATTGATGCCACCCCTTCGATTGCCTCCTTGGTAATCATAGAGAAGATTTTGTCAGCGTCTTCCTCGTCCTATTTGTTCTTGTCTGACACTACACAATTCTAAGGATCAAGGAAAACACATCGGTGTTTAGCGGCAGCTCACTTTCCAGCTTTAAAAGGTAGGTCGAAGTGAATTCCAGCGGCAGAGTGCCCGAGAGGTCGGTAAAACGGCTGGTAAGGTGCTGTTGACACGGCATGAGCCTGCTGCGCTCGTAGGTGAAGGTTGCGGGGACTGGCAACCAGCATGCAACACAGTCCTTCTAGACATGTCGGGGCTCATCTGCAAGCAAGGAAAACACATAGCGCGGGTTAAACTCTACACTCAAAAGGATGGTGATCACGCACTTGATTCATTAATGTGCCGGGCATGATCATCTCCTCCATGCTGGAAATAAAACCTAAGAACACAACTTCTGGCAATAGAAGTACCCAATTCCCGTCACGCCCAATTAATAAGATTTATTTTAATAATCAGATTTGAAGACGCTTGGTGCGGTGCTATTAACTTCATTCTTTCCAATTCTCGCAAAAAAAAAGCTTCATTCTTTCCAAAGGTTAACTAGGAATATCTTGAAACTAGAATTCATGCATTCAACATTGGAAAATGTATTCAAAAGTACTTGCGCCGTATGTTGAACATAACACCGTTGGATTAGAAATTGACAATATTTTCTTGACATATATGTTTTGAAATTTAAACTAAGCACATATAGTCAATAAGAAGAGTACATTTTTTAAAACCTAGGCCAGTATCTAAAACATCATGTAGTTTGAGATGAAGCAAGGACTTTACGTATTCCCCGACCAACTCTTTCCATGACAATCCAGACTAAAAGAGAAGAAATTAGGAAGCAAGAGAGAGGGAGCTGCGCTTTGAACATACCCCGAGTGCAGGGCGGAAAACATCGGGAATGAAGTTGCGGAAGATGAATGCCTCTCTCTGCAGAGTGTCAGCTCCTAAATATAAGAAGGTGATGAAAAGGGGAAATCTATGGTTCAGGGCGGTCTGAAGTTAGCCAAACCGCGGACTCTCCTAAACCGTCCGATTCTTATCCCAATCCCGCGTCACGACGTCGCCCGCGACGGAACCAGTCAAACCTGGAAAAAACGTGCGGTCGCTCTCCCATCTCGCTGGGCAGCAGCTAGCAGCTAAGCAGCACATCCTGTACGACTATTCTCTTCTATCTACTCTCAAGGCTGCACGTAGCACCCTCATCCTCATGTCTACCAGCTTATGTGAGCATATACGTGATGGATTAAAGGTACGTAGCTAGCTGCTAGCAGTTGTGCGACTCAATGGATTTGGTCTCGTGGACAATCGGATTGTACGTTATACATATTGTTGTATGTAAACATGTGAACTTTTAGTATGTCAAACTTGTGAGATGTGTGTTTGTGTGACGGTCGGCTGCGTGCCGAGGCCTCGCTTCGCAGGCGTCGGTCAAGCCACCGTCTCGCTTAACCCTATGTGTCGCCTAGTCGAGGCGGACCGAATATGTTGTTGGTCGTCCTCGTCAGTGCACGATGACTCTTGCCAGACCACCACGCCGCTATCTCGTCGAAGTCTCACCGGACCTTGACGTGTGAACTTTACTGATTTATTTCTGGACTGAGACGGAGCAGCAGCCAGAAGGACGGAGCCGGGGGCCACACCAGGTAGGCCGGCGGGCCCACGGCGTGGCCCAGGGTGGGGCCGCGCACCCAGGCCGCCGCCCCACCTCGTCTGGCCACCGACGTTGCCCTTTCGCCCATAAATTGCATCTATTCTGGAAGCCATAGGTACCCGAACAAAAATCCACGAAAAGTTCTGAGGCCGCCGCCGTCTTAAACCCTAGTTCGGGAGGGTTTCTGCAGTTCTTCCCGGCACCTTGCCGGAGGGAAAATCATCACCTGAGGGTTCTATATCACCATGCCCGCCTCCGGAGTGATGCGTGAGTAGTTCTCCACGGGACTAGAGGTCCATAGCAGTAGCTAGTTGGCAGTCTCTACACCTTGTGCTATCATGTTTAGATCTTGTGAGCTGCCTAACATGATCAAGATCATCTTTATGTAATGCTACATGTTGTGTTTGCTGTGATCCGATGAATTGTGAAGTTATGATCGAGTTTGTTCATCTATCTATACTATGTTTTATCTATGTTCATGCATGCTCTCCGTTGTTAGTAGATGCTTTGCCCAAATAGATGCTAGTGACTGCAAGAGAGGTTATTTATGCTAGATAGTGGGTTCATGCCTCTAGAAGCCTGGTCTTGATAGACAGAAACAACTAAGGCTATAGATGTGCTGTTGCCACTAGGAATAAAATAACAGACGCTTAGTTTAAGGGTACTGTTGTTAAGTCTAATGCGTTTGTTTACATTACACACTTTACTTAATGGTATAATCTGTTGCTTGCAACTTAATACTCATGGGAGACCCGGAAGTTATCTTGTGAGTGGATTATGAGTCATAGATGTAGCTAGTAAGCGGTCTATGTATATTGTTGTAATGCCCAATAGATATAACAATGAATATGTGCTTGTCATATATTGCATTGTCATGCGTTTACAATTTGTCAATTGCCCAGCTGTAATTCGTTCACCCAACATGTATGTTTATTTGTCTTATGGAGAGACACCACTAGTGAACTATGGACCACGGTCATTTATTCCACACTGATACAAACACCGTTTTCACCACGCTCTACGTTACTTTCTGCTACTACTTTTGTGTTCATCATCATATTCCACACCATACGTTTAATTCTTTGTATTCAGCAAGCCCGGGAGATTGACAACCTTCCTGTTTCGTTGGGGCAAAGTACTTTGATTGTGTGTGTGCAGCTCCACGTCAGTGATCGGGTAACAGCGCCGCTGACACCTTTCTGAAGCTCTCCCAATTCATCCTGGTACGATTAAACCTTGGTAGATTCAAGGGAAACTTGCTGTTTGCTGCATCATACCTTCCTCTTGGGGTCTCCCAGCGAATGTGTGTTCCACGTCATCAACTACCGCCGTATATCTAATACAAACAATATAAGATGCACACATTAACATAACATGAAAAATGTAATGCGACATGATATGATACTCGCGCCATTTGGTCTCGTTTGCACCGACAGTTTATACACAATTCATAAAACTTACCGTGACCATACCGCATGCATGCCCTTGCAAAATAAAGTTAGATGTTTCTACTTTATCTTTTGCATATTTTACGTGGCTTTAGGGGCTTTCATAAAAGAACCGTTTCTTACCTACGAACCTACAATCACAACAACGATCAAATAATTGTCTATTTTATATCCCTTGCGGGCCCTCCATTGAAAATGTAAAGCCAACTATTCCAAGAGAGACAGAACCCCACCAGCCACATATATGGAGCAAGCCATATGTTCGTTGTGGAACCAGTCTCGCGTAAACGTACGCATAAGGTCGGTCCAGGCCGCTTCATCAACACAATGCCGTCGGCATAAGAAAATGCACGTGAGAGGGAAACAATTATAAAATCGGTGCCCTCATTCAACATGAGTTCCAATCGTTCTACTATATCTACGCATAGATCGGCTCTGACCCCACTGCAGGGGATCATATGCAGAAAACAAAAAAAAATTCCTAACAACGATAACTGAAATAGCCAAGATCTATTACTATGCAGATATAAAGTAACGGAGGGAATCGGTATACATACCCTGTAGACCGAAAGCGTTACATCCGCGAGGACGTTGACGATGAAGATGTCGGCGCTGAACACAAGGTCGTGTGGTCGTGCTCGCGCCTAGTGTTGCACGTGCAGCACCTCGTAGCTGTACACATGTTCGGTGTAGACGACGACTCCCGGACTCCGGTCCAGCGAAGCAGTGGAAGTTGGAGACTTGGACCGAAAAACCGATGGCATGGCGATGTGCGTATGGTGGAGAAAACCTCAATCCGTGCGTAGCTCCAATTGCGGAGCCACGTCTAAACGGTGAGAGAGAGAGAATTGGATGAATTTGCAAGACATGGGGCACCTCTATATATAGGTGGAAGAGGGGTGCCACCCTTGGTGTCTGGCCGGTGTTGGACTAAACCCCACACCAGGCACACCAAATAGGTGCGCCGGCCCAAGGTGGGCACCTTGTGGCCCACTTAGGCCGGCCGGCCCTCCTCCCCTCTCTTGGGGTGCGCCTCCCCCCATGGGCCTCCCCTTCCAGGTGAGGCCCGTTTAGGGTGTCCTGCCTATTTAACTTAAATAAAAAATATATTTATAAATTAATTACTTTAATTAATAATAAATACATGAAGGAGATATGCCCTAGAGGTAATTAATAAAGATATTTTATTTTTCATATCTCGATTGTTCATAATAAGGTTTGTACCATGCTATAACTGTATTAAGCGGAAACATTAATGCACGTGTGGTATGTAAACAACCAGGTCCCTAATAGCCTCTTAACTAGTCCATTGGGCAACCGATGATCAAGGTTTCCTGATCATGGACATTTATGTCAATTGACAATGGAGTCATGTCATTAGGTGAATGATGTGATGGACTCACAACCAAGATATATCGTAACGTAGTGTTCATACCTTTGACCGTGAGATCGTATTTAATCGCTGCTTCTGGAAGGTGTTTTGCACTAGTACAAAACGACACATCAGAAACGGGCCAAAAAGCCCATCGGAAATGGAAAAAGGGTCCGTGTCCCCGACCCTGTCACTGATGTGAAAGCTCTCATCGGCAACGGACAAGAAAAACCGTCACCGATGAGGCTTGATTTTGGCTACGGTTGCCATCCAGTCTCCGTTGCCGATGTATCTGGACATCAGAAACGGAGATTCTGTTTCTGCTCGTTTGCATTGAGGTTTCTTCATAAGCCTAGAGCAGGAATAGATTTGGCACTGGACATTTAAAATTTCACAGCAGAAGCACAAAAATGCTAACAAATTCATTCATAAGGTATAACAAATGTCACCGATACATTGCATCACAAGACAACCAATTAGTTATCTTCATTGTCATGCCTCTCTAAATCTATCATTGACATGTCTAGCTAAATCTATCTATGTCATGTCTCTCTAAACTTATCCTTGTCATTTCTAACTTAATTTATCTTCATGACTTGCTGTTATAGTTCATGAATTCAATCTTCTTCTTGGACGGTGTCACCAAAATATATTCAACTCGCTGCTTGGTCCCCGACCTTGTATTTAGCTCATTTAAATGAGCTAAACGGATCAGCACCATGCTCTGCACATAGTGCAATAAGCGAGTGCTCATGTACTGAAGGTGCCTCTTTTGTAAAGTGGTCACTGAAATGCAAAGAGAGAATATATGACTCCATGTTAGCTCACTATACATCTAGCATAAAGGACATACAACACAAAAGGATGCATAAGACAGAATAACAAACTTACAAATCTATTGCATAGTTGTTGTGTACCAACAATTATGCCGGACGACAAGCGCACCTTGGCTAAGGACCCGGCTTTTTATACAGTGTCACCGAAATGTACATCTGTTTTGCAAAGGAGATAAGTCAGCCATGAGTTTCATACACTACCGATTTGTGCTAGTTATGTTCTTTTTTAGCGACACTACGTAGTCGTCCTCATCGTCCTCGGATGTATTACAACCCTAGTTCTAGTGCTGTTCATGAGTGTCTTATGGAAGAAAACCTAAGCAGAACAATGACAACAACCCTAGTTCGTCGGCACGACGGCCGGTCACAAACAGATGTATTACCTTTGGATCTGGCGGCGGGAGTACGTAGTCATCCTCGTCATCCTCGGATCGACACGCCATGCACCCTCCAGCTACAGATCAGGTGACGAGTTCTGCCCGGGTGGAGCAACGAACGGGTACGCGCTGCCACGGTTGGAGGAGAGGAAGATGCGCGCCGACACGGTCGGAGGGAGGGAGATGCGCGCCGCCACGGTCGGAGGGAGGGAGATGCGCGCCGCCACGGTCGGTGGGAGGGAGATGCGCGCCGCCACGGTGGAGCTAAGATCTGGTGCTGCGTGGAGGCGCCGCCACACTTTGAGAGTGAGGCTGAGAGTGAGAGTGATGGAATTTAGGGCTGTGTGAAGGGCGCATTTATAGCAAAGTAGAACATCGGAAACGGAGGGTATAAATAACCATTTCCTTTGATTTTTTCACTGACACACTGGGCTTATACTGATCTCTACTAGTATTGAATTTGAAGAATATAAAAATAAATAACTATAACTACTCCTCGGCCTCCGCCTTCTCCTGCTCGTATGCGAGGAGAGCCGCATAGTCGTCCGTGTCGTCGCGCGGCTCCTCGCCGACGATGTCATCGCCGACCGTGCGCCCCTCCCACATCTCGTCGTCATCGTAGGCAGGATCGTCGCGCAGATCCGGCGGGAGGAGGAGCCGGCGGTTCTGAAGCAGCTCAACTCTTTCCGGCGGCATAGGCACCGACGCGCGGTTGAGGTGCCAGCCACCGGGTAGCTGAACCTTTGACCATGGCACTGGCCTCCTATATTGCCAGTGCCGCTCCGCCACGGCCTGCCCGACATTGACGCAGTTCCATCCAGGCGACCGCGGACGAGCGTCTCTCCGCCACGGCGAGCGGCTGCGGTCGCGGGCGCCCGAGGATCACACGTCCTCTTCCGGCGGCATAGGCACCCTCCTGTGGTTGACGCGCCAGCCAGCGGGGAGGCTAACATTTGACCAGGGCACTGGCGTCCTATATTGCCATGCCTCTGCGTGACGGCCTCCGGCACGCGACGCGGTTCCAATTCAGCGAAAGCAGGAAACTGCTGTGGCGAAGTGGCGTAATGAGATAGCAGGGAGATCGTGGGTTTTTAAGGAGTAGTGGGCGGTGCCGCGGCGCCACTACGCCATAGCAGTTACTCCGCTCGCATCGAATTCGACGAAAATGGAACGTGTCCACATTGCACACGGACACACAAAAGTCTCCGTTGCTATAGAGGTACATATCGGAAATGGAGCCAGAATTAAGACCGTTGCCAATAATATGGGTAACGGAGTTAATACTTTCTCCGTTACCTATGTTGATGGGCCAGCCACGGACCAGGTCAGGTTTGTACGCACTGGCCGCGCGGAAAGCGTGATTCTCCGTCGCCTAACGCCTGCCGTTTCCATAGAGGGGTATCCGATGTGTCGTTCTGTACTAGTGTTGATTGCATCAAACGTCATGTCTTATTTAGCGTGACAATAATGGTGTCCCTTTCGGGTATCCGAAGGAAGTAGTCGAGGTGAATAATCAAGACCGGGATTTGCCAATCCACATAGCAGGATGGATACTCTGGGCCCCCTCGGTGAGATTACATCAATAAGCTTGCAAGCATGTGACTAGGTCACGGGGATGTAATATCACAGACGAGTAAAGATAGAATTGTCGAGTGACGAGATCAAGCTCGGTACTCGTGGTACAGGAGAACGAGGTGCCCCAGGGTGCGGTTTGGGGAGGGGCTGCCCTAGGTGGGACAAACGCAGCACCCCTTGGTGCGGCTGGGCATGTGGGGTTTAGTCCCACATGGCTTAGCCACCAAGGGTGACACCGCTCCCATCCCCTTTATATAGTGATGCCCCCTTGCCTTGGAAATTGTACCATCCTCTCTCTTTCTCTCATCCGTTTAGACGTGGCTCCGCAAATGGGGCTATGCACTATTGAGAGAGTTCTCTCCACCATACGCACACGGCCGTGCTGCTGGGCCCAAGTCTTCCTCTTCCGCTGCTTCGCCGGATCTGGAGCACGGAGGTCGTCGTCTACACCGTACATGTGTAGAGCTACGAGGTGCTACACATGTGGCACTGGAAGTACGTCTTCCTCCTCTACACGACGTTGATGTCGGCGCCACCATCGTCTTCACCGCCCGTCTTCGTCACGCGTCATGATCGAAACAGATCTTTTGATCGTCGACGCTTACGGTCTACAAGGGTATGTATACCGTTCCCTCCGTTACTTTATATCTGCATAGTAATAGATCCTGGCTATTTCGGTTATCGTTGTTAGGAAATTTTTTGTTTTCTGCATACGATCCCCTTCAATACATATTATCTAATTTATTCTTGCTCCAAAACACCTTTTGTTGCCCTCTGATCTCCAGCGGATATGTCCCGGAATGTTTCCGGTGCTCTTCTCTATTTTCTCTTGGGTGTCAGATCAAACCTAACCGTCGTCTCCCCTTAAGTGTGCCACCCTACGGTTTGGAATCACTCTAGACATGATCGATACTCATCTCCGATCAATGAATAACAGCGGGATCTGGAAACCCATGATAGTCCCTGTGCGTACACGAAAATCTTTATCGCTTGAACCTTAAAGGTCGAGTATCACTCCCTTTGCCTGACGATACATAGTTTGTCTGTGATTTGATCTTCGGTATCTTCATACCTAGTTTGATCTCGTTACCAAAAAACACATTTACTCGTTCCCGTGATATTACATCCTCGTGACCTAGTCACATGCTTGCAAGCTCGTTGATGCATTCTCACCGAGTGGGCCCAGAATATCTATCCGTCATGTGGACTGGCTAATCCGCTCTTGATGCATATGCCTCAACCTATTCCGTCAGAAACCTGATAGAGACACCTTTATGGTCAGCCTGTTATGGTGTGTGACGGTTGATGCAGTCAAGGCAACCTCCAGAGATAGTGATTAAATATGATCTCACCGTTGAAGCTTTGGGTACTGCGTTTTTCATGTTATCACAATGCTGAATATTGTGACTAGATCACATTGCGATACATACATTGGGTGTGTGTGTCCATCACATCATTCATCTAATGATATGATTCCATTATCAATTGCATAAATATATGTCCATGATCAGGAAACCTTGATCATCTGTTGATCTCAATGGACTAGTTAAATAGAGGTTACTAGGGACCTAGTTTGTTTACAATACCGCAAGTGCATCAACGTTTCCAGTTGCCACAGTTATAGCATGGCACGAAACTAATTATGAACATATATGAGATGTACCAATAATACATTTATTATTTTCCTCTAGGGCATATTTCATTTAAGATCATCACCGCACGGCTTCTACACCACCATGCCTGCCTCCAGAGTGACGCGTGAGTAGTTCATCGTTGGACTACGGGTCGGGTCCATAGCAGTAGCTAGATGATTGTCTCTTCTCCTTATGTTACCATGTTTAGATCATGTGAGATCATCTTTATGTAATGCTACATGTTGTGTTTGTTGCGATCCTATGAGAAGTTATGATCAGGTTTGTTCATCTTTTATAGGAAAAAGTCCATTTTAAGCCTTGAATTCATAGAGGTTGGGCAAATTGAACCCTGAAGTCAAAATCCCTGTCGTTTGCACCCTGAAGTATGAAATCCCGATCTAAAATAAACCTTGGACCTGTTTTTCAGAATAACAAATTAAATTCGAAAATTTCTACTTTCGCTGACTATACTGGCCCACATGTCATATTCATCTTCTTCGCTTAGACCGGAGTGCGAGATTGCTCAAACAGATGTGCCGTGGAGCAACAAATCGACCAAGAAACTCTGCTGAGACAAAGCAAATCGACGCAATCGGCTGGCCGGCGGCGCCAGTGACCGCACCTGCGGTGTCACTCGACAGCCTGCTGGCAGCATGCACGCACGCAGCTGCACACCACCAGCTCGCATGCGGGCAAGGCAGTCATGCATGTGCCCCGCTGCAGCGCACCGGTCGAGCCAGCATGCGGCCACCAAGCTTGTGTGCGGGGAGCATAGGCATGTGGATGCTAGCTCAGATACATCCGGCTGTGTGTGCGTCTGTGTGTGCGGTCGGCGTGGAAGCTTTCACAGCCGCAGTTCCTGCTCTACATGTCCCTATTCCTTGCCTCGTTGGACAGCGCCGCCGTCCAGACGCCCCTCATCCCCCGTTGATTCCCTCCACCAGAAGCACCCCCAAAAAATTCTCCAATCTACAATCAAAGATCTGGGTGCCTCGGTAGCGGCCCTCCATGGTTGAGTTGCGGAAGTTTGGCGCCCATGATACCTTGTCACCGATTCCAATCCCCCACCGCCGAGTGCGTCATGGTGGCTCAGAACTGCCATGGTTGTCGGCAAGCTCGCCGACAGCAGCTCAACCGTGGCGCTCGCGACATTTCCTGTGTTTTTTTTAGATGGGGTAGAGTTGGATAATGATAGGAGAAGAATATAACAGGTGGATCCGATAGTCAGTCAGACATGGGAATTCCCGGCCGGGATCCGGGTGTGCCAAACAGGTGTTGGGTCCAATTTAGATCGGGAATCAATAGTTCAGGGTGCAAATGACAGGGATTTCGACTTCGAGGTTTGATTTGTCCAACCTCTATAAGTTAAAGGTTTAGAATGGCCTTTTTCCTCTTTTATATCTATGTTTTATTTATAATCTTGCATGCTCTCCGATCCATGTGGTTACTTTGGCCAAGTAGTAATTGTATCTCCAAGAGGGAGTATTTATACTAGATAGTAGTTTCATGTCTCCACGAGCCTGGGCTCGAGTTGATAGAAATGACTAAGGCCTTGGATGTGTTGTTGCTACTAGAGGTAAAACAACAGTGTTTACTACTAAATGTTGTAACTATTGCTTATATTATGCACTTTGCTTATTGCAATAATCTGTTGCTTGCAACTTAACACTTCTGGGTGACATGCTGGATAGCAATCCCATGATAGATTATCAGTCATAGATGCAGTTGGTAACGGTCTATGTACTTTGATGTAATGAACAATTAAATATTATAATAAACTTTTTCTTGTCATAATAGCATTGTCATGCCATCAAAAGTTGCCAATTGCTAGCTGTAATTTGTGTAACCAACATGTGTTCTATCTTTCTACGGAGAGACAACACTAGTGAAACTATGGCCCACAGTCCATTTTCCTCTTATTGCTTACAACTGTTTCTATTACCACTACTAGAAAATATGCCATCTGTGGCGCACCAAAAACGCTTTCTGTGGCGCATGGAGGATGCGCCACAGTTAGCTCGCCACTAAAATATATTTCTGTGGCATCCCTGGGTGCGCCACAGAAATCCCAGGTTTCTGTGGCGCACCACTCAGGGTGCGGCACAGAACTATTTCAGTGGCACATCCATCTGGCGTGCGCCACAGAAAAAAAATACATGCGCCACAGAATAATTTACAGATATTCTGGAATTGCTGTTGCCTGCTGTATAAATACAGGTATATTACACAAAATACAGGTATATATACAGGATTTATACAGATATAATAGAAAAAATAATATATTTCACACGGTATATGAAAACAGACACATTACATGTCATCACATTACTTAAAGCCCGAGATACATAAATATAGTGACAAGTGCCAAATTAATTGTACAAAAGTTCATCTCATGTCACATAAGTCATAGTACAAATAAGGCTGAGAAGCCAGATTCAGCGTGGGGCGCAGGAGCCGACGATGATAAGTGGGACCTAGTGATCCCTTAATGTCTAAGCAATCATTAGGGCCCACGTATCACGCCGGCTCCTGGTAGGGTCGCTACTGCATGGGGTCTCTTGCTGGGTCGCTAACGGAGACGACGTCTACCTCCACTGGTAGGATTGAGCCTTCTTCTTGATCGGCTCCGGGAACGGTTTATAACAGTCTTTCGTCATCCACATCCTCATGTCATTTTGCCTGTCTAGGCGTTCTTCGATCTACCACTTAGACAACCCTGGAGATCGATTGGGATATGTAACACCCTGAAATTTGGCTCTTAAAAAATTTCCTCAAAATTTTTTCCATCAACTTTGGATTTAATTTTTCCTCGGTTTGACGGTCCTTCAATTTGCAATCTTTCACAAATCCTTAGCCAAGCATGGGATCTTATGTTTTGGATTCTCTCCCACTTGGTGCACTTGCCACTTGACCATTTACCCAAAAATCTTTTCTTAATATTTTCTTTTATCTTATAAACCAAAATCCTTTTATTGGAGCTTTACAAAGGAAGTATATTAAAGATCTTCTAAAAAATTCTACAAAAATTAGGGGATGATCCCTAGGCTGTATGTAGCCTATTTATGCAAAAATATTTGGTACCTTGTTAAGAAAATATTTGATATTTTCTCTGTTCAAGTTTCGGCCCTAAAACTCAAATGTTTTCAAAAACCATTCAAATGATTTTTGTAGTGGGAGGAGAGTACCTAGATGCAAGCACTAGGTGTGTCTACATCTCTGGACAAAGTCTTGATCAAATCAAAAATCGTTTGCTTCTCCAAACAACCAACTTCCAATTTGACCGGTACTGTTTTTCAAAACTTCTAGTCACACCAACTTTCGAATTTGCAAAAACTCTAGTCAGAAAAGTTGAAGAGTTTTGAATTTGACGTGCAGTGGTGAAAACGTCATTGCGTTTGGAGCTCTGAGCTGAGAGAAACGTGCCGATGAATTTCCTGGCGCGCACTGTGCGGTGGTCACCGCCGGCGTGGGCGTGCCAGGCGGCGCCGCCCATTTCTGGTCGCCGGAGAAACGCGCTCCCTCGCATCCCCGCAGGCCTCCCGCACCCCTCACCCTTCTCTCCACCTCCCTGCACCACTACTAGGAAACTAGCTATAGGTGGATCCCCTTTCTGTGGCGCACCTTTTTGCGGTGCGCCACAGAAATTTATCAGTGACGCATAAAATATCCATGCGCCACTGAATATGGCATTTCTGTGGCGCACTCCGTCCCATGCGCCACAGAAATATCATGGGTCCCACCACCCACGTTTGTTTTCGAGGCCCACCACACATTTCTGTGGCGCATGGTTCTGCATGCGCCACAGAAACATGAATTTCTGTGGCGCATCTGTCCCCATGCGCCACAGAAATATGAGTTTATTGTGGCGCATGGGCCTGTGTGCGCCACAGAAATGCTGGTTCTGTGGCGCACCTAGTCTTATGCGCCACAGAAACCTTAATCTGTTCAAACACTTCAGTTCCCACGCTGGTCTTTGATCACACGGGGAATGAAGAACCCTTAATGGATTTGGGAACCTGAAACAAAGGGGCGTCGGATTAATTCAGTTTTGGAAGTTGAAACAAATCTTAATGAAGAACCCTTTCAACTCTCTCTTGCTAGCTATATAAGAGAGCTAATGGTGTCATTTGGCAAATGCACCATCTCCCTCTCTCTCTAATCTTCTCTAAAATCCTCTCTCGAATCGCTGCCGCGCGCCATGGAGCCACCTCTACGCGAGGAGTACGAGTACAAGGACATCTCCGTCGACATGGACTTCAAGGTCGTGGTCACTCACCGCGGATCAACCGTGGAGAGTTGGATCGGCGACGTCAAGAGGCGCTACCTCGACGCCGCACCGATGAAGATCGTGGGCCTCGACTGCGAGTTCACTGACGCCACACCCGAGGAGAGGCAGTGTGCCGCCGTCCTGCAACTCTCCGTGGCGACCGACACGTTGGTGTTCCATATTTGCCACGCTGATCGGGTGGCGCAGGCCCTCAAGGATTTCTTGACGGACGAAACCATCAAATTCTGCGGCGCGGCTATCAACAATGATCAGCGTATGCTGGCGCCTTATGGAATTCATATTCCATTCGCCGTCGACCTCCAGCGGGCCGTTCACCCTAACCCAACATTCCCTGATCTTCCGAGTCTCTATGCTCTAGCCAATTTTTTTATTGGCACAACGCTTGAGAAGAAGAAGAAGATTAACAAGAAGAAGAAGAAGGAGGACGAGAAGAAGAAGGAGGAAGAAGAGGATCTCACATCAGGTTGGGGCAAGTTTCCATTGAGCTTTTATCGCATCAAGTATGCCGCTCTGGACGCTCGCCTAGGATACGAGATTGCTAGGAGGTGTCTCAATGTGTCGATCTAGATCGTCTCAACAATAATTGTCATTTGTGAGACGTTTGATTGAAATTAAAAGTTATGTGATCTTTGGATTTATTTAGCCCTTGTTTTCCTTTTATATTGTTAATTATCTCTGGTCCGTACTAATATTCAGCAATAGCAAGTTTGTGCACGTATCAAAAGTATTTTTTTTTATTATAAAGTGTTCTACACATTCTAAGGATTTAAATGACTACAAATTTGTTGAATTTGGCCAAGTGGATCAAAAGTTATGGAATTTGAAATATTATCCTTGAATGTGGAAAGTTTTGTCAGATTCAAAAATTTGCAAAAGATAAAAGTTAATGCATTTTTGAATTCAAAATGGCAAAATGGTTAATAGTTTGTATATCATGAATAAAATATGTGTGGTATACTAACAATTGTGTGTATATTCTTTTCTTTAAAATGTGTGTATGTTCTTTTGTTTAAATATAACCAAATTGTTTTTTTTAAGAATAACAAATGTGTTTGTGTTATTTATTTAAATTTAATCAAAAAGATTTTTTTTTAAAGAAAAAAAAAAATGGGACAGCCAGGATTCGAACCTGGCTGCCCAAGTACCAAGGTTCTGAAGCAAACCACTAGAGTATGTGTGTGTTGTTGTCATAGAGCCAATTTTGTGTTTGTGTTTTGTAAATTTAACGAAATGTGTTTGTGTTTTGTACATTCTTTTTTTATAAAATTCTTTCTTTAAATATAACCAATTTTTTTAAAAAATTTAACCAAATGTGTGTGTTCTTTATGTTTTAAATATAACTAAAAATATTTTTTTTAAAAGAATAACAAATGTATGTAGTGTTGTTTATTTAAATTTAACCAAAAAAATTACAAAAATATTTGAGACAGCTAGGATTCGAACCTGGCTACCCCCAGGTTTCAGGTTCAGTGGCTAACCACTGGGATATGTTGATTTTGTTGTCATATAACAGCAGCGCGCGTTTTTTAAGTTTCAAGCGTTACAATTCTGTGGCGCACCTAGGCTGGGATGCGCCACAGAATTATTCTTCGGCCACTTACATGTGGGTCCTCCCCACGCCGGCCTCTCTCTACCCAATCCCCAACTCCTCTCGACACAGAGCTAGCGCGCAACGCTCGCGACATCACCGCGCCCCCAACTCGCCGCCGGCGACCTCCCTGCGCCCCACCCAACCTTGCACGCGCCCCGCCCCAACTCGTCGCCGTCGATCGACCTCCCCTGCGCCCCGCCCCCGCCCAACCCTCCCTCCGAGCAAATGAGCAACCGCCCAACCCGCCCCGCCCCGCCCCGCCTCGGCCTCAAGCCGCCGCCGACGAAGAAGACCACCAGCACCGCCCTGGGACCCGCCACAAGCCGCCGAGGACCTCCACTCGCTCCCCTCGCCGAGGTGCTGCCCCTTCCTCCCTCCCCTCCCTCTCCTACCATGGTTGCACCTTAGGTGCTTGATGAAATGACCAAATCAACAAAAAATAAAAATTTTGACAGTAGGTTAGTTACTTGTTTTAGTTAGGTTAGTTGTTAGTTTAGTTTAGTTGCTAGGTTAGTTTTTAGGTTAGTTGCTAGGTTAGTGTCGCTAGGTTAGTTGCTAGGTTAGTTTAAAATTTTGCTAAGTTAGTTGCTTGCTTATGTTAGTTGCTAGGTCACTAGATTAATTTTATTTTATTCTCTGCAATTGCTAAGTAATGCATTATTTTGCCGTATGCAGGAAATTTAGAAGAACCTCCACGTTCTTTCAGGTGAGATGTCGATGTGGTGATGCCACGTATGTGTGTGAGATATTGTGGATGTGTGTGGATGTGGATGTGGGTGATACTCCATATGTTGTTTGTTGCCGGCTGGAGATGCCGGCCGAAGATGTGTGGATGTGTCAAATGGTTGCAGGTACCCTGAGAGGCCCTTGAGTTTGCCGGAACGTCGATTAACTTCCGTTCCGGCAAATTCGGGTACTCCATATGTCCCTTTTTTAGCAAAGGTCATGCCGAAATTTTTCGTGAATTTTGGCATGACTTTCCTAAGAATAGGACATATGATTTGTGAAATGTCTGCAGGTACCCATGAGGCCCTTGAGTTTGCCGGAACGTCGATTAATTTCCGTTCCGGCAAATTCGGGTACTCCATATGTCCCTTTTTTAGCAAAGGTCATGCCAAATTTTTTCGTGAATTTTGGCATGACTCTGCTAAAAATATGACATATAGTTGTGTAGCTTAGATTGTAGATAATTTTAGTTGTGAGAGTTCCTTATTTACTTACAAATTGTGTTTTTAGTTTATTGTTCTCGGCGACGATGTCACTGTTGGACCAGAGTGGCGATGTCCGCGACTGGACTCCGCCGGGCTGGCACTGGGAGGTGCAACCTTCCGGGACGCGTATCTTGGTGAGGGATCCGGGTGACGTCGTCAACCCGGATCTTCTTTGGTGGCGGTCGCGTGGGCCATGCTCGGTACAGAGGGAGCCGGCCACCGAGGAGGTGGTACGTTGCCGTATCAGGGAGGAGGACGAGCACGTCCGTCGCTACATGTATTAGTTGGATAGGCGGTACAACAATGGATGGTCGTTTCTTCAGAGGGTTCCTTATCACGTGAACTATGTCCCTGTGAGGGTTCCTTATCTTTGGATGTGCAGCGCCCGCGGCTCAGCACCCCGCGGCTCAGGACCCGGTCGAAGTTAGTTTGAGAGTTTCATGCATGGGAGAGATATATGTATTAGTGATATTATTCGCGATGTATTAGGGTTAAATAAACATGGACCAAATTATTCATGTGATCAAGATGTATTAGTTATATTATGTAATTTCCACATTGTGTAGTTTGTAGTATATAGTTGTGTAGTTTTTTGATTCTAATGAATTTGTTTTTAATATGTTTTAGTTTCACGAATGGCCGGGTTTAAGGGTGTGAGGGAGTCCTATAGGAAGAAGCTTCGTCGGTACGTGTATGGATGTCAGATCCATATCAACAAGAGGAAGCACTGGGCTGGGCAGTTTGATACACCGGAGGAGGCGGCGCGCGCCTATGATTATTTCGCCGTACACGAGTACGGTGATAAAAAGAAAGATAAGGATCTGAACTACCTACCGGATCGCCACCGTGTGGATGAGTTCAAACCGGAGGGGATCAGAGAGGTGGAAATGGCCATGGAGAAGGAGCACCGGCAGGCTGAAGCGCAGATCGCACGTCGCAACGCACGCCCCCAGGACGACCCGTATGTGAGGCGTCTCCTGCAGAACGAGCCAAACTTGATGTCCTACCAGCAGTTCGGCGCTAGTCCTTTTGACGGTGCTGGTCCTTCGTACGCCACCGGTCCTTCCCACGGCGCCGGTCCTACTGACGACGACATCACTTCTGTTGGGATCTGGGCGGAGGAGGAGGAGCAGCAGGACGAGGAGGACTGGGAGAAGGACTGGGATTCCGACTCTGAGCAGCGGCGGCAGAAGCAGCAGTAGGAGCGGCACCAGGAGTGGAAGGAGCAGCAGCGGCGGCGGCACCAGAAGTGGCTGGAGTCAGAGCAGCAGCTACTGCAGATGTTCGGGCCGCCGAACCCCGATGCTTATCACCAGAGCGACCCTAGGCACTGGGTCGAGGTGAATAGGCGGGACGGCGTACCTCCGTTCCGCACTTCTTCGGGTCAGCCGTGGGGGAGCAAGGACACTGATGACCCCGCAGATCCGATGTTCTGGGCCAAGATGAATAGTCCTGACGACCCATAGAGTGACTTGTCCACTTCTTTCCGTACTATGTTTTATGTAGACTGATGTTTCCACTGTACTTGGTTAAGACTAATGTTTTATTTTCATGCATCACATGGTTGACTTGTCCACTTATCTATGTAGACTGATATTTCCACTGTACTTGGTTAAGACTAATGTTTTATTTTCATGCATCACATGGTTGACTTGTCCACTTATGTTGACTTCCATGTGTTTGTTTGTGCTCCGACCATCGTGTCGTGGAGATGCCGGCCGGAGATGTGTATTTTTTTTCTTATATTTGGTGTACTAACTTCGACGTTTTTTTTCTTATAGTTGGGAACATGGCTGACAATAACGAGGCCGGGGGTTCTCGAACAAGAGGCGAGGAACCGATAGAGGAAAATAGTGTGATTCAGACGGTCATCGCAGAGGCAGTGACAAAGACGTTCACGTCGCTCTTTCCTACCGTCTGTGAGGGTGTCAAGGTTTGGATTGAGGGAGGGAAAAAAGGGCCTCCCCCAGTGATCAGCTTCGGCTCCAACAAGTACCCAATCGATGTGGGTACAGAAGATGCACCCCCAGCATCCCCAGAGGTAAAGAAGAAGAAGCACAGGAAGAGAAGTAGGCCAGCTTCTAAGACGACTATCCGGGGGTATGAAGACATGGTACCACCCCATAAGGATGGCGTGACCCGAGTTCATGAAGCTGGTCAACCGATCCTGTCTCGGGACCTGCTCCGCCTCGCAGGCGGATGCATGCTTCCTTTGCAAAATGCTATCTTGAAGCTAGAGGACAACCTTCTTAAAGAAGAGGATCCAAATTACCCGGTGTTCACTGTCAAGGTGCCAAACGACTTGGCCGACTTCGTCCATGAAGCCCCCGCGGATCTGTTCTTCATATCGTACGAGGACGTCTTCAAGCTGTTTCACTATAGACGGCTGGACTATAACTTGGTCCGCCTATACGCGCTCAACCAGGCGATGAGGATCAGGAGAGATAATACCCCGTACGTCAAGGTAGTGGATCCCTACTACATGCGCGACAGCCAGCTGGTGCAAGGATCAACGACACGGGCCATGGCCACGGAGTTCCTCCGGAGAATCATGCTGAACAACCAGGATAAGAACAGCCTTCTTCTGCCTTTCTTTTCCGAGTAAGTACACATCCGGTCGCCGCCGTCATATCTTATGCTTTCTTATAGATTTCTTCTGTTGTTGATCCTTTCCAACATTCCGTTTCAATTGTGTTGAGCAGGGACGAGTACTGCATACTCATCGTCGTAAGCCCGAGGTGGTCCATTGCCTGTTATTTCGACTCGGGGAGTCTTAAAGACTACACCAGAATAAAGGGTGTTCTCGATGAGGCTCTCGAGGGCTATGCCCAAATGGGAGGCCACTTCCACAAAGATAAGAATGGAGAATATTTCACGAAGGACAACAAACACGGTTTTCGGCATGGGACCGGGTTCCATTGCATCAAGCATGCGCCTGGCAGCGTGAAGGATGCCTTCTACGTCCTCCATCACATGAAAGGGTTTGTCCGGGATGCAGAGCAAACGAGGTGGCCAACGAGTCTCCAAGATTGGAGCAAATTTAGTGGGGATATCACCGACGCTGACCTTAGAGAAGACTTCCATCGCATCCAGATGCAGTTATCGCAAATCATCTTGGAAGATGTCATGACAGAAGGGGGTCCTTACACAACGCCAGAGGTAGGATGTATTATAAAAGAAAGCCTTGCCTCACTCGATAGAAGTGCTTCTTTATTTTATTTATTATAGACTTATCCACTTAATTAGATGAATAAATCATACTCTATTTATATTATTAACCAAATATATTTTCCAATCCATCTCCAGGGTTGTCTAAGTGGGAGATCGAAGAACGCCTACACAGGCAAAATGACATGAGGACGTGGATGACGAAAGACTGCTATAAACCGTTCCCGGAGCCGATCAAGAAGAAGGCTCAATCCTACCAGTGGAGCTAGACGTGTTCTCCATCATCGCCGATGTTCTCGATTTGATCCTAGTGTAGGTGGTGAACACTTCATTTGTAACGTGTGACATGATCGATGAACTTTTGTATCATAACTTGTGTAAATATTCGGCACTTGTCACTATATTTATGTATCTCGGGCTCCAAGTAATGTGTCTGTTTTTATATACCGTGTCAAATATATTATTGTTTCTATTATATCTGTATAAATCCTGTATATATACCTGTATTTCCTGTAATATACCTGTACTGTATTTATACAGCAGGCAGCAGCAATTCCAGAATACCTGTAAATTATTCTGTGGCGCATGTATTTTGTTTTCTGTGGCGCATGCATTTCTGTGGCGCACGCCAGGTCAATGCGCCACTGAAATAGTTCTGTGGCGCACCCTGTGCAGTGCGCCACAGAAACCTGGGCTTTCTGTGGCGCACCCAGGTATGCGCCACAGAAAACACATTTTAGTGGCGAGCTAACTGTGGCGCATCCTCCATGCGCCACAGAAAGCATTTTTGGTGCGCCACTAATGGCCTGTTTCCTAGTAGTGCACCCACGCGTCGCCGGAGGAGCGCCGCACGGCGGCCGCGCATACGCCAGAGTGCTACATGACGTGCCGTCCAACCCTGTGCTCGCCGGGACCCCTCTGTCAGCCGCTCCACCACCGCAGTGCCTATCCACCACCCTCTCCTGTGTCGCGTGCATTTCTGTGACAGCGGTTTCGCGATGCACCGGCCACCGCAGCCTCCACGCCATGCTCGACACCTCGCCGCGCCATTACTGCGGCCACCGCGCGGAAGAGCCTATAAGAGGCCACCCCAGCACCATTCCAGCCTCGCACGACCTCTCCCACTTCCATCATCGACCTCCACCGCAGCCTCGAGTCCAGGAGAGCAAATCCTCGCCGGAATCGGACCCACCTAGGCCGCACTGATCGCAGCACGATTCCCTCACCTCAGCCTCTCCCTCGTCGATTCCCTCCACCCAGAAACACCCCGGAGCACCACGATGCTGTTGCCGTGCTCGCCGGGGTGAACGGAGGCCGGAAACGTCGAGTTCGTCATCGACAGCACGCCACCGCCGCCGGAGAAGAAGACCTGGTGCTGCGCAGGCTCGCCGTGGTCCGCGAACGCCCGGACGGGCCGCGCCACCTCTCCCTGAGCCGCTCTACTTCCTCTCCCACCCCTCTACCACGCCCCAGCCGCCGCAAATCGACGCCGGTGAGTTCACCGGAGCGCCACCGTGTTCTTCTGTTTTTCCCGCGATTTGAAAAGAAAACGTTTTGGCCCCTTGAGTCACTGACCAGTGGGTCCCACTGTCAGGTTTTTAAACATTTTCGAACCATTTTCTGTTTTGGTTTTTCTGTTGAAAAAGGGCAGATTTTGAACCCAACATTGAAATGCAATATCTCACTCAAAAATCATAAGAAAAATATGAGACCAATTTTGTTGGCTTTGTTTGAATTTTCTCTTTCCATTGGAACCAGAATGGATTTATTTGGAATTTATTTTTTTGGCATTTATTTAAATGACCTAGGAGGGGTATTTGATGCATGTTTGTGTTGTTTTTGATAGATTCAAACCTCTCCGACGGAGTAGGAGTTGTTTCCGAACCCGAAGGCAAGCCGTTAACCCGATCTCAAGCTCGGTCGAACTTTAGAAAATTTCTTGACTGTCTGAATTGATATATGTTGCATCTCACCTGCCATGTTGCATTTTAAATATCGTTGCATCTATATATATATCTGTGGATCCCCGCAACACCCTTTTCCTTGTCGAACGAGAAGGCGCTGGTCGGCGGGTTCGCCGCCATAGTCTTCCGGTTGACGTTTCCTTTTCCTTGTCGAACGAGAAGGCACTGGTTAGCGGAATCGCTGCCGTAGTCTTCCGGTTGACGTTTCTTTTTGCTTGTCGAACGAGAAGGCGCTGGTCGACGGGTTCGCCGCCGTAGTCTTCCGGTTGACGTTTCTTTGTCGAACGAGAAGGCGCTAGTCGGCGGGTTCGCCGCCGTAGTCTTCCGGTTGACGTTTTATTCTTGCTATGCTTGGACTTTGGACATGCAGGTTGATATGATTTACTTGCTGCTGATATTATTATGTGGTTACCTTGTGTTGCTTGGATCATGTGGAAAACTGAAATGTAAAATTTGACTAAGAAGATAACCACCTCCCTCGACTAGATTGAGTCACATACTGCCACTCACCAAGCACCACCAGCACAACCATGCGTCGTTCATATGGGCGGACCATGGCCGAGTATTTTATCAGGCCTCCTTTGACGCCACCCATTTGGCAAGTCTAGTCGGTTACCTTTATGGTCGGGGCTAGTCTTGCGAAGGTTCTGGAGCTAGGCGTCGCTCATCTTTTGGGGGCGTGCCGGATTCACTTCGTCATAAGACTTGGTCCCTTTGGACGTGTCGGTGGCTACACAGGGAGTGTCTGGGTAGAATAAACAGTTGTGGAAGTGTGGGTTTGTGCTGTCGCCATGATCGTTTCTAGTACTTCGGTACCAGTGGTACAAACCTAGACTTCAGCGTGTGGATAAAAGTTGCAACCTCTCGAGAGTGTAAATCTAGAATCTAGCCTTGTCCCTAGGTTATGGGACGATGTTTGGGTCAAGTCACGCTATGAGTCAGTCTAGTCGAATATGGACAAAATAATTAAGATGAGACCCAACAATCACGGGAAATTTGAGAGTCCAGCCAGAGTTGGCTAAGGACTTGAGAACTGTGAAATAAGCCAGAGTTGGCTAGAGGCTTGGTAGCCTAGTTGTGGTTACGAGTTGTTGAGTGAGAAACGTGATCTCACTTGATAACATGAAAACACCCCTACTAAGGTAAGTAGGTAAGTTATGTCCAACCGTTAAGCTTGGACTTACCCTTGCGCCCGAACTCTAGCCATGATAGTTTCTGAATCATGCCATGCCATATAGATAGACCCTATTTGATTTTGGGCTAATGTCTTGCGAGTACTTCAAGTACTTACCTGGCTTTTCATGTGGCCAGACCCTGTTGCACCCGTCACCGAGTACCAGCTGTACGAGAACTAGGAACCTGTATCCCAGGCAGGACCCCGTAGATTAAGGCCCGCTGTTGCCACGCTGCTATCTACGTTTCCGCTACAATCTCCGCGAGAGGCTCGATGTTAGAAAAATAATGTACATACTGTTGTGTGCGCATGTTGTGCGAGCGCTGGAGCCTCACCCCGTGTTGTAATATTGTATCTATCCGAACTCGGAGCCATAAATATATATTTGGTTATGTCTTTGTTTACCAAGTGTCATATATCCAGTGTTTATGGGACTGGTATATGGGGTAGCTCGATCATCTGGATCGGGGTGCCACAGGATATATATTTGGTTAATAATATAAATAGAGTATGATTTATTCATCTAATTAAGTGGATAAGTCTATAATACATGTAGACCCTCTGAAGAAACGACCATGTATTATTGTACTGCCTATCCAAAGATAAGGAACCTTCACAGGGTCATAGCTCACGTGAGGAGGAACCCTCTGAAGAAACGACCATGTATTGTTGTACTGCCTATCCAACAAATACATGTAGCGACGGACGTGCTCATCCTCCTCCCTGATACGGCGACGTACCACCTCCTCGGGGGCCGGCTCCCTCTGCACCGAGCGTGGCCCACGTGACTGCCACCAAAGAAGATCCGGGTCCACGACGTCACCCGAATTCCTCACCAAGATACGCGTCCCGGAAGGTAGCACCTCCCAGTGCCAGCCCCGCGGAGTCCAGTCGCGGACATCGCCCCTCTGGTCCAACAGTGACATCGTCGCCGAGAACAATAAACTAAAAACACAATTTTTAAGTAGCAAGCAAATTTAAATAAGGAACCCTCACAACTAAAATTATCTACAATCTAAGCTACACAACTATATACTATAAACTAGACAACTAAATTATCAATTATCAAATTATGAGGGAGTCTTCTTCAATTCACGAAATTTTTTGGCATGACCTTTGCTAAAAAAGGGACATATGGAGTACCCGAATTTGCCGGAATGGAAGTTAATCGACGTTTCGGCAATCTCAAGGACCTCTCGGGGTACCTGCAAGCATTTCCGGCACGATGGTCGTGGTAGCCCAGATCAACACAAGCACACACAACTTCTCGATCGGGTACCAATAGCTCACCAAATGGCGTCTTCTTGAAATTGAAGCACACACAAGAACTTCTAGCACACACAAGAACCTCTGCAACTGTACAACAAAAAAAAAGGATCATGAACTTGAAGCAGAAACAAGAAAACGATCCGAGTCATACAAGTCATATTACATAAAAAACTGCATAAAATTAAATGTTTCCCGATGTTTCCCGATTTTCCCGATGTTCCCGTTCCCGTTGTTCCCGATTTTCCCGATGTTTCCGCTGTTCCCGATTTTTCCGATGTTCCCGATTATCCCGATGTTTCCGATGTTCCTGATGTTCCCGACTAACAACTAAAAATTTCAATCTAATTAACCTAGCAACTAGCAACTAACAACTAACAACTAAACTAACCTAACACTAACCTAGCAATATCCTAGAAACTAAACTAACCGAACACTAACCTAGCGGCGTATCCAGCGGCAGCGTGCGGCCGTTCTTGGCCGGAGTCCACCTTGCCGTCGTTGGGAATCGATGCGTACAGTGCCGGGGAAGGCTTGCACATGACGAATCGGTCCGGGGAGGCCCCGTATCGCAGGATATTTTCTGGCGGCAGAGGTGACGAGGTGTTGTCCAATAAAGGTCAGCGGCAGGTCACAGGCGAGTGGGAGGCCGGAGCTGTATGTGGGAGAGGATTACGGAGAGGTCGGGCTCGCTGGCGGCTCAAGGGAAGGAGCTCCGTTGCGGGAAAACCCGACGGAAGTTGGGTCGGGCTCGCTGGCGGCGCAAGGGGAGGAGCTCTGTTGTGGGAGGAACCCGAGGGAGGGCGACAGGAGTGGAGAGGATTCGGTCCTGGCGGAGCTCGAGGGGAACGAAGGGGAGAGAGGAGGCGCTACGGCCGCCGTCCAAGGGGAAGACGGAGATGGAGGATTCCCACTGGCGAGAACAGGCGCGGGTGGGGAGAGGAGGAGGAGGAGAAGATTACCGACGAGGGGGTAGAGGATCCGGGGAGTTGGGGCGGCCGGCGGCGGCGAGTCGAAGTATGGCGGCCGGCGGCGGTCGAGAGCGGTTGCGCGAGCGTGGTGGCGTCGAATGTGTGGTGGAGGACGATGCGTGGCGCTTAAACGGCTAAGTGCCCAAATTCTGTGGCGCATGAGACCAGGTGCGCCACGGAAACCAACATTTATGAGGCGCACCCAGGTCCATGCGCCACAGAAAGTTCATCCACCCAATCATTTGGGGCGGGGCCCACCTTAATTCTGTGGCGCATGGGCTCGGATGCGCCATAGAAATGCATGTTTCTATGGCGCATCCAGTCCCATGCGCCACAGAAATGGGTGGTGGGCCTCGAATTCAACTGTGGGTGGTGGGGCCCACGATATTTCGGTGGCGCATGGGACTGCATGCGCCACAGAAATGACATATTCAGTGGCGCACGGCCGTCCCATGCGCCACTAATATCTGTGGCGTGATAACCCACAAGTATAGGGGATCGCGTGTAGCCTTTTCGATAAGTAAGAGTGTCGAACCCAACGAGGAGCTAAAGGTAGGATAAGTAATCTCTCAAGTTCTATCAACCACTGATACAACTCTACGCACACTAAATGTTTACTTTATCTAGGAAATAATACTAGACTACAATACGGGTATGAAAGATAGCTTTCCGAGATAATAAATGCAAGAAAGTAAAAGTTAGTGCTGCAGCAATAAAGTACACTAAGTAACCATATACTAACAGTACCATGAGTGTGGAAAAGTGGTGGTAAATGTGGTGGCTTTGTCCAATATTAATGAGTGAAGATATCGGGTTCATTGTCTTCGATGCAGTTTTCAATGTGGGAGAGGCTAAATATACATGCACTCCACTACTCGGGATTACAAGTACTATATGATTAGATTGTTAGCAGGCATCGGCAAATACTAACAATGCATTAAGATTTTCCCAACCATAGCCTTAAGTTCAAGGTCCTCTTACTCCCATACGTGCAACTAATCGGTTCGCGTCCTTAGGTTTCTGTCACTCCGGCAGAACTACCCCCGCCTCGTTTGCACATACTACTAACGCTAAGATGTTGATCCATGCATGCACAAATATAATGGACATCAAAGGACAGTACCATATCAACATACAACTCTAATGAACCAAATACATTCAACCATTCAATCTAAGGACAAATAAACTACGAAAACATGACGCAGATCATAGGATAAATATTATAGCATCAAACACCATGTTTACATAGGACGGTACAGAGGTTTATGGGAGGATGAACCACTGAATACAAGGAGGAGATGGTGATGGAGATGACGGTGAAGACGGCGGAGAGGGCAGCGAGGAGCGCAGGGCGGCGGCAGCGGTGCCGGCGGCGCGGGGAACTCCTTCCCGCCGCCGGCATCATGGGGGAGCGCCGCCCCTTAGCCTCCCTCCTTCATGACTACTTGGGAGCCCTCCCCCATGGAGATGAGATCCATGGGGGAGGCAAAAACGTGGCTTTTGGTGGCTGCAATTCGTGGGTGGAGGAGTCCTCCACGAATTAGGTTTCCTCCCTTTTATATAGACTCTCGGATTTCCGTCATCCCCTCTTGAACTCCACTAAAACGGGCATATCTGGAGCATCTGGACTCGAATTGGGCCGAATTTTATATCTAGATTCATTAGCAGAAAATTCCCTGCAACTGTGGCGACTAGACTTTTTCCATTTGACGTAGTCTTCAGGTCCGAACGTGACGATCTTTGAAAGTAGTTTTCAGACAGATTTCTGAAAAGTCCCAATTTGACTCTAACAAGGTTTCCTCTTGTATTCTTGATAATTTCTACACATCAAAGAGTAAAACAAGAACATTGTGCACTTTTGCAACTATTAGTAGGTTAGTCCAAATAAATAATAAACTTAATATAAAAACAAGTGCTAAAAGCATAAAAATGGCATGAAACAATCAAAAATTATAGATACGTTTTGGACGTATCACGTCCTAACATAGAGATCTTTTGGTTATTAATCTCTCTTAAATCCACCAAGATACGAACTAAATCATAACACCTTAGTATTAAGATAAATCAGAGCATAGTATTAAGTTTCTTGACATGAAGTTAAAATAAGAACATGCTAGATCTAGTCATGGAGTTGTGGCAATGGTCACACCCACATCTCCAGTAGCAAGGTATTTTTGTTTATCCCTAGTGAGGTAACAAAGTAAGGTAAAGTGCCCAAGTGGATCGCGGAACTTTCTCTCACGTTCACCGCACTAGCCACCCCCCGTTACTCCATCTAATGCACACGTTCCCCCTCACACGCTCTCATATACATGCTTGATCAAAACAAGTAAACTAGAACGGGGTACATAATATGCATCTAGTTTCATAACTGAAATAAAACTATTGCAATCTCAAACATATATTAACTCCCAAATTGTTAGAAAAAGCGCGCGTGTTCAGGAAGCACGCTCCACGTCGCATGCACATCCAGCACGTAGAGGCTCGCTGACGCATCCCTGCTCTCCCGCGTGTGATCCCGCGTAAGTGCTCGTATAGCCACCACGTGGCGGTCAGGTGCGTTCGCTGGTTTCCTTCGTTGCCCTTTGCTGGTTTCTGTTCCTTTTCTTTTTCGATCCGAATACAAAATATGAAATATCTTTTAAACTGTGTGTCCAAATCACGATCTGTTTTTAGAGATGGATTAGTCACGTCGAGATATTTAAAATTAGATCCCATGTTGATATATTTCGACAAACTTTTTGTGTGCACTGCCCGGAGTGTGTAGTTTGCACTGCCTTTCTGTTTTTCTGGAGTGCAGTGCAATGCCTTCTATTTTGCGGTGCACTGCCTCGGATGAGCGGTGCACTGCCTAAGATGGGGCAATCCGCGATGCACTGCCTTAGATGGGCAGTGCACTGCCTATTTTTGCGGTGCACTGCCTCGGATGGGGCAGTGCACTGCCTTCTCTTTGTGATGCACTGCCTCGGTTGGAGCAGTGCACTGCCTTGTTTTTGTGGTGCACTGCCTCGGATGGAGCTGTCCGCGATGCACTGTCTTGGATGGGCAGTGCACTGCCTATTTTCGCGGTGCACTGCCTCGGATGGGGCTGTGCACTGCCTTCTCTTTGCGTTGCACTGTCTCGGATAGGGCGGTGCACTGCGTAAGATGAAGCAGTCCGTGGTGCATTGCCTTCTCTTTGCGATGCACTGGTTTAGATTGACAGTGCACTGCCTTCTTTTTACGGTGCACTGCCTTCTCTTTTACAGTCACTAACCCGACTGGGCAGCGAGGAGCGCAGGGCAGCGGCGGCGGTGCCGGCGGCGCGGGGAACTCCTTCCCCGCCGCCGTCATCATGGGGGAGCGCCGCCCCTTAGCCTCCCTCCTTCATGGCTTCTTGGGAGCCCTCCCCCATGGAGATGGGATCCACGGGGAGGTAAAAACGTGGCTTTTGGTGGCTGAAATTCGTGGGTGGAGGAGTCCTCCACGAATTAGGTTTCCTCCCTTTATATAGACTCTCGGATTTCCGTCATCCCCTCTTGGGCTCCGCGAAAACGGGCATATCTGGAGCATCTGGACTCGGATTGGGCCGAATTTTATATCTAAATTCATTAGCAGAAAATTCCCTGCAACTTTCGCGACTAGTCTTTTTCCATTTGACGTAGTCTTCAGGCCCGAACGTGATGATCTTTGAAAATAGTTTTCAGACAGATTTCTGGAAAGTCCCAATTTGACTCCAACAAGGTTTCCTCTTGTATTCTTGATAATTTCTACACATCAAAGAGTAAAACAAGAACATTGTGCACTTGTGCAACTATTAGTAGGTTAGTCCAAATAAATAATAAACTTAATATAAAAACAAGTGCACCACATGGGATGAAACAATCAAAAATTATAGATACGTTTTGGACGTATCATGGCGCACCACATGGGATGCGCCACTGATAAACTTCTGTGGCGCACCGCAAAAAGGTGCGCCACAGAATGTTGATCCACCTATAGCTAGTTTCCTAGTAGTGTACTTCCAATCATTACGTGCTCGCTGTTACTTTTTGTATTTACTATTATTTTCCACACCACACGTTTAATCTTTTTGATTTCAGCAAGTCAGGAAGATTGGCAACCTTTCTATTTTGTTGGGGCAAGGAGAGAGTTTGTATTTGTGTGCAGGTCCAAGTTAGCACAGGCACTCTTCTGGCGCCTTGGCTAACACAGTGTTGAAGTATTTCAAGTCCTACTGGTTCAATAAAACTTGTTTTTGATTTTGTAATCATGTGAAACTTGGTACTACGCTCATTCATACCTTTCTCTTGGGTTTTCCAAAGGGTGTGATCCACGCCAAGGGTTATATTTGTAAAAAAATCCACAACTACCAAATTACGCCACCGTCATTGCGCGACCAGATACGCTTCTCCTCCTGTTCACGTCATGGCGTGCTGTCCCTGTGATCCTCCCTTGGACGGAAGACAACAATCACACGCGCGCAGACGAATGACGGTGCCATGCGCGTGCCGCTCCCGTGGTTCTCGAGGGGCAAACGGCTCGTCGGGTCATACAATGGCGGCTGGATCGCTGCCATGTCACTAGAAGAAAACGGGCCTACAGTCCCGGTTTGTAAGGGGCTTTAGTCCCGGTTGCCCAACCGGGACTGCCAAACTGGGACTATATTTGTAAAAAAATCCACAACTACCAAATTACGCCACCGTCATTGCGCGACCAGATACGCTTCTCCTCCTGTTCACGTCATGGCGTGCTGTCCCGGTGATCCTCCCTTGGACGGAAGACACCAATCACACGCGCGCAGACGAATGACGGTGCCATGCGCGTGCCGCTCCCGTGGTTCTCGAGGGGCAAACGGCTCGTCGGGTCATACAATGGCGGCTGGATCGCTGCCATGTCACTAGAAGAAAACGGGCCTACAGTCCCGGTTTGTAAGGGGCTTTAGTCCCGGTTGCCCAACCGGGACTGCCAAACTGGGACTAAAGCCCCCCCCCCCCCAGTCCCGGTTTGCCACGAATTGGGAATAAAGGCCCTCCACGTGGCCATGGCCGAGCTCGTGGGGTGGAGGACCTTTAGTCCCAGTTCGTATTACGAACAGGGACTAAAGGTTTCTGCTTTTTTTTCTTTTCAATTTATTTAGGGTTTAGGGGGTTAGAGTTTAGGAGGGGTTTAGGGTTTCAGATTTTATGTTTTCCATCGTATGGAGATCATGTCGATGCGCCAAAAACAAGTTTTCGTATACATAAAGTTCATACTACACACAGAGATCACGTTGATGCATATTCATACACATAATTTGTTATATATATATATATATCTATTTAATTACATGGAGATCCCTAAATTACATGGAGGCCTATTCTCGGACATGGTGTTCTCCTCTTTCAGGTATGACCTCCGCAAGTAAAAATCCCGCCAATTCCTCCGCAATTGATTTTACGCGGTCCTCTGGTAGGAGCGCGTTCCGCATCCTCGCCATCTTTAAAAGAAGGAGATCAGTATGAATATATGATTTGTTTGTATATATATCAAATCATCTTAAAAAAAATTATGACTACTATTTACATACTTCAATTTGTCTTTGATAAGGGTATTGAAACTAGAATTAAAGAGATGCGCAGACCTAGCTAGTACTATTTACCTAGTTCAGAACAAATTGCAACTCCGGTTTCCATTCACCGGGTTCATTCTTGAAGAACCGTTTCCAAACCCTGCCTAGCAAAGAAAATGAATAAAGGAGTTATTAATTACTTGATATCAGGAAATGAAGGAAAGAGGCCGATATAGTGCGATAATGATTGAAATTACTTCTGGTGCATATCCGTCAGGCTCTCGTATTGTTTATTATCTTTCCATAATGAGTCCATGACTTCAACGGTTCCTTCCTCAACTCTAATGATTAGCAAAATCCAATGGAAGCTGCGCACGTTTATATAGCCAGGCGTGCATAACTCATCAATTACACTTAACACCGAATAAGCAAAATAGAATGTGTAAAAGACAGTAACACTCACCTGAAGTTGTAAGAAAAAAGTATGTGTGTTTTGGTATTATGTTCCTTTAAAAACCGTAGCAAAAGTTTCTCCATGTCCTTGGGAAAGTATTGAATGGTATATTCATGAACGTTATTTGGGTCAATGAACCCTATGTCCCAGATTTCCTCTTTTTTGCATGCGAGAATCTTCATTCTCCAAAATAGCGTACAAAAGAATATAGTGAGGATAATTACAGGCAATGAACGAGCTGAGCTAAAGATTTAAATTACAGAAATAAATCACTTACAGACAATAGCAAGTGACGAGAGATTTGTCGAGGGCTTCTAGAGTGTATAGGTGAAAAAGTTCGGTAAATTCAATTTGCACCTGGTAATCTTGTAAGAAGTGCTCTTCCTTAACGTTCACCATGAGCATGGTTCGATGTTCCTTTCCGGCTTTCATGTACCAGTCATGCAATCTTCGCATTTGTGTTGTTAGATTCGAAACCTGCTCAGGTCTGACCAGAGACTGCCCGTGAACATATTTCCATGCTATCTCAGCAGTGGGGTAACCGCTGTCACCTATGACTTGAGGAGCAACACTGAGACCTGTACTGTCGTCCTTAACGGGAAACACCTTGAGCGGGGCGATCGATTGTTGTTCCTGTTCTCTGAGCTAGGGAACTTTTTTCCGGCTTTTCCCCAGTGAGCTATATGACTTCAGAATAGCGCGCTCATAGTCTGATGGCAACTTCAGTTCCGGGTCCGATAAGTTCTTGTAGAAGCGCTCAACGACCTCCGGAGCTAGTTTCTCCTTTGGCTCGGGCTTTATTCGGTGCAAGTTGTCTTTTGACATCGGCAGCCACGATCGCGTTATTTTCCTCAATAGTCATGTCGTAAGGTAACTTCTCAGGAGTCTTGTCTTTTGACTTCTTTCTACTTTTCTTCTTACTCGGAGATTAAGTGAGCTTCTGCTTATTTAGCAGCTCAGTGGGCGGAGACGGCTGACGCGGCGGAGATGCAGATGAACTCGTGCTGGGGTCCCTATCGGGGAGGGGTAGACTTTGCTAAAAGGCGGAGTCCGTGGAGGGGTGGAGTCTGCAATGACGATGTATTCCTTTTTCCATAGAATCATACCACCCCCTGACTTCTCCCAGTGTCGTCTCCCCGTCACCTCCAGCCATGTCAAGCTCCAGTGTCACAAATCCCATCAGAACTTCATCCACCCCGACAAGAGCATAGCTAGCTGGAATCTGATTGCCATGTAAGCGTGATGCAGGTTCATTAGGTAAAGCAAAGCCGACCGCCACCTTGAAGGATATGTTCTTCATTGTCTGATGTAGATCACACATTGTCTTCTCCGTGATATTATCCACGGGGTGGCGAGCCATCGGTACTTCATCCATCAGTGCATCATGTTCACCCAGGAGCGCCGTGGAACCCATGACTATGCGTTGCAGGATTTTCCGCTGAGATGGGACTTCATGACTATGCGTTGCAGGATCTTCTTGTTGCCACTCTGATGCCCTTTGCAACTTCATGACTATGCGTTGCAATTCCTCATGATTTGCTTCTAGCCGTTGGATCCGGTCTGCCTCCTGCTTCTTTTTTCTCTCACGGCTTCTATAATTGCTAGCGTACTCCGGAAACCCTTTCTTCCACGGAACACCAGGGCCATAGGCTTGTGTTCATCATTTGTGATCAGGATTCCCGAGGGCGAGTGTCAGCTCGTCGTTCTCTCTGTCGGGTTTGAATGAACATTTTCTATTGCTTGAACAAGGGCTTTGGTGACCTTTTGAATTTTTTCCTTATTTTTTTCCCTTGGAACAAGCTTCCCTGTCTCTGGGTCCAACGATGCCCCATGCCCGTGCAACCAGCGCTTGGACCTCTCGGGAAATCCCGCTGTTTCTGGAGTGACCCTTTTAGCAATTAGGTCGACGTCTCTTTTTTCCCACCTAGGCACAGCAGTCTTGTTGCCACCTGGCCCCAAAATATGGTGATATTCATTTTTCGCAGCATTTGCCTTATTTTTTCTGACCTTTCCACAGCTTCAGTCGATTCCTTGTACGCCTTAAATGCGTCCAATGATTTTTTTGCTTCTTGATTGCTTGATGAAACACACGTTCGTTGGGAGACCCAACACGGAAGGTATGTTGTAATCCAGTGATGACTCCCAAGTGCAAGAGATCAATCGTAGTACCTTTCGATTAGAAAAGGTTGTCGAACCCACGAGGAGCTGAAGATATTGGTTAGCAAGAATGATAAATAAAACAATGAAAGATGCAAGTGTTTTTGGGATTTTTGGTTGTATAGTTGCAAGAAAGTAAAAATGCTGAATATAAATGGTAGCAAGTGAAAGCTCTCAAAGAGAGAAAGCCCAATCCTCTATGTGGCAAGAGGACAAGCTCAAGTGATGTGTAACTTATATGTGGAAAACGTTCCCGAGGGTGGCATGGATATTGCTAGGCATAGAGATTTATTAAACAACACGTTGAATATCTTGTCAAGTTTTAATCTTCTTTGGACGGAGCCATTGTTAGGTATAGCTAAATAAATAAACTAAACCCCTTATGATGGATCATGTGGCCAAGTAAATGACTGCACAAGAATTATTAAGACATAAAGTCCCACCATAGCATTACACTCTAAGGTCCCCGATACTAATACCCTCATAATGCAACTTCATGACTCGGTCTCAGGTTTACATGTCCCCCCAAGTCTCCCTCAATTCATTACACTACGGTGTTCTCCTATGAGCCCATATAGGTGAAGTGTTGTGCAGTCGACGTTCGCACAACACCATCATAGAATCACATAAAAAGATAAAACTAGACAAAATACCAACACATGTCATATATAAATCATTGCCAATTCATCCTATGCCCTCAGGAACATACGGGAACTACTCACAACGTGCAAACATGATGATATTCAGTGGCATAAGTGGTACAACACAATCTGAAAATATAACTTCACCTCCAAATAATGACAAGTAC
Organism: Poa pratensis; assembly: GCA_947311845.1. Lineage (NCBI taxonomy): Eukaryota > Viridiplantae > Streptophyta > Magnoliopsida > Poales > Poaceae > Poa > Poa pratensis. The sequence continues at coordinate 51,491,580 of CAMZMU010000061.1, forward strand.
TCGATCACAAACATGAATAGAGCACAAGACAAGTATCTAGGGTATAGCAACTCTCAAACTACGAGGGGAACGGAGTGGATCACGGAGATGATGATGGAGATGGTGCTGGTCTTGGTGATGGTGATGATGTAGAGGCCTCCTCCCACGCCAAGGAGGAGAGGTGATGACGATGACGATGATTTCCCCCTCCTCCGGAGCTCCGGAGCAGCAGGATCTGACCCCCCTCGGAGGGAATCAGGAGTTTCGCCGCCGCCGCGGCCTCGGATGGACTTGGAAAAATTAGGGCGAGACGAAGGCGTGTTAAAAAGCCCCGAGCGAGGAAGTGCCCGAGGCTCCATTAGTGGGTCCCACGCGGCCAGATTCTTGGCCGCGTGGGCCCCCTCTTTTGGGCCTCGTGGCTCTCTTCCTTCGATCTTCTTCCCTATTGTTCTCCGATGAAAAACCAGCTGTGCAATTTTCCTTTTTCTTATTTGGGTCCCTGTAGCTCCTGAAACATTAAAAACAAGAAAAAGGAGGTTTTCTGCCTCCCAGAAATTAAATACCAAAAATAGGGACTTTGTATGAAAGTCCCATAAATCATCTAAAACATGTAAAAAATGATATAACAATGCCAATAACATTCTAATATGATAATATAGTTGTATAAATGATGATATAAAATGCACGTATCAACTCCCCCAAGCTTAAACCTTTACTCGTCCTCGAGTAAGTAAGGACATAGATCATTACATGCATCAATGGACTTATGGTTGATAAATAAATACGAGCATTGTATCATCATCATATTCAATTGCAATGAAAGATTAATGAACTAAAACTCATACACATGAGGGCAACATAAGTAGAAGCTCTAGCAATCACCCCTTACTTTTGAAAGCAAATAACCATTGTATGTTGGACAATTGAATCATACTCTTTTTCACATGCTTTTGCTCCTTATGGCAAGCATTATAATATTTTATACTTTGCTGAAATTTAAAGACAAGATAAACTCTCATTGGATAACAAGTTTAAAGAAGACAAATGAAAAGATAGATATAAGATTGTTTACAATCTTGCTTCACTAGTAACTAGTGCAAACTTTAGTCATGGATATTTCAATCAAGTTCCTATGCTCTATACAACCTTTATCTTACACTTTCCATGGCTAACTGAATTTTCAGGTGCCTTCCTTTTCATTCACTTTCCAAGAGCATAAGTATTGAAATATCCATGATTCATTAATTTGCTCAAAAGATACTAGATTCTAACAAGAGTGTTTCATATCCTTTTCATTAACCCTTCCTAACTTTTTATCCTACAAGACTATATCTCAACCTTAAACTATTAATTTTCAAGTCATATTGACTCATTCTCTTTACTTATTTTATAATGAGATAATTCTACAATTGTCCAACACACTCAAGTTAATTAAATTCAAGGCAAGATGTGACTGAAACTCTAAATATGCCACGCTCATTTGCATGAGTGTTACCCATAAATCTCCAAACAAGAGAATCATGGATGACACCATACTTTAATATTCATTGATAAACCACAAGATAGGGATACATGATAATGCTCCATGAGCTCACACACTCCTAAGAGAGATTGATAACTAAACGATAAAAGCAAAACACACCATGACTAGATAGATATGATAAACTAGTAAAGATAAAGGCTAGGTGAACTCCCCCAAGCTTGACGTTTTGCTAGAGGCTCTTTATTTCTCTTCCTTCTTGATCATAATAATTATCTTCAAGTTCTCCAACAATGCTCATCATAAGATTGTAGGCTTCCTCAAACTTGCTTGCAGCTTTTAGTTTCTCCATGAGATTCTTCTCCACCGTCTTCTTGCTAGGCTTCCACTCCGGGCTTGGTACTTTTACATTCGGGATCTTACGATCCCATTCACCAGGATAGTTCTCTTGGGTGGCACGCTGGAATTCCCTGTCAATAAGAGCAGAAACCACGTTTTTGCTAGCAAGTGCGTGCCTAGGAGCCTTCCCTCCTGTGCTCATGCGCGCCGTCTGCCTCTTGTTTCCAAGAGACACGTTCACCCTCACACCAGCAACGGAGATAGGAGAAGGTGGTGTTGTTGCAATAGGTGCGATGTCGACGAAGGGCTTGTATTCTTTCTCTTCCGCTTCCTCCTTCTCCATCTCCTCCTCGTCGGGCTTGTAGTCTTCATCATCCGAGTAGTCCTTCCTCTTCCTATTCCTCCTCCATATGGACGTGGGGCTGTTGCCCTCGAGTTCATCATCATCATCGTCCATGGAGGAGCATTGGAAGGAGTCTCCCGAAGACATAGCTAAAAACCTGACAGGCAGAAACAGCAAAAGCAAAGATCGCTCGAGAACGCTCGGTGCGAGATTAGATCAACGAAAAGGGGTATATATTGACGGTTTTTAGGTCAAGACGAAGCGTCGGAGACGAAAACGAGACGAAACGGGACTCCGAGGGGCAAAAGGAGTGGGCCCACGCGGCCAAAGAATCTAGCCGCGTGGGACCCCCTCTTTTCCTCCTCGGGCTCCGTTCCTTCCAAGTTTCTTGTCCCACACGTTAATTTCCATAAAAAATGACTCCCGTAAAAATTTACGCAATTCCGAGAAACTTTCCAACACAAAAGTTACCTATTATTGATTTTGGGTTTCTGAAACTGCAAAATTCTTCGCAATTACCTCCTCCGGTGTCTTTAAATTCAACTCCTCCACCTTTCCGATGAAGCTCCTTCCTGCAATATAATGTTTAAGGCGTTGTCCATTGACTACATGAGGTTTACCTTTCATATCACCGTGAAGACGGATAGCTCCTGAACGGTACACCTCCTGTATCACTAATGGTCCCTGCCACTTTGAAGCCAACTTCCCTGCAGAAAACTTGAAACGAGAGTTGTATAATAAAACTTGATCACCTACTTTGAATTCTTTTCTCTTAATTTTCTTGTCATGCCAAATCTTAACTTTCTCTTTAAACATTTGGCACTTTCATAAGCTTCATTTCTCCATTCATCTAGTAGGTTTAAATCAAGAATTCTCTTCTCTCCCGCAGTTTTAAAATCAAAGTTCAATTGTTTAATAGCCCATCTAGCTTTATGTTCTAATTCCACAGGTAAATGACAAGCTTTTCCATAAACCATTTTATAAGGAGACATTCCCATAGGATTTTTAAAAGCAGTTCTATAAGCCCACAATGCATCATTAATTTTAAGTGGCCAGTCAGACCTAGACTTATTCACTGTCTTTTCCAAAATGAGTTTAATTTCCCTATTACTTAATTCAACTTGTCCACTTGTTTGGGATGATAAGGAGATGCAATTCTATGGTTAACATCATATTTTGCCAATGTTTTCCTAAGAATACCATGTAAGAAATGAGAACCACCATCAGTAATTAAAAACCTAGGAACACCAAACCTGGGGAAAATGATGTCCTTGAGCATCTTCATTGCTGTGGCATGATCTGCACTTTTGGTTGGAATTGCTTCCACCCACTTTGTAACATAATCCACTGCAACCAAAATATGAGTATGCTTTGTCTTTGATGCTGGGAAAGGTCCCATAAAGTCAAAACCCCACACATCAAATGGCTCAAGTGGTAAAGAATAATTCATAGGCATTTCATTTCTCCTACCAATATTTCCAACTCTTTGACATTTATCACAAGATTTAACATATTCAGCACAATCCTTAAAAAAGTAGGCCAATAAAATCAGATTGTAATACGTTTGCACCTGTACGATCCCCTGCATGATGCCCTCCATAGGGACTGTCATGGCAATCTCTTATAATAGCCTGTTGTTCATACTCAGGTACACAACGTCTAATAATACCATCCACACTTTCCTTATTCTCCATAATGCTGCAGATCAGGAGGCCTTACATGCGGGAGCAAATACTCTGATGAATCTCGCCTCCTCCTTGGGCTCTGGAGGGGCTGCTACTGGAAACAGAAGATTGGGAAGACCTTGATGGAATACCAGTTGAATTCTGAAGACCCGAAGCTCTCCGTGTGCTGTTCATCTAGTTGCTTGTTTTGTTTTGTTCAGCTCCTACCGGTCTGTATATATTCTTTTCTGCAAACAAACGCAGTTGGATGTTTCCTAATCTCCCAGGTTGGTCACTCTTGTTAGTGAACCGGGAGATCTAGCCTTTTCTTCTTGCCCCTCCTCCATCTGTAGCTGTTTGATGGAGAGTGGCTTCTATCTACTCCCTCCGTTCGGAAAAGGATGTCACAAAATGGATGCATCTAGATATATTTTAGTGCTAGATATATCCATTTTCGTGACATCTTTTTCCGAACGGAGGGAGTAGCTTTTTCCTTTTCAAAACTTTGGACGCGCTTAGACGCTGATGATAATGAATTCGGCCCCGTGGGGGGTCGCGTTGGTATCATCAGTACAATTAGATATTCACTGTCATTCTTTCGGTTCTCAAACATTTCTCACGCGCGAATGAAGATGCCGCCGATCTGATGTGGCCATATGTACTGCCGTAAGCCAGTGGTTCGGACGGCGACGGCTGGGTGTCGTTTGTTGACCGGAGACGAGTATGCCATGAAAATTACACGAACGACATGTCGCTGCCGGTGACTTGTATTCACTGTTACAAGTCAGCTCGTGCCACTCAAACCACACAAACCCACGCACGGGACGCTTGACGTTATATGGTTGCCGCTTGTGGTGTCCGGCGGGCGCTACAGTTTTTCCTACTCAATCATCTCACTCCGGCACATGGCGACACCGGCATACGCGCACCTTGCCCGCGCCGTCGCGCTCCTGCTTCTGGCGACGACAGTGGCCGCCACGGTGCCCTCGGAGGCCGACGCCCTTCTGGCATGGAAGGCCAACCTGACCTTCGCGAGCGCGCTGTCCAGCTGGGCAAAACCCGCAGGGCTCTGCTCCTGGCGCGGCGTGTCCTGCGACGCTGACGGCCGCGTCGAGTCTCTCAGCCTCCGCAGCCTCGGCATCACGGGTACGCTCGACGCGCTCGACGCGGCGGCGTTCCCAGCGCTCAGCAAGTTCGACCTCAACAATAACGACTTCTTCGGCGACATCCCGGTGAGCCTCTCGCGCCTTCGCTCCCTCGCCTCCCTCGACCTCGGAAGCAACGGGTTTGAAGGCGCCATCCCGCCGCAGCTCGGCGACCTCTCATTGCAACAATCTGACCGGGGGCATCCCCGATTTCCTTGGGTCGATGTCCCAACTCAGAATTCTTGAACTCGGCAACAACCCGCTCGGTGGTCCGATTCCGGCAGCTCTTGGCCGGCTATTGATGCTACAACGCCTTGACATTAGAAGCGCCGGGTTGGTTTCCACTATTCCGCCGGCGTTGGTGGGGATGCACAGAATACGGGAGTTTGACATATCGTCGAACAATCGTACTGGCGAGATCCCACGTTTACTGTTCACGAGCTGGCCAGAGCTCATAGCATTCCAAGCGCAGGACAACTCCTTTACCGGGAAGATACCGCTGGATCTCGGCCACGCAACCAAGCTGAATATCTTGTATCTCTTCAGCAACAATCTTACAGGCCCTATCCCGGCCGAGATCGGCGAGCTAGTGAACCTTGGGGAGCTGGACTTGTCTGTGAACTGGCTGACGGGGCAAATACCTAACTCGATCCGCAACCTCACCCAGCTCACGAGGCTGGCGCTCTTCTTCAATGGGCTCACCAGCGTCATTCCCCCTGAGATCGGCAACATGAGTACATGACTTCATTGCAAGTCTTGGACGTCAGCGCCAACCGCTTGGAAGGTGAGCTGCCCGCCACCATCACTTCGCTGAGGAACCTCTATTACGTCGCTCTGTTCGACAACAATTTCAGCGGCACCATACCGCCGGATCTGGGCAACGGGCTGAGCTTGACAGATGCGACCTTTGGGAACAACAGCTTTTCCGGCGAGCTGCCGCAGAGCCTGTGTGACGGCCTGGCACTGCAGCACTTCACGGCGAACCAGAACAACTTCACAGGCACGCTGCCGCCGTGCCTCAAGAATTGCCTGGCGCTGATCCGGGTGCGTCTGGAAGGGAACCACTTCACCGGGGACATCTCGGAAGTTTTCGGTGTCCACCCCAGATTGGACTACTTGGATATATCGGGGAATGAGCTGACGGGAAAATTGTCCTCCTTTGATTGGTCAGGATGCACCGATCTTACAGTTCTAGCCATGAACAATAACCACATGTTTGGCAATGTTCAGGTGGGGATTCTCTCCCCCCGGTGACCGCTTCAAAAAAAAAAACATGTTTGGCAATGTCCCTGCGACCTTCTGTGAATCGGCCTCTCTCCAGTTACTCGATCTATCAAATAACCGGTTCACCGGGAGCTCCCAAGTTGCTGGTGGAATGTACGCACTCTGGTATTTATGGACGTATCGAACAATAGATTATCGGGTGAATTTCCTAGCACATCGACAAGTTTTGAACTTCCTCTGCAGTCACTCCATCTTGCTAACAATAACTTCTATGGACATTTCCCTTGGGTAATTGGGAGCTGTACAGTTCTCGTCACCCTGGATCTTGGGAACAACATGTTCTTCCGTGATATACCCTCTTGGATTGGATTAAGTGCTCCTCTTCTGAGACTTATGAGCCTCCCATCAAACGACTTCACCGGTGTCATTCCATCCGAGTTATCTCAGCTTTCTCATCTGCAGGTACTTGACCTGTCCAAAAACAGACTCACCGGATTCATCCCCGACACGTTCGGCAACTTATCATCCATGAAACAACCAAACCATATTGTTTCCAAATTACAGTCTTCTGAGAATCATCAGCTTGAGTTGGTCCAACTGGGCCGGATTTCCACTTTTTCGTGGAAGATGATTGTGCCCAAGCAAAATAAAGAGCCGCGCCGAGAGTCACCTATAGACAAAGTGAACATATTCTGGAAGGGCCGTGAACAAATATTGGAGAAAGCAATCGAGTTAATGACAGGTATGGATTTATCAAGCAATCTACTTACTGAGGAAATCCCTGAGGAGCTAACATACCTTCAATGTCTCCTATTCTTGAACTTATCGAGAAATGGTCTATCGCGGAGCATTCCAAAAGGAATTGGTAGTTTGGAGCTCTTAGAGTCCCTTGACTTATCATGGAATGAACTTTCAGGTACTATTCCTCCAAGCATTTCAAATTTGCAAGCCCTCGGCATGTTAAATCTGTCAAACAATCTCTTGAGGGGCAACATACCCGCTGGAAATCAGCTACAGACACTTGTAGACCCGTCAATTTACGGCAACAATCCCGGGCTCTGTGGCTCCCCCACTAGTAGAAATGGGGGCAACGGTGCGCCCCCTTTAGTACCGGTTGTTATAAAACCGGTACTAAAGGGGGCATTAGCACCGGTTGTTCTCGTGTGGCAGCTGCCGCAACCCTTTAGTACCGGTTGTTCTTCACAACCGGTACTAAAGAGGGTCCTTTAGTACCGGTTGTTAAGAACAACCGGAAAGGGTTGCGGCTGCTATAAACCTTGTGCCACCCGAGCCAGCTCCATTTTTAGCTCGAACTCAACTCCATTTTTCCTCTCTCTTTGCTCTCCCAAGCTCAAATTCACCCATTTTTTCTCCAACAACTTTCAAGATTGGTGGCACCTACATATATAAGGGTTAGCAACTTCATCTTCTCTTCCGGCATTTCAAGTTTAGCTCATTTTCGTGCAAGTTTAGCTAGTTTGATTTTTGTAGTGCTTGCAAGGTGTTTGATGAAATGCCTAAGTTAGGAGTTTAATTTATATGCATTTTGATCTCAAATTAAAGTATAATTTGTGGTTTTATATAGTGTCGTCCCGTCCCCTTCCTGACCGCCGTCGATCGCCCGCGCCGCTCCGTCACCGACACCACCTCGGTGAGAACTATGTATTACATTTGGGCAGTACTCTACTTTGGTTTTAAATGTGATGAACTTGTATTAATTAATTTGGTCACGTATCTCTATTCATTATTTAGCTGGTGTAATGGTTTTTGATATATTTATGTAATGCAGATGAGCCGAGAATGGATGTACGGTGATCGACGCTGTCCCGAGTTCATTGATGGCATGCATCGTTTTCTCGATGTGGTTAAGTTAAACAAGCTGAAGAATGGTTTTATGATTTGTCCATGTGATGAATGTCGGAATACGAGGAATTACCCGAGCGTAAGAACCATACACTCCCACTTGTTGCGACAAGGCTTCATGCCCAATTATTTTTGTTGGACCAAGCATGGAGAAAGAGGGGTTATAATGGAAGACCCTGAAGAAGAGGATGATGACAACTATCCTGTGTTCTCTGAACACGGTGATACTACAATGGGGGAAGACGAAGTTGAGCTCGAGGTCATTGTTGATGAGTCCGATGATGATGATCTTCGTCGGGTCATTCTTGATGAACAGATGAAGTGCGGAAGTGAAAACGAGTGGTCGAAGTTGGAGCGCATGTTAGAGGATCACAAAAAATTGTTGTACCCAAATTGTGAAGATGGCCAGAAAAAGCTGGGTACCACCCTGGAATTGCTGCAGTGGAAGGCAAAGAATGGAATATCTGACAAGGCATTTCAGGAGTTGCTACAAATATTTAAGAAGAGCCTTCCAAGGAATAATGAATTGCCGCACAATACATACGAAGCAAAGAAGATTGTCTGCCCTCTAGGATTAGAGGTGGAGAAGATACATGCATGCATCAATGACTGCATCCTCTACCGCGATGAGAAGTACGAGAATTTGAATGCATGCCCGATATGCGGTGCATTGCGGTATAAGATCGGGCGAGATGACCCAGGTGATGTTGAGGGTGAGCCGAGCCCCAGGAAGAGGGTTCCCGCGAAGGTGATGTGGTATGCTCCTATAATACCACGGTTGAAACGTTTGTTCCGAAACAAAGAGCATGCCAAGTTGTTGCGATGGCACAAAGAAGACCGTAAGGAAGACGAGATGCTGAGACACCCCGCAGATGGGTCGCAGTGGAGAAACATCGACAGTGAGTTCAAGATTTTGCAGCTGACGCAAGGAATTTAAGGTTTGGTCTAAGTACAGATGGCTTGAATCCGTTTGGGGAGCAGAGCAGCAGTCATAGCACCTGGCCCGTGACTCTATGTATCTATAACCTTCCTCCTTGGTTGTGCATGAAGCAAAAGTATATTATGATGTCAGTGCTTATCCAAGGCCCGAGGCAACCCGGCAACGACATTGATGTGTATCTGAGGCCATTAGTTGATGAACTTTTACAGTTGTGGTCTGACGAAGGCGTACGTGTGTGGGATGAGTACAAACAGGAGGAGTTTGGCCTACGAGCGTTGCTGTTTGTAACCATCAATGATTGGCCTGCTCTTAGTAACATTTCAGGACAGTCAAACAAGTGATACAATGCATGCACGCACTGTTTAGATAAGACTGACAGTATATATTTAGGTAACAAGAATGTGTACCTTGGTCATCGTCGATTTCTTCCAAACAGGCATCCCGTAAAAAAGCCAGACAAACATTTCAAAGGTGAGGCAGATAACCGAACGAAGCCTACACGCCCTGATGGTGATGTTATATATGGCACGGTCAAGGATTTGGAAGTAATATTTGGAAAGGGTCCTGGCAGTCTAAATGTTCCGAAAGACGCTGATGGACACGTACCCATGTGGAAGAAGTGCTCGATATTTTGGGATTTACCCTATTGGAAAATCCTAGAGGTTCGCTCTGCCATCGACGTGATGCACGTGACGAAAAATCTTTGCGTGAACCTGCTAAAGTTCTTAGGCGTGTATGGGAAGAAGAAAGTTACATCGGATGCACGGCAGGACCAGCAAAGTACGCACGAATGAGACAACCTGAATCCAGAGAAGTACCAAGGTACTGCCAGCTACGCTCTTACCAAAGAAGAGAAGGAGATCTTTTTTCAAGTCCTGAGCAGTATCAAGGTCCCGTCTGGCTACTCGTCGAATATAAATGGAATAATAAACATGGCAGAGAAAAAGTTCCAAAACCTGAAGTCTCATGACTGCCACGTGATTATGACACAATTACTTCCGGTTGCATTGAGGGGCTTCTACCGGAAAACGTTCGAGTACCCATTGTGAAGCTATGTGCATTCCTCAATGCAATTTCTCAGAAGATAATCGATCCAGCAACTCTACCAAGTTTACAGAAGGATGTGGTCCAATGTCTTGTCAGCTTCGAGTTGGTGTTTCCACCGTCCTTCTTCAATATTATGACGCACCTCATAGTTCACCTAGTCGAAGAGATTTCCATTCTCGGTCCTGTATTTCTACACAACATGTTCCCCTTTGAGAGGTTCATGGGAGTCTTAAAGAAATACGTTCATAACCGTGCTAGGCCAGAAGGAAGCATGTCCAAGGGCTATGGAACAGAGGAGGTCATTGAGTTTTGTGTTGACTTTATTCCTGATCTTAATCCGATCGGTGTTCCTCAATCGCGTCATGAGGGGAGACTGCGTGGAAAAGGCACGCTAGAAAAGAAAGCAACAAGAATTATGGACGGGCATTCTTTCACTCAAGCACAATACACAGTTCTACAAAATCCCAGATTGGTGGCTCCGTATATCGTGAAACACATGGATATTTTACGCTCCGAATACCCGGAGGAGACTAACTTCTGGATTAAAGGAAAACACGTGGAAACTTTCGGCAGTTGGTTGCGTACACATCTCATTAATAACACACTGTTGGAGATGAGTTATACTTGTTGGCCAAGTCACCATCTTCGACTATATTGACTTTCCAAGGGTACGAGATAAATGGGAATACATTTTACACGGAAACCCAAGATAAAAAGAGCAGTAACCAAAACAGTGGTGTCCGCTTTGATGCAACAAACGATGATGGGACAAAGGACACATATTATGGTTGCATACAGCAGATATGGGAACTTGACTATGGACCTTCTTTAAGATCCCTTTGTTTCAGTGCAAATGGGTCAACCTGTCAGGCGGGGTAGAGATAGACTGGCGGTACGGAATGACTACAGTGGATCTCAACAATCTTGGGTACGACACCGAGCCATTCGTCCTAGCCAATGATGTGGCTCAGGTTTTCTATGTGAAGGACATGTCTTCCAGACCGAAAAAAAGAAAAGATAAGCAAGCTGATACATCATACGATCAGCCAAAGCGCCACATAGTTCTTTCAGGGAAAAGAAACATCGTGGGAGTGGAGGACAAGACAGACATGTCAGAAGATTACAATAAGTTTCATGAAATTCTGCCCTTCAAAGTGAAAACTGACCCAAGCATCCTGTTAAATGATGAAGATTGTCCATGGCTACGGCGCAATCAGAAGAAAGGGGCACACACGAAGAAAAAAGTGAACACTAGATAGGGATGTTGTTGGTGATGTGTAATAATGTATTAAACCTTTATGTGGTGAAAACCATAATACATAGCTCGGGTGCATTTTTATTTAACCATAATACATCACGAATAATGTCACTAACTTTTGCCGGGTCCTAAGCCACGGGGTCCTGAGCGACCGGCGCTGCTCACCCAAAGAGCAGGAACCATCACAGGGGAAATACTCACGTGAGAAGGATCCCTATGAAGAACCATCCATCCACTGTTATACACCGCTGGCGTATCCAACTTAAACACATAGCGATTGACGTGCTCGTCCTCCTCCCTGATACGGCGACGTACCACCTCCTCGGGGGCCGGCTCCCTCTGGAACGAGAGCGGCCCACGCGACTTCCACCAAACAAGATCCGGGTCGACGATGTCACCCGGATTCCTCACCAAGCGACGCGTCCCGGATTCCTCCCAGTGCCAGCCCGGCGGAGCCCAGTCCCGGACATCGCCCCTCGCATCCAACAGGCCGGACATTTTCGCCGAGATCTGAAAAAATGAGTGGGAAATTTGATCAAACACCTAGGTAGGGGACGGAGGGCGGTGTGGAGCCTCCTTATATATAAGCAAAACTGACCAAAACACACTGTTTCCCCATCATACAGCCCTACGGTGCCTCGTGAGTGACTGCATATCAAATGCACCGTAGGGCTGTATGACGGGAATCCGAATGCTTTGTATACTGCAAATCATCGCGTGGTCGTGAGACGGCAAATCGGCCTTTGATCCAGACAGCGGCAAGACGTCTCTGATAATATGCAACCGTCCGAACAAGTGTTGGGGATGTTGCTAATCATCAGAGACCCTTGCCGCTGCTTGGATCCGACCGAGTTGGTGTGTTCACCTTCAGACTCCGCTCTAGGAACTCCTGCCTCTCAGAAATCTTGCTCTCTGCTACCCGTGAACTACAATGAGTGCCGTGAGTGCCCGGGAGGGGGGCTATATATAGGGTCATCTGGCTCACGAAGAAACACAGTACGGTTCTAAAAATCCAATGGCTCACTAAGCCCTCAAAAGAAACACACCCCTGATCCAACGGCTCAGAAGCGTTTGAAAGAAACACACGATCCCTGTGATTCTTTAGTCCCGGTTGGTGTTACCAACCGGGACTAGTTCTAAAAATCCAACGGCTCGCAAGCCCTCAAAAGAAACACATCCCTGATCCAACGGCTCACAAGCGTTTGAAAGAAACACACGATCCGTGTGATTCTTTAGTTCCGGTTGGTGTTACCAACCGGGACTAAAGGCGGGCTTAGAAAAACCATATCTATTTGTATGTGAGACATATTCATATTTATGTTCGTCTGTATGAGACATATTATTATCTATGAACGAGACATAATTGATACGAAACATCCCACATTGAATCGATAAATTAATTTAACATACAACTAGAGATCTACGTTACAACTTCACTAGTTCTAAATACTGGATAGAACAAATTAAGGTACAACTGCAAATTACGATACAACACAAGTAAAACAAAGACTCTACCTATCTCCCATCGATGCAGCCTGCACCATCTGCCGTGTTGCCACCCTTGCCCTTTGACAAAGATTCTGCCTTCTTGCCTTTGCCCTTGGACGAATCACGGTCAGCTTCAGTTCGGTAGAACGGACTATTCGTAACTTTCCTGTCAAACTTATCTGCAAGCCTGAGCATTTCTGCACGAATTTGGAGCGGGGTCCTATACGGAAACCCATCGCGGCATAGCTTCGCCCCAAGCAAAGCGAGATGACTCTCAGTGTGCAAAATTTCTTCAATTGGAACTACCCTACCATCTACCTTCAAATTGCTCGAAAGCCTTGCGAGATGCTCGGATGCGGAAATGTGAAACCCGGACACACACTTCTCGCAAGGACCAATACACACCATGCTTGCGCTCAAGTGAGTATCATGCCTATACCTTCGACTGGATTTTATAGAACAACCGGCAGGAAATAATTGGGCGGGAAACGGTGGCGCGAAAAAATTGTGCGGGAAAAGGTGGCGGGAAGAAATTTGGCATAAGAGGGTGGCGGGAAGAAATTTGGCATAAGACGGTGGCGGGAAAAAATTTGGCATAAGACGGTGGCGGGAAAAAGAATGAGAAAAAAAAAGCCCTTTAGTACCGGTTGCTAAACTAGAGCAGAAAAAATTCATATTAAAAGCATTTTTAGAAATTCAAATTATTTCAAACATGCATTTTGTTTCAATTTTTTGATGATATGGATTTAAATCTATGTCAAATTTACTCAAATCATCCATTTGAAATTGCGCGCGCCAAATTTGAAAATAAACAGTAGCCAATTAAATCAATAGAAACCAAATAGATATAAAATGCTTAGACAATTAAATCAATAGAAAAAAGAACCTTTAGTACCGGTTGTCAACTACAACCGGTACTAAAGGTTTCTCTTAGCGCGGGAACTAAATGCGAGCAAAAAGATAACCCTTTAGCACCGGTTGTGTTCTACAACCGGTACTAAAGACCTGTTGGCGGCAGTTAATTGCAGGGGAATCGACGATTCGATTCAATTTCGCCAAGTCCTGCTCGATCTCCTCGACGCCTCTCGCTCTCCTCGACGACGCCGGCGAAGCTCTGCTCCGGCGAAGCTTCGACGCCCTCCGCCGCGTCCTCCACCGCGTGCGCCGCCCGCCGTCGCCTGCCCTGCTCCGGCCTCCCGTGACGTGCGCCGCCCGCCGTCGCCTCCCCTGCTCCGGCCCGGCCTCCCTTGTGGCGCGCCCTGCTCCGGCCGTCCTCCGCCGCGTGTGCCACCCGCATTCGCCTCCCGTCGCCCTTCTCCGGCCTCCGCCGCGCCTGCCCCCTCCGGCTTCCTGCTCCGGCGCCCTCCACGCCGCCCTGCTCCGGCCGCCGCGCGTCGGCCCTCTCAAAGGTAATTTTTGAAAAAAAATTAGTACTGTTATTTTGATTAATTTTTATTAGTGGAGCATTTTATTAGTGTAGCAAATTTAGTGGAGCATTTTTAGGTTCGAATTTAGGTTTGAATTTATGTTTGAATTTACGTAATATTAGTGGAGCATTTTTAGGTTCGAATTTAGGTTTGAATTTAGGTTTGAATTTATGTTTGAATTTATGTTTGAATTTACGTAAATTTAGTGGATGCAAGCAATTATATGTGATATAGCTGCAGGACCCAATTCCGATGGAGAAGAGTCGTCCAGCGAAGAAGACGACGAAGAGTTTAGCGCGAAATGTTTGAACGACTCTGGGAGGGACTTGAGTTAGAGAATATCAGAGACGACGACGACGAACAAGTGCCGTTACACAACTCTGTAGAAAAATCCGGCGAGGTATATATTAAGTCTTGTTGATCACTAGCTAGATGCATTAATAGATTTATATTGCACTTATTAACGAAACATTTTTATTTTAGCCCTCTGGATCTAAGTCAATCCCTAAACGAGGCCCGAACCAAGGGGTAAAGCTGCCGGATGGTGCAAAGTTGTCGAACGACGAAGTTAGTATAAAAGGCAAACCGGAGAAACCCGAAGGAATCTGCACTAAATATGTAGCTCAACGCGGTGTTCTTGTTAGGGACATGGTCCCGATCACCGTTGCAGAATGGAATAAGCCGAAGAAAGCCAACATTGGCGCAAAATATCTCGAGCAAAGAATTAAAGATACCCTTTGGGACTCGATGTTGGCTTCTTTCAGCCTACCGGCAGATCTCCCACAGAAGAGGAAGGATAAAGTCAAGGAATGGACTCTTAGCAAGATGGCCCAGCAATTCAACAACTGGAAGAAAAAGTTGTGGTAAAAATATGCGAAAGAACCTCCAAATTTCACCGGACATCTAGTGAAGATAAAAGATGACTGGGCTGAATTTGTGGCGTATAAGAAATCAGCCGTCTCTGTGGCCCGATCGACCCAAAACAAGTTGAATGCTAAGAAGAAGAAGTATCACCATCGTTTGGGCTCAAGTGGCTACAAGACTGCCTTGCCTAAGTGGGAGGCCTATGAAAACGAGCTGCGTGAAAGAGGGGTCATTCCACAGATAGATGACTGGCCCGACAGGTCCAAGTTCTGGTTGTTCGCGCATGGGGCAGTTTGGACCTAGACACAGGGCTGATTGTTGCACGGGGAAAATGGAAGAAAAGAGTTACAAGAGTCGTCAAAAAACTAGTTGATGCAATAAAACCAGTCCGACAGGGAAAATATGTTCCCGATAGAGAGGACGACGAGCTTTCACTCGCCCTCGGGAATAAAGAACACTGGGGACGATGTCGAGGCAGAGGAGGCGGTGTTGGTTTTCTTGAAGGGTTTCCGGAGGACGTTGCAACTTATAGAAAACATTGCAGAAGTAAGAAGAGGGAGGCCGAGAGGTTTACAAACTTAGAACGCCAGATGCATGATTCAAGGAGCAACTGGCCTTAATTACCTAGAGCAGGGAATCTCTGCTGCGAGTAGAAGTTCCTGCAGTCGATGTCTGCCCATCTCAGCGGAAAAGTAGCGTGGGTTCCACGCAGCTACAAGATCCTGCAGTTGATGAACTAGTTGCTGAACCGTTGGCGGCTCACTACCCCGTGGATGATATCACGGAGAAGACAAACTGTGAGTTACATGCGCCGTTGAAGAACATTTCTTTTCCGGTGGCGACTGGCTATGCTTTACCACATCAACCTGGAGCAACCTTCCATTTTGGTGTGATTCCAGCTGGATTTGCTCGTGTCGGGGTCACGAAAGTTATATCGGGAATGAACTCAGTAGAGCTCGACATTCCCGGAGCTGAAAGCGAGAAGACATTGGGAGAGGTCGAACTTGGTATCGTTCTATGGAAGAAGAATTTAATCAAGTTTCCAGACTCGGCGCCAAGGCCACCGACTCCTCCGGTTAGAAATTCACCTCAGCAAAGTCCACCCTCCTCCCCCGACGATTGGGAGCCCACCGCGAGTCCATCGCCCGCGCCGTCCCGTCAGCCGACTGCTGCGCCCACTAGTAATTTGACAAAGCGGAAGCTGTTCACGGCGTCCCCTGTCAAGAAACGTGCAAAAAAAAACCAAGGAAGTCAAGGCTCCTGAGAAGTTAGCAGGCGAGATGAATATGGAGGAATTACAACGGAGCACACAAGGCAAGGCTGCAGCCTTTTTTGAACAGAAAAAAAAGGAAAGACTGGAGGCAAGACTTGACCCCATAAAAGAACTTCTGAAGACTATACCAACTGAGGTAAAAGATCGCACCGTTGACAACCTATATTGCCCTCCACCGCCGCCCCTTTCAGACTATGAGCGAGGTATTGACAAGGTACTTTCCTCACAGAAGGAGGAAGAAAAAGCGTGCGGGAAAGGAGTTGCCCAGCTCGGAGAACAAGAAGTACAATCGATCGCCCCGCTCATTGTGCCTTCTGAACCTCGGGAAATCGAGCATGGAGAAGTTGTCATTGGCGACACAGGTCGCCCCATAGCGCAGATAGTAATTCAATATAAATTCGAACTCGGGCTGCCTCTGGTCGAAAATCCGAGTGCTCTAACAACACAGTTATATAAATTGCATACCTGGTACATGACCGCCGCAAAAGAAGGGAGGACATATCTCATGGCGGGAGTTAAGGAACATCACTTGTTCCGAGAATATGCTGTGCAGGTTGAGTTCTCCGAACTTTTTCAGATGTACAATCAACTTGTCATCGACAAAGCTATCCTCAGCTGCTATTGTCTGTAAGAAATTTATTCGTGTAATTTAATTATTTATAGTTCAGCTCGTTCATTGCTTGTAATTATCCTCACAACATTCTTTTGTACGCTATTATGCAGAATGAAGATTCGTGAATGCCGAATGGGAGGAATCTGGGACATTGGGTTCATTGACCCGGATAAAGTTAATGTGGTGACCGTAGAAAATCCTCTGTATGCTGAGGACACAGAGAACCTTGTGTTAACGTGTTTTAAGCGACAAAGTACCAAAAAAGAAATACTTCTTCCTTACAACTTCGGGTTAGTGTTACTGTCTTGTACACATTCTATTTTGCTTTCCCGATATTAAGTGTAATTGATGAGTTCTGAATACCTGCGTATATAAATGTGCGCAGGTACCACTTCATTCTGCTAATCATTAGACTCAACGAAGGAGAAGTTGAAGTCTGGGACTCATTGAGGAAAGATCAAGATGATTACAAAAGCGTGCGTCTAATGCTCAAGAGATAATTTCAATCGCACTATATCGTCCACTTTCGTTCATTTCCGGATATCAAAAGTATAAGTAATAACTCCTCAATTCATTTTCTTTTCCGGGCAGGGTTTGGAAAAGGTTCATCGCGGAAGAACGCGGTGAATGGAAACAGAAGCTGGATTTCAAGGCTAACAAAGTAAGTACTACTACGTATCTAGGTCTGCGTATCTTTCTAATACCATTATCGTTCTCTTGATTATTATTTGATTAAATTATATTCTTGTATAGCGGTGTCTGCTTCAACCACAGGGGACGGAACTATGTGGATACTACGTTTGCGCGTATATTCACACGAGGGTCAATGAGAGAGTCAATAGTGTAAGAAATCGAGAGGTATGTAAACATCATACACAACTTTTATTTTGCTACCATCAATTGTGTTTACTTTCGATCGTGACTGATTTGATATCCTTCTATCAAAGATGTCAAGGAAGCGGAACCAGCTCCTACCACATAACCGCGTGAAAGCTATTGCGGAGGAATTGGCGGGATTCATTCTGACGCATGTCCTAGATGAATTCGGTGAATTCCAATATGTCGAAAAATAGACTCCCTCCATGCATGTACTAGCTAGCGGTGATCTCCATTGTAATTATGAGTACTTTATATGTAACGAGAGTACTTTATATGTGTAATGAGTACTTCATATGTGTAGTCAGTACTTTATACGTGATCTGCTCCGAAACCCTGAAAAATGAGCGCAAAGGAAAAAAACAGAAACCCTAAACCCCGAAAAATAAGTGAAAAGAAATAAAACCGAAAACCTAAACCCCCGAAAAAATAAAGGGGGGGGGGGGGGTAAAAAAAGCAGGAACCTTTAGTACCGGTTGGTATTACCAACCGGTACTAAAGGTCCTCCGCTGCGCGCGCCCAGGTTCGCCCACGTGGAGGGCCTTTAGTACCGGTTGTATATACAACCGGTACTAAAGGGGTACCCCTTTAGTCCCGACCCTTTAGTACCGGTTGCACAACCGGTACTAAAGGCCCAATAAGGCCGGTACTATTGCCTTGTTCTCTACTAGTGCCCATTGAGCACTTGTTTGGATGAGGGAACTGAAGACCACAAAGAACATGGAGATGATGTGGGGTTGTATTACTCTGTAATTCTTGGCACTATTTTTGGTTTTTGGCTTTGGTTCGGAGCTCTGTTTTTCATTGAGCCATGGAGATTTTCCTTTCTCAGTTCTGTAAATGGCTTAGGCATAAAGATGTCACGCGATAGGGCGTCACGTAACCTGTAAAAGTACAACTACATGTGCACGGTGCACCTTCACAATACTCTATGTTCCTTATGTTTCCCCTGTACGAAATAAAAAGCATTGAACTATAACATGTTTAAGCGGCACTGAGTGCGCTATCTTGCCAAAAAATAAGAGGGCCGAGCCGAAAGGCTCTCGCGACCGCGTCCATGGCCGCGTGAGCGCGCGGCCGCCGCCGGCCGGATCTCCTCGCTCTGGCCTCGCACGCGTCCGCCGCGACCGGATCCGGCCACTAGGCCTCTCCCTCCTTCGTCTCCGCAGGTGCAGAAGTCCACCTCGTTGGGAGCACTAGTCTCTCTCGAAAACCACCGTCTCCTCCTTCCCCACCGGCCGCCGGCGGCGGCGGCGTGGCGCCCGGCCGCCAATAGGCGCAGGGCGCGGTGCGCACCCTGGCGGGACCCTTCGCGCGGGGTGGCGCCGTCGAGTGGTCGCCCGTGGTGGATTCGGTGGAGCTCGGCACGGCGGCGCGGCTGAGGTTCAGGTGGAGCCCGACGCGGCAGCGCTGTGGAGGTGCAGACGTCCGTGCGTGCTGTGCGGCGGCGGTGGAGGGTCCTGGCGACCTGGCCCCGCACCGGCGGCGCGGGCCCGATCTGGTCCACCCTGGGCCCGATCTGGGCCGAGCAGGGCCGACCTCGCGCGGCCGCTGCCGCTGCGGGACTTTATCTCGCGGCTGCTGCTTGAGGCCGGAGCATGCGCTGCCCACGGCAGCGGCTGGGTGCGGCTGCTGCCCTTTTACTTCAACGCCGGCGGCGCCGCTCAGCTGCTGTAGCAGCAGGCCTTCCGTGCATTTGGGATTGTGATAGGTCCAGTTTCCTTTCCGCATCAAGCAAATAGAACAGTAGATCTTAGTTTGCCTGGTGTTATGTTTTTAGCTTCTGCATCTCTGGGGCGACATCTGTCGTTTTATCCCCCAAAAGCTTTAAGATGGATGACTGTAAGACGCTGTTTCGTTTCGTTGAAATGGAACTGGGGCGGAGCCCTTTTTATCTAAAAAAAAAACATGTTTAAGCAAAACAATTTACATATTGACGGGCATTTGTTATCTGGTGTTTCCATCGTCTTCCATCTGATGAAGGGTTGGTTTTGAAATTAAGATTTTTCCGTATGTATATGTTTTTACTTGTCTGGTTGAGCAAACTGAACGCCAAGTCCGTGAGTAGTTGCCGAGCGTCGACCTGAGTGGCCGGCACGGGGACGATTATGATTTTGTGGCTGAAGTCGCCGCCGCCGGGGTTAACGTTCTCGGTGTCTATCATGTGCATTGTCAGCGCGATCGACTTCATGCAGTTCTAGGGATCGACTACTTGCCTATAATTTCTTGTTTAAAGCTTCTGTTTGCAAATCGCACAGAGGCAAAGCTAATGCATTGGCATGAGGATGGACGGAACAAGGATAAAATGTCTGAGGCACAAGCTGATGCCGTCCAGTGTAGTAAAATTGACGAGAAGTACAAGGTTACTGAGGCAAACCAATAAATGTAAGATTTGATCTGAGTACGGATCTAATGAATCCATGTGGCAATACGCGCAGTAAACACATCACTTGTTGTTCATGCGTTTGGATCGAATGTGATGCCAAATTTATTTTTAATTTCGAAATTCTTCTTGTCCATAGAAAATTTGATTGGTACTGGTACACGTGCACGTGCAACGCACGTCTCTCTACAATGACTTCACAATATTTAGTTCATGGTTCAATTCTTATCACGTGTAGACATATTGTCAACGGCATTCTTTTAGACAGGTGAGTACCTTATCATGTCGAAGCGCAGGTGATGTGCAGGCATCTCGGCTTTGGGGATGAAATTCTCAATGCGTGATCCCTTCTTGAAAGCTTTTGTCTAGGAATTGTGTACTCTTTGTTTTTGGTCAAACTCGTCTACAAACTACAGGGAACACTTATTTGAGCACACTGTATTGGGCATTGGTAAGCGAGAATTTCAGTTGAACAAACAAATACAAAGATTTCTATTTCGACTGTTCCAAAGTTGTAGGATGACAAAACTGGATGAGCAGTGTTTCAGGATGATGCATCAGAAGTGTATAAAGATCCATGCAACCTTACTGTTGTGTACTATTTTTTTGGCCGGCCGTCCATGCCAAGTTCAGAAAGGGCTATTAATTCAGCTGTCGTACTCATGTAGCTAAATAGTACCATGTATAACCTCTTGCCAGACGACCGGCCGTCAGATTTAATTGCACCACGTTTTCGAAATGTGCTCCCGCGACAGCGCGGGCGGCCGCGCCAGCGCCGCCCCTGCCGGCCCCGGCCGCCGCGTTGTTGCCGCCGCCGCCGCCGGCCCTCCCGCGTGACTTCGTCCCAATCTTCCTGGACCTCGAGCAGGCCCGCTCTCCAGCCTAGCCGGATCTCGCCGGCACGAGGACGGCGGCTGCGACACCGTCTTCGACACGCCCCCAGACGTCTGCGCCCAGGTCAACTCCGCCCTCGCCCGCTGGCGCACTCGAGGCTCACATTCCTTCACCGACACGGTGGCAGCGCCACCACGCGGCGACCCGCCGTCCCTGGAGCTGCCGCACCCTTCCCCGGCCAGGGCGGCCCTGTCCCTGCGCCCTCGCTACCCTAGCCGGCTCCCCCTGCCCCCGGCGTCCATCCCTGACGGCTTCACGCCAGCCTCCCTCACCGTGGCGGCCACGCCTTTGTCGTCTCGATCTGCGGCCACCCCGAAATCCATGGTCTTCGGCTCCCTCACTTTCCCGGCCACCTCGCTGGTGCCGTCGCCGCCGTGCCAATCGCCGCAGCGCTCCATGGCGCGAGCTTTGGTCAGCATCCTCCGGGTTCCTTCGGCCTCCAATGCCACGGCGCCCTGGAGGCCAGCGCGGAAAGTGCACTTCAACATCCCCGCCCCCCGCATCCACGAGGCGTCTCTGCAATCGCCAAGCCTTCACGTTGCGTCTCATCCCTCCCCTCTGCGGCAGCTGTCGCCGGAGGCGGTGCGCTCGAGGAGCTTGTCGTCGGATGGCGCATGGTCTACGGCGCTCTCGCGCCACGCCCGCTGCGAGGAACGCCGTATAGCGAGTGGGGTGGCAGGGCCCATCTCACGCCGCTACCAGCAGGACGCGGCCGCGCTGCGTTTCAAAAGGCGCACCGAGGGGAAATGTGGATGTTGCCTTGCTCCCCTCAACCACCACAGCTCCACCGCGTGCCGCAACCCGGTGCACTGCCTCATCTGCAACCTCTTCGGCCACAAGGAGCGCGCATGTCCACTCCGTCTCGTCGCCAAGCAGGTCAAGCTGGCCCCTGCAAGCCCACCGCCGTGCCGCCCTTCTTCCTCCCCGCTCTTGAAAGGAGCTCTATCGTGGGCCAAGGTCGCTGAGGCTACGCTCCAGGCTCCGTCTGTGACACACGCTCCGCTAGATCCAGTTGGCCACTCACGTAGCACGCCAACAAGCTCTACCTCGACGCCTTTGTCTCACCCTATGACTGCAACTCGTGCTCCCACAACTCAAGCTCGCCACTCCCGGAGCGCGCAGACGAGCTCTACCTCTAGCTACCTCACGCATGGCAAACGGGAACATGCGCGTGAGTGCTCCCCTCGCCGGCTCAGGGGTGGCTCTGATCGTCACGAACACCACCAGGCCTCGCAACCGGTTGCGCCTAGGGTCTGGCCGGCAAGCCTCCATCGGCAACGTGCGGCACCGGTCAGCACGCCACCCTCGTTCGCGAACATGCTTATGGCGCGCCCTGAGATGGATGTGAGTTTCTCCACAATGGCATTGAGGGTGCTGGCTAGTGAGAGGTGCTACAAGATGAGCGTGGACAATGTGCTCTCTGTGGAGAACGAGAGGGCTGACCTGGGGCTGCTGCAAATGCAAGGAAAGGACGACGATCGCAAGGCGGCTGAGTCAGAGGTGCTTTTGTGCCTGTCAACGGCTGCGTCAGGGGAGGTATTGCCGGAGGTCTCTCGTCCGACTTTGGAGTGCTCTCCATTATTGACTAGTAGTCACCCGCTCATTTCTCCAGACCCGGGCCTCACCATGGTTCTGCTCTTGCCTGGCGACCAGCCGTGCGATGGGGGACATCCTAGCGTGGACGTACAGACCGTGGATGTAGAGGATGAGGCTACGGAAGGGGAGATGCAGCAGCTCTTGCCACGCCTCGACCTGCTGGGTCAGCAGGAGATGTTGTTGGACGGCGAGGAGGTGGCGCACGAAGACGGCTTTGAAAACGACGGCGACCCTGTGAGGTGGGAGTTTCAGCTCGTTGCCGATGACGCCGACGTGGAGGCTGCTATGATTGGAGGTACTGCTCCGTCATCTGGAACCGTGATACGCTGTGTAACAGATCTGTTCAGCCTGCCAGCAGTGCCGTTACTGCCCATGCCTCTTCTGTCAATGCCACGTACTCCTGTGACCCTGCCTACCCCCAAACGTCGCAGCAGTAGGCTCGCGGCGAAACCACAACTCACAGCGGTCGAGAAAGCATAGCGTGACCTCCACAAGAAAATGGGGCTCGACGTTGGAGATATGCCCCTTGTGCAGGCTATGAAAGAATTCGCGAACACCAGCAAGAAGGTTTCGTTCTCTGATTCGGATATAAACGGGTTGAGAACCACTTCAGGCTGAACTTTCCATCCATGACGGCAACGGATGAAGCTTTGATTGGCCTGGCTAGCCCAGGCGGAAGCGATTTCCCGCCACCGACGGCGCTGGACGTCTCCGCCTGATCTGCTTCCCGATCGCCAGACCGCGCCGCGTAGTAGCGTTTTGAAGAAATGGCGATATTTCTGTCTAAGAGATTAGACGGAGTAGGTTGATCTGGATCCTCACGGGGCTACTTTCTTTCTCGTTTGGTAGGCCCTAACATGTATGCCTCTTTTTTTTTGGCCTTGGCCGTATCATGTTTGCTTTTCCTATATCTCAATGATGGCTCCCAAGTGCAGGAGATCAATTGTAGTACCTTTCGATTAGAAAAGGTTGTCGAACCCACGAGGAGCTGAAGGTATTGGTTAACAAGAATGATAAATAAAACAATGAAAGATGCAAGTGTTTTTGGGATTTTTGGTTATATAGATGCAAGAGAGTAAAAATGCTGAAAATAAATGGTAGCAAGTGAAAGCTCTCAAAGAGAGAAAGCCCAGTCCTCTATGTGGCAAGAGGACAAGCTCAAGTGATGTGTAACTTATATTCGGAAAACATTTCCGAGGGCGGCACGGATATTGCTAGGCATAGAGATTTATTGAACAACACGTTGAATATCTTGTCAAGTTTTAATCTTCTTTGGACGGAGCCATTGTTAGGTAAAGCAAAATAAATAAACTAAACCCCTTATGATGGATCATGTGGCCAAGTAAATGACTGCGCAAGAATTATTAAGACAAAAAGTCCCACCATAGCATTACACTCTAAGGTCCCTGATACTAATACCCTCATAATGCAACTTCATGACTCGGTCATGGGTTTACGTGTCCCCCCAAGTCTCTTTTTTTTTATAAACCCCCCAAGTCTCTCTCAATTCATTAGACTACGGTGTTCTCCTATGAGCCATAAAGGTGAAGTGTTGTGCAGCCCCCAACTGAATATCATCATGTTTGCACATAAAAGATAAACACTTGACAAATTACCAACACATGTCATATATAAATCATTGCCAATTCATCCTATGCCCTCAGTAACATACGGGAACTACTCACAACGTGCAAACATGATGATATTCAGTGGCATAAAGGGTACAACACAATCTGAAAATATAACTTCACCTTCAAATAATGACAAGTACTCGATCACAAACATGAATAAGAGCATAAGACAAGTATCTAGGGTATAGCAACTCTCAAACTACGGGGGGAACTGAGTGGATCACGGAGATGATGATGGAGATGGCGCTGGTCTTGGTGATAATGATGATGTAGAGGCCTCCTCCCATGCCAAGGAGGAGAGGTGATGACGATGACGATGATTTCCCCCTCCTCCGGAGCTCCGGAACAGCAGAATCTGACCCCCCTCGGAAGGGATCAGGAGTTACGTGGCTGTTCTCCCTTTGATCTTCTTCCCACAGTCATTCTCCTGATGAAAAACCAGCTGTGCAATTTTCCTTTTCTTATTTGGGTCCCTGTAGCTCCTGAAACATTAAAAACAAGAAAAAGGAGGTTTTCTGCCTCCCAGAAATTAAATACCAAAAATAGGGACTTTGTATGAAAGTCCCATAAATCATCTAAAACATGTAAAAAAAGATATAACAATGCCAATAACATACTAATATGATAATATAGTGTATAAATGATGATATAAAATGCACGTATCAACTCCCCCAAGCTTAAACCTTTACTCGTCCTCGAGTAAGTAAGGACATAGATCATTACATGCATCAATGGACTTATGGTTGATAAATAAATACGAGCATTGTATCATCATCATATTCAATTGCAATGAAAGATTAATGAACTAAAACTCATACACATGAGGGCAACATAAGTAGAAGCTCTAGCAATCACCCCTTACTTTTGAAGGCAAATAACCATTGTATGTTGGACAATTGAATCATACTCTTTTTCACATGCTTTTGCTCCTTATGGCAAGCATTATAATATTTTATACTTTGCTGAAATTTAAAGACAAGATAAACTCTCATTGGATAACAAGTTTAAAGAAGACAAATGAAAAGATAGATATAAGATTGTTTACAATCTTGCTTCACTAGTAACTAGTGCAAACTTTAGTCATGGATATTTCAATCAAGTTCCTATGCTCTAACACAACCTTTATCTTACACTTTCCATGGCTAACTGAATTTTCAGGTGCCTTCCTTTTCATTCACTTTCCAAGAGCATAAGTATTGAAATATCCATGATTCATTAATTTGCTCAAAAGATACTAGATTCTAACAAGAGTGTTTCATATCCTTTTCATTAACCCTTCCTAACTTTTTATCCTACAAGACTATATCTCAACCTTAAACTATTAATTTTCAAGTCATATTGACTCATTCTCTTTACTTATTTTATAATGAGATAATTCTACAATTGTCCAACACACTCAAGTTAATTAAATTCAAGGCAAGATGTGACTGAAACCTCTAAATATGCCACGCTCATTTGCATGAGTGTTACCCATAAATCTCCAAACAAGAGAATCATGGATGACACCATACTTTAATATTCATTGATAAACCACAAGATAGGGATACATGATAATGCTCCATGAGCTCACACAGCCTAAAGAGATTGATAACTAAACGATAAAAGCAAAACACACCATGACTAGATAGATATGATAAACTAGTAAAGATAAAGCTAGGTGAACTCCCCCAAGCTTGACGTTTTGCTAGAGTCTCTGCTGCAGCCTCTTCTTTCTCATATTCCTCCTCCATTCCGCCATCTTCCATGGGAAAGGCCTTCCATCACGGAAAGATGTAGGTGGATTATTATACCTGAGGGTAGCAGCTTCTGCAATCTTCTTGAAGCGTTCTTCATACTCGCAGTTCTGGTTCTCTACATCCCACATAAAGCATTGGATCCTGTCCAACTTCTCGATGACGTCCTTGTATCTTTCTTCCAGATCTTCGAGCCTCTCCTTGTACTCTTCAACCTTCTTCTCCAGCTCCAGGTTCATGAAGTGATGAGCATCAAGGCTGCGTTCAACAACAGTGCCATACCTGAAGGTCTTTCCTCCAGATCATCCAGCCTTTCCTCCACCGTGCCGGTGGTCTTGGGAGCCTTCACCTCCTCCACAGAGCACCCTCCTTGAAGGACAAGGTCTTCGGCGGTGCCATCACGGAGTTGAGGTAGTGGTTCACAACACCTCCCTTGGGGAGCTCTCCCCTCATGGTTGGATTCGGAGCTAGACATGGCTAAAACCTGACAGACAAAACAGCAAAAGCAAAGATCGCTCGAGAACGCTCGGTGCGAGATTAGATCAACGAAGGGGTATATATTGACGGTTTTTAGGTCAAGACGAAGCGTCGGAGACGAAAACGAGACGAAACGGGACTCCGAGGGGCAAAAGGAGTGGGCCCACGCGGCCAAAGAATCTAGCCGCGTGGGACCCCCTCTTTCCTCCTCGGGCTCCGTTCCTTCCAGTTTCTTGTCCCACACGTTAATTTCCATAAAAAATGACTCCGTAAAATTTACGCAATTCCGAGAAACTTTCCAACACAAAAGTTACCTATTATTGATTTTGGGTTTCTGAAACTGCAAAATTCTTCGCAATTACCTCCTCCGGTGTCTTTAAATTCAACTCCTCCACCTTTCCGATGAAGCTCCTTCCTGCAATATAATGTTTAAGGCGTTGTCCATTGACTACATGAGGTTTACCTTTCATATCACCGTGAAGACGGATAGCTCCTGAACGGTACACCTCCTGTATCACTAATGGTCCCTGCCACTTTGAAGCCAACTTCCCTGCAGAAAACTTGAAACGAGAGTTGTATAATAAAACTTGATCACCTACTTTGAATTCTTTCTTAATTTTCTTGTCATGCCAAATCTTAACTTTCTCTTTAAACATTCTGGCACTTTCATAAGCTTCATTTCTCCATTCATCTAGTAGGTTTAAATCAAGAATTCTCTTCTCTCCCGCAGTTTTAAAATCAAAGTTCAATTGTTTAATAGCCCATCTAGCTTTATGTTCTAATTCCACAGGTAAATGACAAGCTTTTCCATAAACCATTTTATAAGGAGACATTCCCATAGGATTTTTAAAAGCAGTTCTATAAGCCCACAATGCATCATTAATTTTAAGTGGCCAGTCAGACCTAGACTTATTCACTGTCTTTTCCAAAATGAGTTTAATTTCCCTATTACTTAATTCAACTTGTCCACTTGTTTGGGGATGATAAGGAGATGCAATTCTATGGTTAACATCATATTTTGCCAATGTTTTCCTAAGAATACCATGTAAGAAATGAGAACCACCATCAGTAATTAAAAACCTAGGAACACCAAACCTGGGGAAAATGATGTCCTTGAGCATCTTCATTGCTGTGGCATGATCTGCACTTTTGGTTGGAATTGCTTCCACCCACTTTGTAACATAATCCACTGCAACCAAAATATGAGTATGCTTTGTCTTTGATGCTGGGAAAGGTCCCATAAAGTCAAAACCCCACACATCAAATGGCTCAAGTGGTAAAGAATAATTCATAGGCATTTCATTTCTCCTACCAATATTTCCTACTCTTTGACATTTATCACAAGATTTAACATATTCAGCACAATCCTTAAATAAAGTAGGCCAATAAAAACCAGATTGTAATACCTTTGCACCTGTACGATCTCCTGCATGATGCCCTCCATAGGGACTGTCATGACAATCTCTTATAATAGCCTGTTGTTCATGCTCAGGTACACAACGTCTAATAATACCATCCACACTTTTCTTATAAAGGAAAGGATCATCCCAAAAATAATGTCTAAGATCATAAAAGAATTTCTTTCTTTGTTGAAAAGTGAAGTGTGGTGGTAAAACTTTACCAACAATAAAATTTGCATAGTTGGCAAACCATGGAGATGCAACTTTAGCACTAGAAACATTAATATTTGCAAGTTGTTCATTAACAAAACTATCATTAATAGGAATAGGATCATCAGGTATATTTTCCATTCTAGAAAGATGATCAGCTACTTGATTATCTTCCCCTTTCCTATCAACAATGTGTAAATCAAATTCTTGCAATAAAAGTACCCATCTTATTAGTCTAGGCTTAGCATCTTTCTTATTCATTAAATATTTAATAGCAGAATGATCAGTATGTATTGTGACTTTGAATCAGTAATATAAGGTCTAAACTTGTCACAAGCAAATAGCACTGCTAAAAATTCTTTTTCAGTTGTAGCATAATTCTTTGAGCAGCATCAAGTGTTCTACTAGCATAATAAATAACATTCAGTTTCTTATCAACACGTTGGCCCAAAACAGCCCCAACTGCATAATCACTAGCATCACACATAATTTCAAAAGGCAATTCCAATCAGGAGGTTGAATAATAGGAGCACTTATTAAAGCATTCTTCAAAATATTAAAGGACTCAATACAATCATCATTAAAAGAGAAAGGAACATCCTTTTGCAAAAGATTGGTTAGAGGTTTTGATATTTTGGAGAAATCTTTAATAAACCTACGGTAAAAACCTGCATGCCCAAGAAAACTTCTTATACCTTTGATGTCCCTTGGGTATGGCAGCTTTTCAATAGCTTCTATCTTTGCTGGGTCAACTTCTATTCCTCTTCCAGAAATCCGATGCCCAAGACAATACCTTCAGTAACCATGAAGTGACACTTCTCCCAATTAAGAACTAAGTGTTGGTCTTCACAACGCTGCAAAACTTTGTTAAGGTTGAACAAGCAATTATCGAAGGAAGTACCATACACAGAAAAATCATCCATAAAAACTTCCATTATCTTTTCAATATAATCAGCAAATATAGCATTCATGCATCTTTGAAAAGTAGCAGGAGCATTGCACAAACCGAATGGCATTCTCCTATAAGCAAATGTACCATATGGGCAAGTAAAAGTGGTCTTTTCTTGATCATCCTTATGGACAGGAATTTGTGAGAAACCTGAATAACCATCTAAATAGCAAAAGTGAGAGTGTTTAGATAACCTTTCTAACATTTGATCAATAAATGGCAATGGGTAATGATCTTTACGAGTTGCTTTATTTAACTTCCTGAAATCAATACACATCCTATAACCAACAACAGTACGTTGAGCCACAAGTTCATCCTCATCATTTGGAACAACAGTCATTCCACCCTTTTTAGGAACACAATGAACAGGACTAACCCACTTACTATCAGCTATGGGATAAATGATACCAGCTTCAATAAGTCTTATTACCTCTTTCCTTACCACTTCTTTCATTTTTGGATGGAGACGGCGTTGATAATCAACAACAGGTTTTGCATCCTCCTCCAAATTAATTTTATGCATACATAGAGCTGGGCTTATACCTTTAAGATCATCAAGAGAGTATCCAATGGCTGGTCGGTGAGCTTTAAGCACATCAAGTAATTTTCTTCTTCTTCAGCTGAAAGGTTAGCACTAATAATGACAGGATATATGCTCTTCTCATCCAAGTATGCATATTTAAGATTTTAGGCAAAGGTTTTAATTCAAAACTAGGATCCCCTTTAGGTGGTGGTAGCACTCCTAAATTATCAGGTGGGATATGCAATTGTAATTGTGGGGTTGTTGCCATAATATTTGTTCTAAGCATCTTTTTTTCATCATTAAATGGTTCATCTTGATTAAGCATATAACGTTCTACCACGTCTGATGAAGCTACAGCTATATGAGCAAGAGTTTCAATTACATCTTCAGAAATTGGCTCTTTCTCTGAATGTTTATCAGCAAATTTAGAAAAGTTGAATTCAAGTTTTTCTCCAGCACATTTAATAAACACTTTCTCTTTAGGCAAATTAATTTCAGCACCAACAGTGTGTAAGAAAGGTCTACCAAAAATGATAGGACAAAAAGAATCTTGAGGACAACCAAGCACAATAAAATCAGCAGGATATTTTATTTTGCCAACCAATACTTCAACATCTCTAACAATTCCAAATGGACTAATATAATCTTTATTAGCAAGTTGAATTGTCATACCTGTCTCTTCCATAATGATAGGATCAATATCAGGCTTGATTTCAAGATAAAGAGAATATGGAATGACACTAATACTTGCTCCAATATCACACAAACCATGATAACTTGAAGTCCCAATAGAGCATGATATAACAGGCTTACCAACCTTGGCCGAATTGCCTTTAATAACTTTAGTAGCATCTTCACATAAATAAACATCAACAGGGTCTTCTTCATTTAATTGTTTGATAATTGAAATTTGACTGTTGACTTCCATCTGCTCATAAGGCTGAGAACGTCTTCTTTTACTCTTGTTAGTAACAGCAATAAGTAAATTCTCCATAACTTGATTTGGATATGGAAGTGGTTCAGCATACTCTTCAATTTTCACATAGAACTTTATCAATATAATTTTCCTTGTAAGATCATGACAAGGATTCTTGCGAAGGATTTCCTTTAACCTCCCCAAGCTTGAGTAATACTCTCTCCCAGATGTGGCCAGAAATTAATATATAGCAGCAGTTCTCATAAGCTTCTCTAGGAGTAAAATATTTAAGAAAGAAGACCTTTCTCAAAATACTCCATTCAATAGTGAGTTCTTCATCCAAAGACCTGAACCAATTATGAGCATTACCAGATAAAGACAAATATAATAGCTTCCTTTTTACCTGATCCTCAGAAATACCAGGAAGTCTAAATAGACCAAATATTGGTTCAATTGTCTCTATGTGTTCATGTGCAGACTTAGTTCCATCCCCTGAAAAGGGATTTTTCATAACTCTTTTAACATGACCAACGGGAATTTTAATTCCCACTTTAGGTACCTCAGACACAATAGTTTCAAAAACTTTAGTAGTAGTGGCATAAGCACTTTCATATAAAGCAAGATGCAGCGAGGCACGATTCATAAATGCCATAGTAACAATGAGATGAAACAGTAAATAAAATTCAGCTTTCAAGTTTCCTTACCAAACTTCTTACCAATAGTGCTACGCTCCCCGGCAACGGCGCCAGAAAAGTGTCTTGATGGCTCCCATGTGCAGGAGATCAATTGTAGTACCTTTCGATTAGAAAAGGTTGTCGAACCCACGAGGAGGTGAAGGTATTGGTTAACAAGAATGATAAATAAAACAATGAAAGATGCAAATGTTTTTGTGATTTTTGGTTATATAGATGTAAGAGAGTAAAAATGCTGAAAATAAATGGTAGCAAGTGAAAGCGCTCAAAGAGAGAAAGCCCAATCCTCTATGTGGCAAGAGGACAAGCTCAAGTGATGTGTAACTTATATTCGAAAAACGTTCCCGAGGGCGGCACGGATATTGCTAGGCATAGAGATTTATTGAACAACACGTTGAATATCTTGTCAAGTTTTAATCTTCTTTGGACGGAGCCATTGTTATGTAAAACTAAATAAATAAACTAAACCCCTTATGATGGATCATGTGGCCAAGTAAATGACCGCACAAGAATTATTAAGACAAAAAGTCCCACCATAGCATTACACTCTAAGGTCCCCGATACTAATACCCTCATAATGCAACTTCATGACTCGGTCATGGGTTTACGTGTCCCCCAAGTCTCCCTTAATTCATTACACTACAGTGTTCTCCTATGAGCCCATAAAGGTGAAGTGTTGTGCAGTCGACGTTCGCACAACACCATCATAGAATCACATAAAAGATAAACACTTGACAAAATACCAACACATGTCACATATAAATCATTGCCAATTCATCCTATGCCCTCAGGAACATACGGGAACTACTCACAACATGCAAACATGATGATATTTAGTGGCATAAAGGGTACAACATAATCTGAAAATATAACTTCACCTCCAAATAATGACAAGTACTCGATCACAAACATGAATAAGAGCACAAGACAAGTATTTAGGGTATAGCAACTCTCAAACTACGAGGGAAACGGAGTGGATCACGGAGATGATGATGGAGATGGTGCTGGTCTTGGTGATGGTGATGATGTAGAGGCCTCCTCCCACGCCAAGGAGGAGAGGTGATGACGATGACGATGATTTCCCCCTCCTCCGGAACTCTGAAGCAGCAGAATCTGACCCCCCCTCAGAAGGGATCAGGAGTTTCGCCGCCGCCGCGGCCTCGGATGGACTTGGAAAAATTAGGGCGTAGGTTTTTGGCCGAGACGAAGGCGTGTTAAAAAGTCCCGAGCGAGGAAGTGCCCGAGGCTCCATTTGGTGGGTCCCTCGTGGCTCTTCTCCCTTCGATCTTCTTCCCACAGTCATTCTCCTGATGAAAAACCAGCTGTGCAATTTTCCTTTTCTTATTTGGGTCCCTGTAGCTTCTGAAACATTAAAAACAAGAAAAAGAAGGTTTTCTGCCTCCCAGAAATTAAATACCAAAAATAGGGAATTTGTATGAAAGTCCCATAAATCATCTAAAACATGTAAAAATAATGATATAACAATGCCAATAACATACTAATATGATAATATGAGTGGTATAAATGATGATATAAAATGCATGTATCACTCTATCTTCTCTATCTCTACTATCTAAAAGGAACGTTTCGTTCGTTTGTCAAGCCTCTATCTTTCATCAACACGGGATTGTCCCCGCGTCTGTCAAATCTCGATAATGTTTTTTTCCGCGTCCGTCACTAACGGTAATGCATCAATCAGCATTAAATAACAATTATTACACGCGTCAACCAAATCTCGCTAATCTAGCCAATCAACATTAAAGCACAAGCTTGATTCCATGAGCGTCACTCATTATTTCAAGGTTAACAAAACTTACTGGTTAATCAAAGGATTGCATGCAGCGAAACCTATCAAAACTGTCCTTATTTATTAAATGACACTAATTAGAAGCTGAATTCCATTCAAGGGGAGATTACATGGAGGGAAACCTATGCGTATTGTCTCACGAACCAATAATTACATGCCGGTTTTTCTCCAAGGCATGCCATCCCATGTCGCGCCGTGGTCAGCCACCAACGTCGTGGTCAACCAATAATCACATGCCTCCACCCACGCGGTCACGCCTCCCTGGCAGCCAGCGCGACCCCCAGAGCCGCCATGCCTTTCCTTACGCACGCCCCCCCTGCGCAGCGGGCAGCCGCCACAGTTCCCCTCGAGAGTCGGCCATTTGCTTAACCACGGAGCGCCGCCGCCCCTGAACTGGCCTCCCCTTTCCCTGTCCTCTATCTCTGTTGTATGTGTGTACATGATCTAGCATCTCTCTCAGTCTCACATCTCTCTATGCAGTACATGTCGGCGAAGTAAGTAGGAACACGACCATCCCGATCAGATCTCTTTTGCCACGCCTTGGAGGTACGCCGAACAGCAGCAGCCCGCGTGATGGATTGCAATCAGCAACCGCACATATAACTTTCCTTTTGTTTATTTGATTTGTCATCCTAGGGCTGCCTTGGTCTTATGCTGACAAGGTGTTCGGTGGAAGTCAAGAGTGGTTGCAGCTAGGAATATTCTCAATGACCTATATAATTATAATGCCCCAATCAATGATCGAAGGAATTGAACAAGTTTGGTCTTTCATCTACTTGAAGAAAAGCATGTGGAAGGGATCTTTTGTACGTGTCTTCTCCATAGGCTGTTAATGTATGTTAATGCATAAGAAGAAGGTACAGTACTTGATAGTGTGTGCTTACAGAAGACGTTGCACGCAGAAGCACAATAACGAGTAAGTTTAATTGATTGATTGCATGCTAATTCCCTGCTCTCTAATTTAGTATGTTCATTTATAACTCATCTCCATCGCCCCTTTTTTTTCTCGGGTGTTTCCAGTGCGTAGAATTTGAGATGTTTCCCTCTGATACAATCTTGTGTTTCATGGCAGGAGCCTGGAGGAACCAATTGAATTAAGAAAACTACTCTTAATTATCAGGAAATTTCAGATATGCATTATACATGTTCTGTTTCATCCATTGTGTATTTCCCACATCTTCCACCATGCGATGTTGTAAGTTCAATCACTTAATTTCCCCTTGTCTGCATATTAATCAGTATCACTTAATGATTGTTGTTGCTGCAAATATATTTTCCACTTTGTATTTTAGTTTCTGCTAAAATACAATTCTGTTTCAGTGGGCTATGACTGAAATAACATCTGCTGGACATTGGGACACTACCCCTGTCCAGTTAAGAGGTACACCATTTTTGTTGGCATCTTTTACATACTACAACCCAGTGTTTAACATTTCGATTTGGCTTTTTTTTTCGCCCCTGCCAGAGATTCGAGAATTTCGCGAAATTGACGAAATTTCGAAGAGAAAATTCAAAAATTTTGGTCAGATTTTAAGTCTGGAATTTAAATTCATTTGGCAAAAATTAAAACAAGTGAGCAGAAATCGAACTCACGACCCTGCACAACGCTCCAGGTCCCATAACCACTAGGCCGCTACAAAGTCTGTAACATATATACTGATTTTCACTTCTTATATGCGTTGCGTATTGATTTTTTCAAATTATATCGAAATTTTTGGACGAATGTTTGCTTTCTCGTCCTTCACCGAGATTCGTAAATTTCGCGAAATTCGGTCGAAATTTCGACGAAATATTTTTCCCTGCTACAACCGCAAGCTTTTATCTTTTGATGACTAAATTATCATCGGTGGGTATAGCTTTTGTCATCATCGTGGAAGCAAAAACTAAATTATGTGGCACTTGCACAGTTCAGACATTTTCATCGACACAGTTTTCTGCATCATGCATATTTTCATCGCCTGGAGCTCCATCCCTGCCTCCGTCTCATTGTTTCTTCAATCTGTAGGTATGGACGCTGCAGGCATGAACGCCCCCGGGACCGAGCAGAGGAGAAGGATGACAGCGCAACCGGCATCCGGTGCAAGTACAGTGCCAACTTATTGCAGCACAAAACCATGTTTTTGCTTGCCAGCCCCGGGCTTGAAGCAACTATTTAGAATAAGGGATATTATTCATTTAATGAGTTACCCAGTATTATTGTAGACATCATATAGTAACATTTAAGTACACTTGAAATTTATATTGGACATTTCACTTTTAAAACAGTTACTTTCAAATAACATTTTTATTTGCGGATCAAAATGAACTATAATCAATGTGGTTCTTATGAATTTATCGACAGTCAATTGGATATGTGCATTATACGCACGGTATTTAGTTTTCTCTCATGTGTGCAAAAGGTAAGTGCTCCATTTTCACTACTTCGTGCTTTCGACCTTCATATTAAATCATGATGATTGGAAGATCGCCAAAATTTTAATGACACAAATGTACAAATGATGGTTGTGAAGTCATCGAATGAAATATTCATACCCGTTGCAACGCACGTGCTATTAGCTACCCCGTAGTCAATATAAAAGGCAAATCTTTTGACTCCTTTAAAAAAAAAAAAACCCCTCTTGCCAAGTTCTGAACGAGGCTCTTGGTCCTAACTCCTCCTAAGCTAGTTCTTCTACTGTCGTTCATCCTCGTTGAGGCCAGTGGTTCCTGTTATTGGCAGCTCCATGTTCCCTAACGAAATATCCACATCGATATTGTCCGTATTGTACAAAGGGCTCTGCGTGTAATCACGTCCCCAATATTTTGTCTGTTATCCAGGTGAAGAACTAGAGTCAATGTCGTTTGTCATATGAAAATTTCAGCATGAACACAATCTCTCACAATCAGCATCAGAGCATACACGCAGCAAGTTAGCTAGACACACAAATCACGTAATGAGCAGCTGGTAGAATCTCGAAGCACGGACACAAAGCAGAACAGCTAGAACAATGTACGCAATCAGCAGTTGCAGAGCGCGCACACAGCGGTCAGCACAATCCTCCTCCCTTTTCTAAAGTGGTTCCAGCATATTTTCCCCCTTTTCTCATGGTTTCTTAATTATATATCAATATTCATATTTGGATAAATTTATATTAATACAATATTATTGCTAAACATACATTGAGATGCTATTATTTAGCTAAAATCTTGATATAGTACTATATATAAATCTTGATATACTATATATCAGTTTGCGATTGTTGTCGTTTCGCCCCCCTATACCCAAATCCTGGCTACACCCCTGCTTCCTCAATTTATCAATCTATCTCCACCAGCCCAACCTCCCTTCTCCTCAGCCAGCGCCGACCCAGTCATCCCCTTCTCCGGCGCCGGAATCTCCTCCTCTTCCCTGCAACCCAACACTGCTCCTCCTCCCTTCCTCACCAGCCATCCATCTGCCCCTCTCTCTTGCCAGCGCTTGCGAGGATCTGCTGGATGGGGGTGAATCGCGTAGGAACGACCCCTCTGCCTCCCTGCTACGGCCGCGATGGCCGGCCGGAGCTGCCGCTCGATTCGCTCGATGAGTACTACAGCGGATCGGAGCTCAGCTCGCCTGCAGATGCCGGGGTTAGTCTCGTGGACTGCCGGGCGGAGAAGCGAGGTAAGGCCAGGAGCGAGCTAATCGACGGTGGCCGGAGTTGGGGAGGAAGCGGACGACAGTTCGATTGACGGTTTCCAGCAAGCTTGGCTACTCCAGGATGACGCGGAGCTCCTAAACTTCTCATCGCGACACGAGGTGAACGGAATCAACGGCGAACGACGCAGGATAGATGAGCTGGCCGGGCGCTCGCGTGATTGGGTCACGTGGAGAACAAGCGGCGGAGGCGCGTGACGGCAGCGGCGGGGCGGGACTGGCGCAAAAGACAAAAATAACGCTTCGTCCTTGACGTGTTGAGTTTTTTTTTTCTAAACACAGTACAACGCAAGCGCTCATATACACGCGCACACACTCATCCTTATGAATGCACGCACGCACACCCTACTCCTATGAGCACCTCCGAGAGACCGAGTCGGCAGGTCGAGTCTTGAGATTGACGAAGTCACCACGGGCGCCTCGCTGTCTGTGAGGACCCCGGATTAAGTACCCGAGATACTCGTTATGTTTCCTGCAACAATCCCGTGATCAGTCTGTTGCTGCACATAACTCGAATTGGTATCACAGAACATCCATAAATACCGAATAGAAATACTTACGCGATTGAAGTCATAAGCTTCAACAGGTACTTGCAGCGGAAAATCACCAAACAAAGTGGAGCCCAAGTCATTCGCCTTAACCCTACAGGCAGCTGACTGGGAAGCGCCCTAGTTCGCAAAGACGCCAGTGAACTCCTCTTCTTCGAACTGCTTCTTCTTCCAAAATCTGGCTAAGACAATAGCCAGGGACGAAACCAATATGAGTACATTTGATTGTACTCGCAAACTACCCCAACTTGAGCATGCACTAGTTTTGATAATCTTTCAATAATACCTTTATTTTTAGAACAAAACATCTCTATACCGTTATTGAAAAGGGAAGAGTAGATCTTTTAATCTTGTTGAAGACAAAACATTTTGGAAAGTAATTTCTCAATACCGGGGTTGGAAACAACCCTTTTTGGAAAGTAGTTTTCTCACTATTTTTGGTTGAAAAAGGTAAGAAGTCTTTTTAAACCTTTTTCTCGAAAATATACCCTTTATTTAAAAAGGTAAGAATTCTCTTTTAAAACTTTTTCCTCGAAAATCACCGTCTTGTCCACAGCCCCATCCTGGTCACTTATTTTCCAGCAACATCATACCACCCCCTCGGTATAGTTGCCTAAAACAATCTTCACTTCATTTTCCTTTCAAACTCAAAACTTTGTAAAACTTGCACATGGCATTAGCAGTTCTTCCCAACTGTCCATATCCGAGGACTCGGCTATTCGAATAGTTTTACCCTCTGCAGAGGTAGCACGCTTTTCCCACACCCATCCGGTCACTCATCGTGTCAGCCACGTCCCGCCATACCAGAGGTATGCGAAGTTGAGTTCCCGGCCATAGCCTGTCCTTTGCTCATGCTAGTATAGGATCCTACCGCTACGAAACCGGTTCCATCGACACTTAAATCCATGCCCGTCGGAAACTAAGTGTGAGGACTTCGTAGTTCTGCCCGGCGGACCCAAGGGAGCCCTTCAATCCTCTTCCTCCGTCACGTTCATACCGGCTTCCGGTAAACTTCAATGAAGAGGACCCAGGTCAGGGGCAGGTCACCAAACCATCCCCTCATGGAACGAGGTCATCCTCGTTGTTGAGGCATCCAGTACTAACACGAGCAAATTATATGACTACGCCCTTGCCCATATGTGGGTAAATGTGGTCGCACAGGTTATTAGTTGTTCGGTAAGTACCAGGACACAATGTGCATTTTTCAGAAACATCACCATTCACCACTTCTCAATTTCATCACCGACATCTCGGCATAC
This sequence comes from Poa pratensis, assembly GCA_947311845.1. Classification (NCBI taxonomy): domain Eukaryota; kingdom Viridiplantae; phylum Streptophyta; class Magnoliopsida; order Poales; family Poaceae; genus Poa; species Poa pratensis. The sequence goes on from CAMZMU010000061.1 coordinate 51,530,094, forward strand.
CATAATTCATCCAAGGATTTTCAAAGGAGTTTTGAATAAACAATGTTTTTCCCATCCTATAGTTTTATTTAAACAAACTGATATTTCTACATAGAGTGGCAAAATAGTTTTTCATAAACTTTTGAAAAGGTTTTCACAATCATTTCCAATTCTCATAGCAAAATACTTTTAGTCAAACTTGGGTGGTTCGTAATCCCACCAAAAGATTTTCATAGAAGGCTTTGGAGTAAAACAAATTCATTTCGAAATCGTTGTAGACCATTGACACCTCTATATCGGGTGTCTCAAGAATCTACTTGTATTTTGGAAAAGGGTTTTCAAAGTCATAGCTTTCGTGGCAACACCACATAAATCATTTATGCTAGTTATAGTAAAATAGGTAAATCAAAATAGATGTATATAGGTGCAAGCTCAATGAAGTAGCTTGCCTTGCTCAGCAAAGTGACCCTGGTCTTGTTCTTCTGGTTCAACAAATTCCCCCTTCTCGCAAGTCCCGGCAACGTTCTCGTCTAAACGTCGTAAAACAAACAAGACACACAATTACCACACAATTTGACCAGGCAACACTAACACTCAAGCTGAACATCTACAAATACCTACTGGTCTATGGAAGTCAAAACAATTGAATTTAGTTCAATTTTTATTATTATTAATTTCATATACTTTTATTAATTTCAGAAACTAGTTACACACGAGTTAATCCACCATTTAATTTATGTTGATCACAAACATACATACTAAAAATTCTACAGAAAGCTACTATCACACATAAAACAAATCAATTGGGTTTAATTTATTTTAATTAACCCTAATTTGCATATGATTTTATTATGACAAAAATCTAGTCACTCAAGTTTTAATACATATCTCATGTTCTGTTGATCACAAAATTATGCCAATTTAGGGATAGCTAAACTTGGCTAGTGCAAGTTCAACAAAATTGACCTAGGTCCAATTGGATTAATATTTATCCCTCTATAATTCTTTTACTACAGAAAGGTTCAAATCACTAATTGAATTACTAATGAGTTTCTGTTGCTCCTAAAATCCCACCAAGTTAGGAGTAGCTAACAATTTACAATACTAAACTAACAAAATTGGGTTCAACTCATTTGGACTTTTAAATCAACAACTAAAAATCATTTAGTCCAGAAAAGCTTCTGTGGCAAACTTTTAATTTATCTTAGCCTGTTAAATATTTTTGAGTGAGACCAACGCCAACGGCTAAATATTTTCATAACCTTTCCAGGGAATTTTATTTCATAGTTTTTGGACATCTAAAACAAAATCTACACGAGTTTTGGTGAGGTCCAGTGAGGAAACTCGAAACAAAGCGTTTTAAAGGGAGCAAAACATGCAACATGCATGCAGCCATTGATCAAAGGATCAACGGCCCAGGTTCGTCTTCAACCTCTCAACGGGAACATGCACAGGAGAGAGAGCTGGGCTGCTCGGGACGAGCTGGATGCTCACCGTGGGAGCTGTTAGGGGCGATGGGGATGGTGCAGGAGAGGTGCAGGGAGTTGGGGAAGGTTGTGGGAGGCGCTGGGCTTGCTGTCGATGGCCTGAACGTTGGCAGAGAGCAGCGCTGCCTCCCGGGGCGCGAGATGACGACGGTGACTCCGGTGATCCTAAAAACAAAAGATGAGGCCCATGAGATAGCTCGCGATTAGGGGGTCTCAGAGAAACGAAAATGGCGGAGGATGATTGACGAGGTTGCTCAGGAGCTTCCCGGCAAGGTGGCAGCCGCGAGAGAGGAAAAACTTTGCTCCTCCAAGCTAGAGCATGAGATAGCTCGTTTTGCTTGCTAGCGAGGGTGGAGTTGAGGTGAGGGAAACGGAGGAGCAAGTGTGGAGAGGAGGTGCAGCCTCGGGTGAGGTTTAAGTAGAGGTGGAGGCCGGTGCATGGTGGAAGAGGCTCACGGGGAGAGAGGTGGAGGCAGAGGAGTGGCGTGGTGCAGAGTGGAGTGAGGGAGGGAGCACGGCTGCAGAGAGCTGGGCAACGTGCGGGAGAGGGCATGGCAGTGGAGCACGGTGGCGTGCAGCAAGGTGGCGTGCAGCAAGGAGTACGGTGGCGTGCAGGAGAAAACATGGCCTCTCCTTCTTTTCCTTGCTTCACTGCCTCCTCTTCTCTCTTCCTTCTCTCTCTCTCAGGTCAACTCTAGGGCAAGCCAAAGGCTGGGTCAGAGAGGTGGAACACTGGGGTGTGGGGTGGACATGATACCCTCCCAAATTTCACTCAAATACAAACAAATTTGATCACTCAAAAATCTGCCCCGAAACAGTTTTCAGAAAATTCAGAAAACCGACTGGAAATTTTTCTAAGTGTTGAAAACTGTTAAAACTATCAAAAAGTTCATGCATGTTTGAAAGATCAAATGGACTCCAAATCTTTTGATTCAACTTGGGTTTTTAAAAACGTGATAAGTACTTTCATAAACACATTTGTAATAATTTTAATAAAATAATTAAGATACTGAAAATATGTGATGAAAAGGGTACCAGGCTGTTTTTCAGAAAAACCTAGTTTTAGAAACTGCTAAGTCCAGGGACTGTTAAAATCAGTGAAAAGTTCAATCAAGGTTAACATAGCAAACAATCTCCAAATGTGGAAATTCCAACTGGGAATTGTTGACCATGTTACAATGATTCAGAAACACATTTTCAATAATTTTCGTAAAATGTGCAAGGCTAGGAAAACATGCTGAACATAAGGCACCATTCTGTTTTTCACTGGTTTTTAAAACAAACTGTTTTCTGTCTTATTTTCTTGCCACAAAAACAAGCATGCGTCTATTGGTTCCAAAACTCCAAAAATTGAAACTAAGGACATGGGTTTGCAGTCCACACATCAGAGAACAATGTCAAGCACAAAACTCACTAATTTGGATATTTTGGCTAATTAAAATCATGGGCTAAAATCAGATAGTTGGAAAGGTTTTTCAGGAATTTCAATATGGACTAGCCTTAGAAATTCCACATGAAATAATGGTGTTTTGGATCACAAGTCTCAGAAATAAGTTTGGGGTGTGAGACTGTCAAGATGATATTAAATACAGGAGGAAATGACCACTACTTTGTTTAGGCCACAAAGTGAAGATGGATAGATAAGCAAACAACTTCCAAACCTTTCAACTTGATTTTTATAATAAAGATGATATGGAGTAGATGAGATCCACAAAGGTGTATTTCCAAATCTTCCAGGATTTAACCAAATGGGAAGGGCTTAGAGATGATAGGTGTTAACCTGGGGGATGAGGGGTTTTACTTGACAATCTTAGAGTTAAACCATTTTGGATAGGGTGGACCAAGGTTCTAATGACTTGAGAACATTACCACACATAAGCATTCCAAGAAATTCAATACAAGCAAGTCACATACACACCATGATCAACAATACACACACAAGTCAGCACAATTCACACTACAAACATAAGGTCAAACAGAGCAATGGGAAGTGAAACACAAGCAATAGTCAGGCATTTCAAAAAGTTTTTGTTGGTTCTGAAATTTGGGGTCTGGTAAAACTAGTTTTTCTTGGTTCCAAAATTTGGGGTGTTACAGATCCTTCCCCCCTTAAAATAAATCTCGTCCTCGAGATTTGCCCGGGGGTACAGGGGAGTACGAGGGCACGGGTGTTGGGCTGACTATACTTCCGAGGTCGAGGCTCCTTTAGTGAGGTTGCCATGTGAGATCTTGACCACTTGGTGTTGCGAGGCTTTCTTTGTCGATAAACTCCTGTGATGAGTCTGGATCCTTGATGATGGGATTGACGTGACGGTTGACGCTGATGAAGAGTCCTGGTTGGTTGTTTCCAGATGCTTCAAGGCTACGGTGCAAGGAACTAATTATTAACGTGTCCTGGTATACGCAGTGCAGGTCTCCCCCCCTTGAAAAGGGATCGTGAAGGGTCACATTGAAGGTTGCAGCTGGAGTTGACTTGGAGGCTTCGTTCTTCTTGAGTAGCTTGACGATCTCCATCTGGGGTGTCGTTCTTCAGTGCTTGGGTTTGGTGCAGATATCACTTCCTGATATTGTCTCCTTACGAGAGTCGCAGATGGGGATGCGTTGTTCTCAGGATGCGTCAAGTCCGTAGACTTGACTCTCTACGGTTTCTAGTTAGTAGGAGGATACTAAAACTCCTATTTGAATGTCAGCTTGCTTGGTGGTTGGTGCTGTCAACTGCAGGTGCTTCTGTTGTTTGCTTCTTCTGGACACTCCGCTGGTTGGTTTTCTTCGTTCTTGTACTTCTTCGGTTGAGTAGAGGAGAGACGTCGTGGTTGACTTCCTTGTTCTTGGGCTTCACAAAGCTTCATAAGAATCTTCAGGGGTAGAGTAGAGTGTCCAGAGGTTTCGGGGGAGTCAAAAAAATTAATTCAAGGATTCTAGAGGTAGGTGGTTTGGGGGTGTGGATCGATGATTCCTATTAGTTAGTTGTATAAGAAGGGGGGTGTCTTTTAGGACATCGAATTGCCTTAGTCATACAAGAAGGATTTGTTAACAAGGTAGCTAGTCTTGTCATCAAACCACTTTTCATATTCCAGAGGCTGAGATGTACGGGATGATCTGACATTCTGTTTATTTGGATATGACACTCACTTGTTTGAGCATACCAAAGTGATTTGTTAACAAGTTCATGAGGCTTGTTACCAAACTACTTCTATATAACACGAACATTGGAATATCACCCTATTTCTTGAGAGATTAAGAATAATAGATTCTGATATAAGAGTTTCCAAATACTCAAAGATAGTCTGGTACACTGCTTCTTCGGTTCCGGGTCTTCACATATCTTCGCAGATGTCTTCACACAGCTTCGCAGGTGTCTTCACCCAGCCTCGCAGGTGGCTTCACCCATAAGTTAGAGTGCACCGGAATAGTCAGGGTCTCCGGGAAAACTTTGTGGTTGAGGGGCTCCTGTTAGTTTTCAAGGGAGTTGGGTGCCATACCCTAAGCATCACACCTATTATACCTAAGATCTTAAACGACCAACTGTAAATAGGCCTCTAATTCTCGATTTCTTCAAAACACCATTCCAATATCTCTGGTAAGGCAACTACTACCAACCAATTAATTTGAAACATGGTCCTGCCCAAGTTAAAATTATTAATCCGCCCTCATCTTCCTTGGGCATAAATTCTTTATCATGGTATGTTTCAATCTACCGGATACCCATCAAATCTTTTTAGGCATATTCTTCCCATTGCCTTTTTATCACTAAATCATTGTGCTCCACATATCATTTCCTGATTGATTTTTCTCTCCAGATAGGCATATCTCGAAATGTCTGACTCCGTCGGTTGTCATTTTCCTACGACCATATCATCAAAACTAAATAAAGCATCCGACAATCATGTGATCATATCATCAAGAATTGACCCACTTTCTAACCAAATTCAGATTTTATCCCAACACTTTTAGGGCCTTGACCTCATCACCAAAGATAAATGATCTTTTTCAGAATAATCCAAACAGAGCGTGACAAGCTCTGAAAACTTCTGTCACCTGGAATGTCTGGCTACTAGACCAAGTCATATTGATTCCGATAAGCATTCATTTATCCTCCACCAATTATTTCTTGCATACAACGATCCACTCATTTGCTAATTCACCTTTGACCACTTCCTATAATCCTATAAGAATTTATTACGAAGGTCACTTGCGCTAAGAATCACCCTAAACATTCCAACACTGGAGTATTCTTCTTAATTTACTTGCTTCTAACCAATCCAAACATCATTTTATCAGCAAGTGCTTCTAAAATTCCGATAACTTTCACCTTTATCTCTAAACCTTAAATCAAGGGTCACATCTCCTAACTCCAGATAACCACCAATGGTTGGGGACCACAACTGGTTAGCCCCAGAGTATTAATCAAAGATATCATTTGTCCAAACCCAATTAATTTATCGATCCACTCCAAGTTTTCACTTCTATTCTAAACCCCAAATTTTCGATATCACCAATACCATCCACCAAATTTTGATCTCATCAACTAGATTCTTAAGGGATCCTTTTAACCAATAATCTTGTAGTTCAATACTCTTATATCCTCCTAAAGTTCTCCTTTCTACCAAATAGTTTTGAGTCGTCCTATGGCACCTCTTTCCTTTGTCTAGAAAAAGCGGTTAGTAACTTTGCAAAACTTGGTTAGAGGAGAGATTTAGAGTTAGATCAACTATGTTAGTTATGTTAGCTTTCATAATCCTTTATTAGTCCGACGGGATCCAACTAGTGTCATCGAACGTCGGGTCTTGAATCTTCATTCTTCTCGATAGCTTGATGTGGGGGTACAGAACGACATATGAAGGCCGCTATCCGTCTTGCAGAAGGTCGTAGAGTCTTGGACCTCAGGGTTTAAGTAGAGAGAATCCGATATCTTGCTCCTCTTGCTAGGACAAAATTTTCTGGAGGGTTTTCTAAGTCGGACTTTTGAATGGATACAAAAATCTCAGGCTATTTGGTTAAAGATTTGGGGGTCTTTTGGTATCTTGCGGAACTGTCAGTTCTGTTTGGGAGATGGTTTAGATGAGAGGGAAAAGTATTTTAGGAAGCTTTTCCTTGGCAGATTTACATCCGTAACAAGGTGCACTTAGGTGTCAAAAAGGAAACTAAACTTTTCTTTTTGTAAAACTCCCTTTTCCACCTCATAAACAACACACAAGAGAGTACACACACACAAGGTGCACACAAGGTACGTCTAGTACCACGGATTTCTAATACGCGTGGTAATCGGGGTGAAACAACCAAGGTTCTTATCATATGTTTCTCCTATGGGTCTTGGTTAAACAGGGGTGCTGAAATCTTCATTTCGTCGCCTTAGTCTTTGGCTGGAGAAACTGAGATTGTCGATGTAGCAACTTGAGTAGAATTGCTGAGGTTGAGCTGATGTCTTCGGAGACCTCTTGCTTTGTTGGTGTCGACGATCTTGGCATTTACAAATCAATCACCTTGAGGTTGAATGTTGAATATTCAAGATGGATGCTTCTTCTTGTAGGTGCTAGCTAGTTAGGTCTCACTTGGGTTCATCGTCAAGTATTTTGAACGGGTAAGAGGGAGTAAAGAAATCCTTGGTAAATCTTAAAATAGAAGGGTAAGACTCGGAAATATTTGAGAAGATGAGAAGAGTGGGAGTCATTTTTGGACTTCCCTAGATAAAGATATATCTTTGGTATTAATATTTTTAGCAAAATATTTTCCTTCCTAACTAACGTCCATGCTAACTAAGGTCTGTTACAGTCAGGATGGCTCTGATACCAAGTCTGTGAGGACCCCGGATTAAGTACCCGAGATACTCGTTATGTTTCCTGCAACAATCCCGTGATCAGTCTGTTGCTGCACATAACTCGAATTGGTATCACAGAACATCCATAAATACCGAATAGAAATACTTACGCGATTGAAGTCATAAGCTTCAACAGGTACTTGCAGCGGAAAATCACCAAACAAAGTGGAGCCCAAGTCATTCGCCTTAACCCTACAGGCAGCTGACTGGGAAGCGCCCTAGTTCGCAAAGACGCCAGTGAACTCCTCTTCTTCGAACTGCTTCTTCTTCCAAAATCTGGCTAAGACAATAGCCAGGGACGAAACCAATATGAGTACATTTGATTGTACTCGCAAACTACCCCAACTTGAGCATGCACTAGTTTTGATAATCTTTCAATAATACCATTATTTTTAGAACAAAACATCTCTATACCGTTATTGAAAAGGGAAGAGTAGATCTTTTAATCTTGTTGAAGGCAAAACATTTTGGAAAGTAATTTCTCAATACCGGGGTTGGAAACAACCCTTTTTGGAAAGTAGTTTTCTCACTATTTTTGGTTGAAAAAGGTAAGAAGTCTTTTTAAACCTTTTTCTCGAAAATATACCCTTTATTTAAAAAGGTAAGAATTCTCTTTTAAAACTTTTTCCTCGAAAATCACCGTCTTGTCCACAGCCCCATCCTGGTCACTTATTTTCCAGCAACATCATACCACCCCCTCGGTATAGTTGCCTAAAACAATCTTCACTTCATTTTCCTTTCAAACTCAAAACTTTGTAAAACTTGCACATGGCCTTAGCAGTTCTTCCCAACTGTCCATATCCGAGGACTCGGCTATTCGAATAGTTTTACCCTCTGCAGAGGTAGCACGCTTTTCCCACACCCATCCGGTCACTCATCGTGTCAGCCACGTCCCGCCATACCAGAGGTATGCGAAGTTGAGTTCCCGGCCATAGCCTGTCCTTTGCTCATGCTAGTATAGGATCCTACCGCTACGAAACCGGTTCCATCGACACTTAAATCCATGCCCGTCGGAAACTAAGTGTGAGGACTTCGTAGTTCTGCCCGGCGGACCCAAGGGAGCCCTTCAATCCTCTTCCTCCGTCACGTTCATACCGGCTTCCGGTAAACTTCAATGAAGAGGACCCAGGTCAGGGGCAGGTCACCAAACCATCCCCTCATGGAACGAGGTCATCCTCGTTGTTGAGGCATCCAGTACTAACACGAGCAAATTATATGACTACGCCCTTGCCCATATGTGGGTAAATGTGGTCGCACAGGTTATTGGTTGTTCGGTAAGTACCAGGACACAATGTGCATTTTTCAGAAACATCACCATTCACCACTTCTCAATTTCATCACCGACATCTCGGCATACCATAATTCATCCAAGGATTTTCAAAGGAGTTTTGAATAAACAATGTTTTTCCCATCCTATAGTTTTATTTAAACAAACTGATATTTCTACATAGAGTGGCAAAATAGTTTTTCACAAACTTTTGAAAAGGTTTTCACAATCATTTCCAATTCTCATAGCAAAATACTTTTAGTCAAACTTGGGTGGTTCGTAATCCCACCAAAAGATTTTCATAGAAGGCTTTGGAGTAAAACAAATTCATTTCGAAATCGTTGTAGACCATTGACACCTCTATATCGGGTGTCTCAAGAATCTACTTGTATTTTGGAAAAGGGTTTTCAAAGTCATAGCTTTCGTGGCAACACCACATAAATCATTTATGCTAGTTATAGTAAAACAGGTAAATCAAAATAGATGTATATAGGTGCAAGCTCAGTGAAGTAGCTTGCCTTGCTCAGCAAAGTGACCCTGGTCTTGTTCTTCTGGTTCAACAAATTCCCCCTTCTCGCAAGTCCCGGCAACGTTCTCGTCTAAACGTCGTAAAACAAACAAGACACACAATTACCACACAATTTGACCAGGCAACACTAACACTCAAGCTGAACATCTACAAATACCTACTGGTCTATGGAAGTCAAAACAATTAAATTTAGTTCAATTTTTATTATTATTAATTTCATATACTTTTATTAATTTCAGAAACTAGTTACACACGAGTTAATCCACCATTTAATTTATGTTGATCACAAACATACATACTAAAAATTCTACAGAAAGCTACTGTCACACATAAAACAAATCAATTGGGTTTAATTTATTTTAATTAACCCTAATTTGCATATGATTTTATTATGACAAAAATCTAGTCACTCAAGTTTTAATACATATCTCATGTTCTGTTGATCACAAAATTATGCCAATTTAGGGATAGCTAAACTTGGCTAGTGCAAGTTCAACAAAATTGACCTAGGTCCAATTGGATTAATATTTATCCCTCTATAATTCTTTTACTACAGAAAGGTTCAAATCACTAATTGAATTACTAATGAGTTTCTGTTGCTCCTAAAATCCCACCAAGTTAGGAGTAGCTAACAATTTACAATACTAAACTAACAAAATTGGGTTCAACTCATTTGGACTTTTAAATCAACAACTAAAAATCATTTAGTCCAGAAAAGCTTCTGTGGCAAACTTTTAATTTATCTTAGCCTGTTAAATATTTTTGAGTGAGACCAACGCCAACGGCTAAATATTTTCATAACCTTTCCAGGGAATTTTATTTCATAGTTTTTGGACATCTAAAACAAAATCTACACGAGTTTTGGTGAGGTCCAGTGAGGAAACTCGAAACAAAGCGTTTTAAAGGGAGCAAAACATGCAACATGCATGCAGCCATTGATCAAAGGATCAACGGCCCAGGTTCGTCTTCAACCTCTCAACGGGAACATGCACAGGAGAGAGAGCTGGGCTGCTCGGGACGAGCTGGATGCTCACCGTGGGAGCTGTTAGGGGCGATGGGGATGGTGCAGGAGAGGTGCAGGGAGTTGGGGAAGGTTGTGGGAGGCGCTGGGCTTGCTGTCGATGGCCTGAACGTTGGCAGAGAGCAGCGCTGCCTCCCGGGGCGCGAGATGACGACGGTGACCCCGGTGATCCTAAAAACAAAAGATGAGGCCCATGAGATAGCTCGCGATTAGGGGGTCTCAGAGAAACGAAAATGGCGGAGGATGATTGACGAGGTTGCTCAGGAGCTTCCCGGCAAGGTGGCAGCCGCGAGAGAGGAAAAACTTTGCTCCTCCAAGCTAGAGCATGAGATAGCTCGTTTTGCTTGCTAGCGAGGGTGGAGTTGAGGTGAGGGAAACGGAGGAGCAAGTGTGGAGAGGAGGTGCAGCCTCGGGTGAGGTTTAAGTAGAGGTGGAGGCCGGTGCATGGTGGAAGAGGCTCACGGGGAGAGAGGTGGAGGCAGAGGAGTGGCGTGGTGCAGAGTGGAGTGAGGGAGGGAGCACGGCTGCAGAGAGCTGGGCAACGTGCGGGAGAGGGCATGGCAGTGGAGCACGGTGGCGTGCAGCAAGGTGGCGTGCAGCAAGGAGTACGGTGGCGTGCAGGAGAAAACATGGCCTCTCCTTCTTTTCCTTGCTTCACTGCCTCCTCTTATCTCTTCCTTCTCTCTCTCTCAGGTCAACTCTAGGGCAAGCCAAAGGCTGGGTCAGAGAGGTGGAACACTGGGGTGTGGGGTGGACATGATACCCTCCCAAATTTCACTCAAATACAAACAAATTTGATCACTCAAAAATCTGCCCCGAAACAGTTTTCAGAAAATTCAGAAAACCGACTGGAAATTTTTCTAAGTGTTGAAAACTGTTAAAACTATCAAAAAGTTCATGCATGTTTGAAAGATCAAATGGACTCCAAATCTTTTGATTCAACTTGGGTTTTTAAAAACATGATAAGTACTTTCATAAACACATTTGTAATAATTTTAATAAAATAATTAAGATACTGAAAATATGTGATGAAAAGGGTACCAGGCTGTTTTTCAGAAAAACCTAGTTTTAGAAACTGCTAAGTCCAGGGACTGTTAAAATCAGTGAAAAGTTCAATCAAGGTTAACATAGCAAACAATCTCCAAATGTGGAAATTCCAACTGGGAATTGTTGACCATGTTACAATGATTCAGAAACACATTTTCAATAATTTTCGTAAAATGTGCAAGGCTAGGAAAACATGCTGAACATAAGGCACCATTCTGTTTTTCACTGGTTTTTAAAACAAACTGTTTTCTGTCTTATTTTCTTGCCACAAAAACAAGCATGCGTCTATTGGTTCCAAAACTCCAAAAATTGAAACTAAGGACATGGGTTTGCAGTCCACACATCAGAGAACAATGTCAAGCACAAAACTCACTAATTTGGATATTTTGGCTAATTAAAATCATGGGCTAAAATCAGATAGTTGGAAAGGTTTTTCAGGAATTTCAATATGGACTAGCCTTAGAAATTCCACATGAAATAATGGTGTTTTGGATCACAAGTCTCAGAAATAAGTTTGGGGTGTGAGACTGTCAAGATGATATTAAATACAGGAGGAAATGACCACTACTTTGTTTAGGCCACAAAGTGAAGATGGATAGATAAGCAAACAACTTCCAAACCTTTCAACTTGATTTTTATAATAAAGATGATATGGAGTAGATGAGATCCACAAAGGTGTATTTCCAAATCTTCCAGGATTTAACCAAATGGGAAGGGCTTAGAGATGATAGGTGTTAACCTGGGGGATGAGGGGTTTTACTTGACAATCTTAGAGTTAAACCATTTTGGATAGGGTGGACCAAGGTTCTAATGACTTGAGAACATTACCACACATAAGCATTCCAAGAAATTCAATACAAGCAAGTCACATACACACCATGATCAACAATACACACACAAGTCAGCACAATTCACACTACAAACATAAGGTCAAACAGAGCAATGGGAAGTGAAACACAAGCAATAGTCAGGCATTTCAAAAAGTTTTTGTTGGTTCTGAAATTTGGGGTCTGGTAAAACTAGTTTTTCTTGGTTCCAAAATTTGGGGTGTTACACTGTCGACGGGAACGTCAAGACGGACCAAACAACCTGATTCATTGATAAAAAATCAGACGCGGACTATTGTATCCGATCATGTTTGATCTTTTAATAATACTAGTGAATGGGCACGGGCAACGCACGTCTCTCATAATTTATTATAATTATAAACACGTCTTTGAATCTATATTTGTTTAATTTGGTTATTTTACCAATCCAGTTAAATAGTTTCATGATAAAAAATTGAAATTGGACCAAATATCTGTTGTGAAGTACTCCACTGTTTTGTTTCTTTTCGATGTGCATGTGCAAATCACGGATAATTCACGGGAAGTCCCGAGAATTGCAATTTTCATAATTTATATATCTCTATTTTATAATACGAGTAGTGTTTCTTCCTTCTCGTCCGTTCGGTGGTACGTCGTACGTCGCGCGCGTGAGGTCGCGTTCGCTCGTTCGCTCGATCGGGTTCGGACGTCCGGCATCAGCACGTACATTAATCATGAATCAAGGAAAGGGCAGGTACGATGGCTGGTGTCCCGGCTCAAAACATCACGTACATGTATCTGAAAAGAAAGGGACCAAGTTCTGCAAGTACACGATAGCTGATGTCCCGACTCAAAACGTACTTGAATCTGGAAACCAAACCGGACACTGATCCACGACACAATGAGGACTCAGTAATCGCTTGGTTAATATAAGAACATATACGTGATCACAGACCCAAAGAATAGACGCGCCTAGACAACAGCAAATCGAAAAACCGCCTGGACACCACCACATCTAAGTCGCCGGCAACAACAGCACAAAACAAGGCATCAGGAGGCCGGCGGATCAGAGGCACCACACCAATTTTGAGTAGTAGCTGCAACCTACAGGTAGTACGAGGTCATTAAAACACGTGCAGTCGTCGTGTTTCGCGGGGCAAGTTCTGATCCGGTGGTGCAGCGCCTTGGCAACGCTCATGGCCATGATTGATCATGCATGTGTAGGTCAGCTCTTCTATTTCATCTAATCTTGATCTCCCTCCCACTCTTTTTTAGAGGTAGTATCTCGCGTCGTGGAGTGGCGGCGGGAGAAAAGGCACGATTTTTAGGAGGTTTTCAGAAAAAAAATTGGCACGTACTCTTCAATAGGTGCGTATTTCGTGGACTCAAGCTTAAACGTGTGCTGTAAGATCTAATCAAGTTCATCTTTTTAATTGATGACAGATTTATGCAGTAAGGAAAACACTGATGCAGACGAGGAATTTGGGACCCAATCTCCAATCATAGATGTCAAGGAGCAAAGAAGGAAAAAAGATAGAGATAGGTATGCACGGATTACCAACGAAGAAAAACAAGAAAAATTGAAAAGGCGTCGTGAAGCTTATCAGCAAAGCAAAACAACTAAGTATTTAACCCAGTTGCACAAAAAATGCATACGGGGGAGGAAGAAATATGCAGATTTAAAGACTGAACAAAAGACAAAAAAATGCGTGCGAGAAAAGCAGAAATATGCAAATATGCAACCAGAACCAAAAAAAAGCTAGAATAGAGCAACTTATAGATAATCATGAGTTTAGACGCAACACACCATGCAAAGAATCAATTGCGATGGTGAACCCTGCATATGTCGAATCAGAAGAGGAAGTTAGCAAGAAAAAAAGCTAGAATAGAGCAAATTAGAGCTAATCGTGAGTTTAGACGCAACACACCATGCAAAGAATCAATTGCAATGGTGAACCCTGCATATGTCGAATTAAAAGAGGAAGTTAGTAGATGTCGATCTTTGATGTATACCAAGAGATAATATGCGATAAATTTCAACCAATAGTTGTTTGTTATTTACTCCGGCCGTAGCAATGCACAGGTGCTCTTTTTATTTGAGGTGTCAAATCATGTACATATGCTTGCTCTGTATTTTCTGTTTCCAATTTCCAGAAATTGCAAGTGTACATATTTTTATTTTGAGTTGGAGATGAACGTATTCAGATTATGCATGTTGTAGTCTTGCAAGTTAGACACATAGAGCTATATTTTTGCCATTCGTTGGATGATTTACTGGTACAAGAAATGAAATTCATATGACAATTATAGCATATCCCCGTTGCAACGCATGCGCAGTTTGCTAGTATATAATGAAAACTCATAGAAGGCATAACAAACTGAAACACATTTGACCGGGCAAGTTTTTAAGAAAGCTAGCTTAAATATACAGGTCAATAATAAACTGAAGTTATTAGACAATCATTTATTAAACATGTCATAATTGGAGTCTTTTTTATGAGCCATTGATCGCAATTCGAAAACAATTTAAGTAGCATGAGCTGAGATGCCACTTCCTGTCTAGAATTGAGCAATATGTAGAGCTACAAAATATTGTACAGAACTTGGAGCTATAAAATGTCATATTTAGAAGTTATAAAGAATCCTACCGCATATCTCTTCTCTACTATATAATACGGCTTGAGGAGACGTTGGTACGTCGTGGTAATTTTACACTTTGGTCCCTCACAAGTCTTGAAATCAACCCGCAGTCCTAACTATTCCGAACCGTTTTCTCGTTGGAGATTGAACGCGTCGTTCTCCTCGTTCTATGACGCAAGGGAAGCAGCGGTGAGTCCATGCCCAGGGAGACCTCGCCGCCGTCCTCCAGCCTGGGCCCCTCATCCCGCCGGACTTCACCGCGCAACCGTCCTCATCACGGCCGCGCCGCCTCCCAATCCCCGCTATATCGTCTCCCCAATCCCCAACGCCGCTGGGCCGGAGTAGAGATGGGCGCCGGAGGTTGCAGTTGGAGAGGATCCGCGCGTAGTTGCGGAGAGCTGGCCGACGGGGATTGGATCGCCGGCCAGCGCCGACAAGCCCGGCTTCCGCCGCGCGTCCCGGCCTCCCCATCTTCCACGTCGACGGTGAGCGGTATCTCAACCCCGGCGCAAAGTTTTGGATTTCGGCCGAGATTTCCGAAATTTCACCGAAATTCAGCCATTTCGGTCGGGACCGGTAGGAAAATTTACCGAACGAAACTTGCTAAATTTTGGTGGTATTTTATTGAATTATGTAATATATTTGACATTTGGTCGAATTTTGTTGAAAAATCCAAATTTTGGTCCAATTTCTGTCAAATTTCGATTCAAAGTTTAAATTTTAGTTCTTGCTTTTCAACCGAGATTTGACCGAAATTCACCGAAATCACCGAATTTCGGCCATTTCGCTCAGGGCCGGTAAAAAATCAAAAACGAAATCCAAAACCTTGCCCCGGCGACCCCGCCTCCCTCCGTCCTCCTCTGCCCAGCTCGATTTCTCGTGGGTGTTGCCTAGCCGCCAGGATCTACGCCATGTACGCGCTCACCGCTATGGGCCAAGAACTGATTGGCGGTGGGTGAGGAGAGGAGAACGGAGGGGATGGGGGCGGGGCGGAGCCAAGGGAGTAGGCCGTGACGGTCGATGCTGCAGTGAATTGATGCGTCAATTCCTCCGTCGTTCCACGGGGCACGTAATTCTCAAGACATGGGGAGCACGAGGGGTGGCCATGGCAGTGGTGATGTCTGCTGCTGTGTGTCGGCTCCATCTGGGTGACTGACGCCGTGGCGTCGGCGTGGGTGCTCATGGCCGGCGTATGATCTCGCGGCGCTGCTCACATATCCAGCACGAGCGCGTCGACGGGGCACGTAATCCCCGCGACGGCATCCCTGACATGGGGAGCACGAGTGGTGACCATGGCAGTGGTGATGTCTGCTGCTGTGCGTCGGCTCTTTTGTGGTGGCCGACGCCGTGATCTCAGCGTGGGTGCTCATGGCCGGTGTCGCCGCGTCGCTCCTCGGCCTACCTGCTCACCTACGTCATGGGCATCATCATCTCCGATCCCAGGGTACGCTAGCGCACAGACTAATTCCTTTCAGTTAGTATCTTTTGGCAAGAGGAGGAGCTGACTGAATGTTTACAACCGAACGAACAGGAATTCAGGGAGCTGATCGTGCTGTACTTCTTCCTGGTGATGTGCGTTGAATTCAGTTAAGCTCTTGGTGAATAAAATTTCTCTGGTATCCTCTTAATTTTCGTGTGTTGTTGAAGGAAGAAAAGTTCTTGATCTGGATCGCATTGATCAGAAGTTGAGGACTGACTGATTGAGTCAGCTGAAAAAATTAACTCGAGTCTGGTGCTGGCCACTGTAAATTTGCCTTGGTTTTGCTCTTACATAACCATAGCAGTGCAAAGTAATACTACTCCTCCAATACGAACTCTGCTCTCCTCCGATACAAACTCTGCTTGATCATCACTCAGAATGCAGAAGTTCCCCCGTCCAGTTCGGCTGATGGGCTATTGCCGAAGTCTTTGCAGATGCGCGGGCTAACAATCCCAATCGACAATATCTCATATCGTCCACCTGACCCCTGGCTTCATTTCTCCTGCAGTATTCGGGTTGACTAAATTAGACCGAGGTAATGCGACTCTCAATTATACATATGCTCTATTTTCTGTAATCTAATCTCGTGGGGTGGCATGGTGCTCTTGAGCTTTCTCTACTGTAGTTGGCTGGAGCTAACAGATTTGTTTGTGGTTAGAGTTTTACTGTCACTCGCGTACCCCCTCTTGCGCTGCTTGCTGTGGTGTAACTTGTTGTACAATTGCTGATTTCTGTAGGTGTTGTTCTCGCGTGCAAGGGCGGACGGCGGACGGGTAGAAGTGAAATTAATATTCTCATTCACACTTTGAAATTGAGCTACGAACAAAGGATAGCTGATTTTTCCCACTGATGGTTCAGATAGCTTGACTGAGGCAGGGCAACATGTAGAAAATAATTTGGTTGTCTGAACTATGAACCCAACGCTTCTATAATCTATACCATCTCCGCCACATGCTGGGCATTGTGTGCTATTGTGGTGTGAAGGAGTTGCCTGGTTTTTGAAGCTCTAGGTTCTTGTGTGCAGAAGTGAAACTTCGAGTGTTGAAAGTGACGTACAACATGGTTTCAGAAAATATTGTTGCTTGTGCTGATGCAGGTCACCAAGTTGACTTTGGCCAAGTTTTTTTTATTTGATCATTTGCTATTATGAGAATAAGACTATCAAAGATTGTTGTGGTTCATGTTGTACAATGATTGTGAAGCCTTATATTCATAAATTAACAGATATTATAAGATATTCCCTCCGTTCGGAAAAGCATGTCACAAAAATGGTCTAATAGTTCATTTTTGTCACAAAAATGTCGAAAAACGGAGGGAGTAGTTGTTTTGTTTTTTGACAAATTGCATTTCCTTATACCAACTCAATATTTGTCAGAAAAAAGTTTGATCAACATGGACCATGCTTCTCTATAGCCAGACTCATGCCAACATCAAATCAACTATGGATGGCGAATCCGAAACCGGATGAGAACAACACGTGCTCATGCTCATTCCAAATTGCACATTTATCTGAAAGTTTATTTTTCTCTCCCGTTGCAACGCACGGGCACGTCTCCTAGTTGTTCTTATGTATATGCCTCCTCGCGCTGGGGATTGGCCTCGCGTGGTACGTGCATGCTGGACGGCGACGCGCTGGCCGGCGTCCTCGTGTGTGTGCTTGGCGGTGACCTCGCGCAGAGCTTTGCCGCCTTCGATTCCGGCCGTGGTCGAAAAAAAGCAGGACTGCACACCACATATCAGATTGTCCGGCGGTCCGACATCCTACCTGCTACCAAACTGCCACGTGAGCAGCTCGAGTCCGATCGTAGGCTCTGTGTAGATCGTGGCCGATCGGTTCCGATTAGAATTTTAACCATCGGACGCTGTATACAGAATGTCAATCATCATCAGCCCAGCCGGCAACGATGTAAATTTTCGGACAATCTAGATTGTTGATCGAAAATTGAACGGACAAGATCAAATCTGTTTAGTGCTCGACATTGGGACAATCTGGATCGTTGATCGAAAATTAAACGGACAACATTTAAAGTATCCCAACATATTTGCTCTTTTAATAGTAGTATAGAAGTATACATATATATCGTAAGCAGATCTATAGGGTGGCCAGGGCCGTGGACCACTATGAAAATTTTACTCGAGCCATATACCATAGCAGAAAAAATAGGTCCAGCTCTTTGCTTCTGATCGACTAGAGACGAGCGTCGCGTGATTCTTTGATTCCCGTTTCACTCCTTCCCCGTCAAGGTGTCCAGCGGTCCAGCCCGGCAGTCGCCGCCGAGTATTCTCAACCATCTCGTATCCCTCAAACCAAACTCAAAACTGGCTATCCCCAACTAATTTAAATCTCTAAACCAAATAAGAACTTGGCTCATCCAAGCCACCGCGAACTAAACACAAATTTGCTCCCACTAACCAACAAGGAGTTGATGGTACCCTCAACCAGCTTTGCATAGTCACTGAACCAAACACATATGTAGTGTCATGACATGTTTCTCCACCACTTCGCATACTGCCACCCTAGAGAGATTAACCTTTTCTCCTCATGAGCGCTACACCCGATCAAAATTAAAGATTGTTGGACGACGACGGAGGTAATGGGTTGCAGCAGTGGCGGCCTTGGGGATGAGTTAAAAGGGTTAAAGGTTTGCGATCAGGTAGACATACCGAAAGAGGATGCTCTTGATACCATGTAAAAATTGACGCGGCCGTGTGCATTCTTATGCAGAGCCCGGGTGTAATGCTTAAACTTTTTAATTAATAAAGGCCTTTATCTAAAAAAAATGTAAAAATTGACTTTTGGTCTCTACTGAGATAATTTCTGAGTTCCTTTGATCATCTATTTATATCATTATATGTGCACATTGCGGTGCATAGCTGGTACAATGCGTGGGTTTTAAGTCCAATACAGATACATATAAGTCTACTATACTATCCTATTTCTAGTAGCACATAATCGAATGACACGGCGGACGGATTTGACTAATCAAAACAAGCAAAGGACTAAGGCTCTACATATGGAACCTCGTCCTAGCGTTCCCCCAAAGTATTCCCACAGATACACATGTAGAGGCTCGCGGCGCAACACAAGCCTCGGAAGCCGATGCCGACGATCCCCACGATAAGCCCTGCGACGGCAAGGATTCGAACGGCAATGGACGAGTGGAAGGAGCGGCAGAAGGCGTACACCATTATGCCGGAGACGGTGAGGATAATGCAGGCGCAAAACGCTGCGAAGCACGCGTCGCCGCACTGGCTGTCTTCGTCGGGCTCCGGCGACACGGCGAGGAGGAGGTGACTGTCGGTGTCGGGATTCTCCACGTCCGCCATGTGTATTGATCGATGTTTCCGAAGGGACTCTCCGCTGAAACCTAACCAAGTATGTATCGGTGTAGCTCTTGCCGTTTCCGTTTATATTCCACATGGGCTGAGGATGCCGGCGGGTTCTTGGGCTATATATAGCCCAATAGCTGCGTCACGTCTGCTCAAAAAACAAAAAAACTGCGACACGTTAACTGCCAGCACCCTTGAACCTTGATTAGTACCACACGGCTTAGATAAGTCCGTTCACACCAATTTATAAAGGGGTTTCAGCAGACGATGGTCACCACATGGCATATGTGGTTAGCAACCTAATCTAAACGATATCATGGGTTATATGATATATTAGATTGCATGCATGGCTAATTCTTATAAAACAGCACACCGACATGGTGTGTACATCAATTTTGTAAATTTTGTACAGTCGACAAGACAAATGATACTCTCACAAGTGAAACGATCATTTATCTATTTTTATTATTCAACAAGGACAGTGACGGACCTAATATTTTGCCACTGAGTATGCCGCACCAAAACTTCTTCCGGTTAAGTTCATGGATAGTTTCATAACTACCCCCTCGAGAATATGCCATCTAGGCATAAAAGCAGTTTGTGTGGGCTTAACAGATTTATCAGCTATGTAATACACTAAAACCTGCGTGCAATTTTGACAACTCCGTACATGGATTTTTAGATTTTTTCCTATCTAATGTTGGCATTAACTTGAAGATCGATTAATGGTAATTATTATAGTATAATATGCGTGTTCCAAATTTGGCGCACCTATTATTTGTTGCACAATGCTAAATTTAGTGTTGCAATTTTAATTCCAAAATTGCTTTGTATCCGTCGTCCAATTTTTGTACGATACACCAATCCGACCTTCCTAGTTGATGAACGGGTGATTTGATTTTCACCATGTAAAACTGGATCGGTGGATAAATAACAAATTATCAAGTGAACGAGATATAGAAACGATAGAAAAGTATGTGTTGCAAAATACAAATGATATACTAGTAGGTAGGATAAGCCATATATAGGTACATGAATAAATGAGGAACTAAAGGTCCTGAGGCAGAAAAAGGGAAAGACTAGGCGTCCCCCGGGGGATCTGGGGGAAAAATCCCCCGGGTCCCCCTGCTGACACGTGTCCCCTTATTTCTGTCTAAATCCCGCTTTTGTTGCCGCCGTAGCAAATAATCTCCGCTTTTGCTCCCTATGTAGCAAAAAACGGTTCGCCCAGAAAACAAAAAGAGAAAAGACTAACTTCACCGGAGACCTCGCCGGAGAGCTCGTAGCAAAAAAAAAAGTGCTACGGTAGCAAAATCAACTTCGTCGGAGACATCGCCGGACTCTCGCCGGAGACATGGTAGCAAAATCTTTGTACTAATGTAGCAAAACCACATAACCATAATAGCAAAAGGTTTGTTATATTGCAGCATCGTAGCAAAAAGTTATTCCGGCCAGGTCGACTTATGATGAAAAATTGCAAAAAAAACATATTGTAGCAAAAAAATCTTCTTGTAATGCAAAATCACAGGACGTATGGTGCAAAAATGCAGACAGTTGTAGGCGACTTCCGACGGAGCATCGCCGCCAGCCATATGTAGCATCATTGTGCTCCTTCAGCAGCACCAGCGACTTCCGACAGGAGCAGCACAGCCGGCCGCTCGTAACATCGCCGCCGGTCTGATGTAGCACCGTCGCGCTCCTTCAACAGCACCGGCGACTTCCGATGAGAGCATCGCTGCCGGTCAAAAAGTAGCATCGCCCAGCGGCCATTTGTGGCACCATCGCGCTCCTTCAGCAGCACGGCGGGAGCACCACCGAGCACCTTCAGGAGCACCGCCGCCCTCCATGGAAGCACCACCACCTTCCTTTGGAGCACCACCGAGCACCTTCGCGAGCGCCGCCACTCTCCCATGGGAGCATCGCCGCTCCTCCATGGCAGCACCTCCGCTGTCCTATGAGAGCACCGCCGCCGACGGACGGTAGCACCGCCGCCCCCCACGGCAGCAACCGCCGGTACTCCATGGCAGCACCTCCGGTGACCTACGGGAGCACCGCCGCTCCTCCATGGCAGCACCTCCGCTGTCCTATGATGCAAAATCCACCGAACTCGCGTGGTACAAAAATCACAGAACGGTTGTAGCAAACAAATTCTTCAAATGATGCAAAATTGCACAACGTTTGTAGCAAAACAATTCTTCAAATCATGCAAAATCACACAACATTTGTAGCAGAAAATTTCTTCCAATATGCAACATTTGTAGCACCTTTGCTGCACTCCTGCTAGGCTGAAGCACAGGATGTCGACGCTGGCGACCTCGCCTCGGAAGCACTGCCGCCCTCCTATGAGAGCGCCGCCGTGCTCCTTTGACAGCACCGCCCCCTTTCCATGGGAGCATCGCCGTCCTCTTTTTGGAGCACCACGAATCGCCCATGGTAGCAGCGCCAAACTGCAGGTAGCATCGTCTACCACCACTTGCGGCATGGGCGGCTCCGGCGAGCGGCGCAGCGCGGGATACCGGAGGGCGGCCATGGCTCCTTTACCCGGGAGCTCCATGCCCGTGTACGGAGGATGGGGAGACGGCGTGCGAGCTCCACGCCTCCGTGGAGGCGCGACAGAGGATGAGGCGGGGATTCATGGAGAGATGGAGGCGGAGATGTGGATCCAGGGGATGGCGGCGGCCAGGCCGGGGAGGCGCGCTGGTCGGGGGCCGTGCCGTGGAGGCGACCTCGCCGGTGAGGAGCTCGACGGCGGACCGTGGAGGCGCGCGGCGGTGGCCGGGCCGTGCCGTGGAGGCGACCTCGCCGGTGAGGAGCTCGACGGCGGACCGTCGAGGCGCGCGGCGGCGGCCGGGCCGTGCACGGCGACGGTGGTGCTGCTTCCATGGCCGTGATGGGGAAAAAAGAGGAGAAAATGGGGTGCGGCCGTGCGGGACGTGTGGCTAGAAGATTAGTCTGTGGTGTGGTGAGTTGTATTCACGTGGGCCCCGCGATGGACGCGTGTCAAGCGAAGGAGGGGGAGGATGCGGAGGATGAGATCCCCCGGATGATAACTAAACTTTTCCCAGAAAAAGCCAGATGCAGCCATTACGGCCATCGTCGTCGACGTAACTGTATCCCCGTGAAGTGATCATGGCCCCCAAGGATCGACGCCAAGCTTGGACTTGCCGGTGAAGCACAACAGGTCCTCTCAAGCTACGCACAGACTGATATGCCCAGCGATGCAAACCTTGGACTTCCCGGCGATGCACTACTGGTAATTTTCCTGAGCGATGCACGGCTTGGTTTCCCCAGCGATACACTGCCTGGTTTTCCCAACAGTACACGTCGAGACTGCCAAGCCCTAGCCTCGTCAAGGCATGGTTGCTGGTAGGCTTGTTGGGGTGTTGCTTCGAGTAGTAGATGTGGTTCTTCTCCACCCCGCCACATTGGTCTTCCCGCACACGTATTGCCTTGGAGTATGTTGTCACCTCTGTCAACATGTATCCCCACGGCGTTGCATCCATCTCAAACACCATGAAAAAGCGAGCCTCATCCTCGCTGTGGTCGAGTGCCGAACAGGTCTCCAGCGCCATCGCCAGCTTACCGCGCAGCTCAAAGATGTGTCTCTCATGGCAGCTCACCGCAGACTTGTACACGGAGGGTCTTTCGATGTACATGAAGCGGGTGCTGGCAACCGCTAGAGCTCCGTCGACAGGATTCACACCGATGTCGAACTTGAACACCTCCCAGCTGTGGCGCACGAGTCCGTACAAGTTCCCTCTGCAGAAAGCGATGTCCGTCAACTCCTTGTCTAGCATGTCCCTTTGGCATCCTTCGATCTTGTGGTGTCCTCCCATTGCTAGGACTAGGAGGGGTCCATCCATTGTCAGGAGAGCCAAGCCTGCAGACCGCTAGTTTGAACCTTCCGGTGATGGCGGCGAGGATGCAGCCGCTCGAGTCCGGGTAATCGGAGAACATGATTTTTTCAACGCCGGTGCGGGGGTGGTCGGATCTCGCCTCGACCTTGCATGTGCAAACAACAGTCCTCTGTTTGGTGGAGAGCTTAACCTGGGCGCCGGAGCAGAGAGTCACGGTCATGATCTGGTGAATGTCGTTGGACACACTAGTAGAAAACAGGGTTTCGGATCTGGCCTTTAGTCCCAGCCATATTTTAACCGGGACTAATTTGAGCATTATTCTCGGTTCAAACGGCTAGGACGCCGCACGTGCCCTGTCCCGGTTCGAATGAGACCTTTAGTCCCACGAACCGGGACTAAAGGGTTGCGGCAGGCAGCCGCAGAGGTGGGGCCAGCGCGAGACCCTTTAGTCCCACCAACCGGGACTAAAGGTTTCCCCTATATCATCTTTCACCCCGAGCCAGCCATCTCCATTTTCCTACTCAAGACACATCTCCATTTTTCTCCTCGTTTACTCTCCGGAGCTCGATTCATCCCCATTTTTCTCCACGGTTTGTCAAGATTGACGGCATCCATCTGTACAAGGGTTAGCAATTTTATCCTTTCTTCCGGCATTGCTAATTTAGCTCATTTTATATCTAGTTTAGGTCATTTCATGTTTCTAGTGCTACCTACGTGTTTGATGAAATGCCTAAGCTAGAAAGTTTATTTTTTTATATGCAATTTGAGCTCTAATTAAAGTATGATTTGTCGGTTTTAGTGTCGTCCCGTCCCGTCCAAGTCCTCACCGCCGTCGATCGCCCGCGCCGTCCTGTCGCCGGCACCACCTTGGTGAGCCTCTTGTTCTTATATTTAAAAAAAAAATCTTACTTGTATGTTAGATGCATAGTTACTTTGTATAATTTTCTTACTTGCATGATTGTTTTTCATATGTATAGTGCCATGGTTTTGATATCCGCCGCCGTCGGCCCTCGTCCGGTCTATGATTCGGATGTGCTATATTATCTTTTATAACTATTTGGTTCATTTCGTGTTTATGACAATTATGCCGACGAACACTTGACGTAGATATTTTTATCTAGGAGGTATGTGAACCGAAAATTCCAACCGACCCTCTTGTCGAGAAGTGAAATTTAGTTGAAAAGGAAAATGATGATTTGAAAGAAAAATTGAAAAAAATTGAAGAAGAGAAGATGAAATTGGAGTTGGATCTTGCTGATGTCGTCGATGATCACAAGATCAAGATGGATGCAATGCGTTTGAATGCAATTAATAAAGAGTCTTGGTATCATTATGCTGTTGGACCAATGGTTACCTTAGTTACAATTTTGATCGCATTTGTTGTTGCATTTAAATGCATTAGATAGTTGTATGTTAGTTTCAATCTATGTTTATGAGAACTATGTATTACATTTGGTCACTACTCTAGTTTGGTTTTAATTTGATGAACTTGTATTAATTAATTTGGTCGGTTCACTATTCATGATGTAGCTAGTGTAATGTTTTTTGATATATTTATATAATGCAGATGAGCCGGCAATGGATGTACGGTGACCGATGCACTCCCGAGTTCATCAGTGGCCTGCATAATTTTCTCCATGTCGCTGAGGCAAACAAACGGAATGGTTTTACTTGTTGTCCATGTAGTGTCTCTAAGAATACGCAGGATTACTCTTCCTCAAAAACCCTACAGCTCCACCTGTTGCAGTCCGGTTTCATATCCGGCTATAATTGTTGGACCAAGTACGGTGAAAGAGGGGTTATAATGGAAGGCAATGAAGAAGAGGAGGATGATGACAACTATCCTATGTTTCTTGAACACGGTGGTACTACAATGGGGGAAGACGAAGCTCAAGAAGAGGCCATTGTTGATGAGCCCGATGATGATCTTCGTCGGGCCATTCTTGATGCACAGATAAACTGCGGAAGTGAAAACGAAAGGTTGAAGTTGGAGTGCATGTTAGAGGATCACAAAAAATGTTGTACCTAAATTGTGAAGATGGCCAAAAAAATCTGGGTACCACACTGGAATTGCTGCAATAGACGGCAGAGAATGGTGTATCTGAAAAAGGGATTTGAAAAGTTGCTGAAAATATTAAAGAAGATGCTTCCAAAGGATAACGAGTTGCTCCCCAGTACATACGAAGTAATGAAGGTTGTCTGCCCTCTAGAATTAGAGGTGCAGAAGATACATGCATGCATTAATGACTGCATCCTCTACCGCGGTGAGGAGTACGAGAATTTGAATGCATGCCCTGTATGCAGTGCATTGCGGTATAAGATCAGGCGAGATGATCTTGGTGATGTTGAGTGCGAGCATGCCAGGAAGAGGGTTCTTGCCAAGCTGATGTGGTATGCTGCTATAATACCATGGTTGAAACGTTTGTTCCAAAACAAAGAGCATGCCAAGTTGTTGCGATGGCACAAAGAAGACTGTAAGAAAGACGTGATGCTAAGACACCCCGTTGATGGGTCGCAGTGGAGAAAAATCGACAGAGTTCAAGGACTTTGCAGGTGACGCAAGGAACTTAAGGTTTGGTCTAAGTACAGATGGGTTTAATCCTTTTGGGGAGCAGATTTGCAGTTAGAGCACATGGCCTGTGACTCTATGTATCTATCACCTTCCTCCTTGGTTGTGCATGAAGCGGAAGTTCATTATGATGCCAGTGCTTATCCAAGACCCGAAGCAACCCGGCAACGACATTGATGTGTACCTGAGCCATTAGTTGAAAAACTTTTACAGTTGTGGCGTGAAGAAGGTGTACGTGTGTGGGATGAGCGAAACAGGACGAATTTAACCTACGAGCGTTACTGTTTGTAACCATCAATGATTGGCCTGCTCTTAGTAACATTTCAGGACAGACAAATAAGGGATATAATGCATGCACACACTGTTTAGGTGAGACTGAAAGTATATATTTGGATAAATGTAGGAAGAATGTGTACCTGGGGCATCGTCGATTTCTTCCAAACAGGCATCACTTAAGAAAGAAAGGCAAGCATTTCAATGGTGAGGCAGATCACCGGACAAAGCCTACCCGCCCTACTGGTGATGATATATATGGTACGGTCCAGGATTTAAAATTAATCTTTGTAAAGGGTCCTGGCGGACAATCTGTTCCGAATAACGCTGACGGACACGCACCCATGTGGAAGAAGAAATATATATTTTGGGAGCTACCCTATTGGAAACTCTTAGAGGTCCGCTCTGCAATCGTGATGCACGTAACAAAAAATCTCTGCGTGAACCTGCTAGGCTTCTTGGGCGTGTATGGGAAGACAAAATATACACCGGTAGCACGGCAGGACCAGCAACGTATGAACGAACGAGACGACCTGAATCCAGAGAAGTATCAAGGTCCTGCCAGCTACTCTCTTACCAAAGAAGAGAAGAAATCTTTTTTGAAGTCCTGAGCAGTATCAAGGTCCCGTCTGGCTTCTCGTCGAATATAAAGTGAATAATAAATATGGCAGAGAAAAAGTTCCAAAACCTAAAGTCTCATGACTGCCACGTGATTATGACACAATTACTTCCGGTTGCATTGAGGGGGCTTCTACCGGAAAATGTTCGAGTACCCATTGTGAAGCTATGTGCATTCCTCAATGCAATTTCTCAGAAGGTAATCAATCCAGAAACTCTACAAAGTTTACAAAAGGATGTGGTCCAATGTCTTGTCAGCTTCGAGTTGGTGTTCCCACCATCCTTCTTCAATATTATGACGCACCTCATAGTTCACCTAGTCGATGAGATTTCCATTCTCGGTCCTGTATTTCTACACAATATGTTCCCCTTTGAGAGGTTCATGGGAGTCTTAAAGAAATATGTTCATAACCGTGCTAGGCCAGAAGGAAGCATCTCCAAGGGCTATGGAACAGAGGAGGTCATTGAGTTTTGTGTTGACTTTATTGCAGACCTTAAGCCGATTGGTGTTCCTCAATCACGGCATGAGTGGAGACTGAGTGGAAAAGTGATGCTAGGAAAGAAATCAATAATAAGTATGGACGGACATTCTTTCACTCAGACACACTACACAGTCCTACAAGTTCCACCTTGGTGGCTCCGTATATCGTGGAACACATGAATATTGTACGCTCCGAAAACCCGGAGCGTACTGACTCCTGGATTAAAGGAAAACACATGGAGACTTTCGACGGTTGGTTACAAACACATCTTATTAATAACACCAATGTTGGAGAACAGCTGTACTTGTTGGTCAGGACACCATCTTCGACTATATTAATTTTCCAAGGGTACGAGATAAATGGGAATACATTTTACACGACCGCCCAAGATAAAAAGAGCACCAACCAAAACAGTGGTGTCCGCTTTGATGCAACAAACAACAATGGGCAAAATGACACATATTATGGTTACATATAGGATTTATGGGAACTTGACTATGGACCATCTTTTAAGGTCCCTTTGTTTCGGTGCAAATGGGTCAACCTGACAGGCGGGGTAAAGGTAGACCCGAAGTACGGAATGACAACAGTGGATCTGAACAATCTTGGGTACCACACCGAACCATTCATCCTAGCCAAAGATGTGGCTCAGGTTTTCTATGTGAAGACATGTCTACCAGACCAAAAAAAGAAAAGATAAGCAAGCGAATACATCAGACGATGATCCAAAGCGTCACATAGTTCTTTCAGGGAAAAGAAACATCGTGGGAGTGGAGGACAAGACAGACATGTCAGAAGATTACAATAAGTTTGAAAAAATTCTGCCCTTCACAGTGAACACTGACCCAAGCATCCTGTTAAATGATGAAGATTTTCCATGGTTACGGCGCAATCATAAGCAAAGGACACATGCAAAGAAAAAGTTTATACCCAAACACTAGATAGAAATGTTGGCGATGTGTAATAATGTATTAAACCTTTTATGTAACCTTTTTGGTTCTGGTTCTATGAGACAGAGGACTCCATTTGCAACCAGGTGCAACAAAAATATTGGATGTTCCAAAAGTTGTTGAGGATGTTAAAAAAAAACTATTATAAAGCCCATTTAGACCCGGTTGGAAATACTAACTGGGACTAAAGGTGGGCTTCACGCGCGCAATTTTCAGCGGGACTCGGCAAAGAACACGCGTGACAAACTTTGGATTTGCCGCGCAAATTTGATAGAGCGGTGGGCGGGAAAATTTCCCGCCTCTTCCATCTCTATTGCGTCTCGCTTTGGCGCCAATTTCTCATCCCTAAGGACGCCTATAAATAGGCCACCATCTCAGCCAGGTTCCTCACTCATTCTTCTGCTGAAAACACAAAACATTCGGATTCCCTAGCTGCGTCCCACAGTGAATGTAAAGGCATTCGACCGTGAATCACTGTGGGGCCGTAGCTAGGGGAAACCGGGTGTTTTGTTTCAGCTGTATTTGGGTATTCAGTACAACTAGTTTTCAGTTTACTTTAGGTCGACCAACACAAATCATCCGGATTCCTGAGGTCAGTCCCACACTGCATGTGACGATATCGCAGCCAGTGTGAGACTGTAGCTCGGGGAAACCGTGTGTTTTGTTCATTGATGTGTTTAGTCCCACGCTATTTTTCCTTGTTTATTGCACGACATCGTAAACATGAATGAATTTGTTATAAATATAGATATGATTTTTATAAATATTTTTATAAAAATTGAAACTAATTTGACTTATTTTTAGGAACTAATTTGACTTAAATCAATACATATAAAAGAAATCAGAAAATATAGATATGATTTTTATAAATATTGAAACTAATTTGACTTAAATCAATACATATAAAAGAAATCAGAAAAAAGAAAAAAAGAAAAAGGGGACTGAAGGTGTAAAAGAAAATAGAACAAACAAAAAGAAAATAGAGCAAAAAAAAAACAACTCGAAAACACCTTTAGTACCGGTTGGCAATGCCAACCGGGACTAAAGTTCTGAGTTCGCGCCCAAATTTTCGGCCGCCCAAAAATGGACCTTTAGTCCCGGTTCGTGCCACGAACCGGGACTAAAGGTCCTTTAGTGTCGGTTCGTGGCACGAACTGGGACTAAAGGTCTATTTGGGCTTTTTAGATCTCCCCCCGACCATCCATCTCCTCAAACCGCACAGAGTTGCTCTCCACCTCCACGATACCGCGCGCCATCGCCATCGTCCCGTCCTCTGCCCTGTCACGACGCCGCCGTCGCGCGCCGTCCCGTCCCCTGTGTAACACCCCAATTTTTGGAAACCAGAAAAACTTAATTATAAAAGACCCAAAATTTAGGGCCGTCAAAAACTTTTTGAAATGTCTTGTTTGTGGGTGTGTCCTTCCTCTGATTTGCTATGTTTGACTTGTTGTGGGTTGTGTTTGTGTTGATGACCTCTCTAGTTATCAACAGCAGAAACTCACCCAGCTATAATTTGACCCTAGGGATCAACGTAATGACAAGTAAATACTCCATAAATCTTCTCCTATCTTACAATTTTTACCCAACATCTTTAACCCTGATGTTTTGATCTTAGCATCTACCCAAAGACCTTTTACCCGAGGAAATAAAATTACTTCCAAGGGCTTTATGTTTGCAACACTATAAAAGACCGTATAATAAATTCTAATATACTTTGAGTTTAATGTGTTGCTAGTCTTAGCAACTCTTATTTCAAAAAACTCCTAATTTAATATTTCTTTGGAAACTATTACTAGGAGGTGGGTTAACCTTCTGTCGTCAAAATCTTGTCATGATTGTATTGATCACCACCTCCCAAAGTATTTATTTAATCTCCAAGTTTGGTTATTGGTTCAATTGCTTGTTTGTTTGAAACCCTCTGCTTAGGATTAGATTATGTGACTTGGAAGTGAGCAAGTGATTTAATGAGTCATCGTTATGTTTATGCTTGGATTGTGAGAGCTTGTTGTTTTGCTTGAACTTATTGGCTTGGTGGCATACTTTGATAGTAACACAAATACAAATTTAGCATTTTTATATCAAATTTAATGATCTTCATGTTTATTAAAACATAGCTAATCTAGAGCCCTAGATTAAGCAATCCTTAAGTTATTTTTGACATGCATCTCGACCCACTTGTTCTTTGGTCTTTGTATTTTCGGTTTATGCCTTGGTGAAACTTTTGCAACCTTGTCTTAGCATAAAACCATCTAGGTGTTATGGTCTATAAAAATCAGGGACCATTTGGTCAATTTTTCCTTTCTTGCAAAAATTTTCAAAAGCTTTCTTTGTCTTTTAGACTTGAAAACTTTTGTTTCATCACCATTAGGTCAACCACCTCCTGTTTTTGCTTAGCATTGTGTGATGGTTGAATTTAGGCTTGGTTGATTTAGGGAAAAGTAAAACAAGAACAAAAGGATTAAAAGAAATAAAACAAAAGTGGATTGTGGCCTAAACTCTAAACCTAACCTAAACCAGCCCTCCCCTCTCTCACCATCGACTTCCCTCTCACCCCTCTGCCCTGAGAGAGCCTCCTAGTCAGCTAGGACCCACAAGTCAGCCCCCATCTCCCTCTCCACCACTCCCATTCTCTCTTTTTCAAAGATGACCAATGGAGGCTCACTCCCTCCTCTCCTACTGGCCAAGCCACGTCCATCCCGACCACCTCCTCTCTGTCCCCCACACCACCACCCTCCTGAGCCAATGGGCGTGCCCATCACCCCTCCCTCAAACCCCCACACCCGAAACCCTAGAAAACTACCCCCCCCCCCTGTCCAAACCCGAGTTGTGCTCACCCCACTGCCCTCACTCTCCTCCCAGAGCACGCACACCAACCCCCACTCCTCTCCCACGAAGCCCCGCTCGATTTCGTGCTCGCTGTTGCCCTGGAGCGCGCGAGGAAACCGCCGGTCGCCGTCGGAAGAGGAAGGCCGTAGCCGTCGTTCCTCTGCCCCATTCCCCGCCATTGTTGGCCCCCTGAACTCCCCTACCCTAGAGCTAACTCCCCCACCCTTCCTGTTGTCCAGTGGTTGCCTGTGGAGCTCGCCGCCGTCCTCGACCCGTGGAGCACGCCGCCGTCGTCGCCACGGATTCCGGCCACCTCCACTGAAGCTTCTCGTGCCCGCACCCCTCCCTTGACCAGCGCCGCCATCCGCAACCCTCCCGTGCCTCATGGACGGCCCCTAGGTGAGCAGCCCGTCGCCGCCGTGTTTTCTCCGGCCGCGGACCCGTCCGCGCGGCGTCGCGACGGGGACGACGAAGGACGGCCGTAGATCTCAAGATCTACGGCCACGTTTGAATCCCACCCGGCGCTGACCGTTTTCCTGCGCCGAGCGCGCGCGCGGCACCGTCTTGGGCCAGCCCACCTCGCACGGCACGGCCCAGCTTCAGATCTGGCCTGTTCTTTGTTTTTCTTCGGCAGTTTTATTCTTTTTCCTGCAGATCTGTTCCTAGGCTGTTAGTTTAAATCAAATTAAAATAGCTAAACCAGGTTTTTGCACAAACTAAAAATCACAGAGATAGCTCAACAAGTTTAGAATCATGTCCAACTGGTAGATCTGAAAAATATTAATTTGTTTGAGCATGATAATTACTGCACTGCTACTTGTCTGAAACGAAGAATCATTATTAACTTGAGTTTTATGAATCCAAAATTGATAAATCCAATTGTTCTGGAATGCTTGTGAGTGTAGGTTTCCGTAGAAATTAGCCTCATGTGTTTGCAAGACATAGATTTGTTTTGGCTTGTGTTTGAAGTTTGGACCAGTAGGGTTTTCTAGCATTTATATGATTTTCTGTGAATAAGATTTTTGGGTAAATCCAATTGCACTAGTTTCTAAATCATGCCAAGAACCTAAACCTAGCTTTTCATAAAATTTGGTTGAGCAGAACACCCTGGACCCAATAAACTCTAAAAATGGTGTTTTCTGCCTATTCAAAAGTGAGGAAATAAATATTTGTTCCTTTGTGAAATTGTTGCTATTGTTGTTTGTGAAATGTTTAGGTACTGTAGGTCACTAGATAATGTTGTTCTTAATATGTTAGTACTGTTTAATGCTTAAGTGAGAGCAAAATGAAGTTAGTTGTAAAAGGCTATTAGTACCTAAGGTAGTAAAATGTATTAATCATGTTTGTCTGCTTAATTACATGATTAAAGGAATAAAGTAAACTTCACTAATAAAGTTCTTCTTAGCTGGGTGATCTAAGTTAATAATAGAAAATAATTAGTAGCTTAACCTTTGTCTGAAGTATTTCCTGAAAACTAAAGAGATACTTTTGTCTGAAGTATTTCCTCAACTACGGTAGCAGCCCTTGTTAAGTGACCCCAACCACCCTAAGTGGAGTTTTGTTTTAGGGTTTAGTTAAAACCACCTTTTTAACCCTTAGGGTATTTGTGTATACTTTCTTAGGGGTGCTTGATGTTGGTCTTAGCTTTATGGACTTTCTGTTGGTGGATGTATAACTAAGTGAATTGCTTGCTCCTGTTAGCTAGCTTAGTGTTTTGTGCAATGCTTGCTAAATGGGTTAGTTACTTTAGATTGTTGTCAACCCGCTTCTTAGAGTGACGATAGTTCCGTTTATTTTCCGGTACTTTAGAGCCGCAAGAGGAGGAGCAGTACGTGGGAACTGAACCGGTCTACGAAGCAGAACAAGACCATGGACCCTTTGCTGAGCAAGGCAAGCCACCTCACCACCCTACTGAAATCCCATTATGTCTACAAAGCATGATTTGTTTTCAAAATAAAATAATGCATGTTTTATTTCTTCTGTGGCATTTTGCCACCCCAAAACTATTTTACAAAATATTGTTTGGCCAAAGATATCCACTAGTATATAATAGGTTTTATAAAAGTAAGTCTTTACTTGAGAAACCTTCTACTGAAGGCGCTATCAAAAAAAATATATTTTCTAGTAGTATATCCTTATAATCTTACCTCAAAACTATAGGATGGGAGCCTGGATTTTGATAAAATGTTTTCGGAAGAAAACCCGAGTCGCTGGGAGCGATCGGCGACAAAGAATTTTATAAAACCCATGTTTCTAGGAGCAAATGGAGATGTTTGCGAAAAACCCGAAGTGCTGGGAGCATTCAGAGAGTTTACAAAAACCCGAGCTGCAGGGAGCAGTCGGAGGTGGAGATGTTTTTGCAAAACAAAGTACAGCCCTAGCGGCCGCTCGAACAACTAACCCATGCAACCACACTACCTGATATGGGTAGGGCTTAGCCGGAAGCTTGTCTACTTTAGTACGGAGGATCTCATAGTTCTATAAGGGCTAGAGTCCCTCGAAGCCGGGTTGCCGTCTGTACGAGGCAATACACATGGGGAGGACCCGCGCCGGACGATTACGTTGGGTCCCCTGCCGTGGCGGTGTGGCGTCCTATGAGAGAGACCAGGGGTCTAGTGGAGCACACGGTGCCGGGGGGAACAAACCTAGCGGGAGTCCTCTGTACTAGAGTGGATTAGAGGAAAGCTTTGATCAAGTTATCCGAACCCCGCATACTGACGTATGACGGTCCGTGGCTGATCACGGCGGAATGACTGTTTGGTGTGGTGAAAGTGCACCACCTCTGCAGAGTGTAAAACTATTCGAATAGCCGTGTCCGCGGTCATGGACGGTTGGAAAGGCCACCGATCTAGGCGTACGGGCAAATTTTTATGTTTTAAAAAGAAAACTGTTTTCGGCAAAGGAAAAAGGAGGCATCAAGAAGGTACCTGGGAGGTACGGATTTTAGGAAGAAAATGGTTGGTCTCGGGGAGTCAACCAGTCGGAACCCGGAAAGGAAAAAGGGGCATCCCTATCCTAGTGTTTGAAAAAGTTTTACAAAAGTGTTTTCAAACGTGGAAATGGTTTCTGCCATTTCTAAAAAAAGGAGGATTATACCTCCAAATGCATTTTTCAACAAAGATATAGAGATGTTGTATTCTCTGTCTCTAAAAGCATCGTTTTGCGAAAATTAAGCCCTATAGTCATATATAGGAGCTATCCCGGTTTTTCGAAAACGTTTTATTGCATTACCATGAAAACTGAAGCCTTGAGGTGGTTTTGCGAGTACGTAATTGTACTCATGGCTATGTCCCTGGATATTCAAACGTCCAGATTACAACAAGGAGTTGGACGAGGAGGAGGAGGAGTATGCCGACGACTACGCCATCTGAGTGTCACCGGTCAACTGCTCTGTGGAAATGCGTCCGGTGGTGACGAGGGCCGACGCTAGCCGAAAGCTTCCGCTATATCATAGTTAGTTCCGTCCTGCGTGACGATGTTTGCGGACTTGGTCATGTGACCACTATTCATTTGTGTAAGATTTGTATGAACGTTGAATGATGTAACTTTGTATACCATGTTGGTTATGTGATCGCGATGCACTGATCATTGGGATCGTGATCTGGTTACATAACGTGGACATCTTGGACCGGTGGTCTGAGGGGTCCTTACACCCTGCCCTGGCAGGATGCTGCCGACGCCGCCCATCCCTGCCTCGCCCAGCCCTGAGGTGCTGCCCACGCCGTCGCGCAGTTGCCGTCGCCTCGCCGTCTGCCGCCCGATCTCCCCTGCCACGACGCAGCGCCATACGTCGCCTCCCCTCCCCTGCGCTGCCGCGCGCCTCCGCGCCCTCCTCCCCCTCCACGACGCCACCATCGCCTCCCCCTTGTCACAGCCCTAATTTTGGTAAGCCTGATTTAACACTCCTCTAAATACCCAAAATTTGGAACCAACAAAAACTTTTATTAAAAGTGGTGTTTTGCTTGTTCTTATGTTTCTTTGTTGCTTGATCTTGTGTGAACTAGCTAATAGATGCTTTAGTGTGAC
This sequence comes from Poa pratensis, assembly GCA_947311845.1. Classification (NCBI taxonomy): domain Eukaryota; kingdom Viridiplantae; phylum Streptophyta; class Magnoliopsida; order Poales; family Poaceae; genus Poa; species Poa pratensis. The sequence goes on from CAMZMU010000061.1 coordinate 51,565,099, forward strand.
ACTTGTTTGCTGAGTTGTATTGTGAACCCAAATAAATTAAATAGCAACAAGAAATAAAAACTACTATAAAAGCCTAAACCCTAGGATGAAACCCTCAAAAAAATCTCTCTCTGATCAATCTTTGAGCTCTTAAGTTTTGGACAAATGATGTTTTTAATTCTAAATTTTTCCATGGTATTGGAGTATTGTGTTGGTACTCCACAATAAAGCCAAGGACTTTCATATTGGGATAGTCTATGGTGTTTAAATCATGCTCCCAAGTTGCTATGAAATATCAGGACTAAAAACAGTAAAAACATACCATTTGGCCACAATTTGATCTCCTTGTTCGAATTGTTTTATGGATGCATTTTTTGGTGATCATCCATGCTTATGGTGTGTACTGTTGTGTAAAAGTCATTCCACCATTTTTGGTTTTGCCTAAGGCCTTGATTCCATTTGGTTAGGAGGCTAACTGTTAACAGAATTCTGGACTTAGAATTTTCACTAAGTCTGAAACTGAATTTTCTGAAACTACATTTTTCAGCCAAATTTGATTTGGTTCAAATTGTAGTTTTTAACATCTCCAAAACCCCACCTAACACTACCCCTCTCCTCACACACCTACACTCGTATTGTGTGTGCACCGTGCACCACACACACACGACCCACGCACACACACGGCCTCGGCCACGTCCACCTTATCACGTACCACAACCACCATGTCTGCATCCATCCCCGGAAACCTGGGCACGCGAGGAGGAGAAGATCGGCCGCGATCCACCGTGGCCAACTCACGCGCGAGCAGCGCCATGATGGCACCCCCACCATCTCTCTCTCCCTCGTTTCCACCCCCGCGCGTCACCACTCTCTCTCTCTCTCGTGGCAGAGCGCGCAGACGGCCTCGATGCCACCCTCGCTGGCCAACGGATGTGCGCCGTTGCCACTCTCTGTCTACACCGCCCTCTCCCTCCCGTTGCCGCTCGGATAAGAACAAGAGAGCGAGCAACTCGGTGCCATTCCACACCACTGATCTCACCTCTCCACCCCTTCGCAACTCTCTCCACCTCTCTCGCTCTCTGCTAGCGAGGAATGGCGTGATCTCGCCGTCGGACACCAAAACCTTGCCGAGACAGTTGACGCCATTTTCTTCCCCCTTTCTTCACCATTCTCGGCCTAGCCGCTAGCCTAGCTCGAGGAACACCATTCGCGTTTGTTCTCTCGTGTCCGCAGGTCGACGCGAGCGAGCTGGATCCGTGGAGGACACTCTTGAGTTCGTCACTGACTGGAGCTGCTGTGCGAGATCTACCCTGAGCCCTGCACTTCCCTGACCTCCTGCCACACCCACGCATCCCCTCCATCGTTCTTCTCCAACCCTAGGTGAGCTAAATGAGCTCGACGCCTTGGCCGACCTCCAGCTCCGTTCTGTGCATCGCGAGGAAGAGGATGGCGGCAGGCCATCGATCTGAGATCCAACGGCCCCCTTTGAACCTCGCCATTTTGCAAGCACGCACAGCCGCGTGGGCTGGATCTTGTTGCTGGGCCATGCACAGTAGCAGATCTGGCCCGTCTAATCTTTTTCTCTGTTGTTTTTCTTTTTCTGTACATAGCTGTTTCTGTCCTGTAGCTTTAATTCAAATTAAAATAGTTAAATTCAATATTTGTGTAAACCAAAAATCACAGCAGTAGTATAATGAAATCTGAACCACCTGCAACTTGCAGATCTGAAAAATAACTTGTTGTTTGACTTTGATAAATAATATTGTACCACGGGTCAGAATCTTTGTTTTGATAAAAACTTGAGTTTGGTTAATCAAAAATTTATGAATCCAATTGATTTGGAAAGCTCTTGTCAGTAGATTTCACTGGAATTTTGTCTCATGTGTTTGTGATGCCTAAATTTAGAGATGCATGTGTTCTTAGTTTATGTCAGAGAGCACTTTAAGCATTTATCATAATTTCTGTGAATAAAATTTTGGACTGAATCCAATTAGATTAGCTTCTAATACTAATAGGGAACCTAAATCTAGCTTTGCATGAATTTTGGATCAACAGAACAGTCTAGGTTTAATAATCACTAAAAATGTTGTTTTCTGCCAAGAATAATAATAAAAGAATTTTAGATGTCTCATTATAAAAATGTTGTTAGTGTTTGTTGTGGATTGTTTTGGTACTGTAGCACACTTTATAATATTGCTTTTAATATGTTAGTACTGTTAGTGCTTAAGTGCCACTAAAATGGAGCTAAAAACAAAATGCTCTTTGATGCGTGTTAAGTGCAAAGCTTGTTTAATCATGCTTGTGTGTTTAAAGGTGAAGAAGAGTTAAAATGACCTCATTCAACTAAAAATTTTACCTACTGGTTATCTAAGTGTGTTACTAAGTGCTTAGCCTTGCAAAAATAGTAGTAATCCCCTAAAGGGTTGCTTAATCACTACTTTAACCCTAATGGTTTAAAAATGGATAGAGTTGTGGTTTCCCAAAACATGTCTGCTAGATAGTAGTCTTGTGTCTTGCGTAGTTGCTGCTTGTTAGGTTTTGCTGGATACTTGTGGTGCGTTTTGTTGTATGATTGATTGTATTCTTTTCATTTTCGCGACGCTAGAACACCACGAGGAAGAGATAGCAGCTGAGGGTTTTTCTGGAGGTTATATTGATCATCAGGACCAAGGGCAAACCATTGAGTAAGGCAGGCCATCTGAAAAGCTTGCTACTGATCTACTTATTTTGTTTTACTTAAGAATGTATACTATTGCATTATATATATTTTACCTACTTATAGACACCCTAAAATTCGGGTATATTTCCAGACCCGTAGCAAAAAAATTAGGACACCCAACCCCCATTAATACTAGTCCAAGAAAGATGAAAACTTTAGGATGGGCACCCTTGTGTTGTTTTTGGAAAAACAAAAGTGATTTGTGAAAACCCTTGGGAAGGTGGGACCATGCCTAAGTGGTGTTGTGGACATGAGAAAGTGTGGAAAATTGTTTTTCTAAAAACGACACATAACCTGGCCTTCGCTCGACAACCTTACAATACAACCATGTTACCCCCACATGGGACGGGGCTTGACCGAAAGTTTGTCTGTGTTAATATGACGCTACCTCAATTGCTATAGGGTGGTGGCTATGCCCCCTGAACTGATTGCCGCCTAAGAGAGAGGGTCATCCGACGTGTTGATTAAGTTACGACCAGTTGCACCGATTAGGTCTCCTGTCATGGCAGTATGAGGCCAAAGAGGGTCATACGGTGACGGGAGAACTAACCTAGTCGAAGAGGTATCTTTGTATTAGCATGAACATAGTGAAAAGTCTTGATTAGAGTCCCGACGTTTTAGTATTGTCGTCTGACAATCCATGGGTGTTCCACAGCGGTGACACTATTTGATGTGGTGAAAGTGTACAAACTCTGCAGAGTGAAAACTATTCGAATAACCGCGTCCGCGGTCATGGACAGTCGAAAGGCCATGTAGCCAGCATTGTGTCGGATGTTTTCAAAAAGTGGTGTTGTGTTGGAAAGAAAGTGAGTACTTGGACATACTGGATGAACAGGAATGATCGTACCTTGGAGGTACAGTGTTTTGAAGGGAAAACTTTGGAGGTGCCTTAGTCCCAAGAAGTTCTGCAAAGAAAATCTTTCTTTACAAAGGTTGTGATAAAACCTCGCGCATACATGTTATCTGAGAGAGAAAAACTAAGATATATCTTTTGAACTATCTTTTTCAACAAAGATATAGAGATGTTGTGCAACCATGGTGAATCTTCTATCCACCATGGGTAGTGAGCCTAATTACAGCCTACCTACCACAACCTAAATATCACACTTGCATCTAGTACGTTGTTTTTGGATAGAGCTTTGCGAGTACATTCAAATGCACTCATATGGTATCGCCACTGGCTATTGTCTTAGCCAGACCTTTACTACGAGGAGCCTCAGGAGGAGGTTGAGAGGACGAAGGCTTCGTTAACGACTTCGCGAACTAGGACATCTCCCGGTCAGCAGCCTGTAGGTGTTAAGGCGTGACATCAGCTTTATCCCATTTTGTTGAGACTTCCGCTGTGTTATGGTATTCCTGCCCTGTGTGACAGCTATTTGAGACTTGGTCATGTGACCATTTGTTGTAAGACTTATGTGACGTGTATGGATGTGGAACTTCTGTGTACCAACTTCTGTAATGTGTTGTTCACGACTGAAAGATCTGGGATCATGAATGTATGCACATTGGAGGTCTCGGGATGTTAGTCCGGGGTCCCCACACCCCTCCACCGCGCCGCCGTCGCCTCCCCTCCACCGCGCCCCCGATGTCTCCGCCAAGGTACGTATCTCCTCTCTTCCCAAATTCTACCAAATTTAAGTTAGCAAGTTAGCTTAGGTTAGCAAAAATCCGAGGTTTAAAATTATTTATGAAAATTTAGGTGTTAGCAAGTTAATTTAGGTTAGCAAAATTAGCAAATTTAGGTGTTTGCAAAATTTAGGTGTTAGCAAAATTTAGGTTAAAGTGTTAGCAAATTTAGGTTTAAAAATCAGCGGTTCAAAAATCTAAGTTAGTGTTAGCAAAATTAGGTTAAAATCAAGAAGAAATGAGTATGAAAATTGTGTAAATATTTTCTGTAAATATTTTTATTTATGAAATGATTATGAAAATTGTGTAAAGTTTCTACTTATATTTTATTCTCGGTTTTTGGTACAAATGCGAACCCAATTTTGTTGGACTACTTTAATCTTTACCTTCCATGTTTGTCTATTTCTTTCTACTAGCAGATCTAAGGAGGAATCTACAGCTGAATCAAGGCGATACAAGGAGGCGCACAAAGCTTTTCTAGAATATTTTGTTCATGTATGAAACTCAAATAGTTTTTCTAGAATATTTGTTCATGTATGAAACTCAAATAGCAGATATATATGTGTCTCTTTGTTGAAGTAATGATTGTGAGCAGTAATGGTTACTTAAACTCAAAATTTACAATCTCCATAGCAACGCTTTAGGTGCTTATGTTTTTTACCTTTTTCACATTCGGTTTGTAGTTAAGCTATGGACGCCCGCGGCAGAGACGACGCTAAAGAGGAAATATTGGCGGAGATCATATATGCCGGTGGAGAAGATGCGGGTGGAGAAGGTGGAGAAGATTACATAGTCAATTTTTGAATGACTATGGTGAGGGAGCTGAGGTAGAACGAAGAGACGAAGGGCCCTTAACAAATTCCGGCGAGGTATATTAATTGATTTGTATTGCACTAGATGCATTAATTGATTTGCATTGCACTTATTAACAAATCTTTTTTCTTTTAGCCCTCCGGATCGAGCCAATCTGCTAGGCCCTCCGGATCGAGCCAATCTGGTAAAAGGCGATGAGGCCCGACCAAAAAGTTGGGCGATAATCAAAGGTTCCCGATCGAGGCAGTTGCTGAAGATGGCGAACCGATGGCTCCCGAAGTGAACGTAAGAAAATTTGTAAGTCAATGTGGAGTTGTTGTTAGGGACAACATCCCGATCAGCATTCGAGAATGACAGAAGCCAAAGGGAGAAGATGGAGGAGATAATTACGTCGTCCAAAGATCCAAAGATGAGCTTTGGACAACGCTTATGTCACATTTCAGCCTACCGCCAGGTCTCTCGGATAACATAAAGTTGAAAGTCAAGGAGTGGGCTCTTAAGAAGATGGCCACACAATTCCAGACCTTCAAGAAAAAAATATGGAGTGAATATAAGAAGACAAAAGAAACTCCAATATTCACTGGACCACTACAAAAGTGATACGTCTCAAACGTATCTATAATTTGTGATGTTCCATGCTGATATTATACCAATTGTTACATGTTTTGCATCCACTTTATGTCACTTTTATACATTTTTTGGGACTAACCTATTAACAAGATGCCACACAGCCAGTTCCTGTTTTCTGCTGTTTTTGTATTCCAGAAAAGCCAGTCAAGAAATATTCTCGAAATTGGACGAAAATTTACGAAGGACCCTATTTCATCGTGACACACATGGAGTCCAGAGGGGAGACGAAGAAGAGCCAGGGAGGCTCCACACGCCCCCTGGGCGCGGCCAAGGGTGGGCCCGCGCCCTAGGGTGGTGTGGGCCCCTCGGGGCTCTCCAGCCGCCGCCATTTTGCCTACTTATTCCCCCGATGCAAAAACCCTAGACATCCGAGTCATATTCCACGAAAAGTTCTAGAGGCGCCGCCGTCGTCAACCCTAGCTCGGGAGGGTCCAGAACCTCTTTCCGGCACTCTGCCGGAGAGGGGAATCATCACCGAAGGGCTCAACATCACCATGCCTGCCTCCGGAGTGATGCATGTGTAGTTCATCCTTGGACTACGGGTCCATAGCAGTAGCTAGATGGTTGTCTCTCCACTTTGTGCCATCATGTTTACATCTTGTGAGCTGCCTAACATGATCAAGATCATCTTATTGTAATGCTACATGTTGTGTTTGCTGGGATCCGATGAATATTGAATACTATGATCAAGTTGATTACTAATCTATGATACAAGTTATTTATGATATTGCATGCTTCCCGTTACTAGTAGATGCTTTGGCCAAGTAGATGCTTGTAACTCCAAGAGGGAGTATTTATGCTAGATAGTGGGTTCAGTCTCCAGTAATCTGGGCAAGTGACAGCAACGACTAAGGTTGTGGATGTGCTGTTGCTACTAGGGCTAACATAACAATGCTATGTCCACGGTCATATGTACTTGTTTACTTTACGCACATTGCTTAATGCGATTATCCGTTGCTTGCAACTTAATACCGACGGGGAACATGGATGTCAACCTGAAGGTGGATTATTAGTCATAGATGGGGTTGGATAACGGTCTATGTATTATGTCGTAATGCCCAATTAAATATCATGGTAGCCATCTTGTCATATATGTATGCATTGTCATGCGCTCAATATTTTATCAATTGCCCAGCTGTAATTTGTTTACCCAACATGTCGTTTATTTTTATGGAGAGACACCACTAGTGAACTGTGGACCCCGTTCCATTCTTTTACACTGATAAAACCACAAACTGCAAACAATTGTTCTCTTTTACTTTCTGCAATTAAACACTGTTTTCCACACCATACGTTTAATCCTTTGTTTTCAGCAAGCCGGTGAGATTGATAACCTCATTGTTTCGTTGGGGCAAAGTAGTTTGATTGTGTTGTGTGCAGGCTCCACGTTGGTGATCGAGTAACGGCGCTGCCAACAACCTTCTGAAGTGTTACTGCTCCTACTGGTTTGATAACCTTGGTTTCATACTGAGGGAAAACTTACTGCTGGATTACAACATACCTTCCTCTTTGGGTCTCCCAACGAATGTGTGCTTCATCAAGCAATCAAAAGATTTTTCTGGCGCCGTTGCCGGGGAGTAGAAGTATTTCAGGAAGCTCTGCAAACTCCCTGCAACAGCTAGATTTTTTTGGCGCCGTTGCCGGGGAGTCAGCAGACTTCTGCAAGGGGAGTCTCACGCTTCCAATCTTTTTACTTTGTTTTTGTCTTGCTTAGTTTATTTTATTTTATCTTGTTTGCTTTTAATTATCAAAAACACAAAAAAATTAGTTTCCTACATCTAGTTTATTTTGGTTTGTTATTATGTCTATTTGTTTACTTGCTATCAGTGGAAACAAAATCATGTTGGCTAAGTGGGTTCACGGAGGAACAACAAAATTATTATAAGGAATACCGCTTGTCTCGAAAAGGAGAACACTTATGGGTACAAATATATAAATTGAATTGTTTTGCTAGAAACTTGTGCTCTACTTATAATGAATCCTGGTGCTTTAATGAATGTTTTTGCTGTAGGAGGCAAAAACACCTCCCTTTTCAATGTGATTATAATGATGATGAGACTTTGGCTTCTTATGCTAAAGGAAACTATGACTTTGTCAATCTTGAAAAAATTGAAGAATTTTTTGTTTTTAAGGGTGCTTATGAAATTGCTTGTGTGCTTCAGGGCGATGATGCCCCTTATAAGTCTGAGAATTCCGAGATACTTGGTTACTGCCTTGAATATTACAATGATAATCCTTATATTACTAAATTTCTTGAGCAAACTTATTCTCCATAACAACATTTCTGCTGACATTAAGATGTTGAGGCAACCACCAAAAGAATTGAGAAAAGGAACCAGGGCGGGAAGGGGCCCCAATAGCACCAGCAATCATGCTCCAAACAAATTTAGCGGCAGAACAGGTGAAGAAGAGGTGGTGGATGCTTTCCGTCCCATTGCAAAATTGGCAGGTTGTACTTCCCAGCCAGTTTCTCTCAGCAAGGTTATCTTTAGTAGCAATAGCATTGTGCCAAATCAGCCAGAGCCAGATTTTGATTTTCAGAGGAATTTTAGCTTTCCAGAGGTATCTAAATGATCTGTCAATCCCAGTATTGCTCATGGATCTATACATGGACCTGACAGTGAACTGACCATTTTTGGTCCATTTCCAAACAGGTTTATCTTTCTCAAAATTCAGAGCCACACCAAGCAACAAACTTTGAAGCTCTCTAAGGTGGTTTTGCAAGTGTTCTGGCAGCCATCTTCTGAAAGTAAGACGCCATCTTCTGTGAGCAGCCTCAGCAACAGTGATATTGGGTTCATTGAAAATTTCTAGAAGATCAGGAAATCTGTGTTTAAAAGCAATATTGCCACACCAAGCATCTGACCAAAAATGGGTCAACTAACCATTCCCCACAAGCATTTTTCTCCCACATAAGTAAATGTCTCTAATATGCAGCAAATCTGACCGAAAAGCAGAGTCAGAGGCTCTGTGTTTAGCAGCAGAAATGCCAGATGTGCCCAAGTATTTTCTCCTCATGAAATCTTGCCAAGGACCATCACCAGATTCAAATTGTACTGATGATAGAGTTGGGTATTTATGGGTCCCCAACATATGCATACAATTACAAGGTTCGCGTCCCCTCGGACGGAGGGACGCAGCGTATGGACAAAAGTCTGCCAAGTTTGCTTAGGGTCTAAGCTAATATCTAACTGCCTAGTTAGCCTAGTATCTAAGCTAATTTATTCCTAACACTCCCCTTGGACAACGCAAATCCTTGAAGATCTCTTGTATAATCTTCGGATCTTCGTCTTTAGACTGTTCTTGTGTAGGATGTCCATGTAAAAACAATGTCATTTGTAGATTTTATCATCTTGAAATTCTTCAGCTTTAGAATCTCTTCTCCAAAAACCCCGTGGGAAAAATATAAAGAGATCAGTTGTATTTGATATGTTGTTAAAACTCCTTTAAACCATGTGGGAAAAACTAAGGAGAAAAAGATACAACATATAATGACTATTGTCTGATTGGTAACTCATTGAGAAAAACCTTGATAGGAAAATTTTCATTACTGAGTTTAGAGATCAATAAATATGCCTTATATACTTCCTTTGCAAAACCCGGTAGGGAAAATAGAAAAGTATGGCATATGATAATGAAAATATATTGCCTCATTTAGCATCTTATATGAGAACCTTGGGAGAATTCGTAAAGTGTAAAGGAGTGAAATTAGTGCAATACGACGTGCCCCTGAAAACTCCTCTAAAATCCGGTGGAAAAAATACAATGCGAAAGAAAAATGGAATATCCGAACACTTGTATTTATATTGCCTTATTAAAAAAACTTTTGTGAGAAACCATTAGGGAAAAACTCATCAAGGAAAAAAAGAGTACAATATGTGTGATATGAAGATCATCGACGGGTTATGATACGGGAGTTTGCTCCCCCTGAACTTCGCAAATCTCAATAATTTTATTTGCAATATTGTTCTCTATATAACCCGTATGCATTTGTGCAAGACAAGTGGTATTATCGTGATAGACAATGGTAGTTGATTCTGTTGAATCTTCTTTTGCATGAAAATTCTGTTGAATCTTAACCACATAATTCTGATTGTGCTATCATTATCTGAAGCCATATACATATTATGATGCTTCATATAAAGTGTTTATTCCATAATGATTAGTGATAGTAGACATTAGCGTCTGTTTGGAAGACTTCCCTTAATAGGATCTTCCACTGAATTCAGTCATTGATATGGCATTTTTGGGATCAGATAATTATAGCCAACATATGTATATCACACAATGGTCAATTCTTGATGTTCCCTAGGGATTAAATCAAGATCTTTAGTGACTTGAAGATATGGAAGGATATTACTTACACCAACATTTAGTTGGGTTAGCAATTCAAATAATTTGACATCGAAATATTGTCACGCGCGGCTAATGTAGTTTGCAACGATGGTATTGAGATATGGAATTAGAGGTCCCGATACCACTTCATCCTTGATACTATGTACAAATGACTTTGCAGCCTGTTCGGGATAGAATGTCCATATGTGTCTTTGATATGACTTAGTCTTGCCCCCACGTTCTACCTGAGACGTGTGAGACACCCAACATGGTGCCCGCGATACCGATACCTGGATACTCGTGATATTGAGTTGTTGCGTAACTCAGTGTGATTGATATTACTTTATTACCCTTTATATAAAATGCACGCATTTGAAAAGGTCATTTCAAAGTGCAAATTAAAACGTCCGAGCGGAGGATAATTTATTGAGGAATATAAGAAATATAAGGATCAATTCAGTTGTTGACATGTGAAAAGGCGGGTCATTTATCTTGTTGAATAAAAATAGAAAAAATCACTTTTTGTGAAAATTGAAAAAGCTACTATCACTTGCCTAAGAGTACAAAAATAGTCAATATTTGGCTTGGTGATGTAGTAGTTCTTTACATGTAGAACACTGAACACACTTTGCATAAACATACAAAAAGAATTGCCGTACACACCATGTCGGTGTGCAGATTTGAGAGTTTAACGCAGCAGTTTCAACTATCGTGCTAGAAGAGACATGCATGCACTCTCATATCATATCGCTTGTGATATTGTTTTGTTTTGGTTGCTCACCACATATGCCATGTGGTGACCTTAGGTTGCTGAAAAACCTTTATAAATTGGTGTAAACGTACCTATCTAAGCCGTGTGGTGCTAATGACTCCGATCAACGTCCGAACCTGCTGGCAAGTAACGTGACGCAGCTATTGGGCCACAATCCAAGATACCCGCTTTGGTGCGGTAGAGCGACGGGAGCTTTTAGGCTCCTGTGCCGGCCCAGTAGCTGAATCGCCACTTCTGTTTCGTTTTTTATTCAGCTCGCCTTCTCCTCTTTGGTCCCTGCACAAATTCCTCCGATGTTTCTAACTCGTTTTTTTCTGTTTACTTTAAAAATTCACAGTTCATAAATATGAAAATGTTCACAATTAAAAAATGTTGAGAACTAAAAAATATTTGTCAAATTTAGAATATGTTCACGTATTTGAAAAAATGTTCACAAATTTAAAAACTGATCATCCATTTTGAAAATATTTTCAAGAGTTCAAAATGATATTCGCATCGTTAACAAAAATGTTCACTAATTTAAAAATACCCATATATTTTAAAATATTCAAGAATTTTGAACTGTTTATGCATTTGAAAAAAGTTCACAAATTTAAAAATTGTTCACTAGTTCAAAATAATATTGGCATTGTTCAAAAAATATTACTCCCAATTAAAATCAGAAAAGAAAATATGAAATAAGAAAAAATTATGCAAAACAAAATAAAAAGGTAGAAAAAGGAAAAAATATAACAGAAAAGACAAAATAGGAAAGAAAGAAAAAACCCATAAAAGAAACAGAAAAAGTAATCAGAATAGGAAATGAGCTAAAAGACAGGAAAAACCATTAAAGAAATAATGATTAAAAGAAAAACTGGCCAAAAACTACTAAAACCTTTTCAAAATCGGAAAATCAGTGAAGTACCTAGGTAGGCTACTAGAACCTTTTCAAAAATGTTCACGGGTTTTTTCTCAAGTTTCAGAAATACGTTCATGGGTTCATATAAATATTTATGGGTTAAAAAATGGATTGATGTATTACTCCAAAAACAATATGAAATAAGAAATAGGGAAAAAATAAACCGATAAAAGGAAACAACACAAAAGAAACAGAAGAAGCCCAAAAAATAGACAAGAAAATGGGCCAGCCCATTGAGTCATTCTTGCCTCGCTAATTATGTCCCGGCACCAAACCTAATGTCAACATGCGAGACCTTTATTCAAAGCACATCACAGAATGTATAGAAGGATTGATACAACACACTCTTGATCTCATGACACTCCCCTTCCAACGGGCCTTCCTTACTGATCCATGGTACCACACCCTTCCGAGTTGAAAAAATGACGTAACCGTTGACATATGAAAGACATGTGTAGGTTCAAGATGATTGTACTTGTGATGGTGACCTTTTGTTCCTCAAAGGCTCCCCCGAGCTCTATACCCCCGCACATTCAGAACAAGGTCACATAGAGGAGGACGAGAAGAAGTATGGCACTTACTATTAAGCCATGGCCACAATGACGAGTTGTGACAAAGGATGAAGAGAAGACTAACGCTATCTCTATCGCAACACCTTGGAGAGGATGAGTAGAAGCATGGCACTCATTTATTAGGAGGAGGTGAAGAAGTTCACCATAACACTTTTGTAGTATTAGTTAAGGTTCAAACAATTTCTCTTTTAAGAAAACTAGGGAGATACAGGTACATATGTTGGTAGAAAAGTTCAATTTCCCTTAAGAGTACAAATGAAAAAAAATGCTTTCCAAGAAAAATATCATTTCAACTTGTGAACTATAAATTCGAAGAATATCTCCAAAAAAAAATCAATTTTAAGTCTGACGCATCTGACGACGTCCTTTGCCACCGTTCCTTCTTTTTCTTATGATGCCCTCCCTTTCCCACTCCAACCTCCCTCCCATGGTCCTGTTATCCTTTTCTTCTAATATGCCCTCCATGTTGCCCCTCATGCCTCATTTTCACAAAGAAATAAGTATGGAGAAGATTTTTCTATCACCAATGAATGCAACAGTCAATAGACATTTTCAACAAAAATCACAACGAGAGTGGATTTACTAGTCACGGTATATTCCTGTTTTAGCATGATATCCTGGTAGAGCACAAATTTTTGGTGTACAGACTGGTTTCAGAATTTTGAAGAAAAAATAGTTGTGACTTTTAAGGTTGACTTTTTCTGTTGACTTATAAAAATAATCATAACAATCGGGGTATGACTTGAAAAAATTTCAAAATTCTTTTGGATAATCCTATCAACTCTAATGTTGAGATTCCCCCACCCCATTGAGATTTTTTTTCCGGTACCATATAAGGGCCAGTCAAAAAGGCGTGGAGGCACCCATGCGAACAACAAGTTTCTTCTGAAATCACAAATGCATCCAACTTTAGGAAAGTCGTTCTGCAACATTAGAGAATATTAATATACTGCAACAATCAGATCCCTTACCTACGGTAAACAACTTGACAAGCCACATATGTGATGCTCCAAGGTGATAAGACTGCTAATTAAGAGCATATTTTACCACCATAATACTAGTAAAAAAATTCAATTTTTCTTTTTGAAACAAGCAAATGAACTTCATGAACCGGCGGTCTCATTTGCGAACCGTGAATCGAGACATTCAATGGTTCAATCATTGTTTCATTTTTTAAAACTATGATGGGAATGGCATAGGAAATCCCCAGACGAGGTTTCACATACACAACTTCAAAATTTTGATGTCGGATCACATGCCTATCAGATACGGGGCACAATTTTAGATTGATTTTAGTGCGGGATTAAAACATTTTCCAGGAGATTCAGGGTTTTGCTGATGATCTTGGATGGCCCCACTTCATGTTCTTCTTCGCCCAACAGTTCACCAGGTTAGGATGATGCCATTTGTTTAATTATTAACGTTATCTTGTACCTTTTATATAGAAAATATTCACACATGCGTGGTATGCCTCCATGCACGGAAACTACATAACTAAAATACCATTGCCCAACAACTATGAAGAACAAGATGGATTGAAATAAGCTTTATCTAATGTTGTTTAAATTCTGAACACCTTAATTACTTTTATGAAGACCCAGAAGTATGCTTTCTTCAAGTGATGGTGTAACGTGTGATCAAATTGAAAAAATATCTAAGAGTTACAAAAGCTACCTCCAAAAGTCTGTAACAATGCCATGGATTTCTCAGCAGAATACCTTGGTGACCAAGTTTTCTATGGACAACTCCAAAGGCGGGCCCTAATGGAAAGAAAAGAAAAAAATTTCCAAAAGGGAAACACAAATCAGTTTTTCTTGTGAAAGAAACAAAAAATTGCTGTACACACCATGTCGGTGTGCGTGTGCAGATTTAAGATACGCGAGAGAAATCACCCCCAGGGCATGCATGCACACTCAACTCCATACCATATCATCCCATTTTATTTGGATAGCTGACCACATGTGCCATGTGTGTGACACCCCTCCCTGGCACACGTTACCAGAGAGGCGGTCGTCCCGTGCGCCAGCCCAAGATATCTGGCCGCACGTCGCGACAGTGCAACATAGTGGAAATCATTACACAATCAGGCACAAGAAGTGCTACAAATGGTTTACAAAGCCATCAAGCCATGACAGAAATATCAAGCCAAGCATGGCTCAGTACAGAGTTTAACTGGCAGCGGAAGACGACTAAGGCAACGGCTTGGAGCGACTCCACTCCACAGGCATCTGGCTGGGCTATTGATCCTAGCACGCTCTGGCTCCAAATCCTTGCTAAGGTAGAAGATGAAACCTCGCCAATATCTGGCCACAATCACAAGACCCGTGAGTACATTATTATGCACTCAGCAAGTATTGCCACTTACTACAAATGATCCAACAATCATGCAACAAGATATACCTAGAGATTAAATTCTACAGATGGCAAGAGTCTACTCTAGGTACATGGCATAAAAGTAGCATGGCATTACAAGCAAAACATGGCATAAGCAAACAACGGGGTATCACCAGTACAGAGTCCAAGCCAGGTGGGGTTGGATCGTGCACCGGCAATCATACAACGAGCTTACCTGTGACGAGTAGACGAGTGTACCAGTTGGTACCAAATCTTATAATTACTCCTGTCAACACAATCAGGCTTCCAAGCCTCTAGCCAACTCTGGCTATCAATCCAGCCAACTCTGGCTATCTCCCGGGGCATGCACGGTTGATGTTGGCTCTGGCCTAACTATAGGATTCCAACGCATCACACCGTCATCCTCAAACACAGTAACCCTCAACAACTCAAGTAACATTCCCTGCATCATCTTCTTTGTTCATTTAGTGTAATCAGGTTGTTCACCTTTATTTTAAACAAATCTTAAGTTTAACCTCCGGACACGACGAGGACACACAGTGTGACCGACACTGAACTGTTGTTCCATATCCCAGGAACAAGGCTAGCTGGCTAGGTTGATGCTCTCGAGAGTTTGCTCTACCACCTATCAGAATGCACCCACTCAGCCGACACCTCAGGATTATCACGCCCAAAGTCGTACTAAGCAAAATACATTCTCGTGACGGTCCACTTGCTAAGACACTCTTCCGCACCACCCTATGCGCATGGCACAACGGGCAAGTAAATCCGGCACATCCCCTGGCGCTACCAGGTATGCCTAGCTCCGGACTCCCTATCACAGTCGAACCCGTGCCTGTCGACCTCTCCCCTCGGACAGCGCAACCGAACGACTGCGCCCAATGGATGATGCAAAAGAGGCTCAACAACCTACTAGGTCACGGTTTCCATGGGACAACGGTGGTATCGCATGCAAGGGTTTAGATTAGTGGCACTATGAACAGACCTTATCGTTGTAAGGAGGGATGTTTCATTTAATCAAATTTCATCACAACGAGTCCCAAAACAGAAGATTAGTCCAGCATAATAATCACGACATCAATATCATATATCAACAACAACAAGGCATTAGCAACATAATACTTGCATGCATAGATAACAACATAACGATAATAATAATACCCGGGTGACTGTGGCGGGAGACCCGGCCGGTGTCACTCGGGGGTTAGTGTTCACAGAATAATAACATAATGTTTCAAACGGATGAGGGTGGCGGGAGACCCGGCCGGTGTCACCGCAAAAGAATGAACCGAAAAGCACTCATAAAAAATGAGAGAGCATCCATTCCACTCGAGGGTTACCTCGACGTGGTGTCAGCAATCTCGGCAATAAGAAACAAATGGAAAGGCAGCTCCCAGTGTCGCAGTCCGGGTGGTCTATGCCAACCATATTTGACGGAGGGACAAAGCAAATAACTCTTTTGGCAAATGCCCCCAACTCCGAGGATCATAAGACGACATTCGTCCGCTCCTCACCTCGGCGAAGAAGAAAGAAGCAAACAAAGCCCCGCAAGCGCGAGACGCACAGTTGTAATAATTCCCCCATTCCTTTGACTGAGGCGGTACCACCGGCCATTGTCTCGGGAATGTGAGTGATGCACAGATAAGCTGTTACATGGTAATGCAATAACTTAAAATGCAACATGATATACATACAACAATACAAGGCTCATATAAAATATGGACAACATACAGACATGCAACGATAATAACAGACAGACATAACAATCGAACAGGAGACAAACATAAAACATAACACTCGGTATGGCAACCAATAGATAACAAACAAACATTGCGGGATGGCTCATAGCAAGGGGTTAGCTTGCCTTTGGAGGTGGTCTTGAAACCGTTCGGAAAGTCTCGGACTTGCCGGGGGTCGGGAATCCCGGAGAAAGCCTAATCCACGGAACGACCGACGATGTATTAAATAAAGGCAGTGAAACCAAATTGCTCCAAATACAGCAAGACTGGTACCACTGGTTAGGTCTCGTCGAGATACAAATTTAGAAATTTGAATCGGCTAAATCGGAGCTACGGTTTAAAAACTACGGGCGTTTGAAGTTACTCACCAGAAGAAAAGGGAAAAAGAATTCCCAAAAAAAAAAACGTAACGGGCCGCTCCACCGCGCTACTGGGCCGTCGCTGGGCCCAGGACGGCCTGCTGCGCTGGGCTGCTCGCGTAATCGCAGGAATACGCCTTCTCCGAGGGAAAGAGGAAAGCGCGGAATGCGCTTCCACTTAACTGACGTGGCAGCTGGGATAGTGCGGGACCCGCCTGTCGGCGTCACAGGCCCGCCACGCTGGCGCCACGCTGGCGCTTCTTCTTCTTCGCGTCGCGGACGAGTGGGAGGGAGCCCGCCACGGCGCAGGCGAGCACGGCCACCTGCTGCCGCCGCCTCTCCGGTGGGCGTCGCCGGCCGCTAAGGGCATGGGGAGGAGCGCCCCGCCGCGCCGCGTCGGAGGGTGGAGGCTTCGGCCATGGAGAAGCAAGGGAGGCGACGCCTCGGTGCACAGCCCGCAAGCTCGCCACCGGCGGTCGAGGATGGATACGAGGCTACGGCCCACCAGAATCCAAATGGATTAGACCGGAGGGTGGAGGGGATCGAGGGAAAAGTATCTGCGTGGTTAATCGAGGAATGGCTCAGCCTAGGGCTCGCCATGGTCGACGGACCGGCGGCGGCAACCTCGGCCAATTCAGAGCAGAGCTCTGCCATCTCGAAACGGGGAGGGCAGAGGGGTTCCAGGGGGAGGGGAGGGTGCAGTGCACTGAAAGGGAGGGTCTGGGGGCTCCTTATATAGCCGGGGGGGGGGAGAGGTTGGTGCTCGGCCGCTGCGGCCATTGAAGGCACCGTGAGGTCACGGCTTACGCAGCCCGGCCACAGGGAAGGGATAGGGGTGAGGGCGAGGTGATCTCTTGGAGCAGGAACGGCTTGGAACCCGCACGTTGTTCTCGAGTTCGTGGGCAGCGGTGAGGACGGTGCTGACACGCGGTGGGCGGCGCCTAACTCCGGCCGAGCTTTAATGGGAGAGGATAAGAGCGTCTCTGGCGCGAGCCAGGGGAGCAGGAGGGGGTGCGATCATGGCCTGGTTGGGCGGGAACGCAGGAACAGCAGGGGAGGTCGGAGGAGCAGTGCGGCGGTGCTGTTTGGGCACGGCTATGCCGGTGGTGATCACGCCACTGGCCATGCCGACATCGGCATCAAGATGGTGCTCTCACCCTAGGGCTCTAGAGGAGAAACTAACCGCGTCACTTTGTGCCAAAATCAATTCCCCACAACTTTGCTGACCAAAGTTTCTGCAAATTGGCAAGTTGGTGCGACTACAATTTTTGAAATACAGCACTGGTCCATTTTGAAGACTGATGTTTGGAGAGGCAAACCATTTTAGGTTTGAACAAGACTTGGTCCAGGGGTGTAGGCCCTCCTAGTGTTTGCATCTAGGTGCCTACTTCCCACTACAAAAATCATTTGGTTCGTTTTTTAACACAAATGGGTTTTAGGGCAGAAACTTGCACAGGGAAGAAGTCCAACACTTTCTTAACAAGGTACCAAATGTTTTTGCAAAAATGGGTTACAAACTGCCTGGGGATCATCCCCTAATTTTTGTAGAATTTTTGGAGACATGAGAATAGGGGTTCCTTTGGAAATTGCAAAAAAAACATGAAAAGGGCATTACAAAGGAAGTACCTCAAATATTGCTCAAATGAGGTGGAGACAATGGAGTGAAATGTTCAGGAGGTGAAATCATGCACCTTCCCAAAATGGCATAATTTCTGGATGAGTGCAAGGTGTCTAGATAATTTCTGGATCAGAAATGGCATTTTGGAGAATAATGTCCAACTTGGAAATATTGCATTGAAGTATGCAATATTTTTGCATGGAATGTCTGTATATGGATGGGGGAGTCCTCTGGTATTTTTAGTGGAATTTATCTAGCTATGGAAATGGTTTCCCTTTGTAGGTGGAGGAATAGGGTTTAAACGGTTCGATAATCGGGGCTAGGGTTTTCGAGAGAAAACTTAAGCCACAAAATTACCACGGGCATTGGAGAGGTTCATGGATAACCGGGAAATTTTGAGAGAGCAATTCGAAAGTCAAAACATCCCCAAAAGATTTGAAGAAACATTTAGGAAAAATAGAAAAGTTTTTCAGGTGCTAGGAAACACCGCTAAAAATTACGTTTGAATTTTTGGGGTGTTACAATGTGGTGCTACGTGAATTCACAGACCCGCTTATAAACCTCTAGAAAGTTGCTTAGGCCTCGATTGGTTTGCCGTTTATTTTCCCGGACGGTACGAAATTACGGAGCTATAGCGTAAATTATACGGAGGTCCGGAGGTCCGTTTTCTTTTTCCCATCGTTTACGGTCCAAAAATGATGAACCAACCGGGGCCTTAGGCCGCGATTGGATCAGCGTATATATTAAGCAATTCCGGCGCCATATGCATGTTCATCGTCGCCTTCGTCTAAGAATTGATGGGTTCTCACCTCCTATAGGTGCCGCTCAGGCATTAGGAGGGGTGGGGACCTCGGACCTGCTCATTGCGCTATACAAAGGTCCTTAATGTCAGAGCTTGGTTTTGGTTGTTGTCTTCTTCGTCAATGGAGATGGCATCGTCTGCAATAAATGATCTTCCGCGCTTCGTTCGTCGGCGAGATCTCCTTCCCGACGTCAATGGTGGCTTTGGAAGATTAAGTTTGTTTAGGTATGGTTTTTCAGATCTTGCTTCGTCAGATCATTCTTGGATTGTTTCTCATGGTTGCTGATGACGTGAAACACACGTTCGTTGGGAGACCCAAGAGGAAGGTATGAAGCAGTGCAGCAGCAAGTTTTCCTCAGTATGAAACCAAGATTATCGAATACAGGAGGAGTAGTAGCATTTCAGAAGGTTGTCAACGGCGCGAGCAAAGTATGTTTGAAGGGCGGTCTGGACTGTTGATGTGCAAGCTACACACAACACAATCAAACTACTTTGCCCCAACGAAACAGGAAGGTTGTCAATCTCCCCGGCTTGCTGAAAACAAAGTGTTAAACGTATGGTGCGGAAAACAGTGTTTAATTGCAGAAAGTAAAAGAGAACAATGACTGCAGTTGGTGGTTTTATCAGTGTAAAAGAATGGACTGGGGTCCACAGTTCACTAGTGGTGTCTCTCCATAAAGATAAATGACATGTTGGGTAAACAAATTACAGTTGGGCAATTGATAAAATATTGAGCGCATGACAATGCATATATATAACAAGATGGCTACCATGATATTTAATTGGGTATTACGATAAAATACATAGACCGTTTATCCAACCGCATCTATGACTAATAATCCACCTTCAGGTTGACTTCCGTGTTCTCCGTTGGTATTAAGTTGCAAGCAACGGATAATCGCATTAAGCAATGTGCGTAAAGTAAACAAGTACATATGACCGTGGACATAGCATTGTTATGTTACCCCTAGTGCCAACAGCACATCCACAATCTTAGACGTTGTTGTCACTCGCCCAGATTACTAGAGACTGAACCCACTATCTAGCATAAATACTCCCTCTTAGAGTTATAAGCATCTACTTGGCCAAAGCATCTACTAGTAACGGAAAGTATGCAAGATCATAAATAACATGTAACATAGATTAATAATCAACTTGATCATAGTATTCAATATTCATCGGATCCCAGCAAACACAACATGTAGCATTACAATAAGATGATCTCGATCATGTTAGGCAGCTCACAAGATCCAAACATGATGGCATAAAGTGGAGAGACAACCATCTACCTACTGCTATGGACCCGTAGTCCAAGGATGAACTACTCACGCATCACTTCGGAGGCAGGCATTGCGATGTAGAGCCCTCCGGTGATGATTCCCCTCTCCGGCAGGGTGCCGGGAAGAGGTTCTGGACCCTCCCGAGCTAGGGTTGACGACAGCGGCGCCTCTGGAATTTTTCGTGGATAATGACTCGGGTATTTATGATTTTCGCATCGGGGGGAATAAGTAGGCGAAAGAGCGGCGGCTGAGGGCACCCGAGGGGCCCACACCAGGTTAGGGCGCGGCCCCACCCTTGGCCGCGCCGTGCCCTTGCGTGGCCACCTCATGGCTCGGCTCCGTCTCCCCTTTGGACTCCATGTGTGTGTCGGTTAAATAGGGACCTCTGTTGATTTTCGTCCAATTCCGAGAATATTTCCAGAATAGCTTTTCTGGAATACAAAAACAGCAGAAAACAGGAACTGGCATTGTAGCATCTTGTTAATAGGTTAGTCCCAAAAAATGTATAAATGTGATATGAAGTGGATGCAAAACATGTAACAATTGGTATAATATCAACATGGAACATCAAAAATTATAGATACGTCTGAGATGTATCAGCATCCCCAAGCTTAGTTCCAACTCGTCCTCGAGTAGGTAAACGATAAAACAGTATTGATCAAATAGTATTGTAAGGCACATGTAAATGAATGAAGTGATCGAAGTCAATGGTCTATAGTTTGCTACCAAATAAATAATGAGTAAACTACTGAATCGTACAATCTAAACTTTTCATGAATAGTACATTGGACACAATGCATCCACAGGTTTATATAAGTGTTAACTCATAAAGCAATAGATTTTAGCAAAAGATATTTAATCAACACAAAAAAAGATTTAAGTTTCAGCATTTGTTTCAACTTTCAACATATTTATCTCATGGATATTGGCAACACAAAGCAATATAATAAGTACAATATGTAGGGGACAACTAGGAAACGCGCGCGCGTTCCGAGCACACGATCCTGAGGATGCGAGCGACGCAGCGCGAGCGAGCTCCTCACAGCCTGGCACGTGGCGTGTATATAGGACAAATGCATCGACAGACTCACTGCGCACGACTCGCAAGCGTAGCTCGCTCATCGATTGGATCGATCGGACGGAACCGTCGCCGCACATGACTCGCCAGCTAGCTAGCTAGCTCATCGATCGGATCGATCGGATGGAACCCGCGCTAGCTAGCTAGCTTTGCACCGTATGTTTTTTTCCTTTTTAACGTGACCCACTACAAAAAAAATTCTACGCTATTTTTTACGTATGCTAAAAAAAGCAGTGCATTGCGAAAAGAGAAGACAGTGCTCATCGAGGCAGTGCACGACAAAAGAGGAGGCAGTGCTCATCGAGGCAGTGCACGATAAAAGAGAAGGCAGTGCATTGCTCATCCGAGACAAGATAGTGCACTGAAAAAAGGCAGTGCATGCCCCATCCGAGGCCATGCAAAGCAAAAAAAAAAGGCAGTGCGCTGCCATCCAAGTCTGTGCACCGTAAAAGAGAAGGCAGTGCAGGCCCTATCTGAGGCAGTGCAAAAAAAAGACGGCAGTGCACTGCCCATCCGAGGCAGTGCACCATAAAAGAAAAGGCAGTGCACTACTCATATGAGGCAGTGCATCGTAAAAAAGAGAACGCAGTGCCCATCTGTGGCAGTGCAACGCAAAAGAGAAGGCAGTGCATCCCATCCGAGGCAGTGCACCGAAAAAAGAGAAGGCAGTGCACTGGCCATCCGGGCAGTGCACTGCAAAAAGAGAAGGCAGTACATGCCCATCCGAGCCAGTGCACCATAAAAGAAAAGGCAGTGCACTACTCATATGAGGCAGTGCATCGTAAAAAGAGAACGCAGTGCCCATCTGTGGCAGTGCAACACAAAAGAGAAGGCAGTGCATCCCATCCAAGGCAGTGCACCAAAAAAAGAGAAGGTAGTGCATTGGCCATCCAGGCAGTGCACTGCAAAACGAGAAGGCAGTACATGCCCATCCGAGGCAGTGCAGCGCAAAAGAGAAGGCAGTGCATGCCCATCTGGGTAGTGCAACTCAAAAGAGAAGGAAATGCACTACCGATACGAGGCAGTGCACCGCAAAAAAGAAGGCAGTGCATGTCCATCCGAGGCAGTAACACCGAAAAAGAGAAGGCTGCACCCAAAAGGTAAGAAGGCAGTGCAAACTACTCACTCCGGGCAGTGCAAAAAAAAGTTTGTCGAAACATATCAACATGGGATCTACTTTTGTAGATCTTAACACGACTAACCCATTCCTGAAAACGGATTGTGATTTGGAAACTCCATTTAAAAGATATTTCATTTTTTGTCTTTGGATTGAAAAAGAGAAAACGAAAAAAATAAGGCAACGTACCGAACCAGGCCGAGATTCCAGCTTACGCCTGGACAACACGTGGTGGGCAGGGAGCGATCCTGCGGAGAGCTCGCATGCGTCAATGGGCTCCACGTGCTGCATGCGGATGCGACGTGGAGCGTGCTTCCCAGGAGCGCGTGCTTTTTTTAACAATTTCGCAATATGTAGCTGATGCATGTAAAATGCATACATGAACTTTGCATTATTTTACTTATATTCCAATCATATTTGCATCATATAAGGGTTCTATCACTGTTTTATAATGATTTTGGGAATATTTCACAGTTTCCCTATTTTTCTGGAATTAACCCTGCGCAGGCAGAAAACCCTATTTTCTATGTTTTGATGTTTCAGGGATCCAAACGACGTCCAAATGACCTGAAAATTTACGAGCATCAATATTTGGAAGGAAGAAGACTTTGGAGCGAAGGAAGCGAACAAGCGGAGGCCCGAGGCCCAAAAGGGGGTGGCCCACGCGGCTATAGTACCTGGCCGCGTGGGGCCCACCATCTGGAGCCTCGGAGCTCCGTTGCTGTCGATCTTTTTTCCAGAAGCTTCCTCTTGACCTAAAACCGACTATAAAAATAGTCCCCAAGGCTCTTCGGAAAGGAGCGCCGCAGAAACACAGAAACCACGAAACAGAGACCTGGAGTTGCAGATTGGAGGGGGAAAACTCCGGCGGGGCGCTGCCGGAGAGGTCTCCACCTTCTCCAACGACTTCTCCACCGTATCCATGATGAAGAGGGAGTAGTCCACCCTGGACTATGGGTTTGTGGAAGTAACTTATGTATCTCTCTCTCTTGAGCTTCACTAATTAGCACCGTATGAGCTGCCGAACATGATTACGGTCATCTATGTAATACCTTTGTGGTGTATCTTTTTATGAGTTAATATATGTTTGAGATTGCAATTGTTTTGTTTCAGTCATCATAGTAGATGCATATTATGTACCCCGTTCTTATTTACTTGTTATGATCAAGCATGTTTATGAGAGCGTGAGTGGGGGAACGTGTGCATTAGATGGAGTAACGGGGGGTGGCTAGTGCGGTAAACGTGAGAGAAAGTTCCGCGATCCACTTGTGTACTCTACCTTACTTTGTTGCCTCACTAGGGATAAAAAGAAATACCATGTTACCGGAGATGTGGGTGTGACCATTGCCACTACTCCATGACTAGATCTAGCATGTTCTTATTTTAACTTCATCTCATGAAACCTAATGCTATGCTCTGATTTATCTTAATACTAAGGTGTTATGATTTAGTTCGCATCTTAGTGAAGTATAAGAGAGATTAATAACCAAAAGATCTCTATGTTAGGATGTGATGCCCACATGATTAATAACTTGTCATGAAACCTTTTTGTTGCAATCTCATATTAACTCTATGTGTTCCATTGTCCACCACTTTATTAGAGAGAGTGCATTTGTGAAACCATGAACCCGGTCCATTTTTAATCATAAGAAACACCTTTCCAACAACTTTCATCCATCTTTTATTTTCAGCCATTTATAAATCCGAAAATACAAAAATACTTTTGCATCTTGCATTCATCATATAAAACCCAAAAATATCATCCGTCATTGTTCCCACCATCCTTGCATATTTATTTATCATCATTGCATATTTATTTATTGTTTTGTATTCATAACATTCTCACACCTTGTGCTTGACAACCACTTGGTGAGGTTGAGCGCACAAAACAATTTATTTTTGTTTGCAGGTTTCCCACAGAAGGATAAGAAGATAAATCTTTCACTACTGATTCCTCGAGAGTTCGATATAAACCCTCGAGTCACCCCTCGTGGGGAAAACCGTCTTGCCCATACTACACACTCTGCTATTGGGGTCTCAACCTAACCCATTTAAGGGCCATCAGTAGCATATAAGAAATGTTGTACCAAAGTTCACACTAGTGTTTGCTTGTGGAAGATAGAAAGAAATAGGAAAACTGACTCAACATAAAAGTAAAAGAAAGACCCTTTGCAGAGGAAAGCAGGGATTAAGTCATGTGCTAGAGCTTTTGAAGGTTTTGAAATCATATAGAGAGTAAAAACATAAGTTTTCAGAGGTGTTTGTTAATTGTCAACGAATGGCAATGGAAGAAAACAGTATTCCCCCTATCAAACAGACTTTTAAGAGCGGCTCCCATGAAGGACGTTATTTCTACAAGCAAGGCAGATCATCCCTCTTTCTCTTTTGTTTACATATGTAGATGTTTCACTGAATATTCAGTTGACAAAATGTGAAGAGATTAAGCGGTTAAAGTTGTAATTAATTGGGACTGGGCACCCCGTTGCCAGCCCTTTTTGCAAAATTAATAGATATGAATACTCAACAAATATAAATGAAGAATAGGAGTATTCTAATGAAAAAGCGGAGCGTGTCTCTCTCCCAATCAAGAATGTTAGGATCCAATCAAGTTGATCATAAAATAAAAAAAACATACTGAAAATAAAAGCACACAGACGCTCCAAGAACAGCACATATGATGTGAAAGAATAAAAATATAGTTTCACTAGAGACAACCTGATAATTTTGACGATGAAGAAGGGTATGCCTTGGGCATCCCTAAGCTTAGACGCTTGAGTCTTCTTGAAATAAGCTAGGAGATCCATGGGAGCCTCCCCGAGCTTGAGCTCTTCACTCTTCTCCATCCTATTATATCACTCTTCCCTCTTAACCCTTGAAAATTTCCGTCACACCAAACTCAAAGTAAATCTCATTAGAGGGTTAGTGCACAATCAAAAACTCACATATTCTGTAAGGGTGCAATATGACCATTACTTTAAACATTAGCTACTGCCACTGATGTTATGTGAAGCTCTTCCACCCAAAAAAATAATTCCACTCAACACTAGTAAAAGAGAGAATGCAAAATAAAATACATAATCTGTCTAAAACAGAACAGTCCGCAAAGACGAATTTTTTCGAGACAATTACATTGGTCAGATCGAAAAACTTTGAACTAACAAAAAATGCATACATATATAAGGATTATGCACAAAAATTTTCAGATTTAATTCACATTCTGGTGGTTTTAGAGAAATAATACTGTGAACAGGAGAAATCTGTTCCTGCGCAGCAATCAAAATTTAGCATCATCTTATCATTAGAGACCACTCTTGGCACAACAATGCGAAAAAGTAAATATACAAAAGAGTTGCTACAGAAGTAAACACCCTCCTTGACTCAATAAAAGAATAATTGCGGAAATAAAATAATGGGTTGCCTCCCATAAGCGCTTTTCTTTAATGCCTTTTAGCTAGGCACAAAGCATGCATCAAATATTACCAAGTGTAGAAAGGTCTAAATCATCAAAAGGTTCATCAAGAACACGGCTTGTCACAATAGGATTTTTCGGTTTGTGTAATTCTTGGGAAGAAAATCTACCATTATGTGATTCACCCTCAAGTTCACTAAACACTTTATCAGTTTTGATTTGTTGGTTTTGGTTTAGAAACTTTTGGCACATACATAAATTTTTGCTCTTTCCCCACAAAAGCCTTTTGCTTTTTAGTTTTAATAGAAGTAAAGCTAGAACTTAATGTATAAATAGCCTCCGCCAATTCACCGTTTTGATCATCATGAATAGTACTAGCTTCTAAAACAGCAATTCTTTTATTAATGTTTGCCAGTGATTCATCAACTTTGCTAGCACTACGAAGGAAATTTGGCAAATTTTTCTCCGTAGACTCCAACTTCTTTATAACATCTCCCAAGATAATCTCATTTTTAATGTTACTAACGGGTGGTGTCCCTACCAAACTCTCAATAATATTACTAGCTTCCAACGCAGGAGTACCAAGAAAGTTACCTCCTGTCAGAGTATCCAAGACATACCTATACGAACTAGTAATGCCAACATAAAAATTTCTAAGTAGGATCATGGTGGAATATTTTTTAGTGCACCTATCATGAGCATCGCTGATTCTATACCAAGCATCTTTCAATCTTTCTCCACCTTGTTGCTTAAAGGATCGAACCTCAACTTCAGGAACCGAAACTTAATGAGCAGAGCCAGACATGATAACTAGGAAATAAACTAGATGCAGAAACTAATTTTTTTGTGTTTTTGATAATTAAAAGCAAACAAGATAAAATAAAATAAACTAAGCAAGACAAAAACAAAATAAAAAGATTGGAAGCGTGAGACTCCCCTCGCAGAAGTCTGCTGACTCCCCGGCAACGGCGCCAGAAAAATGTGCTTGATGACGTGAAACACACGTTCGTTGGGAGACCCCAAGAGGAAGGTATGAAGCAGTGCAGCAGCAAGTTTCCCTCGGTATGAAACCAAGGTTATCGAATCCAGGAGGAATAGTAGCACTTCAGAAGGTTGTCAACGGCACCAGAAAAGTATGCTTGAAGGGCGGTCTGGACTGTTGATGTCGAATCTGCACACAACACAATCAAACTAATTTGCCCCAACGAAACATGAAGGTTGTCAATCTCCCCGGCTTGCTGAAAACAAAGGGTTAAACGTATGGTGTGGAAAACAGTGTTTAATTACAGAAAGTAAAAGAGAGCAATGGTTGCAGTTGGTGGTTTTATCAGTGTAAAAGAATGGACCGGTGTCCACAGTTCACTAGTCTTGTCTCTCCATAAAGATAAATGACATGTTGGGTAGACAAATTACAGCTGGGAAATTGATAAAATATTGAGCGCATGACAATGCATATATATAACAAGATGGCTACCATGATATTTAATTGGGCATTATGACAAAATATATAGACCGTTTATCCAACCGCATCTATGACTAATAATCCACCTTCAGGTTGACTTCCGTGTTCCCCGTTGGTATTAAGTTGCAAGCAACAGATAATCGCATTAAGCAATGTGCGTAAAGTAAACAAGTACGTATGACCGTGGACATAGCATTGTTATGTTACCCCTAGTGGCAACAGCACATACACAACCTTAGGCGTTGCTGTCACCCGTCCAGATTACTGGAGACTGAACCCACTATCTAGCATAAATACTCCCTCTTGGAGTTACAAGCATCTACTTGGCCAAAGCATCTAGTAGTAACGGAAAGCATGCAAGATCATAAATAACATATAACATAGATTAATAATCAACTTGATCATAATATTCAATATTCATCGGATCCCAGCAAACACAACATGTAGCATTACAATAAGATGATCTTGATCATGTTAGGCAGCTCACAAGATCTAAACATGATGGCATAAAGTGGAGACAGAACCATGTAGCAACTGCTATGTACCCGTAGTACAAGGATGAACTACTCACGCATCACTCCGGAGGCAGGCATGGCGATGTAGAGCCCTCCGGTGATGATTCCCCTCTCCGGCAGGGTGCCGGGAAGAGGTTCTGGATCCTCCCGAGATAGGGTTGACAACGACGGCGTCTCTGGAACTTTGCGTGGATAATGACTCGGGTATTTAGGATTTTCGCGTCGGGGGAAATAAGTAGGCGAAAGGGCGGCGGCTGAGGGCACCCGAGGGGCCCACACCAGGGTAGGGCGCGGCCCCACCCTTGGCCGCGCCGAGCCTTTGTGTGGCCACCTCGTGGCTCGGCTCCGTCTCACCTTTGGACTCCATGTGTGTGTCGGTGAAATAGGGACCTCCGTTGATTTTCGTCCAATTCCGAGAATATTTAGGGAATAACTTTTCTGTAATACAAAAACAACAGAAAACAGGAACTGACACTGTGGCATCTTATTAATAGGTTAGTCCCCAAAAATGTATAAAAGTGATATGAAGTGGATGCAAAACATGTAACAACTGATATAATATCAACATGGAACATCAAAAATTACAAAAATTATAGATACGTTTGAGACGTATCAGTTACCGCGAGGAGGTTTGCCTTGGCATTATCTATCCGGCTACTACGTCTTCGGCAATGGTGATTCGTTCTCTCGGCTCCCAAAGACCTCGACAAAGTGGCTCGGTGATTTGTCCCTGAAATATCAGTGGTGGTGCTCTTGTCGATGTTGCTTGATTAATTTAATGGCTGCGTGCGTGCACAAAGCCTTGGCATTGCGGCTCAAAATTAAAAGGGGAGAATCTTCGTTGGTATTCACAGGTCTGTGATTCGGTGTTTTCGGTGTTGTTCTACGGATACCTTCAGAAAAGTACAAGATTATGTCATGGAAGAAGAAAGGGTTTGAAGATTTCATAGATTTACTCGTCTCTTTTACTATTGTTTTTGTAATCGATGTAATCGTGTACTCTTTGTTGGTTTAATATATATGGAAAAATTCAAAAAAAAAAAAAGACGAGCCAAGCGGGGCCTTAGGCGAGCCATGTGGTACTATTTGATCGCGTGAATATCTATCGGAACAAACTATGTGCTAGCTAGTACGCGGGCTTTAGCCCAATGGCCCATAAAAAGAGGAGTCGGTTTTAGGCAGGCGTAAGAGCATCTCCAACAGACGCGGCAAATGGAGAGCGCGCGCCAAATAATGGGCTTTTCCCGCGCGCGGGGCCATTTCGCGCGCTCCAGCAGACGCGGGAAAGAAGCGCGCGTGCAGAAAACGTCCACGCGCGCTGGCGAAGCGGTACGTTCCGCGCTATATACACCGCGCGTCCTCCCACTCCCCCCCCAACCGCTTCCCTCTCTCCCCCACCGCTCGCGCCACCGCACGGAATCCGCACCATCAGCCGCCGCCGCCGCGCCGCGCGCCGTCGCCACCATGCCTCCACGCCGCAGGAGCCAATCCGGCTACCGCGGTATGCGCGCGCGGCCCAACGGCACGTTCTACGCGGAGATCCGCTCCGGCGACGAGCGGATCTCGCTCGGGACGTTCGAGACGGCGCACGAGGCGGCCCGCGCGTACGACGCGGCAGCATGGCGCCTCGGCCGGAGCCGGCGCCAGATGAACTTCGCGGACGTCCACAGCGCCCGGCAGGCGGCGGATCTCGCGCCTCCGCCGTGCCTCGTCACCGCCGACGAGCGGACCGCCCACCGCGAGCTCCAGACCCGCCTTCTCATCGCGGAGAGGGACGCGCGGATGGTGGAGGACTATCGCCGCCGCCATCTGCAAGAAGCCGCCGCCGAGGCGGAGCTCTTGGCTACGTACGCCAATGAGCGGGCGGGGCGGAGGTTCGAGTGGCGGGAGCTCCGGGCCCAGCGGCGCCAGCGCAAGGCCGAGGCGGAGGCACAGCTCGACAACACCACCTGGGAGGAGGAAGACCCCAGGTGGGATCATCTGTGGTCCGAGATCTCCGATGATACGTCGGAGAGCTCGGACTCCGACTTCGATTTCTAGTCTGTTTAGTTAGTTTTAGCTTAATGTAGTCTGTTAGTTTAGCTTAATGTAGTATGTTAGTTTAATCGAGTCTGTTAGTCTATGTTTTAGTCAACGAACGTTCGTCTGTTCATAAATAAAATTTTATTTTCAGTCCATCTTTTGATTCGGTTGTATATATGTTTGGTGCAAAATGTTGTCTGCGCTGCGCGCGCGCTGGAATTTTAGCGCCGCTGCTGGAGCAAAAAATTTAAGCGCGCGCGCTGGAATATAGCGCGTCTGCTAGAGCAAAACTGGCGCCGCGCGCGCAAAATGGCAATTCTGGCGCCGCAAAAAAAATATAGCGCGCCGGCGCGTAGCGCTGCTGTTGGAGATGCTCTAAAGCACAATAGATTGGCCTACGTCCGTCCGTGAGACTTGGGTAAAAACTTCTCGCAATTGCTGGCTTTTCAATTAACAGTAGTAGGTAGAATTAAAGTATTTACATAATAGCCCATGGACAATGGAAAAAAATTAAGAGAAAATCAGAGGAAGAAAGGAAAACGGAACCTGATCAAAGCGTCCTGCAAATCTTGAGTTTCCGAGATCAGTCTTCTCAATTTGTTGGCACCCGCAAATGCCCACTCGTGTGCCTCATCATGGATGAGCTGCAGAACTTGGCATAGAGAGGAATAACCAGTTTTTGAAAATCCTATTGTTCCGCTCCTTCCAAAGCGACCAACAAACTAGGACGATGATCGACCGCACTCCAGCCTGGTGGGCGTCTGGAGTTGCCGGGGGCAAGGCCCAAGCACTACAGCAGGCGCCCTCTGTGCCGACGGTTATTTACCGTCGGCACAGACACCTTCCCCGTCGGCACAGGTCTGTGCCGACGGTCGTCGGCGTAGGTCCCCGTAGGCACAGGTTTTTTCCCCGTCGGCACAGAGTTTCCCCGTCGGCATAGGAGGTGCCTACGGTTAAACAATGCCCGTCGGCACAAATTCCGTCGGCGTAGGTTCGGTGGGTCCCACGTGGGCGAGCTCGTCTGAGAAGCTGTGCCGACGGTAATACCGTCGGCACAGGTGTGCACGTGGCGTCTCCTGGGACGTCCTGGCTGAGGGGCTGTGCCGACGGTAATACCGTCGGCACAGGCATGACCATTTGGCACAGATGAAACACCTGTGCCGACGGGAATACCGTCGGCACAGGTTCGTCCCAGATTTTTTTTTTGCAATTTTGTTGCAGCAGCTCGTTTTCCAGCAGAAAATAAAATAAAAATTCATGACAAATATCATCACAGCAAGATCACACATAGGCTCCATATATCATCCGAAGCAATATCATATCATCAAGATACACACGTAGCATCATCATACAAAGGTAAATGTCTAGAGGCCTCAAGCCCTACATCTACTGCGGCGGCGACGGGGTGTACCCCATGTCTCCCCGGGTGAACACAGGCGATCGACGGCTCGGCGCAGCAGTAGAACCACCGGAAGCACCAGGAGAAGTCGAAGCACCACGCGAAGCACCAGGAGAAGGACCATCGGGATGTACCGGTGTGCTCTGACGCGAACCCGACGAAGCACCAGCGAAGGATCAGCATCAAACCTCACCATCTCACGCGAACCCGGCGAGACAGTAGGAGAAGCACGACCAAAGTGTGGGTTCTCCGACGAGCTTCCCGTTCCCTACATGTTTGAGCAAGAGTTAGCAACTTGCGAGGCAAAGGAAAAGCGGTAACTAGTGGTTTGGCATCAAACTTACCGGGGTCGATGAGTAGTAGGTGAGAGCGAACTCGTCCTTCGATGGAAACCGTGGACACGGCCCCGGCTCCGGAGGCTCCTCCATAGAAGGGGGGCCCGCACTCCAGTGGTGAAAAAGTTCAGCACCGACTGCAAGATAGTTTAGATGTTAGACGTTGCCAAAATAAAGGTTCAAACTAGGGAAGTGGGACTTGTCATATTAGACAAAAATAAAGGTTGAAACTTACAGCACGGAACGACTTTTGATACGAGGAGTAGGCTGTATTCATCTCCAGCCACTGGGCATAGGCCACCTGATACTCCGCATGAGCGGCAGCGTAGGCTGCCTCAAGATCGGGCTACAATTTCGAAAATATGGTATGGAACTGTCAACTTAGCCATGCAGGAACGAATGTCGGAAAGAGGATGAAAATGAGAAAAACTTACATCGGTGGAAGTGGGTCGACGAGGCCGTCGACGAGGCGCGATAAGGGGGCTGCCGTCAGGGAGGGTAGCTTTTGCCTGCGTGAAGCTCATGGAAGGCCTGACCACATTCTGAAGAAAGAGATTACGGCCATGCGGCCTTCCATGCCCTGAGAGGACCATCGACCTCTCGTCGACCTCCTGGCTCAAGGGGTCATCCACCTCCGGGTGAAAAGACTGGAACGTCGTGGAGTACCTCTCCAAGTTCTCGTTGGCATTGTTGTAGTACTCAGGAAGCTGGGGCTGAGGCTTCGATAGATCGCGCTTCTTCTCCTTCATCTTCTTCCACGATTGCAACTCAGAGCTTACCTCCCCCCTATCGGCGTCCTGCATCGCGAAAAGAAATGTCATGCGTAGCAAGTAAAACATGAGGGGAAAATAAATGGAGGTCGTTCCATGTATATATATACCAGCTTTTCCTTGAAGCGGAAGATGTTGCGGCTTCCCGCAATGTGTGTTCCCTCGGTGCCTCGGTTTGCCTTGTTCCGCTGGCTCACGGCGTCGAACTCGGGGTCTCCCCCGACCCACCTCGTAACCAACGCATCCCATGCGGCTTCTTTGCCGTCGGCCCAGTCGGGCATAACCTGAAAATGCAATTCAAGAAGAGATAATGCAATGGCAACTTAGCAGCAATATAGAATTTCATTGACAGTTCACTTACCGAAAGGAATTCCTCCCTCGTCATCTTCTGTGCCGTCTTGACATTCTCCTCCTTCTTGGCCCTCTTGCCCGTCTTCTCATACGTGAAAGTATTGGCGGACGTATGCTTTTGGTTGTAGAATTGTTGCCGTGTCAACCTCACACAATGAGCACGCAATACGCGAGCCGCCGTGTCTCTATGCTCGTCCGCCACCCGAAAATGCTTCTTCAACCATGCATAAAAAAATTGTGAGAGTCATGAGTTAGCACGGTGGAGTCATAAACTATGAACGGAACTCGAAAAATATGTCTTACCCAAAACCCGGTGATCACGGCGTCAGCAGCTGTCTCGAAGCCCGGGATAGGGGCAGCCTCATAGTCCACCCATTTATAGGCTAACTTTGCCTCGGCGTCGGGACCGACGGTGTACAAGCCCGGCCAATTTTGCCTAATTAGAGCTCCAAGCAAGCTCCCAGGAGTGCGGGGAATCTTAGGTGCTGGCCATGTCCATTTGCTGCACAATAATCAAACATTAGTACATATGCCAAATTGTTATGAACACAATGAAATTACATGTTCAAAATTACAAAATTAGTACACTTACTCAACGCCCTGAGGAACAATGAGGGCTTTCGCCTCCTCGCTCCTAGGCTCCATGTCCTCGTCGGGGACTCCCGCTTCGCCACGCATCCGCGGCCGCTTCGGCGCCAGCTCCACCTCGTCCTCCACCTCGTCCTCCACCTCGTCCTCCACCTCGTGTCTAGACTGGGAAGCCACGTCGCCAGAAGCGGAGGGCAACTCCACCTCGTCCTCCGCCACGTCTACTCCACCTCGTCCTCCACCTCGTCCTACTCGCGCACCCTCGTCCACGGCGTAACGCGAGGTGGAAGGTCGTCCACTCCGTGTAACTCCAGGCTTCCGTACCATCATCTTACTAATCTTACTAATCAGGGACGAGGAGTTTTCCTTGCCTTGGCTCATATTGTTCAATCACCTGCATTGAGAAAGAGAAAACAAGTAAGCATAAAGACATAATAAAATGTAGACAGTAAGCATAAAGACGTAATGCAATGACGAAGCATGTTGAAAAATAAATACTAAAGCATAAAGACATAATAACATGTAGACACCAAGCATAAAGATGTAATGCAATTAAGAAGCATGTTGAAAAATAAATACTAAGCATAGAGACATAAAAGACGCTCACCCCGAATAATCACTCTCATAATTTAGTTGGTTCTCATTCTCACTATCACTATCACTATCACGTGTGTAGTAGGTTGGAGGCTCATCGCACGGTGGAGGCTCGTCATCGGCGGCATTGTCCGCCTGTAACTTCGAGAGCATATTTATGTCCTTCAGATCCACCACTGACTCACCACGAGTGTGTGCATCGTTCTCGAGGTCCTCAAGACCACCCGTTTGTAAGGCAAAGTCCCCGAAGTCCTCTTGCTCTTGATAGAAAATTCCCTCGTATGTTTTAGGGTCAATGTTGTTGTAATCGTCGGCAGAGGGCATGGGTAGCTTACCATGTGGCGATACCCGGAACACGACTTCCCAGCCCTTGAGGTTCTCTTTCTGGCATGGGTAGGGCAAATAATAAACTTGCTTGGCTTGGTGAGCCACAACAAAGACATCGGCTCCGCTATAGGTGGTTGAAGGCTTAACTTCAACTAACCCAATGGAAGGGTCACTTCTCAGTCCACCGTGTGGTCCAGTGCGTGGGTCGAACCAATGGCACTGGAACACAACGAGCTTGAGTTCTATGTTCGTACGATTGAACTTCAGCTCGTATACCTTTTCTAACCTTCCGTAGTAATCTACGTAATCGGCTCCATCGGCTCCTCTGGATCCTTTGGTGAAGACCCCAGTATTTACAGTTTTTGCATTCGGCCGACTATTCTGGTGATACTCTGTATGGAAGCGGAACCCATTCACATCATACTTCTCATACTTCATGACGGTACGGTTAAAACCTTGGGAAACACATCTCAACTCATCCGTCATCTCAACGTTGCGATCAGCTCCCTACAAGTACGGTTCAAATTGTTTTGTGCATTAGTTACGTGTAATAAGAGGGACAAGTCACAGATTGCAAGCTAAGAGGGACAGGTTAGAAATTACTTTTTCCATGAACCAAGACACAAATTTTTTCCTCCGTGAGCACCCTTTTTCAGAAGAGTGTCCAGCTCCGCGGGAGAGGGATCCGCCATTCCCGACCACTGTTCATCTTGGAATTGGCTAAAAGGAGAAAATAGGTATTAGACCGAAACCGAGTTACTAGTTGCAAAGTAATTTGTTCACCATTTTACCTGATGAAACCGACTACTTCCGTCATGTTCGTAAGCACATAGAGCATTATGCAATCCTTCTCTTCCTTGGTCAACTGCAATTTTACACCACCACCGGCCTTGCCACCGGGACATTGGAAGAGGAGGAGCTTGGGGTCATGCTTGGGCTCGTCGACATTGTACCGAGAGACCGGGTTATGCATAGTGGATACTTCATCGGGATAGTACGTTGTCACGGCGTCTGCCATCTCCCGAAGTATTGTTGCCTCAGCTATGCATGCTTCAATCCTATTTTTGTTTCCAGTCATGTTTCGAATATACTTGAACTCTCTCTCAATACAAAACTGCCAACGAAACTGCACCGGTCCACCCAAGAGTGCCTCGTTCGCGAGATGCACAACGAGATGTGCCATCGGAACAAAGAAGCCTGGCGGAAAGATCTTCTCTAAATTGCATAGCAACTCCGGCACAAGATCACGCAGCTTCCCAATAATCACGGGACATATCTGCTTCGCACAGAGCGTGCGGAAGAAATGGCTCAACTCCGCAAGCACTCGCCAGATACGATCGGGGAGATACCCTCGAACCATCACCGGCATCAACCGCTCAATCCATATATGATAGTCGTGACTCTTGAGCCCAGTGACATTTCCCTTTACAAGATTGACTCCATTACTTATATTGGAACAATAACCATCAGGGAACATCACGTCGTGTTTGAGCCACTTGAATGTCTCCTTCTTTTGGATATTATCAAGGCAGTAGTGCATTCGGCTTGAACCAATTTTTTGACGGCAGGAGGCTGCATGTGTAATCTCTCCCTATCACAGAGATTCTCAACATCAACTCTAGCCTTGACATTGTCCTTTGACTTCCCAGGAATGTTCAGGACTGTGTGAAAGAGCATCTCTCCAACATTCTTTTCGGTGTGCATCACATCGATGTTATGGGGAAGTTCGAGGTCCTTGTAATACTCTAGCTGCGTTAAGCCTGCCACGTGAGTCCAGTTGTGCGTTACACCATATCCCACAAATTTTGGGCCAGGTACCTGAGCAGGCACGAGAGCACGTAGCTCGGCATCAACAGTTGCACCATCGAACTTCGGTATATCTTTTTCTTCACGCACGACTTTGCCCTTCGTGAAGTTTTTTATGTCTTCTCGGTAAGGATGCCTTCTTTTGAGGAACGGTCG
Organism: Poa pratensis; assembly: GCA_947311845.1. Lineage (NCBI taxonomy): Eukaryota > Viridiplantae > Streptophyta > Magnoliopsida > Poales > Poaceae > Poa > Poa pratensis. Next base: position 51,601,525 of record CAMZMU010000061.1, read on the forward strand.
ATGCTTGTCAAACGCGACATACTTGCGACCTGACTTTAGCCAAGTGAACTCAAGTCGGTTTCTGCACACTGGGCATGGCCACTTACCAGCTGTACACCATCCGCAGAATAGGGCATACCCGGGTAGGTCGTGCATGGAATAGTGGTACCAAATTCTCATCAAGAAGTTTTTCTTTGATGCTCGGTCGTATGTCCACGTCCCATTGTGCCATGAGTGGTGCAAATCATCCACAAGCGGTTGCATGTAGACACTCAAATTCTTCCCCGGGTATTCGGGCCCTGGAATGATCAGCGACATAAACATGAACTTCCTTTGCATTAGGACCCCGGGAGGGAGATTGAGCGGAATAACAAACACGGGCCAGCAGCTGTACGAGTGACTCGACATACCATATGGATTGAATCCATCTGTTGCTATCGCAATTCTGACATTCCGAGCATCTGCTGCCTTATCGGGGTGTTTCTCATCAAAATTCTCCCATGCCTTACCATCAGATGGATGTCCCATCTTTTTCCGTCCGAACTCGTCGGCGTATCTCTTCCCCTTCTTGTGCCAAGTCATCTGTGTGGCAGTCTCCTCAGAAAAGTAAAGCCGCTGGATTCTTTTTATGAATGGGAGGTACCGAAGAATCTTCACAGGACTTTTGTCTGCTTCTTCTGACCATCGGCTTCGTTCCTCATGATACCTAGAGGCCCCACAAAGACTACAGTACTTGTCATCCGCATACTGTTTCCAGAACAGAAGGCAACCTTTTGGACAACAATGTATCTTTTCATAATCCATGCTGAGCGATCCCAATAGTTTCCTCGTTTCGTGCATGGACTTTGGCAGACAATGCCCTTCGGGCAACATGTTACCAAATGTTTTCAGATTGGCTTCAAAGCCTGCACGGGTGGTGGAGTACTGGCACTTGTCACTTAGTATTTGAGCTATGGCATCGAGCTGAGAAATGTTTGCACCCTCGTATAGAGGCTTCTTAGCCGAGGCCATCATATCAAGGAAAGCCTTCGCGGTTGGCTCCGGTTCCTCCTGTGGAGGTGGCGAATCCGGTATGTCAGCATCACGGAGATCATCTAGCAAGTTTCTCACCCCATCATACTCATTGCCATTGATCCGCTGCCGCATCACCTCAACTCTGTCACGTTCGACCTGAGCAAAGTCGACCTTCGTGACGTAGTTAGGCATATACCCAGACAACCAAAGATGCTTAGTCATTTCATCCTTTCCCTGACGGGCACGATTCTTGCAATTAATGCATGGGCACCTTGGACGAACTCCTGATGCCTTTGAACCACGCGCTAACTCCTTCACTAACATATTGGTCTTCCATTCCCACTCCTCTGTTCTTTTAATCTTACTGATACGGCCACTGTACATCCACCCATTATCAGCCATCCTCTGCTTTATTGGATCCAAAGAACAACGCATTTCGTAATATGCACCAAGTAATAATAAATTTATTCAATGACACCAAGATTTATTACGGCCAAATTTTATCTTTTACAACATGCAAGGGTTCACCTACACTTCTAATAGGAGGGCCTATCCCGCCCGAGTACGTGTAGATCGAGTCGTGTCCCATGTTCTACCCCGACCCGAGACGAAATTTCGACAGCACCTCCCCGCTGTTCTTCAGAATACACGTCTCGAGCTTGTCAAGCCGAGAGGGTGTGCATCCGAAGAACAACGGGGAGGTGCTGCCGAAATTCCGTCTCAGGAAGGGGTAGAACATGGAACACGACCCGATCTACACGTACTCGGACTGTCCAACAGGACAACCCGGAAGTGTTACGGTTATAAATATGCAAAGATGGACAATCCTGCATATTTATAAATTTGTAACCCTTCCGGATGGGATCTGACTCGGGTTACGCGACTGACTTGGTGATCTAGACCAAAATAAACCTATGCAGCAAGAGAGGCGAAAGATTTATACCCTCGGAGCGTGATCGGTGGTCGGAGAGGGTCGAGGTCGCGACGGAAGCGGGGCAACGAAACAGGGGCACCGAGGCGGGCCCTCCTCAGCTGGAGAAGAAGCCCCGCAACGACGCGCGGGACCGACGGTGCTGGCGGGAAGCTACGTCATCTGAAAAAGCACACAGTTGACATATATAAGCAAAAAATCTCTCTGTTTTACCTAATAATCATCCCTAACCATATAAAAGCTACGACTTTACGACTTTACGACTTTAGGACTTTACGAGTTTACGACTTTACGACTTTATGACTTTACGACTATACTAGTTCCACCATTTTTTCTTTACACTTCTACCTCCTAACTAACTAACCTAACTAACCTAACTACCTAACTAACTAACCTAACTATACCTAACTAACCTAACTAACCTAACTACCTAACTAACTAACCTAACTAACCTAACTAACCTAACTAACTAACTAACAAAAAATACATCAGAGGAGTACCTTGTGAGGAGGAGCTGGCCGTGGAGGAGGAGCAGCCGGCGTGGAGGAGGAGGTCCCGGCGTGGAGGAGGTGCGGGGTGGGGGAGGTGCGGGGTGGAGGAGGTGCTGGCCGTGGAGGAGGAGGTGCCGGCGTGGAGGAGGAGGTGCCGGCGTGGAGGAGGTGTGGGGTGGGGGTGTGAGGCGCGGCGGCGGGCCGGCGTGGAGGAGGTGCGGAGGAGGAGGCGCGGCAGGGGCGCGTCTCGGGCGGCGACGGCGGAGAGGAGAGGCAGGGGTGGGACGGCCGGGGGCGAGGGGCGGCCGGGCGCGGAGGAGGCGGTGCGGGCCGGGTGGAGGAGAGGAGAGGGAGGGGTGGGCCGGCCGGAGCGGAGCGCGGCGGCGGCGTGCGAGGGTGGGAGCGTGAGTGGGTGGGAGCGTGTGTGCGTGCGTGTGTGGTGTGGAGGACGACGGGGTTGGGGATAAGGAGAAGAACCTGTGCCGACGGTTTTACCGTCGGCATAGGTGTCATTTTTTTCATTTTTCATATTATTACCTAATTTATTAATTTTTAAAAAACATCATAATTTATTTCATTATAATTTTATAGAGTTTTATTTTAATTTATTCTATTATATGGTAGGTCCACAAGCGAATTATATTTTATATGATTTATTACATTATATTCATGAAATTATTTTATATCTAAGCGAAACCCTAGACCCGTGGGTAATCAGTTAAACTTCCCGTCTACCCCCTAGACCGGTGTCGAAAGGGGGTAGGCCAGTGGAATTTTTTGCTTGTTTGTGTTAGGTTAGGCCATGTGAACATAGCAAACTAGGTTTGGGTGGGGTTCCGACGCTCCGGGGCCCCGCTTCGGCGAAACCCTGAATCCGCTGGAAAAACCCTAACGTTTCCGTCTACCCCCATAGACGTGCGTCGAAAGGGGGTAGCCCAGTGGACTTTTTTCCTTGGTTGTGTTAGGTTAGGCCATACGAACATGAGAAACCAACTTTTATCACAAATCGACACAAGATTGCCCCCGTTTCGCCCGAAACGGGAGTTTTCAGCTATAAGTCCACACACTTAGTAGAGAGAAAGTGAAGCCGGTGATGTCGGTCACACCTAGGAGTAGATTCTTGGACATTTGAAACACACAACACACTTGTATACATATGGTATGGCACAACCTAGGTTTGGGTGGGGTTCCGACGCTCCGGGGCCCCGCTTCGGCGAAACCCTGAATCCGCTGGAAAAACCCTAACGTTTCCGTCTACCCCCATAGACGTGCGTCGAAAGGGGGTAGCCCAGTGGACTTTTTTCCTTGGTTGTGTTAGGTTAGGCCATACGAACATGAGAAACCAACTTTTATCACAAATCGACACAAGATTGCCCCCGTTTCGCCCGGAACGGGAGTTTTCAGCTATAAGTCCACACACTTAGTAGAGAGAAAGTGAAGCCGGTGATGTCGGTCACACCTAGGAGTAGATTCTTGGACATTTGAAACACACAACACACTTGTATACATATGGTATGGCACAACCTAGGTTTGGGTGGGGTTCCGACGCTCCGGGGCCCCGCTTCGGCGAAACCCTGAATCCGCTGGAAAAACCCTAACGTTTCCGTCTACCCCCATAGACGTGCGTCGAAAGGGGGTAGCCCAGTGGACTTTTTTGCTTGGTTGTGTTAGGTTAGGCCATAGGAACATGAGAAACCAAAGTCTACCCCAAATCGACACAAGATTCCATCCGTTCGCCCGAAAGGGAGTTTTCACCTCTAAGTGCAGAAACTCACTAGAGAGAAAGTGAAGCCGGTGATGTCGGTCACACCTAGGAGTAGATTCTTGCACATTTACAACACACAACACACTTGTATACATATGGTATGGCACAACCTAGGTTTGGGTGGGGTTCCGACGCTCCGGGCCCCGCTTCGGCGAAACCCTGAATCCGCTGGAAAAACCCTAACGTTTCCGTCTACCCCCATAGACGTGCGTCGAAAGGGGGTAGCCCAGTGGACTTTTTTGCTTGGTTGTGTTAGGTTAGGCCATAGGAACATGAGAAACCAAAGTCTACCCCAAATCGACACAAGATTCCATCCGGTTCGCCCGAAAGGGGAGTTTTCACCTCTAAGTGCAGAAACTCACTAGAGAAAGTGAAGCCGGTGATGTCGGTCACACCTAGGAGTAGATTCTTGCACATTTACAACACACAACACACTTGTATACATATGGTATGGCACAACCTAGGTTTGGGTGGGGTTCTGACGCTCCCGGGCCCCGCTTCGGCGAAACCCTGAATCCGCTGGAAAAACCCTAACGTTTCCGTCTACCCCCATAGACGTGCGTCGAAAGGGGGTAGCCCAGTGGACTTTTTTGCTTGGTTGTGTTAGGTTAGGCCATAGGAACATGAGAAACCAAAGTCTACCCCAAATCGACACAAGATTCCATCCGGTTCGCCCGAAAGGGAGTTTTCACCTCTAAGTGCAGAAACTCACTAGAGAGAAAGTGAAGCCGGTGATGTCGGTCACACCTAGGAGTAGATTCTTGCACATTTACAACACACAACACACTTGTATACATATGGTATGGCACAACCTAGGTTTGGGTGGGGTTCCGACGCTCCGGGGCCCCGCTTCGGCGAAACCCTGAATCCGCTGGAAAAACCCTAACGTTTCCGTCTACCCCCATAGACGTGCGTCGAAAGGGGGTAGCCCAGTGGACTTTTTTCTTGGTTGTGTTAGGTTAGGCCATAGGAACATGAGAAACCAAAGTCTACCCCAAATCGACACACGATTCCATCCGGTTCGCCCGAAAAGGGAGTTTTCACCTCTAAGTGCACAAACTCACTAGAGAGAAAGTGAAGCCGGTGATGTCGGTCACACCTAGGAGTAGATTCTTGGACATTTGAAACACACAACACACTTGTATACATATGGTATGGCACAACCTAGGTTTGGGTGGGGTTCCGACGCTCCGGGGCCCCGCTTCGGCGAAACCCTGAATCCGCTGGAAAAACCCTAACGTTTCCGTCTACCCCCATAGACGTGCGTCGAAAGGGGGTAGCCCAGTGGACTTTTTTCCTTGGTTGTGTTAGGTTAGGCCATACGAACATGAGAAACCAACTTTTATCACAAATCGACACAAGATTGCCCCCGTTTCGCGGAACGGGAGTTTTCAGCTATAGTCCACACACTTAGTAGAGAGAATGAGAAGCCGGTGATGTCGGTCAACCTAGGAGTAGATTCTTGGACATTTGAAACACACAACACACTTGTATACATATGGTATGGCACAACCTAGGTTTGGGTGGGGTTCCGACGCTCCCGGGCCCCGCTTCGGCGAAACCCTGAATCCGCTGGAAAAACCCTAACGTTTCCGTCTACCCCCATAGACGTGCGTCGAAAGGGGGTAGCCCAGTGGACTTTTTTCCTTGGTTGTGTTAGGTTAGGCCATAGGAACATGAGAAACCAAAGTCTACCCCAAATCGACACACGATTCCATCCGTTCGCCCGAAAAGGGAGTTTTCACCTCTAAGTGCACAAACTCACTAGAGAGAAAGTGAAGCCGGTGATGTCGGTCACACCTAGGAGTAGATTCTTGGACATTTGAAACACACAACACACTTGTATACATATGGTATGGCACAACCTAGGTTTGGGTGGGGTTCCGACGCTCCGGGGCCCCGCTTCGGCGAAACCCTGAATCCGCTGGAAAAACCCTAACGTTTCCGTCTACCCCCATAGACGTGCGTCGAAAGGGGGTAGCCCAGTGGACTTTTTTCCTTGGTTGTGTTAGGTTAGGCCATACGAACATGAGAAACCAACTTTTACCCCAAATCGACACAAGATTGCCCCCGTTTCGCCCGGAACGGGAGTTTTCAGCTATAAGTCCACACACTTAGTAGAGAGAAAGTGAAGCCGGTGATGTCGGTCACACCTAGGAGTAGATTCTTGCACATTTACAACACACAACACACTTGTATACATATGGTATGGCACAACCTAGGTTTGGGTGGGGTTCCGACGCTCCGGGGCCCCGCTTCGGCGAAACCCTGAATCCGCTGGAAAAACCCTAACGTTTCCGTCTACCCCCATAGACGTGCGTCGAAAGGGGGTAGCCCAGTGGACTTTTTTCCTTGGTTGTGTTAGGTTAGGCCATAGGAACATGAGAAACCAAAGTCTACCCAAATCGACACACGATTCCATCCGGTTCGCCCGAAAAGGGAGTTTTCACCTCTAAGTGCACAAACTCACTAGAGAGAAAGTGAAGCCGGTGATGTCGGTCACACCTAGGAGTAGATTCTTGGACATTTGAAACACACAACACACTTGTATACATATGGTATGGCACAACCTAGGTTTGGGTGGGGTTCCGACGCTCCGGGGCCCCGCTTCGGCGAAACCCTGAATCCGCTGGAAAAACCCTAACGTTTCCGTCTACCCCCATAGACGTGCGTCGAAAGGGGGTAGCCCAGTGGACTTTTTTCCTTGGTTGTGTTAGGTTAGGCCATACGAACATGAGAAACCAACTTTTATCACAAATCGACACAAGATTGCCCCCGTTTCGCAAGGAACGGGAGTTTTCAGCTATAAGTCCACACACTTAGTAGAGAGAAAGTGAAGCCGGTGATGTCGGTCACACCTAGGAGTAGATTCTTGGACATTTGAAACACACAACACACTTGTATACATATGGTATGGCACAACCTAGGTTTGGGTGGGGTTCCGACGCTCCGGGCCCCGCTTCGGCGAAACCCTGAATCCGCTGGAAAAACCCTAACGTTTCCGTCTACCCCCATAGACGTGCGTCGAAAGGGGGTAGCCCAGTGGACTTTTTTCCTTGGTTGTGTTAGGTTAGGCCATAGGAACATGAGAAACCAAAGTCTACCCCAAATCGACACGATTCCATCCGGTTCGCCCGAAAAGGAAGTTTTCACCTCTAAGTGCACCAACTCACTAGAGAGAAAGTGAAGCCGGTGATGTCGGTCACACCTAGGAGTAGATTCTTGGACATTTGAAACACACAACACACTTGTATACATATGGTATGGCACAACCTAGGTTTGGGTGGGGTTCCGACGCTCCGGGGCCCCGCTTCGGCGAAACCCTGAATCCGCTGGAAAAACCCTAACGTTTCCGTCTACCCCATAGACGTGCGTCGAAAGGGGGTAGCCCAGTGGACTTTTTTCCTTGGTTGTGTTAGGTTAGGCCATACGAACATGAGAAACCAACTTTTACCCCAAATCGACACAAGATTGCCCCCGTTTCGCCCGGAACGGGAGTTTTCAGCTATAAGTCCACACACTTAGTAGAGAGAAAGTGAAGCCGGTGATGTCGGTCACACCTAGGAGTAGATTCTTGGACATTTGAAACACACAACACACTTGTATACATATGGTATGGCACAACCTAGGTTTTGGTGGGGTTCCGACGCTCCGGGGCCCCGCTTCGGCGAAACCCTGAATCCGCTGGGAAACCCTAACGTTTTCGTCTACCCCCATAGACGTGCGTCGAAAGGGGGTAGCCCAGTGGACTTTTTTCCTTGGTTGTGTTAGGTTAGGCCATACGAACATGAGAAACCAACTTTTATCACAAATCGACACAAGATTGCCCCCGTTTCGCCCGGAACGGGAGTTTTCAGCTATAAGTCCACACACTTAATAGAGAGAAAGTGAAGCCGGTGATGTCGGTCACACCTAGGAGTAGATTCTTGGACATTTGAAACACACAACACACTTGTATACATATGGTATGGCACAACCTAGGTTTGGGTGGGGTTCCGACGCTCCGGGGCCCCGCTTCGGCGAAACCTGAATCCGCTGGAAAAACCCTAACGTTTCCGTCTACCCCCATAGACGTGCGTCGAAAGGGGGTAGCCCAGTGGACTTTTTTCCTTGGTTGTGTTAGATTAGGCCATACGAACATGAGAAACCAACTTTTATCACAAATCGACACAAGATTGCCCCCGTTTCGCCCGGAACGGGAGTTTTCAGCTATAAGTCCACACACTTAGTAGAGAGAAAGTGAAGCCGGTGATGTCGGTCACACCTAGGAGTAGATTCTTGGACATTTGAAACACACAACACACTTGTATACATATGGTATGGCACAACCTAGGTTTGGGTGGGGTTCCGACGCTCCGGGCCCCGCTTCGGCGAAACCCTGAATCCGCTGGAAAAACCCTAACGTTTCCGTCTACCCCCATAGACGTGCGTCGAAAGGGGGTAGCCCAGTGGACTTTTTTCCTTGGTTGTGTTAGGTTAGGCCATAGGAACATGAGAAACCAAAGTCTACCCAAATCGACACACGATTCCATCCGGTTCGCCCGAAAGGGAGTTTTCACTCTAAGTGCACAAACTCACTAGAGAGAAAGTGAAGCCGGTGATGTCGGTCACACCTAGGAGTAGATTCTTGGACATTTGAAACACACAACACACTTGTATACATATGGTATGGCACAACCTAGGTTTGGGTGGGGTTCCGACGCTCCGGGGCCCCGCTTCGGCGAAACCCTGAATCCGCTGGAAAAACCCTAACGTTTCCGTCTACCCCCATAGACGTGCGTCGAAAGGGGGTAGCCCAGTGGACTTTTTTCCTTGGTTGTGTTAGGTTAGGCCATACGAACATGAGAAACCAACTTTTACCCCAAATCGACACAAGATTGCCCCCGTTTCGCCCGGAACGGGAGTTTTCAGCTATAAGTCCACACACTTAGTAGAGAGAAAGTGAAGCCGGTGATGTCGGTCACACCTAGGAGTAGATTCTTGGACATTTGAAACACACAACACACTTGTATACATATGGTATGGCACAACCTAGGTTTTGGTGGGGTTCCGACGCTCCGGGGCCCCGCTTCGGCGAAACCCTGAATCCGCTGGAAAACCCTAACGTTTCCGTCTACCCCCATAGACGTGCGTCGAAAGGGGGTAGCCCAGTGGACTTTTTTCCTTGGTTGTGTTAGGTTAGGCCATACGAACATGAGAAACCAACTTTTATCACAAATCGACACAAGATTGCCCCCGTTTCGCCCGGAACGGGAGTTTTCAGCTATAAGTCCACACACTTAATAGAGAGAAAGTGAAGCCGGTGATGTCGGTCACACCTAGGAGTAGATTCTTGGACATTTGAAACACACAACACACTTGTATACATATGGTATGGCACAACCTAGGTTTGGGTGGGGTTCCGACGCTCCGGGGCCCCGCTTCGGCGAAACCCTGAATCCGCTGGAAAAACCCTAACGTTTCCGTCTACCCCCATAGACGTGCGTCGAAAGGGGGTAGCCCAGTGGACTTTTTTCCTTGGTTGTGTTAGATTAGGCCATACGAACATGAGAAACCAACTTTTATCACAAATCGACACAAGATTGCCCCCGTTTCGCCCGGAACGGGAGTTTTCAGCTATAAGTCCACACACTTAGTAGAGAGAAAGTGAAGCCGGTGATGTCGGTCACACCTAGGAGTAGATTCTTGGACATTTGAAACACACAATACACTTCTATACATATGGTATGGCACAACCTAGGTTTGGGTGGGGTTCCGACGCTCCGGGGCTCCGCTTCGGCGAAACCCTGAATCCGCTGGAAAAACCCTAACGTTTCCGTCTACCCCCATAGACGTGCGTCGAAAGGGGGTAGCCCAGTGGACTTTTTTCCTTGGTTGTGTTAGATTAGGCCATACGAACATGAGAAACCAACTTTTATCACAAATCGACACAAGATTGCCCCCGTTTCGCCCGGAACGGGAGTTTTCAGCTATAAGTCCACACACTTAGTAGAGAGAAAGTGAAGCCGGTGATGTCGGTCACACCTAGGAGTAGATTCTTGGACATTTGAAACACACAATACACTTCTATACATATGGTATGGCACAACCTAGGTTTGGGTGGGGTTCCGACGCTCCGGGGCTCCGCTTCGGCGAAACCCTGAATCCGCTGGAAAAACCCTAACGTTTCCGTCTACCCCCATAGACGTGCGTCGAAAGGGGGTAGCCCAGTGGACTTTTTTCCTTGGTTGTGTTAGGTTAGGCCATACGAACATGAGAAACCAACTTTTATCACAAATCGACACAAGATTGCCCCCGTTTCGCCCGGAACGGGAGTTTTCAGCTATAAGTCCACACACTTAGTAGAGAGAAAGTGAAGCCGGTGATGTCGGTCACACCTAGGAGTAGATTCTTGGACATTTGAAACACACAACACACTTGTATACATATGGTATGGCACAACCTAGGTTTGGGTGGGGTTCCGACGCTCCGGGGCCCCGCTTCGGCGAAACCCTGAATCCGCTGGAAAAACCCTAACGTTTCCGTCTACCCCCATAGACGTGCGTCGAAAGGGGGTAGCCCAGTGGACTTTTTTCCTTGGTTGTGTTAGGTTAGGCCATACGAACATGAGAAACCAACTTTTATCACAAATCGACACAAGATTGCCCCCGTTTCGCCCGGAACGGGAGTTTTCAGCTATAAGTCCACACACTTAGTAGAGAGAAAGTGAAGCCGGTGATGTCGGTCACACCTACGAGTAGATTCTTGGACATTTGAAACACACAACACACTTGTATACATATGGTATGGCACAACCTAGGTTTGGGTGGGGTTCCGACGCTCCGGGGCCCCGCTTCGGCGAAACACTGAATCCGCTGGAAAAACCCTAACGTTTCCGTCTACCCCCATAGACGTGCGTCGAAAGGGGGTAGCCCAGTGGACTTTTTTTCTTGGTTGTGTTAGGTTAGGCCATACGAACATGAGAAACCAACTTTTATCACAAATCGACACAAGATTGCCCCCGTTTCGCCCGGAACGGGAGTTTTCAGCTATAAGTCCACACACTTAGTAGAGAGAAAGTGAAGCCGGTGATGTCGGTCACACCTAGGAGTAGATTCTTGGACATTTGAAACACACAACACACATGTATACATATGGTATGGCACAACCTAGGTTTGGGTGGGATTCCGACGCTCCGGGGCCCCGCTTCGGCGAACCCTGAATCCGCTGGAAAAACCCTAACGTTTCCGTCTACCCCATAGACGTGCGTCCAAAGGGGTAGCCCAGTGGACTTTTTTCCTTGGTTGTGTTAGGTTAGGCCATACGAACATGAGAAACCAACTTTTATCACAAATCGACACAAGATTGCAAGAGAGACAAGATTCACATACAATACTTCCGAGAGACAAGATTCGCGACGTTATTTTATGTGGGTGGAGACCGCTATTCGGCGTAGCTATATACATATAGATATGAATAAAAACATATTAAATTTAATTAAGAGTAAATTTAATTGACAGTAATAAATAGATACATAAAATTGAAGAAAAAAAAAAGGGTAACCTGTGCCGACGGTAAAACCGTCGGCATAGGTTTGTGTCGACGTCACCTTTTAGTCGACGGGGAGCTGTGCCGACGGCGATATTTGTGCCGACGGTGACTGCTGTGCCGACGGGGATATATGTGCCGACGGCCAGCTTCGTGGGTGGCCTCGTAGGGCTCCTGTGCCGACGGCCCCGATAAAAACCCGTCGGCACAGGGTTTGGCCGTCGGCACAGGTTAGCTCTGCTGTAGTGAAGCAGTGCAACCAGATTGAAACCGCCATCCAGGCCAGCCTGGCAAATGGGTATTGAAGAAGAGGTGATGGGCGACCTCGAGATGTCGAATGTAAATCAGGCAGAAATAACGGTTAGGCCACTTGGGCGGCATCAGAGGTTTGGGAAAGCAACCATGCACAATTTAGATCAACGATCCACAATGAGGATAATCTTAGAGGGTTTTTGTGTAGACGAGATGGAGATATTTTTCTTCTAGGATATAAAAGCTTCGTAAAACAAATAACAGTTCGGCCACTCGCCCAAGGATACCCAGGTGCACGTTCAAGATACTTGAGCCTGCCGGCATCAAGCCCAGGTCCACGTTCAGTCCGCTTTACAAACAAAAAAGAAACATAAGCAAAACCTTTCTGAAGCTGAATACAGATGCAGGGTTCGACAGACTCAGGATCTGGATCGTGCATGACGAATCCGGATCTTAATTTCATTTAAGGTTGCCATGGGACTTTTCAATATGTGGAGGATGGTGCAACGGCGGAGGCGTGGGCTGCATCAAGCTCCTGGTTGAATCAGCCTCGTGAAAGTTGTTGACACTATGCAAAATGGAGAGAACTCGTTGAGAGTAACCACGGCAATCTACGAAGAATGTACTTTCCTTTCTCCAGCTTTGCACGTGTCTTTTTTGTCACTATCCTAGGGAAGCTAATAGGGCACGCATCACATGAACTTGCTAAGTTTCATGAGGTGAACCATGGTGTGTGGCATGGATGAATGGATCTGCCCGTTTGCTTAAGTGATGTAATCGCAAACGATGTATCTTTGATAGCTAAGTAATAAAGTTGTCGTGGTGGCTTGAAAAAACAGTCATCTGACATCATTGTTTTTTTAAGAAACTAACTTTTAAGATTGTTTCCTTCATACAATCTTGCGGGAAGGCCTTATTGGACTAGGTCTTCGAGCCTTCGACGTAAGCACCGTTGCGTACAAGAAGGATACGGATTGACGCCTATCCTTTAGAAAGAGGAGGTGGAAGAACATACATAGTGGCGATGATCTACAGGTTGGACAAGCGGTGCTAACACCGCCAAGACAGCGACGCGTAGAAATCTGAACAAATTATAGTAGTTGGACAAGCAGTGTTATTTGTTTCTTTTTAGTGTTGGCAACCCGCTTATACTGAACAAATTATAGCTGTTGATCGATAGGCGATTGACTCTAGTTGATGTTGAACGAAATTTGTAAGTTGATGGTCTCTATGAATTTTGCTCGATGTTAATTAATTAAATAATAGTAGCATGTTTGGTTTTAAAACTTATTTTTATAGCGTGCAATTGTAGTGGTACCCCACTAGTATATCTGTTAATGTCACATGTGGGATGCACGCCGCCTGTACGCATTCTAGAAAATCCCCGTATATGTTTTTCCGCAGATTCAACATATGTATTCTTTGGCCAACATTGTTCCCTTGTTTTCTTCTATTTCGTTTTAGACTATTTAGTTTCTGTCCATTCCCGTAAAATATCGTTTCGTTTCCATTATGTCATGTACATTTGCTTTTTCTACCGAAACATACGGAAAATTTCCATTCCAACTGTTTTTTTTTTGACACAAGCGACTTCATTGTATTCATCGAAAATACAGAGTACAGAACAGGAATACAACAGATAGGCAATGGAAACCTACCAGTCTACCAGAAAAAACAACGACACCCTCAAACAACAAGGAAATAACAAATAGGTCCCTAGGTGTCGTCATCTTCAAAGTCAGCACGCCTCCTGGCCTCGCCGTCGCCGGAACAGCGCCGCTGACGCCAACCCATGGATGGAGAAAGATCCATCGCAACCCGAATTGCTTTGTTGGACCTCTGGATTGAACATCCGCAAGAACACGGAGCTCGTCGTCGATGTGGAACGTCGGCCAGGGCAACGCCCCGCTCTTCTCCAACCTCGGATCCAAATCTGCCACCAGATCCGCTCGCCATCTTCCACGAACCCCCAGAACCTCCACCGCCACAGCCGCATCTCCATCACAGCACCTCACGGACCATGCCTCGCCACTGGAGAAAATGACGAGACCTAGGCGACAGGTCCGAAGGACGGATACTCCATCACGCACAGCAGCCGCCGCCGCCCTGACGGCCGCCTGCAAGGAGGACACACATACCTCCACAACCTCCCCGACAGTAGCGCCGCCGGGCCGGAGAGACGAGGGGGAGTCTTTATTTTTCAAAGTCGCCGGCACCAACTCCGGCCCGATGCCGACGGCGAAGACGAGAAATAGCAGAAAACTAAACCTAACTACTCGCGCGGTCGAGATCCGGAGCTTCCCCCCGCCTCGCGACGCCGGAACGGCGCCGGAGACGGAGGGAAGCGGCGGATTCGCCGGCGAAGAACTCGGTCGCCTCGCTTTCGCTCTGATTTACTGTAGCGGGGAGGGGAACGCCCGCACGACTCGTATGTCTCCTCCATTCCATTCCAACTGTTTTGACCCTATTCCTGAAAGCTATATTTTACCCATCTCATTTAACTGCCTCATGGTATGATGAAGAATGTACGCTACTATTTATATTGAAATTTTATACTTTCACCATACGTCAACTTGTTGTTAAATAAATTATGTTATTATTAATACATCCAACTATATTTTATCATAACTAGCAACATGAAGAATGGATAAAATTCATTTATATTATGACGCAAATACAATTCTTAGTAATAAACTCAAATCATATTTAGTTTCAAAGGTTTTGTATTATTTAGATTGGGGTGTTTGAAAAATACTTTTGTTGCCATGTATTATACCATGTATTGGAGGAAACAATATTTTCAAATTATTCTACAAAATAATTTATGCATGTTGATGTATTAATATGCGCTTGTAAGTATCATTACCCTTGTATCCTTAAATATCAATGTAAGTTGGAGCATGATTTTAGATATGTATTAATACGGAAAATGAATTTGTAAACATATCTTGAGTTCAAGAATAGAAAGTATGGGTATCTAAATGGAGAATTCTAGAGCGTATGTAATGTCCATATCCCAGCATCCGAGGTATGGAGTAGTAGATAAGCCTCAAATCTCCTTGTCGGTCTCGCTTATTGGCACTTGATCATTCCTCAGAAGTTTCCATCTCTTCTGGGGTAAGAAGCTAGCCTATGAGCTTTACTTTATATCAAAATAATGCTATTTGTAGCATTCATTCATGTGTATTTAGAATTGGTAGTGTTGTTAAATTCAATTTTACATTGATTCGCTCGTGCACAATTACACACGATTAAAATGGAGCATCTCACATGATTTACCAAACGGTCGCCATGTCGTGGGGGTGGGTGATATGGTAGTCAATTGCACAAGGTTCATAAAGCCTTTTGTGCGATAGGGCTCACCCGTGCGATGATGAAGCCTTGACACATGGCTCACCTGTGCTCGTATTGGCAGGATCGCACAGGCCTAAGGATAATTTCTCGTGTGTTCTTTAGTTCTTATCGCAAACACTTTTATTAAATTCAATGTGTGTGCTTGAATGGCCATCGCACACAATTTTAATTCGTAAGACCATGCTCGGGGCAACCTCAGTTTTTCCTTAGAATTTGTTCCGCCTGCATTTCTTTAATTTCTAGGGTTGGAAACTATGCCAATTGTTTCTTAGGATTAAATGCACTAAATTGCATACGAAAATTTACATAAGAATCATCCTTTTTCTCTCTCCACAATCAAACAACCTTTCAAAACCACCTTATAACTCCGATGTTCTTTGAATCCTGCCAATCAAAAAGGCAAGTTGCATTTAGGGGCGAAGCTACAGTGTAATGACCGGGGTCAAATGACACCGACGCCAAGTGAAAATCCCTTGTATCTATAGTGCATAAGCAAGAAATGACCCCAATAAAATTGATGCAAGTTTGTGTTACTCATGTTTCTGACCCACTACACCACGACACCACATTACCTACCGACGTGTGTTGGGAAAAGTCAGATTTAACGACAGATTGTCGGTCGGGAAAGCTTGTGACAGATTGTTGGTCGGTAAAAAGGATTTACAACAACAGACGGTCGGTCGGCGATTCCCCAGTCTTTCCTGTCGCGCAGCCGGTCGGCGATTCTCCAATGCCCATCTAGTTGTCGGTCGGTAAATATTGCCGACCCACCACCGGAAACTAAATGGGCTGGCGGGCTGAGGCGCGCGCGGGCGAAAAAACTAGCGGGAATAATTTGGCCCAACCGCGAAAAATTGGCTATCTTACCGCGAGACACAAAATTCCCCAACCCAGTCACCACTGTCCTGCTGCTCTGAACCGTGAGAACCCTAGCCTCTCCGTCGCCCAGGTTCTCTCCGGCCGGTGGCGGAGCTCCGGCGAGCCGTGCCCTCGTGCATCCCATCCTCCTACCAGCGCGCTCCTTCCTCTCCACGCCCTCGCAGCGAGCTTCCACCTCGACGGCTACCCTTGCGCTCGGCTGCGGTGTGCTCTTCCCGCCGCCGCCGACGGCTTTCACTTCCCGGCGGCGGTGTCCTCTTCCCGGCAGGGCGCCCTCTCTCGTCGGCGGCGGCGCTCCCTCTCTCCGGCGGCGGCGCTCTCTTCCCGGCGTCGGCGCTCCCTCTCTCCGGCGGCGGCTCCCTCTTCCCGGCGGCGGCGCCCTTTTCAAGAGCTCGCAGGAGCAGCACCCAGCGACGCCTTCTCTACTCCTTCGGCCAGCAGTGAGTCCTGCAGTTCTTTAACTTTTTTATTTTCCCCTGTGGATTTTGTATAGATTGATGTGTGTGGATTCGATTTGGTGGATACTGTTGATTGGATCGTGTAGCTAGCCGTCCTGAAATGTGTCCTGTCCGACGATCTGGATCCTCTCGATCTGTTCATGGATGATAATGGTATCTGGTATGGATGAACCACTGTGTCGTCGTGTACCTACAGAGTGCGTAGGGTCTGTCCATCGCTTGTTCGCTGTTTAGATCAGTTGGTGCTGTTTTTCGTCGTACCCAATTCGATTCCATTACGTGTGGGGAAGGGAACGAGCAGTGGCTGGTATTCTTCATTGTGATTACGCTACTTTGGTGGGCTTTGTTGCCTATTGCGATCTACTATCAGTTGTAAACTGCGCTCAGTTTTTTCTTAGTGAATAAACTAAGGTCAGCTGAGTCCCTGTTTTTCGTTCAAGAGCTTTGCATATGTCTTGGCTGTGTTGTACTGTATATGAGCCTGTGAGTGCCATTGGAGAGAAGTGAGCATGTATCTTGTTTGTGAACGTTAAACTACAAACATATAATCCGCACACACAAGTAAAATGTATGGTAGTAAGTATGAGGAGCATCACGGTGTGACTTAAGTGAAGCTCAAGATGACACATCACGTGTAACATTGACTGATCCATGTACTACCATACGTGTGAGTGTTGCCGATGGAGGCATTGGTTCTGCTAGGACAGATATAGATGGATTTGTACTTAAAAAAAGTGAGGTTAAAAAAAAGTAAGTGCGTGCATGATCCTCATATAGTGTGTCTTTTGCAGCAATTTTTCAGCGATGTACTCATATAGTGTGTCTTTTGCAGCAATTTTTCAGCGATGTACTCATATAGTGTGTCTTTTGCAACAGGTTGAATGGCAAGCGCAAGCGGAAAGGGTAATGATGGTGGTGTCACCATGGACCAACCGAAGGAAGTAGAGTATCAACTTAAGAGAAATAAGATTGTTGAAGAAAATGAAAAACGGCTGGCAGTGATACGCCAAAAAAGTGCTGCTTTTCAGGAACATATCGAAAAAGAGAGACAGCTGGCAGAAGCAAGCAAACCTCCCAAACAAAAAACAAAAAGGTACACAGCTCCCAGCACATTCAATTTCTCCCTGCGCAGCACCTTTTAATGGTTCTAGCACTAACCTATTTTTTTAGGGACCCTCGGACGCACTTGCAAATAATCGTGTTTTGAGGTCAAGTTCAAGAAAAGATGGTGATCATGTAGATCCTACGCAGCAGCCTTCAAATGGTATATGCAGTAGGTTATATTTGTTCTGATTATAGCTTCATGTCAGTAGTTAGAATTGTTAAAAACTATGTTATTTTTCTTGTGTGTAGAGATTACTCCTGAGCTTAATAATGCTGGTAAGGAGAAGAAAGGTGGAAGAACAATTACTCGAAAGGCTGACGTATATGCAAGGCAGAATCAACCCTAAATCCATATTCCACTTAACGAACTTGGCCAACCGATTGGGCCAAATGCTACTGAATTTGCCAATTTCATTGGTACTTTGGTGAGGAAGCATATACCACCTGGACAGCTAGATTGGAGAGATGTTGAGGAAGAGAAGAAGTTGTTAGTGTGGAAGAATTTAAAGGTATACATGGACAGCTAGATAACTTACATGCTCTTCTTTAATGCCATCTAACTAACTGAGATTTGTTCTCATTTTCATAGGCATTTTACGAGGTGGACACAACTGCTTTGAGATTTGTTATAAACACTTCACACACAAAATGGAAAGAGTGGAAGGGAGATTTGAAGAAGTCAAAATTTGATCCTGAATTGACTGATGAAGAACTTATGAAAAAACGTGATGAAAGAATTAGTATAACTGACTGGCAGTCCCTTATTAGTCATTGGAGATCTCCGCTATTTGAAGTAAGTCATCCTTCCAAAATCTATATTCATGTACATCCTGTTTGACTTTGTTCCACTGATTGATTTTTCCTTTCTCTTGTAGTCTCGCAGTGCTATCGCCAAAAAGAATCGCGCCAATGCAGTGCCTCATACATCTGGTAGCAAGAGTCATGCCATTGTAGCCGAAGAAATGGTATAAAATTTACCCCAAGTAACATTGATATCCATTATCTTTCAAGGACTAACTATAAAAAGTCATAATGATTGTAGGCTGAGGAACTTGGGCACAAGCCTCGAAGAGATGAACTTTATATCAAAACACATACGCGCAAGGAAGGGGGTTATGTGCCACAGGCAGCGTCAACAATTGTAAGTATTTTTTTGTCATGCCTTTTCTGTACTCGGATATTCTAGAAGTGGAATTTACATAACAAGTAAGTGAAATACGTTTTGCAGAAAGATCTCATAGACAAAGCTGAAAATCACCCCGAGCTGAAGGAAAAAAGCATCGAGGAAGGTGATCTATTTGCTCATGTCTGTGGAATGAAGGAGCCCAGGGGTAGTGTCCGTGTGCTAGGTCAAAGTGTAACACCTCAAGATCTCCGCACACCTGGTACACGTGGTAAAGTGAGCACAAGGGTTCTAGTTGAAATGGAGGGACGCCGACAGGCTGAAAATCGTATGAACATGATGGAGGTGCAGATGCAACAGATGCAGGAACAACTAAACGAAATGAAAGAAATGATGACAGGTAGACATGGAGGGCATAATCTGGAAGCTCCTAGCTCGCAGCATGGTTCTAATTCTCGTCATGAAACCAACGAACATAACGATGCTGAAGAAGACGATCTTGAAGAAGAAAATGGTGATGGTGTCTACATTCAGAGAAGAGTTCTTGCAACTACTCCTGCTCCTGTAACTGCTCCTGCAAGAAGCTCCTCAACCCACCAAGATGAAAGCCTTGTAATCTTTTCATCCCTTACATCTTACAACTGCTTCTTGCAACTGTTGTTTCCATGTTTCTAAAATAATCATTTTCAGCTTGGTATGAATGTGCTACTCTATGCATGGACTGGTCCTGAAACTCCGGTTGCGAAGGCAACAATTATCTCAATTGATCCTGACACTATTGTGGGAAGGGAGCCCCTTGGACCAGAAACTTATGAGGTTATTGTCAATGTTTCACTCAAAAAGGATGCTGTACTGCCTTATCAGTATGATGGTTTACACTATATCAGTGATGCTGTCAAAATGTCCATTGCATGGCCATCCACCAAGGTAATCACCAACAATGTGTGTACTGTCCTCGTAGCTTGTACTTTTTAGTTTGATGTGAGATGATGATTGACTCATGATCATTTTGCTAGATGAAGCCCTATAGACCCGGGACATCTTCCTCATCCTGCCGCTGAGATGCCCCTGAGGTATTTTGTTCACTCACTACTTGTCTCCACTTTAGGGAAAAATATAGATATAAAGTATGTATAACTAGAGGTATTTTATTGCTTCTTCGTGAAAAGCCAGAATACGTACCAATTGGTCCATGCCAAAAACTTCTACAGTACATACTAGCACAAATCGGATGTGTGAAGATAATTGCTCATGGCAACTAGGAATCCAAGTAAAGTCATCATATTTATCCAGTAAAATGTTTCTGTAGAAATTCTTGGCTAGATACATAACCATTTATAATTTGGCAAAGAAAATAATTTAGCACAGATTTGGTTCCTTGCTTGCAATAGGGTACTTATAGTATGCAGCCTTAGGATAAGCTACTTCGACACCTTTATATGCTAAAGCAGCAGCAGCCATCTTCTTGCACCTTTCATATTCATGAGCAACTGAACATTCTTCGACAAAAATAAATGAGTAGAGTTCTGCTACAAAAAAACACAAATAGGTTTATAATTTGATAACACAAACAATTAGATTTTACTGGAATGGAGTGGGTTTCTTTCCAAGGTGAAGGGGCCATTTGGGCTTTGGACTTCTCAGTATCTTGCTTGTTTTGCCCCATTTTTTGACATTTCCTGAAGTTGGTCACACAAGGAAGCAGAAATGTTTAGGCTTTCTAAACTGCATCAAAGGTTCGTTTGTTTTTTACTGAAACATGAAAGGTTTGTGTAAATAGCACATGTAGTAGATGGTTAGCATTCTGTTTGTGTTCTTATGGTATGGTTAACCAAATCTCACCATTAGAAAATTCTAGTATAGTTCAGCTACAGTTGCATGTCCATGTCCTGATGAATGCAATATTGCTGCATTTAAAAATCAATCTGACATATATGAGGCAGCACAGATACATAGAAAAGAGACGAGCTCATTTTTTGTAGTATGCATTACCTCTAAACTCATTTTTTGTAGTCTGCACCTGTTGTGATCCTTGCTTGCGTATGTAAACTGAAGAATATTCCTGATGTATGAATGCACGAATGTAATGTACTTGCTTAGACACTCAAGAGGACCGGGAACCTGAAGCTGGCGATTTGCAACTGGCTATTTAGTGTTTTATAGCTATCGTTTTGTAAACCTATCTACTGTCTGTTATCATCTTGATGGTGCAATGGAGCATCATGAATCGTTGGACATTCGATTATGAGCCATTTTGTGCAAAACCTATCTGGTGTAATGGTCACAATGTTCTGTACTTGTGGATGCTAAACTCAAGTTGGAATGCACTTGTGAGCATATATATTGTTTGGTCCAGTGTCGTTATTACAACTTAAGTAATTTCTGTGTTGGATGTTATTGCCTGGTAATAATTAAGGTGGATGCTAAATTAAATTTAATCCTGTAGAAAAAAGTACCGTCTGATTGTTGGTCGGCAAAACAAACAACGTCAAACTGTTGGTCGGGAAAGGTCCATGGCTAGGCTGACGAGAAGTCGGTCGGCAAAGATAATCCCGTCCACGTGTTGGTCAGCATAAAATGTCGGTCGGCAAAGAAACGTTGGTCGGGAAAGAAAAAGTCGGTCGGGAAAGCTTTTCAATAGCAATCCAACAGTCGGTCGGCAAAATAACGTTGGTCGGGAAAGGGTTTTCCCGACTGGACTTACGGTGACTGACAAGGTCGGTCGGCAATACCGATCCCCGACCGACTTTCGGTCGGTGAAAGCCGTTTTCCCTACCGATTTTGCAGTTGGGGATGTAGTGTCGTGGTGTAGTGACCCCAACGACCAATTACTCTGACTTCGCCCTTGCATTCAGTGCTAGAACAACCCCTTCAAAATTTATGTATTTGGATGTTTCAAAAAAACACATAATTTGCAGAGACACGGTACCACACAACCAGAACATTTTCCCGGTTGAATTTCAGTATATACAAATAATTCATACGTTCACCTAGCCTAGAGAATGGGGCAGTAGCCCAATGGCTTGGGTCGCAGTGGCACACCCAGTGATTTGGGTTTGACCCACGTCGGTGGCGGAATTCAGGAATACGTGGATATTATACTATATCAGCACCACCTAGGGCTAGTCCTAGTCGGATTTCATTCACAAACTCATGTGCAACGCCGGGAATCTCGATGGGGAGAGGTAAGAACAAGAGCTTCCACACGTACACCAGTAGCAGTACTAGATTGCTTGGCTGGTTTTATTTCTACTTTATTCAAGGATTTATAAAAGAATTTGGCATGGACATGAACTTCCAATGGTGGTGTGCAGCGACCCCCATGCCCCTGTCAAGTAGGAACTCTAGATAAATCTATTTCTCTCTCCCATACATGGGTCTACACCTTATTTGGCAAAGCACACCATGCAACACTTGGCAAAGACCGATGATGCCGAGAATCATGTCACGGTAGTCGGCAAATAGATGGTACAAGTGGTGTAAGCTTGTTGCCGAGCATAGCCTCGGCACTCTGCACACTCATTTGGCGAGCACCATGACTATGGTACTCGGCAAATCGAAGGGACACGCGACACGATCTAGTACCAACTATTTGCCGAGTCGCCCTATGATGAGGTGATGAATTGTAGTACGGTTGTGCCCCGATATGATGCAGGGAAATGCGGATTCATGGGGTCCTGGCCTCGAGCGGGGTTTTCGAAAACCAATTACTCGTTTTATAGGCCGATCGGGGTTGATGTGTCGCGATTCCATTTGGAAACGGGGAGGGGTTTTTTAAGAGGATGTCCTTAGAATGCGTAGCCGCAATTCATTTGCACCACTTGTAGGTTTTTTCCTACTAGTGCTAGTCTTGCCCCCACTTTCTACCCGAGGCGTGAGACACCCAACATAATGCCCGCGATACAGATACCTCGACACTCGTGATATTGAGTTGTTGCGGAGCCGGGTGTGATTGATATAACTTTATTACCTTTTTTATAAAAATGCAGGCATCCGAATACAAATTAGGAAGGGCCATCCTTGGGAAAAGGTCATTTCAAAGTGCAGATTAATAAGTCCAAGCAGAGGATAATTTATTCATGAATATAAGAAATTAATACAAGGATCAATTCAGTTGTTGACATGTGAAAAAGCGGGTCATTTGTCGTAGATATAAAAATAGAAAAATCACTTGTGTGGAAAGTTGAAGAAGCTACTTTGCTTTGTCGGCTATAACAGTACAAAAATAGGGATATTTGTCCTGGTGATGTAGGTTTTTTTACTTGTCGAACACTGAAAAAACTTTGCATAAAAAATACAAAAGGAATTGCCGTACACACCATGTCAGTGTGCAGATTTGAGAGTTTAACGCAGCAGTTTCAACTATCGTGCTAGAAGAGACATGCATGCACTCTCATATCATATCGCCTGTGATATTTGTTTTGTTTTAGTTGCTTACCACATATGCCATGTGGTGACCATATGCCGCTGAAAAACCTGAATAAATTGGAGGAAACTTACTTATCTAAGCCGTGTGGTACTAATGATTCCAATCGACGTCCGAACCTGCTGGCATGTAACTTGACGCATCTATTGGGCCACAGTCCTAGATACCCGCCAGGCCGCCAGCATGCATGAGCCCACGATACTACGTCACCAGCCCAATGACAGTTTTGCAATCTGATGCAACCTTCAGATTATTGAGCTGGAGATCATTTGCAAGCATCAATCCCTGCGAACACCATAGCTGACGCTCCTAGAAAGTTGCCGTCAGCGTCTCTACAGACAACACTCGCCGCCGAACTTCCCCTCTCACGTGAAAAACGACCATCAACATTTGTCTTCACTGATCTAAAGAAAAAATTACACTTATCTTGACCGAAGCAGCAGGTGTTGGAATCCATCTGTTTGGTGTGTTTACTGATTGACGAGTATGTGATATTGATAGGTTTTCTCAGGCTACGGAGCTCCTCCAGATAAGACCCGTTAAAAGATTGTGTCGATAAGGGACTATGATATAGTTCTTCATGTATAGCTTTTATGCGGGATGTCTAAATAGCCCAAAGGGTGACCATCATTTTTGTAAATTCATCCGATGAAAGAGTATCATGCATTGTGAAGAGCCAGCTCTTAGCCTTCGGCTCCGTATTTGAACCAATGTGTTCAACAATTTTTTTCATCAAATAGTGCCCACAGTCACACACCAAGACGGCGAGACACCCGACGGTAAATTAAGGAGTGGCGCCAAGAGTTTTCCGCCCACATAAAGAGCACAAGCTGGTAGTTCACATATTCCGTCGATGAATAAGATCCCATGAGGGGATTGATTGCCACACCAACTTCCACACAAACACCTTCGGAACTAAAAGCTTCCATAAATAAATGCAAGCCTTCTTCTCATCATTATAACTGGAGGATCCGCTCAACTGTCAATCAATCTCTTCCCTTCTCATTTTGGTCTCATAAATTATCTTGTAAGCTGACGTGACATAAAAATCACCCTAACGTTCATAATACCATACACAGTGATTGGCACTATATAGGTGATGTACATAGAGGAATACCCTTGCATTCGCATCGTGCCATGTTGTGTTAAAAGTGTTTTGGTCTCTCTAAACCAAAGTCGGGTTAACAAGTTTATTCGGGACACAATTATTCGCAACTATGCTTTCTTCAAGCGATGGTGTAATGTGAGATCAAATTCAAAAAGTATCTAATAGTTACGGAAGCTACCTCCAAAAGTCTGAAACAATGTCATGGATTTCTCAGCAGAATACATTGGGGACCAAGTTTTGTATCGACAACTCCAAAGGCGGGCCCTAGTGGAAGGAAATAGAAAACTAGATCAGTTTTTTCTTGCGAAAAGAATAAAAAAAATAAAAATTGCTGTACACACCACGTCGGTGTGCGTGTGCAGATCTAAGATACGCGAGAGAAATCACCCCCAGGGCATGCATGCACACTCAACTCCATGTCATTATCCTTTTTCTTGTTCTAGTAACTGGGCACGTGCACATGCACATAATAAGAAGTGTGTGGATGTAAAATTAGATAAATTACATTAAAATTAGATTACTCACTATAACATTTGATGTTCTTGAGGTAAGATCTCCAAGTTTCTCCGCAGCAAAGAAAGACCTTTTGTGTACTTCCTATTGTGGATGAATTCAAAACAAACAGTATGTGATCTGAGCACCGTGCTACAAACCAGCACCAAGTTATTTTCCACGGACAGAAGGAACGCCGATTTCAGCCTGATCTCCAACCAATCTGCACATCAGAGCACACTTCTCTGTTTTATGATTTAATAACCCCAAAGTCCACATCAAGCAATAGAGCAATAGATATATTAGGGCCCTGACAAGCTGTCTCGTAATCTTTGTCCATGTTGTGTTTCTCAAATTTATACTTATATGAATCTGAGTTTCCATTGCGTTTGCATATACCTTTAATTTCGTCTGGACCAACCTCCTGATGTGTAGGTTGCAGGCCCCCGTAGCAGTGGTCTCAGGCTGCAGTGGCGGCGGCTTGCTTCCGAGGCCCCGACCGCATGGTCTAGGCCAGAAGGGAAATCTGACCGTTCGCCGGGGAGGACGCATTACCCCCGCAAAGGTTCTCATCAACTGTTAAGTATGCACAGGTTGGTGGTATATTGACTCCGAGCTAGATATTATGCCTAGAATGCAAGATGCACATGCAAAGACTTAGCTGATTTTTGCCGTGCTCTTGATCTGCTCTGTCCTTCCCGGGTATCCAGCTCCTGAGTCGCTCTTCAGCATCCATTCCTGTCCCGGGAGAGGCGCTACACATAACAAACTTTCAGTAGGAAAAGAATGGACCCTCCCTTACATGTCGTGAAAGTGTTTCATCCGAAGCAACCCGCAAGCAAAGTTGAATGTGCATTTCTGTGTTTATGTTCTTTAAAACACAGCACTGCCCGTTCCACTTCTTACCGCGGCAGTACGGCACGATCAGGTGGCAGCGCCTACTGATAGGCTACTGATGACCCACAAGTATAGGGGATCGCAACAGTCTTCGAGGGAAGTAAAACCCAAATTTATTGATTCGACACAAAGGGAGCCAAAGAATATTTATAAGCCTTAACAGATGAATTGTCAGTTCAGCTGCACCTGGAAATAGACTTGCTCGACACAGATTATCAGTAGCAACAGTTTTATAGCAGTAGCAGTAGTGAAATAGTAGCAGCAGTGTAATAAAGACAGCAGTAGTGATTGCAGTAAACAGCAGGATTAAAATACTGTAGGCATAAGGATGGATGAGCGGGCGCTGCATGGATAGGATAACTCATGTAATAATCAAGACAAGGCATTTGCAGGTAAATAATAATAAAGCATCCAGGTACTAAGTAACCATAGGCATGTGTTCCGTATATAGTCGTACGTGCTCGCAATGAGAAACTTGCACAACATCTGCTGTCCTACCAGCCCGTTTGCAGCGAGGCCTCAAGAGAATCTACTGGTAATTAAGGTACTCCTTTTAATAAAGTACCGGAGCAAAGCATTAATACTCCGTGAACACATGTGATCCTCACATCACAGCCATCCCCTCCGGTTGTCCCAATTGCTGTCACTTTGGGGCCTCGGGTTCCGGACAATAATATGTGTATACAACTTGCAGATATAATCTAAAACAATGATTATCCTCATGATACAATAACATGTTCAGATCTGAAATCATGGCACTCGGGCCCTAAGTGACAAGAATTAAGCATAACAAGTTGCAACAATGACATAAAAGTACTAACAACGGATACTAGGCACCATGCCCTAACAATCTTATAGCTATTACATGAACGATCTCATCCAATCCCTTCCATCCCCTTCAGCCTACAGCGGGAATTACTCACACATGGATGGGGGAGTCATGGATGGTTGATGGAGAGGCGTCGGTGATGATGATGGCGATTATCTCCTCCAATTCCCCGTCCCGGCGGAGTGCCAGAACGGAGTTTCTGGTCCCGAAATAGGGTTTTCGATGGCGGCGGAGCTCTGGAGTGTTTCTGGAAATATGGTCGAACCCCTCGGCGTTTTTAGGTCAAGCGGATTATGTAGTCCAGAGGGGAGCTGAGGGCGTGGCCGAGTCGGCCTCACCAAGTGGTGGCGCGGCCCAGGGCCCACCGCGCCGCCACGTGTTGAGGGCGGCTCGCTGCCCCCCTCCGTCTCGTCTTCTGGCTCCGTGGGTCTTTTGGTGAAATAGGGGCTTCGCGATAATTTCCACGGGATTTTCCCGAAAGTTGACTTTCTGCACAAAAACAAGACACCAGGGCAATTCTGCTGAAAACAGCGTTAGTCCACGTTAGTTGTATTCAAATCACACAAATTAGAGGTAAAACAACAGCAAAAGTGTTCGGGAAATTAGATACGTTTTGGACGTATCAACTCCCCCCAAGCTTAGCTTATTCACTACAAGAAATATGCTAACCTATGACCTTTTGACAGTGACCCTGAAAATATTGGTCATAGATCTATGACCATTTTGTACTGTTTGGTCACTCGCTGTTTTAGAGGGTCTAAACCCGAAAATATAACAACCAAATCTGTCAGAAAGGTCATAATCTCCTTTCATGAATTGGTCATAATGCAAATAACACTAATTTAATATATTTTTCTCGCCGATTACGACCAATTTAAATGGTCATTCGCATTAGTTGACAGCCAACTCAGCAGTTTCGCCTACGTGTCACTGCTTAGGTGTCATTTTCGCTTATGTGTCACTCTGATTGGACAGCCAACTCAGTAGTCTCGCCTATGTGTCAGTGTCATATTCGCTTACGTGTCACTCTGACAGGTAGGACCCATGGGTAGCAGTAAGACACCTGACCGGTGGGACCAACCCTGACATTTGGGACCCGCCCCCAACCCCGACCTGACATGTGGGACCCACCATGCGACCTGACATGTGGGACCCGCACCACCCTACCTGACATGCGGGACCCATCCCCACCATACCTGACATGTGGGACCAGCGCCCGCGCCCCGACATGTGGGTCCCACCACGGTCGAGTCTTACGTGTGGATCCCACACAAGCGACCTGACATGCGGGTCCCACCACGACGAAGTCTGACATGTGGATCCCACAACAGCGACCTGACATGTGGGCGCCGCCCCACCCCCGTGTTAAATTTGGCAAAAATTCTGCGCTACCTGGGATTCGAACCAGAGACCATGCGATACACACTACTCCTCTCTACCACTGGGCTGTCAACGTATTGTGGTTACTACACAGAATCTGGAATATTTTAACAGTTAGTCCAACCTGGGTATGGAAACAGGCCTGGGCCAGAGCGGCAAGGTAATGGGCCGTTTCGCTGGTTCTTTTTTCCCTCTTTATTATTCTTTTATGTTTTCTTTTATTAATTTTGATTTTTAACTTCAATTTCAACAAAATAAATTTTGATTTTTTTTGTAAGGATGTACTATGAAATTATAGACTATTAGGGATTGTTTTTAGTCAAAATAAAATAATAAAATACCACCAACCTTATATTGCTTTACATAGGGTTTTAAAAATTTTGAAAAAAAATGGATTATTCTTATAAATTCAATACATTTCTGAGAACACTTTTTCAATATATTTCCCGTATCCAAGTTAATTATTTTTTACCGTTAATTAGATCACATGTAATGACACAACGCGAAGGTTTTCCTTTTTTTTTTAATATCGTATGCCGATTTCAAAATGCGGTCAAAATGGCGGACATGACCATTCATAGCTAGGGGTTGAATCTTGCAAAACTAATGTTGTTTCTCTGATGAAATAGGTACTGGTGTATCTAAAAATGATTTTTTCAAAAAATCTTGAGCAAACTACGAGGCACGTGTAGTTCAAATTTGACCCGATTCCTACTAAATTGGCAGAAACTTTTCTTTTTTACGAGAGGTGGTTGGAAACCGTTTGACTGCAACAATTTAGTTTTTTGTACATTATATGTGGTCTAGTATTTTTAGAAAGCGGATTGCTCCAATTTTGCAACATATTTTTGGTAGGTGCTTCACAAAAAAACCCATTTTTCGCACTCGGAAATTGAAAAATGATTTTTTCGTGAAAGGAAAATGAAAAGTTTCTTCGGCAACATTGTTCACGGTTCCACGATACACGTATGTGACCAATATGGGCATATTTAAGCAAACTATACCATGAATGTGGACATAACATTCTTTATGTGGCCCTAAAGATATGAATCTTCGTAGATGATAGCTCATTTCTGAGAACACTTTCTTAAGAAAATTGCCGTATTCCAAGTTTATAATTTTTAATGGATGCTAGGACACATATAATGACACCACGTGAAGGTTTTCCATTTATTTGATTTTTTTTTGAATTTCGTATGACGATTTCAAGATACGGTCAAAACGACGGACATGACCATTCGTAGCTAGGGGTTGAATCTTGCAAAACTAATGTTATTTCTCTGATGAAATAGGTACTCGTGTATCTAAAAATGATTTTTTCAAAAAATCTTGAGCAAACTACGAGGCACGTGTAGTTCAAATTTGACCCGATTCCTCCTGAATTGGAAGAAACTTTTCTTTTTTACGAGAGGTGGTTGGAAACCGTTTGGCTGCAACAATTTAGTTTGTTTGTACATTATATGTGGTCTAGTATTTTTAGAAAGTGGATTGCTCCAATTTTGCAACATATTTTTGGTAGGTGCTTCACAAAAAAACCCATTTTTCGCACTCGGAAATTGAAAAATGATTTTTCCGTGAAAGGAAAATAAATAGTTTCTTCGGCAACATTGTTCACGGTTCCACGATACACGTATGTGACCAATATGGGCATATTTAAGCAAACTATACCATGAATGTGGACATAACATTCTTTATGTGCCCCTAAAGCCATGAATCTTCGTAGATGATAGCTCATTTCTGAGAACACTTTCTTAAGAAAATTGTCATATTCCAAGTTTATAATTTTTAATGGATGCTAGGACACATATAATGACACCACGTGAAGGTTTTCCATTTATTTGATTTTTTTTTGAATTTCGTATGACGATTTCAAGATACGGTCAAAACGACGGACATGACCATTCGTAGCTAGGGGTTGTATCTTGCAAAACTAATGTTGTTTCTCTGATGAAATAGGTACTCGTGTATCTAAAAATGATTTTTTCAAAAAATCTTGAGCAAACTACGAGGCACGTGTAGTTCAAATTTGATCCGATTCCTGCTGAATTGGCAGAAACTTTTCTTTTTTAGAGAGGTGGTTGGAAACCGTTTGGCTGCAACAATGTAGTTTTTTTTGTACATTATATGTGGTCTAGTATTTTTAGAAAGTGGATTGCTCCAATTTTGCAACATATTTTTGGTAGGTGCTTCACAAAAAAACCCATTTTTCGCACTCAGAAATTGAAAAATGATTTTTCCGTGAAAGGAAAATAAAAAGTTTCTTCGGCAACATTGTTCACGGTTCCACGATACACGTATGTGACCAATATGGGCATATTTATGCAAACTATACCATGAATGTGGACATAACATTCTTCATGTGGCCCTAAAGCCATGAATCTTCGTAGATGATAGCTCATTTCTGAGGACACTTTCTTAAGAAAATTACCGTATTCCATGTTTATAATTTTTAATGGATACTAGGACACATATAATGACACCACGTGAAGGTTTTCCATTTATTTGATTTTTTTTGAATTTCGTATGATGATTTCAAGATACGGTCAAAACGGCGGACATGACCATTCGTAGCTATGGGTTGAATCTTGCAAAACTAATGTTGTTTCTCTGATGAAATAGGTACTGGTGTATCTAAAAATGATTTTTTCAAAAAATCTTGAGCAAACTACGAGGCACGTGTAGTTCAAATTTGACCCGATTCCTACTGAATTGGAAGAAACTTTTCTTTTTTACGAGAGGTGGTTGGAAACCGTTTGGCTGCAACAATTTAGTTTGTTTGTACATTATATGTGGTCTAGTATTTTTAGAAAGTGGATTGCTCCAATTTTGCAACATATTTTTGGTAGGTGCTTCACAAAAAAACCCATTTTTCGCACTCGGAAATTGAAAAATGATTTTTCCGTGAAAGGAAAATAAATAGTTTCTTCGGCAACATTGTTCACGGTTCCACGATACACGTATGTGACCAATATGGGCATATTTAAGCAAACTATACCATGAATGTGGACATAACATTCTTCATATGGCCCTAAAGCCATGAATCTTCATAGATGATAGCTCATTTCTGAGGACACTTTCTTAAGAAAATTACCGTATTCCAAGTTTATAATTTTTAATGGATACTAGGACACATATAATGACACCACGTGAAGGTTTTCCATTTATTTGATTTTTTTGAATTTCGTATGATGATTTCAAGATACGGTCAAAACGGCGGACATGACCATTCGTAGCTATGGGTTGAATCTTGCAAAACTAATGTTGTTTCTCTGATGAAATAGGTAATGGTGTATCTAAAAATGATTTTTTCAAAAAATCTTGAGCAAACTACGAGGCACGTGTAGTTCAAATTTGACCCGATTCCTACTGAATTGGCAGAAACTTTTCTTTTTTACGAGAGGTGGTTGGAAACCGTTTGGCTGCAACAATTTAATTTTTTGTACATTATATGTGGTCTAGTATTTTTAGAAAGTGGATACTAATTTTGCAACATATTTTTGGTAGGTGCTTCACAAAAAAACCCATTTTTCGCACTCGGAAATTGAAAAATGATTTTTTCGTGAAAGGAAAATAAAAAGTTTCTTCGGCAACATTGTTCACGGTTCCACGATACACGTATGTGACCAATATGGGCATATTTAAGGAAACTATACCATGAATGTTGACATAACATTCTTCATGTGGCCCTAAAGCCATGAATCTTCGTAGATGATAGCTAATTTCTGAGAAGACTTTCTTAAGAAAATTGCCGTATTCCAAGTTTATAATTTGTTTTTTATTTTTTGAATTTCATATGCCGATTTAAAAAATACGGTCAAAACAGCGGACATGACCGTTCATAGGTAGGGGTTGAATCTTGTGAAACTATTATCGTATCTCTGATTAAATAGGTACTTGTGAAGCTAAAAATGAAATTTCGGAAAAAATAACCGGCAAGCTACGTGGTAGTTGCAGTTCAAAATCTAGCTGTTTTCAGCTGAATAGGCATAAAGCCGTTTATATGGCCGGAAATAGATAGAGAGTTCGAAAATGCGCACTTTTTGGTGATCGTAAATAAAATGATGTCTACTCTGTAACAAAAATATAGCGGTGCTATTTTGGATGATTTTCTCGGTAGTCGCTTTACAAAAAACGCTATTTTTAGCATTTGAAAAATGCAAGTGGTTTTTTTTTTGACGAAACATGTCAGAATCTTTGGCTGATTTTCTCGGTAGTCGCTTCACAAAAATCTAGTCGAAGTCACCGTCGTGACCGTTCGTGTCTAGTAGTTCAATCATGCGGAGATTTTGAATTTCATATTCTCATTTTTGAAAACTTTCGTAGTTCTTTCAGAGTAGCCCATATTTCCCTCCCGGAGCAATTTTTTTTCTCCAACCCAAAAATTTCGCAACAAGCGGCAAATCTCCCGCCCACCTATTTTTTGAAGTGAAATGACTGGACTACCCGCAGAAATCCGAGCACTCAGCAGCCAACCAGGGGGAAATTTTTAATTCTTGCAGAGTACCAAATATAACCCCCCACCCGAATCTATCCTCATCCCCAGTCCCTCCCGAACCCTAGCCGCCAGAGGCCAGACCCGTGCTTGCGCGATCCCGCCCCCATCGGCCTCTCCATGAGGTTCGCCGCTAGACGCACCCCTCTCCTCTCCTCCGCCCCCAGCTACGCTACGGATCGACCACCTCCCGCCCCAGCCTCGCCGGAGAGAAAGAGGCACCGCCGCCCGGCGACCACGGCGTCGCGGCTGGCTTGCTCGCAGGTGCGCGCGAGCGTGCTTCGGTGCGCCGCGCTCCGTCGAGCTGGCCGGACCACGGCGCGCTCGTGGCCTGCCTAGGGTTTGCGGTGGCTCGTTGGGCTGGATTCAACCGACGCGGGACCTAGGGTTTGCGGTGGCTTTGCCCCACGCCGGCAACGGCTCTCCGGCAATCGGCGTCGACGGGATCCTCTGACGGCCGGCGTCCACCTCGCGCTGCAGGGAGTGATCCACTCCTTCATCTTCTTCTCGCGTTTGTCCACAGCAGAGACGGCTCAGATCTAAAGTTTTTGTTGTTTTACTGGTTGTTCAGGGCGCAGGTGGTGCAGTGGCTGCGGGAACACGCTCGGGAACGTCGAGGCCGGCTCAACTAGGGCGGAATTCGTGGACGCCGGCGGTGGCTACTTCCTCTACAAGGACTACAAGCTCGCCCACGACTCACTGCACCTCCAGGTCTCGTCCTCATGCCCGCTCTCTCCTCCCCCCTGATCTCTGATTGGAGAAAGGGGAAAACCCTACTCGATCTGGCGTTCTTTTGCCCTACAAGAATTTACTTATGTCTTATTTTCAGAATCCAATTCTGTTATATGCACTTTTAAGTGAGATAAGAACGTTTTTCCTATTATCCAACAAGGTAAATCTTGTGCTAGGCCATGGGGAAACTGGTTATAATCTGTGTTTATTTGATGTTATCATTAAGTCATCTCCTCTGTAATTGTCTCGTGTAAATATATCGGAGTACATTTTTATCATGCTGCTGTAATATGTAGTGCAGTATTCAAAGCTGGTTTGCTGTTGTAATTTAGAATTTATATGCAGCTGTATCCAGTACTGTTGCCTGCTTCCTTGATCAGACACTGATCAAGCATTGACATGCAGCTCTATGTCACATCCAATTATCAATGCTACATGCTCTATGGCTTTTAGTCATGCTTTCTCTTATACTACTCAAGTAACTCACTTTGAAGTTCATTTAACTGTAGGATTATGATGATAAATCTAATGCAAATGTGGTACTCCCATCTGTGTGAGTATGATGTTTCAGCCAGCCTGACATTTCATTCAACTTAGAGTTGCACAGTTTCAGAAATATTGCAAGAAGCTAATGAAAAGATAAGTCATTTATTTGCTCGTTTCCTTAATTTTCAGAAATATTGCAAGTTGCCTGCTCTCTATACTTGCTTTATTAGTTTCACTAGACTATGGAGTACTCAAATTATTGTTAGCACATTCATTATTAGATGCCATATTGGCTGGAGTGTTGGTGGCATTGTGAGATATGTAAATTCTGCAGCTTAGGTGGAATGGGCATGTCATATTGCTGTTAACTAGATACACTATTCATTATTGCAAGAATAGTATCGCAAGAAAATTATGACTACTGCCAACACAAAGAGTATTTACTACTGCTAATATAGAGATTTTGTATGCACTGCTACCTGATGAGTGTTTTCTTTGTAATATTTCACCTTTGGATGCATATGTTTATTCGGTTTCAATTCTGCATGACATGAAAAATCATTTAAGTGTTTTTCTCAACTTGTTTTCACTGTCACTTGATATATACTTAGCTTGTACTTGAAGCTGGGTGTTAATGATGGTGATTTTGTTCTACTTGGATGCATTGGTACCCCATCATCGAGCGCATGGGCCCAACAAAGGGAAGAATATCATGGTCGTGCGTGCATCATCAAGCACACCATGGAGATCATCCACCTCCTCACCGATGCTTACTCAATCCAGATCGTCTTCGACACTATCATCAACAGGTATCTCTCTCGGGTCCTCTCCCGCCTTTGTGATGCTGGATTCATTCAAGTTTGTATATGCTCATGCTGCTGTTGCTGGTGTATGTGTTTAGAGGAAAGGGACCAAATGGCCCTGTTTGATTGATTATGGTTCATTTAAATCTTCATTTATGATAATACTCTGATAACTTATCTTTCTTGTAAAACTGAGCTAATGAACTTGGTGTTAGAATAGTAGAAAACACATATGCACTGCTAGTTGCAGTTCTACACTATTTAACTGTGATTCTCATGTCTTCTCTTGTAGATTTGCATGGTATTGCTAGATCTGACGACTGGGTGTGTTGTAGAGGAGGCTACCCCAAGGACCACCGGTTCGACCTTGCCGCTTCTAAAGGTACCTCCTTGCTCGCGCTCGAATAGGTTGCTGCCAAAGGAAATCATGTTGGTGCAGGAATTGTACTTTTAGTCCTGTCGAGCTGTGGGTGTGTACTTTTCTGTTTGAATGTTATAGCTCTGATTTACTTAGAGCTATCCGTGTCCATAAATAAAATTTTGTATATACAGGACAGAACTGAAATTTGGTGAATATGTCACTATGTAAATTTGCTAGGTGACATAGTGACATAGACTGGAAAGTAGGAGTATAATATTAATCTGGGTCAATGGATGGCTATTGATTGTGACCGTGTGACTAAATTATTCAACACGTCTGTTGGTATGAGTGCTCTCACTAGTATTGTTAGATCCTGCCAGTTGAATGGATGGTTGTGGTATAGTAGAATGGTACTTTTGTTTAGGCGCAAAGTGTCACAGGGAAATTAATTTCACGACCTGCACTTGCGGCACGAATATTTATAGTCTCTGTTTTCTTGTATGAATGAGTATCTCATTTTAACTAGCTAGAGAACAAAAAGAACTAGCTAAATGTGTTATAGAGAACTATGTCCTTTTTTTTCAATGGTCTGTTCATAATATATTGGCTCCAGTGTTTTAGATTTTTCTCTGCTGATTCATTTGTCAGGGAGGCGAGGAAGTCATGTGGTTCATATGACAGGAGCGGGTGCCCAGTTTGTGATGCGAAGGAGCTCCATGCTGAAGGGGTCTCTCCATGGAGTACCTAATTATTACACTTGTAGAGATTGTAACTGTAATTGTGATTGTCATTGTATTATGTGTTATTTGGAGAGCAGAAGCTCCAGACAAAATTTGTCTGCTATTATTTGAATATCACTTGTGTTTTGTTTATGTGCCAATTTAAATACTGAAAAATTTAAATTATGGAGAATGTGATTCTTACAACTGGGACCAACACACAGAAAACTGACAACTGGGACCCGATTATAAAAACCTGACAACTGGGATTCACTATGCAGAATCTAACAATTGGGACCCACTATCTAGAACCTGACAACTGGGACCCAGTAGTTAGAAATTGTTGGACCAAAAAGGCCACGTCGCAGAAAATAAAAGGGCCAAATTGTTGGGCTTGGCCCATATAGCCGTCCGAATTACATAGAAAAAAAATTAAATGGTCTGAATTATTGGGCCAGGCCCATTTAGACGGTTGGACTGGATTGGGCTGATTCTGATT
This sequence comes from Poa pratensis, assembly GCA_947311845.1. Lineage (NCBI taxonomy): Eukaryota > Viridiplantae > Streptophyta > Magnoliopsida > Poales > Poaceae > Poa > Poa pratensis. The sequence continues at coordinate 51,637,626 of CAMZMU010000061.1, forward strand.
TACGACCATGTCATTTGGTCACAATTTTTCCACGTCATCTCTGCCACGTTGGATCTGACGTGGACTGGCCAGATTGGTAGTGACCAAAACAGTTGGTCATAAAATTTGTGACCTTTAGTTTTGGTCACAACCGTCTGTGTCCAATCCCAAAAAAAGGTCACATACTGCCATTTGTGACGCTCATCTTTTGACCAATCGTTTTTCGTCACAAAAAGGTCATAAATGACAGTTCATGACCATTTCTGTGACCAATATCGAAGGTCACAAGTTAGCATATTTCTTGTAGTGATTGCTTGTCCTCAAGCAATTCAGTTAACAACTGAGTGCGATAAAAGAACTTTCACGAACACATTTGCTTCATATGGTGTATATATTCTCACTATGTGGACAAGTACATAGGCAATTCATAATAAGATACATGCAAATAATGTCACCTAATAGTTATGTCAATCATGAAAAGATACCAACATACTAATAATAACAACATGAAACATATCTATCAGCAGGATTGCAATGCTCATAATAAGATATGATAAGGTGGTATCTCGCTTGCCCGTATTTGTACAGCAAAACATAAATGCCCAGGCACCTCTGAAGTTCAAGGGAAGACTAGAAGTAAAGATTATCAAAGATAAAAGCATCAAGTTATACCGCAGTTAACCGCATTCTGGGACAAGCACATTACACTAAGAATGACAATTATGCTCTCGAGAAGGTGCTCATAGAAAGGATGGTGACTCAACATAAAAGTAAAAGATTGGCCCTTCGCAGAGGGAAGCAGGGATTAACATGTGCTAGAGCTTTTTATTTTTAAAACAGAAGTAAAAATGTTTTGGGAGGTGGTTGTTCCTGTCAACGAATGGCAATAGAGTTTCTGTTATCTTCCATACTAAACAAGTTGAGAGCGGTTCCGAATTGTTGATATTAAGCATTTATAGCATGCACTTATATAGTATGACACTCCTCCCAACCTTTGCTTTTCACAAACCATGGCTAACCGAATCCTCGGGTGCCTGCCAACAATCACATACCATGGAGGAGTGCCTATTTTTATTTGTTTAGCTTTTTGATGTTATAATGGTCTAACCAGCTCTTTGCAAAATTAGTGACAAGCAGATGAAGCATGCAAGTCGGGGTACTTAATTTAGTATGGAAGATAACAAACCCAACTACTACTTCCTCATGAGCTAAAAACAGTGTCACAAAATGAGAAGTAATTTGAAGGTTTTAAAGGTAGCACATGAAAATTTACTTGAATGGTTTGAAATGCCATGCATAGGTATTTATGGTGGACTCTTTGGAATAACTTGGTTTACAGGGATTTGGAAGCACGAGCAGCATTCCCGCTCAGTACAAGTGGAGGCTAGCAATAGACTGGGAAGCGACAATCAAGAGAGCAATAACCGTCATAATCATGCTTGCGACAAAATAAAATTAACGGAGGCATAAAAATGATACAAGTACTCTGAGGCAAAGTAAATCATCGAGGCTTATTGACTTTTTGTTTTCAGTCATATGCATGCGTGAGCATGTGCCAAGTCAATTCAAATGAATTATTCAGAGGAGGATACCACAATGTCATACCCTTTTATGAACAGAACAATGCAAGCAACATCTATATAACATGCCACCCACTATTAATAAATTGGAACTGATCATAAGAGAACATAAACTACTAAGCATCCATTAAATGACATATACCTCACATGAACCAACTAAGCATGTTCACATGGATGAGTATATGTACAAAAATGAAAACAAATAGAGTTCATACCAGCCTCTCACCCCAACTCGAATTGTCGTAGATCGTCATAATTGCTTTTCACTTGTGTGGCTCGAATAATATGAAATGATAACCAAGCTCCATGGAGTCATCGAAGACCGCTAAACTCTGCAGCAAACTTTACAAAACCGAAGAAGAACGACAAATATTTTTGGTGTTTTCGAATTTAAAACAAGAACATAAGGAAACAAGCAAACAAAGCAAAATCTTTTTGGATTTTCGAATATCAAACCGAAATTAAAAGTCAAGCAAACTAATAATAGGAACTAAAGAAATAAATAGAGAGAAACAACAGAAATATTTTTGGTCTTTTTGTGTTTTGGAAAGCGAATAAAAGAAGACACAAAAAAAGAAAGAAAGAAAATCGAAACATGGATATACAAAGTACCGACAGGATATGATATGTAAATGAGTGAGATGTCGGTATACCTAGGCTTTTGGCCTAAGTGGAGATCAATCCCAACGTGGCCACGAAGTGGCGCCTCCGTAGTATGACGAAGAAGGGTCTTCGTCCTGATATGAACTCGACGACGCACCGGTGTAGTGCACGGTGTAGTGGTCGGCGGCCGACCCATCCTCCTGGTGCTCAGAGTCGTGCTGGTCATGGAAACCAAGCAACCTCAGCTGCTCATCCAACTCCTCCTTTGAGCGCGACCACAATCTCCTGTTAAGACCAAACAAAACGGGCTGCGGCAAAGGAACCGTCCTTTCGTCCCCATCAGTAAATAAAACCCTATAGACTAGGTTTCTTTCACAAGAATCTTTAGTAACAAATTGATGATCTTTCATGGCAGCAAGGTTGAGTCTAAATGGGGGTAACAACTCATCATTAGGATCAACAGGAAGGCCTAGATATGCAATAACTCGTGAAGCAACAATCCCTCCATAGATGGGTCCACTAGCAGCTAAACGACGAGCAATGAGAGCACCAAGATTATAAGATGTGTTACCAGTAAGTGCAGCAGCCAGAAAAGCAAGATGATAATTAGAAATGTTGCTGGTGTTCTCCCTACCAAGAATGCTAGTGGCAAGATAGTAAGTAAAATATCTAATGGCAGGGAGCTGAATGTTCCTTATCTTGCCACGCTGGGCGGTGCGGTCATCATCATTGGTCACCTCTCGGTAAAGTTCCAGCAAATCGTTGGGGCGTCCTTGAATCCTCTTCGCTGTACCTGAAGGAGCAATATCTATGGCAGCACAAAAATCCTTCAAAGTCATGGTAACAGGCCTATTATAAATTTTAAATTTAACGGATGGCGTGAAAGAAGAGTTGCCAAATTTAAAGCTCTCAACAAAAGTTTTGGTGAGCATAACATATTGGTTACTTTCATCCTGCATATATGTAGTCAAACCAACCCTCTGAACAAGGAACAAGAAATCATCAAGGAGCCCTGCATCACGCAAAAAGTCAGTGCATGGGAAAGATGATGGATTTGGAACTCCATCATCCCTCTCATCGCCAATGCTTGGTGCAATGAGATCTTCATCGTAGGATCGCCTAATTCGAGTGGCTGCTCTTGAAGGCCTTGCCACCCTTTGCGAATCCCTCTCAAAAATCTCTCCATAGGTGTGGTTATGCATATTCCTTTTCTGAAATTTTTGACAATCATTATAAAAATTGATTTTGAGACAACTAAATGAGGGGAACTACTATAGGAACTTGCTAGAGGACTAAACATGCATCAAAACTAATTATTCCAACATAGAACAAGCATGGGAACTCACTTAACATGTCACCTACAGCAGCAAAATACTCAAGATATACTTCACTAAACAAAATTCTACTTGGATATTCGGAGGAGTCACATACCGGAGAACAAATGCCCCAAATCTCAGCAGCAAAGATGGGCTGAGCAAGGAGATCGAAAATCGCGAGCAAGAACAGCAAGAACTCGAGTTTGAGCAATGGTGGAGTGTTTTGTCGTGAGAGTGAGTGAGGTGGTAGGTGGCTGAGTGAGTGGAGGGCCAGGTGGGGCCCTCACCATGTCATGGCGCGGCCCCAAGGCTGGCCGCGCCACCATGTGGTGAGCAGGCATGGTGGGGCCCCCTGGTCAGCCCCAGGCACTCCCACAATGCTCTTTCAAAAATAGGACCAGTGGTATAATTTTTATGAATTTTTGAAAACTTTTAAAATGCACATTTTCTGGGTGTTAAAAGTAATGATTTCAGGACAGAAAAATGATTTTCAAAAATTAAACAAAACTAAAATTTTGCAAACTAAACAATACTACAGTAGGTAAAACAAGGATGAAGAAAGAAATGTTGTTTAGTTTCTCTATGCATTTAAAATGTATTTGTTAACAAGGTTGATCAAGTCTTGCCACCAAATAAATTTTATATGACATAAAAGAAATCAAACCTCATGAACCAATTATGTTACCTTGAATTGTATTGATATGGATCCAATCATAATATTTTGATATCCTTCTTGATGTTCATATATGGGGCAATCAATACTTCCCACTTTGATAGTTCTAAAATTAGAAATAGTATTAACTCCAAATATTTTGTCCACCTTTTTGGGAAAATAAACAGTGTGCTCTTTGTCATTCACATTGAAAGTCACTTTTCCTTTGTTGCAATCAATAACAGCACCTGCAGTATTAAGAAAAGGTCTCCCAAGAATAATAGACATATTATCATCTTCAGGCATCTCAAGCACAACAAAATCAGTCAAGATTAAACAGTTATTAGTCACTTGAACAGGGACATCCTCACAAATGCCAACAGGAACAGCAGTAGATTTATCAGCCATTTGCAAAGATATATCAGTTGGTATCAATTTATCCAAATAAAGTCTCTTATAAAGAGAGAAAGGCATAACACTAACTCCTGCTCCCAAATCACATAGAGCAGTTCTAACATAATTATTTTTGATGGAACAAGGAATGGTTGGTATACCTGGATCTCCAAGCTTCTTTGGAACCTTACCATTGAAAGAATAATTAGCAAGCATAGTAGAAATTTCCTCATTGGGAATTTTCCTTTTGTTAGAAACAATATCTTTCATATACTTTGAATAAGGAGGCAATTTAATAGCATCAGTCAAAGGAATTTGCAAGAACAAAGGTTTCATCCAATCACAAAATTTATTATAGTGTTCTTCTTCCTTTGATTTCAATTTCTTAACAGGAAAAGGCATTTGCTTTTGAACCCAAGGTTCTCTTTCATTACCATGTTTCTTAGTAGTGAAGTCTTCCTTAGTGTACTTTTTATTTTTAGCATGCTTTTCAGGTTCCTCTTCAATTTCTTCTTTATCAGAAGCATCATTCTTATCATTATCATTGTTATGTTCATTACCACTTTCAGTTTCAGCATCAGAAATAGATATACTATTAGGATCATTAACAGGTTCAGAGGATTCTACAACAGTTTTATGTTTCTTCTTCTTTTTCTTAGAAGGAGCACTAGTTTCTTTAATTCGTTGAGAATCTTGTTCAACTCTTTTGGGATGCCCCTCAGGATATAAAGGATCCTGAGTGGAAACACCACCTCTAGTTGTCACTTCATAAGCATGCTTCTCTTTTTCTTTAGAAGAGTTAATTAGCATGTCTTTTTGCACTTTAGTGAGTTGATCAATTTGAGTTTGAACCATATGAAAATGTTTAATAAGCATTTTAACATCATTAGAAGTTCTTTCAACAATATCATGCAAACTATCAATAGCACGAGAATTCTCCATTAGATGATTCTCCACTCTCATATTAAAGTTACTTTGCTTTTCAATATAATTATCAAACTCATCTAAGCATTGATCAGGAGGTTTAGAATAGGGAATATCTCCTTCATTAAAGCGTTGGAGAGAGTGTACCTCAATTGTAGAAGAATGGGGAATTGGCTTACATAGTTCTTCTATGGGTGGTAGATTCTTCACATCTTCAGATTTAATACCCTTCTCTATAAGAGATTTCTTGGCTTCCCTCATTGTTTCATCATTCAATTCAATCATACCCCTCTTCTTTGATATTGGTGTTGGGGTCGGCTCAGGTGTAGTCCAATCATCATGATTTTGGCTTATTTTAGCCATTAATTCCTCAGCTTCATCTGGGGTTCTTTTCCTGAAAACACAACCAGCACAACTATCCAAATATTCCCTAGATTCAGGGGTTAGTCCACTATAAAATATATCAAGAAGTTCATTTTTTTTCCAATTCATGCCCAGGCCGAGCCCTAATTAAAGAACAAAACCTTGCCCAGGCTTCAGGCAGTTTCTCTCCCTCATCTTGATCAAAGTTATATATTCTAAGTAAAGCAGCATGTTGAGCACTAGCAGGGAAATATTTCTGAAAGAAGACATTAAGCAAACCAGTAGGACTATCAATAGAATCAGGAGGCAGATTATTATACCAAGTTTTAGCTTCATCCTTTAATGAGAAAGGAAAAAATTTAGCAACAAAGTAGCCACGTTTCTTGATATCATCAGAAAACAAACTACTCAAAGTAGAGAGCTCATTCATGTGTTCTACAGCACTTTCATTTTCAGTACCACGAAAAGGTTCTTTCTCAACAATGGATATATGTGATAAATCAAGAGAGAAATCATAATCCTTATCTTTAATGTTTATAGGAGATGTGGCAAACTTAGGATCAGGAGACAGTTTATATCTAACAGCATGTTTTGCAAGAAGACTTTTAATGCCACTTGCACAACATCTGCTGTCCTACCAGCCGGTTTGCAGCGGGGCCTCAAGGGAATCTACTGGTAATTAAGGTACTTCTTTTAATAAAGTACCGGAGCAAAGCATTAACACTCCGTGAACACATGTGATCCTCACATCACAGCCATCCCCTGCGGTTGTCCCAATTGCTGTCACTTTGGGGCCTCGGGTTCCGGACAATAATATGTGTATACAACTTGCAGATATGATCTAAAACAATGATTATCCTCATGATACAATAACATGTTCAGATCTGAAATCATGGCACTCGGGCCCTAAGTGACAAGCATTAAGCATAACAAGTTGCAACAATGACATAAAAGTACTAACAACGGATACAAGGCACCATGCCCTAACAATCTTATAGCTATTACATGAACGATCTCATCCAATCCCTTCCATCCCCTTCAGCCTACAACGGGAATTACTCACACATGGATGGGGGAGTCATGGATGGTTGATGGAGAGGCGTCGGTGATGATGATGGTGATGATCTCCTCCAATTCCCCGTCCCGGCGGAGTGCCGGAACGGAGTTTCTGGTCCCCGAAATAGGGTTTTCGATGGCGGCGGAGCTCTGGAGTGTTTCTGGAAATATGGTCGAACCCCTCGGCGTCTTTAGGTCAAGGGGATTATGTAGTCCAGAGGGGGAGCCGAGGGCGTGGCTGAGTCGGCCTCACCAGGTGGTGGAGCGGCCCAGGGCCCACCGCGCCACCACGTGGTGAGGGCGGCTCGCTGCCCCCTCCGTCTCGTCTTCTGGCTCCGTGGGTCTTTTGGTGAAATAGGGGCTTCGCGATAATTTCCATGGATTTTCCCGAAAGTTGACTTGTACAAAAACAAGACACCAGGGCAATTCTGCTGAAAACAGCGTTAGTCCGCGTTAGTTGTATTCAAATCACACAAATTAGAGGTAAAACAACAGCAAAAGTGTTCGGGAAAGTAGATGCGTTTTGGACGTATCAGCTACTCGCGCTCGACCTGTCAGCCACCGGCACCATGTCAGCCCCCTGCTTGGGGGTTGTTATGGATAACACACTTCACGACAACAAGAGAGGCTCACGGAATTGAAAAACTTATCTTTTATTCCTTGGCAATGATTCTTACACCCTTATACAGAACACTAGCCCCTTGGGCGTGCTTAGTTGACTCGAACTATCTGCGATTCATGTTCGTATTTAGGGGTAGAATTTCCGGAGATTCTCGATGTTCCAGGCGTTGCCCTCCGGCCTGCCTTTCTCGTCCTCGAGATAAATAGCTCGGGTCTCAGGGTATGCGTCACCCGATAAGGTCCTTCCCACTTGGACGACAACTTGTTCATGTTATCAAGTTTCTGCTTCTTGCGGAGAACCAGGTCTCCGGGTTCCAGTACCCGTGAATGGATATGGCGATCATGATAGTGACGGAGCCCTTGCTGATATCGAGCAGATCGTAAAGAAGCTCGACACCGCACCTCTTCCAGGAAGTTGATGTCATCAATCCTCCTCTCAGCTTGTGCGTCTTCATCATAGGCAAGTACCCGGGGGGATCCATGCTTGAGTTCTGTTTGCAAGGCGGCTTCGTCTCCATAGACAAGGAAGAATGGTGTTTCTCCAGTGGCTCTGCTTGGTGTGGTTCTGAGGGACCACAAGACACTTGGTAGATGCTCAATCCAGGTCTTGCCCTTGTCTTCTAACTTGTCAAAGGCCTTGGTCTTCAAACCCTTTAGGACCTCCGCATTGGCTCGCTCCACTTGCCCATTGCACCTTGGATAGGACACCGAGGCAAAACACACCTTGATGCCCAGCTCTTCACAGAAGTTGAGGAAGGATCAGCTTGTGAACTGAGAGCCATTGTCCGTTATGATTCTGTTGGGTACTCCAAAGCGGTACACGATCCCTTCAATGAACTTGATGGCTGCCTGAGCTGTCTGCCGTGGCACTGGCATCACTTCCACCCACTTTGTGAACTTGTCGATGGCCACGAAAAGGTACTCATGGCCCCCGACAGACTTCGGTATCTTCCCACGATGTCCAGCCCCCAGACCGTGAACGGCCAGGAGATTGGAATTGGCTGCAGAGCTTGCGCCGGCTGATGTATGTTCTTCGCATAGTACTGGCAGGCTTCACAGGTCTTGACTAGCTGCTCGGCATCACTGAGGACCGTTGGCCAGTAGAACCCATGACGAAATACTTTCCCCGCCAGTGATCTTGATGCCACATGACTTGAACATGTGCCCTCGTGGATGTCCCTTAGCAGTACTTGGCCTTGTTCTTGAGGAATGCAGCGGAGCTTGACTCCGTTGTCCCATCGCCGGTAGAGCTCGCCGTCGATCATGACGTAGAGCTTGGCTTTACGAGCCACCCGCTCGGCGTCATGGTCATCCTCTGGGAGGGCGTGCTCCATGATGCACTTGACGATGTCCCGGGCCCAGGGTGGGTGGGTTCCTTCCACCGGTAGCACCATCCGACGGAAAGAAAGCATGGCTTCCTCCGCCAGAGGGGCTGCCGGGTCTTGAGCTTCTGGGCTGGCTACCCGTGTTGTCGAGATAGATGGGTCGCCAGCCCCGGCGCAGATCTTGCCATGAGCCTCTCGGGTGGAATCGAAGATTGCCTGAGGACCTCGATGTAGACCCCGGGAGGCACTGGTTCTTGCTTGGACGCCACCTACGATAGCTCATCCGCGGCCGTGTTTTCTCCCCGTGGGACGTACACAGCCCGGAAGTTGTCGAAGCGCCGCTGCAGCTTCCAGACCTCCTCGACGTACGGCGCCATCTGAGGGCACGCGTACTCCTTGTTCACTTGCTTGATGACTAACTGAGAGTCACCCTTGACGACGATCTTGTTTATGCCGAGGCCGATGGCAGCACGAAGTCCTGCGAGCAGGCCCTCGTACTCCACCTTTTTGTTGGAGATGTTCCCTTGGTAGTGCATCTGGACGACATACTTCAGCCGGTCCCCGGTTGGTGAGGTTAGGACAACCCCTGCACCTCCTTTCCCCTTGGTGTAGGAGCCGTTGAAGTGCATGGTCCAGGCGCTAGGATCTTCTTTCCCGGGGAGGCAGGTTTCCTCTTCTGGGTCATCGAAAGCCGTCTCGGTCCACTCGGCCGTGAAGTCCGCCAGCGCCTGACTCTTGATGTTGTCCGTGTGCTCGAACTTGAGGCCGAAACTTGAAGCACCATGGCCCACCATGATATGCGACCAGTGGAAAGTGGGTTCTCCAGGGGGCTTCTTAGGTTGTACTTGGATACCACCGTGATGGGATGGCTTTGGAAGTACGGCCTCATCTTGCGGGAAGCAATGAGGATTGCCAGCAGCAGCTTCTGCATCATGGGGTACCGCTCCCGGGCATCGCCCAGCACTGCGCCGATGAAGTAGACCGGGTGCTGCACCTTGCGGGTCGCTGAGTCCTGAAAGGGCTCGGCTTCCTCCACGTCGACGTCTTGGGGTGGGACGAGTTAGCCCCCGGAGAAGTCTTGTCGAAGGGAGATTCTCCATTCCCGACGGGCTCCGCACCGTCTGGCAAGGTTGCAGTGACGTCAGGATCGCGAGACCCCTGGTCAACCAGCAGCCTTTTCTTGCATGGTTGTCCCGGGAGAGAGTTCCCGGGTCGCTTGCCCTTGATCTTGCTTGACTTCTTCGGAGGAGTGTCATGCTCTACCACAAGCACAGCGCTGATCACCTGGTTGGTGGCAGCAATGTACAGTAGTAGGGGCTCCTTTTCTTCTGGTGCCACGAGGATTGGTGGCGCCAGATGTCGTGTCTCGATGCACGTACACCGGGAGTATAGGATACCCCCTTTTAGGTTCGGCACGGGGCGCGAAGGAGGCTAAGAATCGTCTTCTCGGGCGGAGTCTAGATCAAGCTCTCCTCTCCACGATCAAAGCATGCAACCAAAGGGACACAAGGAGCTACCCAGGTTCAGGCCGCCCGGAGGCTAAAAGCCCTACTCCTGCATGTCTGGATTGGTGGGTTCTTCATATTGTGGCTTACAATGGAACCTCCCGGATGGGGTACCCGGAAGGGTTTTGGCTGGAGGTAGAAGAAGGACAGATCCTGACCCGGAGGAGATCACCTTCCCCACTACCTTCGCAGCCCTAGTCTAGTCTTGCTCTGGTTGGACTTGTGCCTTCGTTCGACCTTCCGTTCTTCCTCCCCTTCCTCCGTGCCTTGGTCCTCCTTTTATAGGCTAAGGGGTTGCCACAGGGTCACGTGAGGGGCATGAGGGACCTTCGGCGTGAAGGACCCTCCTCATCTAGTTTAGGGGAGATGTGGCCTCTCCTCAGCCTAGCGTCTCCTTTGGGTTAGGTGGGAGCGTCCGCCTTGGGGTGGACAGGGGCTGACACCACCACGGGCTGTGCTTCCCGCCCGCGCTGCCTTCGCCTTGCTTCCCAAGCCTTCTGAGGTCTTCCAGCGTGAGGTGGAGAACTTATCCACAGTGATGTGGAGAAGTACCCGAGAGGGAGCCCGGCCTCCTGCTGGGAACTCGGGCTCTCGGGTCCTTCCTTGCCTTCTTGCTTGGTTCGGGACCCGGCAGGCCTCCAGGACCGGAGCCCTTTGTTGACGTAGGCCTTGCGTGTCCTGACGGTGAACCCGCCAGCTTGACTTGAGTCTTGGTCTTGTCCATCTTCATCTTGGGCCCACATGGGGTGGACCCACTTTGGCAGCACTAGGGGAACCCGTGTTCCACTGCTGCGACAGTAGCCCCCGGGCATGGTCCCGGCGGCTCTTGCTCCAGCTGCCGGGGCTATGCCTAAAGATAGGTCAAAGTGGGTCCCCGGGCACCTGGTCTTCCTTGCTCTGCTCCGTTGGGGACCCGCCGAGGCGAGGTAGAGACGAGCCCCCGGGTCCTGTTGATTGAATCGTGGCGAACGTTGCGATTCATACGGACTCCGTGCTTATCTTGGAATCCAACGGCTGAAACGCGCAGAAATCGGCACGCCTCCTCGATCCCCACGTCTGTCGGAGTAATGCGGCCGCGACGCGACGTGTGGGATGCCTTATAAGCCATGACTGGCTTCCAGTGTAGCCGTTACTTCTCCAGATTCACCGAAATCCCCAAATCGCCGCGCAGGAGACTCCTTCTCCCTGACTTCGCCAATCGCCCCCCCCCCCCCCGCCTTGGCCGCCGCCGCTCCTTGTTCTTGCCCCCAGCCCATGCCGCCTAAGCGGGATAGGATAGGAGTGAGGAAGATGTCACAATCGGCCGCTGAGAAGATGGCGATGGAAGCTTCTCTGGCCGAGGCGCCGCCTTCAAGGAGGGTGATTCAAGCCCTCTTTTCTCCCAGTGAGTATGCGTCAAAGGAAGCCATTCAACGCGTCCGCCAATCCCTAGCCGCGAGCTTCCGCGGTGCTAAGGGAGTGGTGGTGCGTCCTGGGAGCGGTCCCCAACGAGAAGGAGAGGTGATTACTTTCCACGACTTCTCTGTCGTCGGCCTTCTTCCTCCGTTCTCCGAGTTCTTTGCGGCAATCTTGGAGGCTTATGGATTGCACATGCTGCACTTGCACCCCAATGCCGTGATGATGCTTGCTACCTTTGCCTATGCCTGCGAGGCATTCGCGGGCGTCATGCCCTCGGTGGCCTTATTCCGCCACTTCTTCGTTCCACGCCTGGGGAAGTCCAAGTGGATCGCTGGCGGTGTCTCTTTCTGCCTCTGGAGTGATGCGGCGCACCAGTACCCAGAAACATTCACCAAGGCCTCGGTTGGAGAATGGAGGCACAACTCGTACTTTGTCGAAGCTGATGGGACCAACCCCCATCTGATGACTCCATTTTATCCAGCGGAGCGATTGGCACATTCCAAGGAAAGGAGCTCTCAAGGGGAAGCCCTGGCTTCGGCCATTAACAGGCTGACTGTGCTCCGTGCAAGGGGAGTGACGGGCGCCATGATCCTGGCAGACTTTCTTCGCAGGGGGATTGCCCCTTTGCAATTCCGGAGCCGCCCGCTCTGGGAACTCGCTCAGGTGGGTAGCAGCCTTCCACAGTCCAGATTCCACTTGACAGAGACTACCTGGGCTCTGACCATGGGCTATGTGTTGCCATGGGTACCCTTCGAAATCCAGGATGAGGTCTTGCCGCTGTTCGAGGATCCAGCCGCCGATGGAATCCAATCTTCAATGCCAGCGTGCAATGAGTACGGGGTGGCGGGTACTACCAAGATTGAGCCCCGCCGACACCCAAAGCACGCAGCCTTCGAGGAGAGAGGCCAAGGGGCAGAGCCTTGCCCGCGGGGATGTTTCCCCTGAAGAACCTGGGTCTTCGGATGACGAAAGTGACGAGGTGGCTCCTCCGGGAGTGCCTTGTGGGCGCGGAGGCCCCGGTGCTCCTTCCGGGGAGGCGACAAACCCACCGGGAGACGGACCTCTGGAGCAGCCAGTGCCGCCGGGCTCGCCGTCGATGCAGGAGTCTGACCAGGCGTCGGAGGCTATCCCTCCTCCCCTTGCAGACGTGGAGGTTGGGGAAGAGAGCCTGTCCTTGCCTGTCCTCTTTGACGACTTGGTGAAGAAGAGATGGAGCTTCTCCGGATCGAAGAGAGCCCGCCGGTAAGCTTCGCTGGCAACTGACCTTGAACGTGGAGTTGCTTCCCTTTTGCCATCGTCCTGACTTCTTGTCCTGGTCTCTTGCACAGGAGCCCGACACCGGAGTGGACAAGCAAACGGCCCCGGGGAGGCGAAGATGCCGAAGCGACGAGCTCCACCGACACCTCCGACGGAGGCGACTCCGATCCCCCGAGCCCCCGGTCCGCCCCAAGGATCAGGGAGGTGGCTCCAGTCATTGCAGGCGATGCTGAAGCTGCTTGCGTGGAAGGCCCTGGGGAGAGGCGCGACATGGATCCCCAGGCAGCCTCAGGATCGCGCAGACTTGAAGCAGGCGGGTTCATCCCCAGGGGCTCGGCCCTCGGGAACGCTGACCCCTGCCATGAACCCGGGAGAGTTGAGGAAGGCCCCGGGTTCTCCAAGACATTCTCCAGCGTCTCGGAGTTCTTGTCCTTTGCCCGCGCCGAACTGGCGCGGTTGGTGCCCCCGACCTCCGGCGGCGGGGAGCACTCGCAAGCTCGCGAACTGCGGCTTTCCTCGGGGGAGGAGGCTCTTGGCGCCAGGGAGCTGAAGCAGGCGGCGGACGAAGAGCTGCTCTACGCTTGGGAACAGAGAGTGGCCAGCCGCGAGAAGGAGCTAGAGCGACGAAAGACCGAGCTGGAAGACGAAAAGCGCCGCTACCTCGGCACCATTGAGGAGCTCCAGATCAGAATGGAGCGGGACGAGGAACGCTTTGAGCAGGGCCTGGAGAACGTGGCTAGCTGGGCTCGCAGCGAGGTCGAACATGACCTTCTGCTCCTTGATACCCTTGATGAGCCGGGATAGCGGACGAAGGAAGTGGAATGGTCGGCCATGAGAACAGGCGGAGAAGGCACTCCCAAGTTCGTGAACTCCCTCACGATATCCAAGGACCCGTGGTTCATCTGGAGCAAGATGTTGTTATCATCGCGGCGGTGGAGTGTGAATCGTCGCTGTTCTTTCTCAAGTGCGCCTTTCGCTTCCGCCAGCTCGACCTGCACTACCTTCAGCTGGTTGGACACCTGCTCGTGTTGATGCCACGCAATCTGAGCTTGAGATTTGGACGCCTCCATCGCCGTTCGCCCGTCAGCCAGCTCCTTTGCCTCCTTCTTGCGAAGGACGGTCATGCGCGCATCTTTGTCCTTCCAGAAATCGTTCGCCTCGCCCAGTTCCCAGATCCTTCTTTCCATGGCGACGCGGCCAGCCGTGGCCTCTTGCTTGAACTTCTCAACTGCATTGAGAGCCCGCTTCTGCGCCTCGATCGTGGCAACAGGACCCGGGGACTCGTCTCTACCTCGCCTCGGCGGCTCCCCAACGGAGCAGAGCAAGGAAGACAAGGTGCCCGGGGACCCACTTTGACCTATCTTTAGGCCATAGCACCCGCAGCAGCGGCCTGCTGGCGTGGCGCCAGCCACATGGTCTCTGACTATGGGCGTGCAGGTTCCCACGGCGGCGCCGGCGGCTTCTGGATCCCGTGTCGGCGGGCATGCAGGCTCTCGTGGCGCCGGCCACATGCTCCCCTTGCGACGGGCGTGTAGGTTCCCGCGGCGGCGGCATCTCGCGTGCAGGGGCGCTGTGATGGAAGAGGATACAGGATGGTTAGGGGTTCATTTAGCGTTTGGACTGGGATTTGATTAGCGCCCGTTTTTGAGTCCGCAGCTGACTGACCATGGAGGCAACGTGCATCGTTCGATGAGTTGGTTTGACGGTCAAGATCAATTGGATCACCCCTATCCCTCCCTTTTTATATTAGTGGTGATGTGTTCCTAAGAAAAGTAATTTGTCCTGATGGATTCACGGACCCGGTTAGGATAACTCCAACGGGCGACGCATCGAGTCCGCGCGCCTCCGTTCCTGTCCGCGAGGGCCAAAAACACGGCCCAACAGGGCGACGCAAACGGACCGCTGTCCGTTTTTTTTGTCCGCCGCGACCCATTCTTGGCCCAAATTTGGGACACCGATGCGTCGGGCGCGGACGCGAGCGGAGCGCTAGCGTGTCCTGCCCTAGTCCGCCCCTGGCCCGCACGTCATACCATTCCCCACCCCGATCTCCTCTGCCTCTCTCGCCCCTCCCGCCGCCACCCCGCTGTCGCTCCCTCGATTTGGCACTGCAGGCCATTCAGGGGACGCCGTCTGCTGCTTTTCTTCCCCGACGGTCACCGGAGCTGCTTCCTCCCCGCCACGGCCGGTGAACCTTGCGGCCACATCTCTCGGAGCGGCCGCGTCACCAACGCCGCCCCGGCACCAACGCAGGTACGGAACTCGGCCATGGATAGCTCCGATGAATGGTAGTACAAGAACTACATCATGTGCGCGCCATCATCGGATGATTCCTCGGACGATGAGAGTGACGGCCTGGTTGCCACCCTCATCGTCAATGAGTACATTGAGAGGATGCGGCCGGTGTTCCGAGGCTCGTTGCCGGGCCGTTCTCCTGCATTGGACCGGAACCGGAGAGCTGGCCAACTCCAGCTCCGGGGAGACTACTTTCGTCCCCACAGACCCACGTATCCTCCAAGATTTTCTGGCGCTGTTTCCGGATGAGAAGATCTTTGTTCAACCGTATCCGGTTGGGGGTGATGCATTTTGATGACAATTTCATATGCAAGCCAGATGCATGTGGTGCCCTCGGTTTTTCATCATACCAGAAGTGCACCGCCGCCGTTCGCATGCTTGCATATGGAATTGCCGGTGATCTTTTGGACGAGTACGTGCGGATGAGCGAGTCCACGTGCCTAGAAGCAATGTACAAGTTTTGCAAGGCCGTGGTGCAGGTGTTCGGCCCCGAGTACTTGAGGGAGCCCAATACTGCCGACATGACCCGGCTCTTGGCCATCAACGAGGCCAGAGGGTTCCCTGGGATGCTTGGCAGCATAAATTGTATGCACTGGGAGTGGAGGAACTGCCCATTTGCTTGGCAGGGGCAGTACAAGGGCCATGTTGGGGCATGCACGGTCGTGCTTGAGGCCGTGGCATCACAAGATTTGTGGATTTGGCACTCGTTTTTTGGCATGGCTGCCTCGCACAATGACATCAACGTGCTGCAGCGGTCTCCGGTGTTCAACAGGCTCGCCAATGGCCTCGCACCCCAGGTGACTTATGAGATCAATGGTCACGAGTATGACAAGCCTTATTATCTTGCTGATGGAATTTATCCTACATGGACTACTTTTGTGAAGACCATCTCCAATCCTAATGATGAGCAGAAGAAGAGGTTCGCGAAGGAACAAGAGAGTGCTAGAAAGGATGTGGAGCGTGCATTCGGTGCCCTCCAGTCACGGTAGGCTATTGTTCGCCACCCCGCTAGGACATGGGACAAGGACCAACTCTGGGAGGTGATGACAGTTTGTGTGATCACGCACAACATGATCGTGGAGGACGAACGCGACAAGGGTATGCATGATCAGGCTTGGCAGTTTCAGGGTCAGTTGGTTGAGCCCCAGGGACCGTCCACATTTGATCAGTTCCTCGACTTCCACCGTGACATTCGTGAGAAGGTGTCTCATAACCAGCTCCAAAATGATTTGGTGGACCATGTCTGGCAGCACTACGGTAACCAGTAGTTCCATATGATGAACTATTGGTCTTATTTTTATTTGGTTTGTAAGACTATGCATGAAACAATTTGTTATTTGTGAAACAATTTGTATTATTTGCTGAATTATTTAGATTGTAATAACTATGTGATGAACCATTTGGATTGTATTATTTGGATTGTATAATTTATTTTGTTTCCTATATACTTGTTTTGTATGGATTGATAAAAAAAATCAAAATGATCAAAAACCCTGGCCGGGCGGACTCGATGCGTCGGCCCATCCCCCTATATATGAATGAAAATGGCCCATATATGGCCTGTTTAACTAAAAAAAAACATGCGGGCGGACTCGATGCGTCGTCCCGTTGGGGGCACTGGCCAGAAAGGGGCGGACATGGGCCGGACGCACACCCGTTCCCCGACCCAAACGGACAAAACGCGGACCAAACGCGCGTCCGTTTGGATCGCCCCGTTGGAGTCATCCTTATAAACCGTTAGAAAGTTTCTTAGGCGAGCCGTGTGGTACTATTTGATCGCGTGAATATCTATCGGAATAAGCTATGTGCTACTGTGCTAGCTAGTAGGCACGCCGGGCTTTAGCCCAATGGCCCATAAAAAGAGAAATCGGTTTTAGGAAGCCGTAAAGCACAATAGATTGGCCTACGTCGGTCTATGAGACTTGCATGAAAATTCCTCACAATAGCCTTTTGCTAAAAAAAAACAGCCGGTGGGCCTGGCTAGCTAACGCACTCGCAACCGGTCGCGCGGATTCCGACAGCCCCACACGGTGCGTTCCGAACGCGTCGCGACAAAATCCTTATCCGTGTCCGGAAGAAGATGAACAAGCACCCCCGCTGTCGCCGCCGGCCAAACCACCGCTCGTGGCCGGCGGCACTTCCTCCTCCGCCGGTTCGCCGCCGCCCCCGACCAACCCTCTAACTCCACCCTTCTTCTCCGGCGTCGGCGACCCACACCCCTGTAACATCCTGAAATTTGGCCTTTCAAAAATTTTCTTTCAAAAACTCATTCTTGTGATTTGGAATTAAAAATTTCCGTCGGTTTGGCAACCCTTTTCAAAATTCTCGACCATTTACGAAACCTTGTCCAAGTTTGGGATCTTATGTTTTGAATTCTCTCCCACTTGGTAAACATGTTGCTGGCTCATTTCACCCAAAAATGTTATTTCTATATTTTCCTTATTTTAATTACCAAAATTCCTTTATTGTGACTTTACAAAGGAAGTACCCTAAATATCTTTCCTAAAATTCTGCAATAATTAGGGGATGACCCCTGGGCAATATATAGCCCAAATATGCAAAAACATTTGATACCTTGTTTACAAAATTTTGGAGTAACTCCCCACTTTAGTTTCTGCCTATTTTCATCTTTATTTTCCAAGTACAAAGCAAATGTTTTCTCCTTGGTGATCCAAGACCCTAAACACAACCCCTAGGAGTGCACACACCTCAGGGAATTGTTTGAACCCTTTTACATTTCAATTACTTTATCAAATCCACATTTTCCTTTTTGACCAGAAGTGTTTTTCTAAAAATTCCTATAGCCCAACTTCCGAATTGGACCAAACTCTAGTCAGGGAAGTTGAAGCTTATCACATTTGGCGCACAGAGAAACAAACCACACACCATTTGGTTCACTGGTTCGCGAGATATGGCGCAATGCCGCTGTCGGCATGCCCCTGGCGTGCTCACCACTGGCATCGGCGAGCCAGTGGCGCCGCCACTAGTACAGAACGACACATCGGAAACGGGCCAAAAACCCCTTCGGCAACGGAGAAAGGGTCCGTGTCCCCGCCTCTGTCACTGATGTGAAGGCCTTCATCGGTAACAGAGGCCAAAAACTGTTTCCGATGAGGTCTCCATTTGGCAACGGTTGTGCGCAGACCTCCGTTTCCTTAGTTTTCCTTCATCAGATACGGAGTTTGCCATCTACCCATTTGCACTGAGCATTTCTCATATTTCGGTTACAGGATGCCACGTTTACAAATGCCACTAGATACTTAAAATCTCACAGCACAAGCTCAAATACTAAAACGGTAACAGATTTCATTCATATCACAATGTAACTTTACATTTCCATCACAATTTCACCTTTACAATTGCATCACAAGATGTGACAAACATAAGAGGCAAAACGATAACAGATTTCATCTATACTAAGCCTATCATGTCAAAGGACGGAAAGAATATATGATTTCTTCCCTACATCCTTTTCCACAATCCTCGCAGGTGTCACTCTAGCTATCTCTTCTTATCTCAACTTCTTGAGAGAAGGATGTTGAAGCTTTGTACCCTATACATTAGTAAATAGAGTTACAATTATTTAATACATATGTTAAAACAAATACACTATGAATTTAAGCAAACTAAAACGATATCTTACCTATGTCTTGAGGTGGCTCTTATTGATGAACCGGAGCAGCCAACACACGGCTTGTCAACAAGATATTGCGATGTCAGCAGTTTCATAGGATGCCTGACAATGATCATCCTTTCCATGGAGGCCACCACCGGCTCTGGATTTTTTATGCAGTGTCACCGAAATCTAATCCTAATACGTCACCGATGTGACATTTCGGCGACACTGTATAAAACACTCTTACTTAAAAAAGTATTTTATGCAGTGTACCAAAACGTCACAATAGCGACGGTGGATATGTATGGTGGAGTTTGAAAGGGAACAGCTTGATATCCCTAAATGTAAATAAGGATTTATGTTAGTTCTGACACTACTAGATAGAACAAACAATTTAACACAATAATATGAAGTATACAGTAGTATATAGTGTGTACTGACCTGTGTATATAATTGGAGGCTATTATGGGAAAGTCAACAAACACTACTCTCTTGAGTAATGTTCGTTGTTTGTTCTGTGTCTCCGACTTTTTTATGCAGTGTCACCGAAATAGACTCCTGTTTTCACATGGACTAGTTAGCTAAACTACAACCGGTTGCAAGTGCACAATAGGCAAGTTAACTACATCAAGAAATTATCTAGATAGAACTACCGGATGTGAACTGAACTATTTTCAACAAGTTAGCTAAACTACAACTAGTTGCAAGTGCACAATAGGCAAGTTAACTACATCAAGAAATGATCTAGATAGAACTACCGGATGTGGATCTGATACCTTCTTCACGTCGCCGTTGGATCGATCTAGTAGATCCGGAAGTGGTGGAGGCAGAGGAAGCGGACAGAGCGACAACCTCACCGTGTCGGGCAAGATGGCGAAGACCTCGCCGTGTCGGGGGACATGGCGAAGACCTCGCCGTGCCGGGGGAGATGGCGAAGACCTCGCCGTGATAGCCGTCGTCTGGGCGGAGACGGCGCCGCCACGGCGCCGGCGATGGCCGCAACGCCAGGAGGCGCCGCCACGAACAGATCTAGCATACTGGGACAGAGTGAGGAAACGAGTGTTAGGTTTTGCTCTGTACGTCCATATATATAGGTAAAACATAGGAAACGGTTCTTTAGAAGGACCGTTTCCTTTGTGTTTCTTCCACTGAGGTGTGGGACCTACGCGCCCACTCTGTGGAATTTCTTCTACTCCCTGGAATAATATTTTCCTAATCTCTACTATACAGAGAAAACCACTTATAGGATTTATTAATATTAGTGATTACTACATTACATACGCAGTACATATTAATAATAATAAAGTAAATTACAGTTGGAGAACTTATAGAACTACTACTAGCTACTTCTTGTTTTTCTTGCGCCCTGCTTCCGCGCAATCCTCGTCCTTCTCACGGCCTCGCTTATTGGGGGCCATTGGAGGTGGTGGCGGCGGCGGCGGCAGCATATCGAAGGCGGTGGCGGCGGCTTTCTTCTCCGTCGCCGGGGCTCCCTTCTTCGGGACCTGCGCCTCCTCCTCCTCCTCCTTCTCCTCTTCGGTTGACTCGTCATCAGAATCAACCTTCGGCGGGACCAGCATCAAGGTGTGATCATGGAAGTTGGCGTATTCGTCGTCGCTCGTCTCCGGCGTCGGTCCTTCAACGGACTCGCCGCTGACGAGGGGACTGTCCCGCGGCGACTCAGTGTGCTCCTGTGTGTCGTTGCTGCGAGGCATCTTCGCTAATCAGTAGGAGGGAGCGAGCGAGCGAGAGAGAGAGAGCAGATTCGGTGGCGTCTTGAGCTAGCAAGGATTGGGATTTTCAAGGAGTAGTGGGCGGTGCCACTACGCCATGGCATTTACTCGGCTCGCTTCGAATTCCAAGATGTAACATGTCCACATTGGAAACGGACACCCAAAAGTCTCCGTTGCTATAGAGGCACATATCGGAAACGGAGCCAGAATTAAGACCGTTGCCAATACTATGGGTAACGGAGTTAATACTTTCTCCGTTACCTATGTTGACGGGCCAGCCGCGGCCCAGGTCAGGTTTGTACGCACTGGCCGCGCGGAAAGCGCGATTCTCCGTCGCATAACGCCTGCCGTTTCCATAGAGGGGTATCCGATGTGTCGTTCTGTACTAGTGCGCCAGGTGTTCGTCGCCTGAGCACGGCCCCCCAGCCGCTCCCCCGTGCCTCCCCGGCCACCTCCACCTCCCCCAGGCCACTCCACCACCTCCCCGACGCCGGCAACGCCCCCGCCGCAACCTTCCAAGCACGCGGCGACGTGCCGCACGCCACTGTCGCCGCCAGCTGTCGACGCCACTGTGCCACACCCCCCTGCCTTCCCGTGCCCCCCCTTGCTCTCCACTGCCTCCTCAACCTCCTGCCAGCACGCGTCGCTCCCCAAGCCTCCTCCACAAGCGTCGGAGAAGCTCCACGACGCGCCGCCCGGAGCAGTGCCGCCACTGCCGTGCCACAGCAACACCACCGAGCCCTCCCGTGCCTGTTCCTCCCTCCTGTGTGCTCGTAAATGCTCTAGGACGCCCGCAGACGCCACCAGCTCCGCGACGCACCGCCCAGCACAGCCACGGCGAGCAGTAACCTCCACCTCCGTGCTCCGATAATTGGCGATCTTCAATTCACTATAAATAGGCCACCCCAGCACCGCTGAGCACCACACCACCTCCCTCTAGCCCTCAAACACCTCCCACCGCAGTATCGAAGCCAGTAGAGCACCACATCGCCGGATTCGAGCTCACCTCCGCCGCACAGCCTCCGCTCGATTCCTTCGCCGTAGAAGCTCCCCTGCTCGATTCCCTCCACCCACAGCCCCACTAGACCATGGAGAGCCCGTAGCCACCCTCGCCGGAGCAAGTCGTGGCCGGAATCGTCGAATCCATCGTCGACAGATCGCCGGAGCTGCTGCCGTGCAAGCTCTGCCCACCCCCGACCACCCCAGCAAGTGCAAGTTCGCCGACGAGCTGCGCAACGCCTCCCCGAGCCCTCCCGCACCATCTCCCTCGCCTCCCCTGCCCCCTAGCCACCAGGAGACCTCGCCGGTGAGTTCGCCGGCGATGAACAATGCGGTTTTTCTTTTTTCCAGAGAATAACGTTTCAAAACACTGTGCACAGTGGGACCCACCTGTCAGGTTTTTAAACATTTAGGGTTTTTCTATTTTCTGTTTTAAATAAATGGCAGAACTTTAAAAGCCCATATCTCTCTCAATAATTATCAAAAAAATATGAATCTTTTTTTGATAGCACTGTTTTCAAAATGTCTGTCTAATGACATCAAAAGAATTTCATTTGGAGTTCATTTGCTTGATCGTTTATTCGATGCCGTAGGAAGGGTTTTTAATGCAATTTCATTCTTTAAATAGATTCAAACTTCTCCAACGAAGTAGAAGTTGAACCCGAACCCTACCCCACTGCTGAAGGCAAGCCTTAACCCGATCTCAAGCTCGGTCGAAGTTTAGAAAATTTGCTTGACTGTCTGAATTGATATCTGTTGCATCTCATATGCCATGTTACATTTTAATATTGCCGCACTTATATATATATATCTGTGGATCATCGCAACATCTTTTATTTTTGTCAAACGAGAAGGCGCTTGCCAGCGGAATCGCTGCCACAGTCATCCGGTTGACGTTTCCTTTATTTTGTCAAACGAGAAGGCGCTTGCCAGCGGAATCGCTGCCACAGTCATCCGGTTGACGTTTCTTTTATTTTTGTCAAACGAGAAGGCGCTTGACAGCGGAATCGCTGGCACAGTCATCCGGTTGACGTTTCTTTTATTTTGTCAAACGAGAAGGCGCTTGCCAGCGGAATCGCTGCCATAGTCATCCGGTTGACGTTTCTTTTATTTTTGTCAAACGAGAAGGCGCTTGCCAGCGGAATCGCTGCCACAGTCATCCGGTTGACGTTTCTTTTATTTTGTCGAACGAGAAGGCGCTGGTCGGCGGGTTCGCCGCCGTAGTCTTCCGGTTGACGTTTTATTTTGCTATGCTTGGACTTTGGTACATGCAGGTGGATATGCTTATTTACTGCTGAATTGTTATATGGATGCCATGTGTTACTTTGTTAATGTTGATGTCTGTAATCAAACAAAATTACTAAGAAGATAATCACCTCCCTCGACTAGATTGAGTCACATAGTGCCACTCACCAAACACAACCAGCACAACCATGCGTCGTCTGTATGGGCGGACCATGGCCGGGTATTTTATCAGCCTCCTTTGATGCCACCCTTTTGGCAAGTCTAGTCGGTTACCATAGTTGGTCGGGGCTAGTCTTGCGAAGGTTCCGGAGCTAGGCGTCGCTCATGGGTTGGGGACGTGCCGGATTCACTTCTGCATAAGGCATAGAGTTATGTCGGTGGCTATACAGGGAGTGTCTTGGTAGAGTAAACGACTGTGGAAGTATGGGTTTGTACTGTCCGCCATGGTTGGTTTAGTACTTCGGTACCGATGGTACAAGCTAGACTTCAGCGTGTGGATAAAAGTTGCAACCTCTCGAGAGTGTAAATCTGGATGTCTAGCCTTGTCCCTGGGTTATGGGAAGTTGTTTGGGTCAAGTCACGCTATGAGTCAGTCCTGTCGAATATGGAGAAATAATGAATGTGAAACCCAACCCTAAAGCCAGAGTTGGCTGGAAATGATAGCCAGAGTTGGCTGGAGTGACAGCTAGAGTTGGCTAGAGTAAAAGCCATAGTTGGCTAGAATACAGCCAGAGTTGGCTGGAGGCTTGAAAGCCTAGATGTTGTTGGATGAGAAACGTGATCTCATTCCAGCAACCACGAAACTTCCCTACAAAGGTAAGTAGGTAAGTTATGTCCAACCGTTTAGCTTGGACTCGCACTTCTAAACCCGAACTTATGCCGTGCTACCTTCTGAACTTATGCCATGCCATATAGGTAGACCTTGTTTGTTTTTGGGCTAATGACTTGCGAGTACATTCCATGTACTTACCTGGCTTTTCATGTGGCCAGACCCTGCTACACCCGTCGCTGAGTACCCGCTGTACGAGAACTAGGAACCCGTATTCCAGGCAGAACCCTGTGAAGTAAAGCCCGCCGTTGCCACGCTACTGTCTACGTATCCGCTGCCATCTCTACGTATCCGCTGCCATCTCTGATCGAGGCTCATCCTTAGAAGAATAATGTACATAATGTTGTGCGCGCTGTTGCGCGACCACCAAGCCTCACCCTTGTTGTAATGTTGTACCCTTTGGAACCATAATATATTTGGTTATGTCTTTGTGTATCAAGTTGTCATATATCCAGTGTTTCTGGGACTGGTATATGGGGTAACTCGATCATCTGGATCGGGGTGCCACAGAGCTTGGTATCAGAGCCTAACTGCCTGTAGGATACCCTAGTTCTACGGACGACTTAGTATAGAACTTTTACGTTGCCTGCTTTTTGACTGTTTCTCTACTTGTTTGTGTTTTAACGTTAACGCTCACCCTTTTTGGCTTCTGTCCCTGATACAGATGACGACCGAGTTTTTCGCCGAGACTTCCGCCGTGCACGTTCCCGGTTTTCCGCAGTTTCTCCGTGAAGTTTGGGAACACCTCTACCCAAGCTCACCTCCTCCGGTCTACCGCGTGTTCTACAACCGTCCCAACGGATCCGCCTCCGAGTTCACCGCCACCGTTCACTTGCGCCCGAGCCGATATCCCACGGGATCTTCCACGCCATCTCTTCCGGTGTCACTACCCAGGCGACTCGAGCTATCCAGGAGGCTGCAGGAGATGCCCTCATCTTCCTCCGCACGTACGACCCCGTCATGAAGCAGTGCACCCGCTACGTCTACTTCCCGAGGTTGGATTTGGATAATGGGGATGTTCTTTTTCCCAATCCAGGTGACCCCCGTTCAGCTCTCTCCGCTATCCTTCAGTACACCAACCTCCTCCACCACTATCTCCACGTTACTCTCGCCCAGTTTGCCTCACTTCGCGCCAACGTGGCTATGGCCGAGGTGAATGCATCTGGAGATAGATCTTTACGCCACACACCCCGCTTTCCTGTTGTCACCGCAGCTCCCTTGACCAGATCCGGAGGCACTTGTTCCCACTCCTGTTCCCCGCGTCCCGCCGCCATCTTTCCGTGCTCCCAGCAGCACCCCTCGCTTTTTCTCACGTTTCGTCCCCGTCCGTACCTCCGAGACACGAGCCCGCCATCGTCGTCGCGCCCTACCGCCGCACCCTCCCGCTCTGGAGACTCCGGAGATGACCGCGCTTCACCCGACTACAGCACCGCGAGGGAGGACATCGACACCATTCCACCAGCGACGCCCCTCGAGATGGAGTTCTAGACGCTCAGAGATCGCATCGCCTAGTGTATCTTACCTTTCCGCTTTATCGTACGCTCGAATAATGTAGTGGTAGATTCGTATCTCGCTTTATGTATCGTGTAGCTTGTATCTTTTATCCTGCATCCAGTGTAACTTGGCGAGTAGCTAGAACCGTGTAACCCCGCCAACCGTTGTATAACACCATGCTTGTTGTCTTTGCCAACCCTTGGTCACATTTGGTTTTTCTTGGATGCCACTCTTTTCCCATGTGTTGCCAAACCTGGTTTCCATTTGGTTTTTCTTGGATGTTACACTTCCCCAAGTGAATGCTCATGGTACCCGCCCCCACGTTCAACCGTTCAGGATGAGGCCCAATAATGGTGCAAGTGGTAGTCAAGGAACACCAGTTCGTCGCTCCGCACGACAAGCTGGCGAAGATCCTGCGCCACCTCAGTCACCTCCTCCACCGCCAGTTCAGGAACCAAGTCCGAGTCAAATTATGATGATGATGATGAGCGCCATAGCCAGCACTTGACACAGATCATGAGGGAGTTTGGAACCTATATGCAAGCCCAAAATGCTCCACGCCCAGGTCACTCCAAGCTACAAGATTTCCAGCGCACCCAGCCACCCAAGTTCTCTTTTGCTGATGACCCGCTTGAAGCCGATGATTGGCTCCGCACCATTGAAAAGAAGCTAGAGCTTGCTTGCGTTGACGAGCTGGACAAAGTACTCTTCTCCACCCACTATCTTGAAGGCCCTGCCAATGTTTGGTGGGACAACCAGAAGACTGCAAGAGGAGATGGACCCCCAGCAACCTGGACAGAATTTCAAGAAGCCTTCCGCAAGGCATACATACCCTCCAGTCTCATAAAGATGAAGCAACAAGAATTCTTGGCACTCACCCAAGGTAACCAGTCTATCAGCGAGTACCTCACCAAGTTCAACAATCTCGCCCGTTATGCCCCCGACGACACCAACACTGAAGAAAAGAAGAAGGACAGATTTCTCCAGGGAATGCACCAGGCAATCAAGACCCAGCTCAGTGTACTGCAGTTCCAAGATTTCCAGGCCATGATCAACACAGCGCTGATCTCAGAGAAGGAGCACCGTACTATTTACGACTCCCACAAGAGAAAGTTTGAGCCCCGCAAGAACCACCAAGAAGGGACTTCTTCCAAGCCCCGTACCTGGCAGCCCAGCAACCCGACCCCAAACCCCCAGACCACTGGGAATCAGCCCAAGAAAGATGGATACCCTCGTGAAGGATTTTACCACCAGCGCCCCATTGCGGATGACGCAAAACGGGGGAACGCCTGCTTCAAGTGTGGCAAGGCAGGACACTATATCAGGGAGTGTCCCCTCAACAACAACCCCGGCAACAACAGCAACTTCAACAACAACCACCCTGCCAGTGCAGTCAAGGCTCCTCAAGTTGCCCGCGTCCACCACATGTCGGCCGAAGAAGCCTATGAAGCCACGAATGCAGCGCTCGGTACGTGTACAGAACCGCGCTGATTTTATTCAATTTTGGAGCTTCCCACCCGTTCAACTCGAAGAATTATACCTAGTCAGCAAGCAACCCGAATCTCGGGGGAGAGATTCAATTTAAGGGGGAAGGTCTGTAACATCCTGAAATTTGGCCTTTCAAAAATTTTTTCAAAAACTCATTCTTGTGATTTGGAATTAAAATTTCCCTCGGTTTGGCAACCCTTTTAAAAATTCTCGACCATTTACGAAACCTTGTCCAAGTTTGGGATCTTATGTTTTGAATTCTCTCCCACTTGGTAAACATGTTGCTGGCTCATTTCACCCAAAAATGTTATTTCTATATTTTCCTTTATTTTAATTACCAAAATTCCTTTATTGTGACTTTACAAAGGAAGTACCCTAAATATCTTTCCTAAAATTCTGCAAAAATTAGGGGATGACCCCTGGGCAATATATAGCCCAAATATGCAAAAACATTTGATACCTTGTTTACAAAATTTTGGAGTAACTCCCCACTTTAGTTTCTGCCTATTTTCATCTTTATTTTCCAAGTACAAAGCAAATGTTTTCTCCTTGGTGATCCAAGACCCTAAACACAACCCTAGGAGTGCACACACCTCAGGGAATTGTTTGAACCCTTTTACATTTCAATTACTTTATCAAATCCACATTTTCCCTTTTGACCAGAAGTGTTTTTCTAAAAATTCCTATAGCCCAACTTCCGAATTGGACCAAACTCTAGTCAGGGAAGTTGAAGCTTATCACATTTGGCGCACAGAGAAACAAACCACACACCATTTGGTTCACTGGTTCGTGAGATATGGCGCAATGCCGCTGTCGGCATGCCCCTGGCGTGCTCACCACTGCCATCGGTGAGCCAGTGGCACCGCCAGGTGTTCGTCGCCTGAGCACGGCCCCCCAGCCGCTCCCCCGTGCCTCCCTGGCCACCTCCACCTCCCCCAGGCCACTCCACCTCCTCCCTGACGCCGGCAACGCCCCCGCCGCAACCTTCCAAGCACGCGGCGACGCGCCGCACGCCACTGTTGCCGCCAGCTGTCGACGCCACCGTGCCGCACCCCCTGCCTTCCCGTGCCCCTCCTTGCTCTCCTCTTCCTCCTCAACCTCCTGCCAGCACGCGTCGCTCCCCAAGCCTCCTCCACAAGCGTCGGAGAAGCTCCACGACGCGCCGCCCGGAGCAGTGCCGCCACTGCCGTGCCACAGCAACACCACCGAGCCCTCCATGCCTGCTCCTCCCTCCTGTGTGCTCGTAAATGCGCCACCAGCTCCGCGACGCACCGCCAAGCACAGCCATGGCGAGCAGTAACCTCCACCACCGTGCTCCGATTATTGGCGATCTTCAATTCGCTATAAATAGGCCACCCCAGCACCGCTGAGCACCACACCACCTCCCTCTAGCCCTCAAACACCTCCCACCGCAGTATCGAAGCCAGTAGAGCACCACATCGCCGGATTCGAGCTCACCTCCGCCGCACAGCCTCCGCTCGATTCCTTCGCCGTAGAAGCTCCCCTGCTCGATTCCCTCCACCCACAGCCCCACTAGACCATGGAGAGCCCGTAGCCACCCTCGCCGGAGCCGCTGCCGTGCAAGCTCTGCCCACCCCCGACCTCCCCAGCAAGCGCAAGTTCGCCGACGAGCTGCGCAACGCCTCCCCGAGCCCTCCCGCACCATCTCCCTCGCCTCCCCTGCCCCCTAGCCACTAGGAGACCTCGCCGGTGAGTTCGCCGGCGATGAACAGTGCGGTTTTTCTTTTTTCCAGAGAATAACGTTTCGAAACACTGTGCACAGTGGGACCCACCTGTCAGGTTTTTCAACATTTAGGGTTTTTCTATTTTCTGTTTTAAATAAATGGCAGAACATTAAAAGCCCATATCTCTCTCAAAAATTATCAAAAAATATGAATCTTTTTTTGATAGCTTTGTTTTCAAAATGTCTGTCTAATGACATCAAAAGAATTTCATTTGGAGTTCATTTGCTTGATCGTTTATTCGATGCCGTAGGAAGGCTTTTTAATGCAATTTCATTCTTTAAATAGATTCAAACTTCTCCAACGAAGTTGAAGTTGAACCCGAACCCTACCCCACTGCTGAAGGCAAGCCGTTAACCCGATCTCAAGCTCGGTCGAACTTTAGAAAATTTGCTGGACTGTCTGAATTGATATCTGTTGCATCTCATATGCCATGTTGCATTTTAATATTGCCGCACTTATATATATATATATATATATATATATATATATATATATATATATCTGTGGATCATCGCAACATCTTTTATTTTTGTCAAACGAGAAGGCGATTGCCAGCGGAATCGCTGCCACAGTCATCCGGTTGACGTTTCTATTATTTTGTCAAACGAGAAGGCGCTTGCCAGCGGAATCGCTGCCACAGTCATCCGGTTGACGTTTCTTTTATTTTTGTCAAACGAGAAGGCGCTTGCCAGCGGAATCGCTGCCACAGTCATCCGGTTGACGTTTCTTTTATTTTGTCAAACGAGGAGGCGCTTGCCAGCGGAATCGCTGCCACAGTCATCCGGTTGACGTTTCTTTTATTTTTGTCAAACGAGAAGACGCTTGCCAGCGGAATCGCTGCCACAGTCATCCGGTTGACGTTTCTTTTATTTTGTCGAACGAGAAGGCGCTGGTCGGCGGGTTCGCCGCCGTAGTCTTCCGGTTGACGTTTTATTTTGCTATGCTTGGACTTTGGTACATGCAGGTGGATATGCTTATTTACTGCTTGAATTGTTATATGGATGCCATGTGTTACTTTGTTAATGTTGATGTCTGTAATCAAACAAAATGACTAAGAAGATAATCACCTCCCTCGACTAGATTGAGTCACATAGTGCCACTCACCAAACACAACCAGCACAACCATGCGTCGTCTGTATGGGCGGACAATGGCCGGGTATTTTATCAGCCTCCTTTGATGCCACCCTTTTGGCAAGTCTAGTCGGTTACCATAGTTGGTCGGGGCTAGTCTTGCGAAGGTTCCGGAGCTAGGCGTCGCTCATGGGTTGGGGACGTGCCGGATTCACTTCTGCATAAGGCATAGAGTTATGTCGGTGGCTATACAGGGAGTGTCTTGGTAGAGTAAACGACTGTGGAAGTATGGGTTTGTACTGTCCACCATGGTTGGTTTTAGTACTTCGGTACCGGTGGTACAAGCTTAGACTTCAGCCTGTGGATAAAAGTTACAACCTCTCGAGAGTGTAAATCTGGATGTCTAGCCTTGTCCCGGGTTATGGGACGTTGTTTGGGTCAAGTCACGCTATGAGTCAGTCCTGTCGAATATGGAGAAATAATGAATGTGAAACCCAACCCGAAAGCCAGAGTTGGCTGGAAATGTTAGCCAGAGTTGGCTGGAATGACAGCCAGAGTTGGCTAGAGTAAAAGCCATAGTTGGCTAGAATACAGCCAGAGTTGGCTAGAGGCTTGAAAGCCTAGATGTTGTTGGATGAGAAACGTGATCTCATTCCAGCAACCACGAAACTTCCCTACAAAGCTAAGTAGGTAAGTTATGTCCAACCGTTGAGCTTGGACTCGCACTTCTAAACCCGAACTTATGCCGTGCTACCTTCTGAACTTACGCCATGCCATATAGGTATACCTTGTTTGTTTTTGGGCTAATGACTTGCGAGTACATTCCATGTACTTACCTGGCTTTTCATGTGGCTAGACCCTGCTACACCCGTCGCTGAGTACCCGCTGTACGAGAACTAGGAACCCGTATTCCAGGCAGAACCCTGTGAAGTAAAGCCCGCCGTTGCCACGCTACTGTCTACGTATCCGCTGCCATCTCTACGTATCCGCTGCCATTCTCTGATCGAGGCTCATCCTTAGAAGAATAATGTACATACTGTTGTGTGCGCCTGTTGCGTGACCACCAAAGACTCACCCTTGTTGTAATGTTGTATCCTTTGGAACCATAATAGTATTTGGTTATGTCTTTGTGTATCAAGTTGTCATATATCCAGTGTTTCTGGGACTGGTATATGGGGTAACTCGATCATCTGGATCGGGTGCCACAACCCCCGCAGCCCCCAAGTTAAGTTTCTTACTCACCTCCACCCTGGCCAGCCGCAGCTCCGGCTCGTGCCTTTCCTCGGTCAGGGGTGGGGAAGAAGAAGGAAGGGGATTGGGAAGAAGAGCACGTGGGATGGGGAATAAGAAGGAAGGGGATGGGAAAGAAGAGCACGTGGGCAGGACCCACCATGGCGTCAACGCATCCCCCGAACCGTGTGACGGCTCGCGCGAGCGTAGATAAGCCTTTCGGCCTCCTTTCGGCCTTTTGGTTTGTCCTTGTCTCGACCTTAGAACTACGCAACAAGAGGATCACTAAACGGTGGGGGACGTTATAGTGTACTTGCCCAACGACGGCGAGCAAAAGCTGGTGCTAGTAGTATGTGTTGCAGCGACAGCGAGCCCCGCTTGAACCGTCGTCCTCGCCGCGTCCCTCGTCCTTGGTGCTGCTCTTCCGCCACCCATGCACCAGGGTAAACAAAAATTTACCTTGTATAATCAGCCTATAAAACGAGTTTATTCACTTCTCTAGCCTGATTACTGCATGGAGCTTATCACTAGTGCACCCCATTCAACTTTTGTGTAGCTCCACGCCACTGTTAAAACTATCACGGTGAGCTTCTTTACTCACGCGAACTTTCTGTTGGGTGCGTCTCAATTTCTATGTCTGATGGCGCATGGCAGATTATGTCCTCCTCTATGGGCGGCAATATTCGCCTACTCGGCGTCGTGTTTAACACTGGTGCATAATTTGTGTGGGTGCTCCTCTCTTCTCGGTTTCTCCTAAACTGATAACTTGTAGGCGTGCTTGTCGCCGGTGGCGGCATGAGCGGTGTGTAAGCTGTGGGTCAGCCAATATAGGAGACACACAAAAATGGTAGAGTCTTATATTTTGATACGGAGCGAGTACCTGTTGATACATGTCATTTAAAAGCAAATACAAAATATTGCCCAACACACCATGTCGGTGTGCAGATTTGAGAGTTTATTCGCAGCCCGTTTCAACTAGTGTCGCTAGAAGAGACATGCATGCACTCTCATATCATATCACCTTAAGATATTTTTCTAAATAGGTGGCTTACCACATATGCCATGTGGTGACCATATGCCGCTGAGAAACCATTATAAACCGGTGTAAGCTTCCTAAGCTAAGCCGTGTGGTACTAATTATTGGCGGAGCCTGCTGGCCAGTAGCGCAACATAGCTATATTGGGCCACGGTCCAAAGATACCCATGTGCACGTTCACGATACTTGAGCCTGCCGTCATCACGCATCAGCCCATGTGGGGAAGCTTGCGACGGGCCAGCCCAATAACAAGTGCTAGATCGAGCTCGCTATAGCTTACCTAAGATAAGAAAGCTGGCTGTAGCCACGTACAGGTAAATGATCGTAGTTGAAAAAAATGAGCAGGGGCTAGTAGGGTTCTAACAAAAATGCAAATAAAAATAAACTAGTTTCTGAAAATATGAACTTTTTTTTAATTTTGAACTTTTTTTAAATGTGAACATTTATTGATCTGAATGTTTTTAGATTTGAACATTTTTCGACACTGAACATTTTTAAATCTGAACATTTTTCAGTTCTTAATTTTTTACATTGGAATCATTTTTTATTTTAACTATTTTCAAATTGGAATAATTTTCAAATGTGACCATTTTTTAGATCTGAACAATTTTAGATTTGAACAATTTTCCAAACTGAACATTTATAAAAATTAAAAAACATAAAAATAATAAAAAACCAAAACCAAAACGAAACCTAAAAAGAAACAGAAAACAAAAAGAAGAAAAAAAATAAAACCCGCCAATATGGCCGGCCCACTAGCGAAGCTATCCCTTAATGCGGCAGTATGTTAAGGGCCTGTTTATTTGTAGTAGATAAAAGTTGGGGCAGCATCTTTTCCTACAGACTATGTCCACCAATAATAGAAAGAAAGAAAATGACTAGCATCCTGCTCGTCAAGGTTTGACAATTCCTTCATGTCAATTATAACTAATTCGTAACCCTCAAGTGCGTCAAGAAGTAAAGACTAAATATTCTAGCATATACCATCACATATCTGATCTCATCACGAATGTAACCTTGATGATGCAAGTGGTTCGGTGTTCATTATTATTGTATCAGGTTTTTCATCTACCTTCAACGTTAAAATAGTAGAAAACATTATGGTGCATGTTGGCACTATATTAACAATGGGGAAGTTGTGATTTTTTTAACAGACTAGCAAAATGCCTGCCCGTGCGTTGCAACGGGCTGATGAAAAATAATATGTGCTCATAACTAAAATGTATATATTTTGTAACTTCAAAACGTCTTAAGGAACATCTTAAAATTAAGCGTCACCTAGATTTTGGTATTATTTCATTAGAAGCATTTTGAATTTCTGTTCGAGATCGCTCACACGTTCGGCTGCATGACAACCTCTCGGAGATGAAACCACTTAATGAAAATTTAGTGCAGAAATCGTCAAATATAGAACGGAGGTAGGATCCAAGAGAGAACTAAAAGTGCACACTGAATTTTGTAAGGAGAGAAATTGATGATGGTCCTAAATAAGCATGGTTAGAAGTTGTTAAATATGCATGATTTTTGATACCGATAGACAGATTACATTTTTCTGAACATTTTGATATGTTGAAAACATTTTTCTGAACTACAGATCAAAAGTTATATATTATACAATTTTGGATATTTTTCTGAAATATCTGGAAACGTTTGAAATTCTGACAGTGGGACCCGCATGTAAGGGTTTTAGTAATTACCGAAAATATTACATAACCAATTTTCAGCCTCTATCTTCTGCTTGCTCATCCAGGTTATCTATACTTTTGATATGAAAAATTAATCATACTTTTACCAAAATTAAAGATCCACTTAGAGGGCAAATTAATCAAATTCACCTAAGCAAAATGGAATATCTCTGCAAAAGAAGAGAGGTGCAGTTGCACCATGACCACGGCTGGGCTGAGCTGTGTTCCCCGATTGTCCCCCATGGCATCTCCCTTCGACAATTGTGTATTTAGAGTGATAATTTGATTTGAGAACTGAAGATGAACAAATGAACGGAGAGCAGAAAGTTACCTCAGTCATTGGACTTATGCAAGTCGTGGATGGAGAAAATCTACTGCTTCTCCTCCCTTATGCTGCAAGATCTGCCTCAGCACAGTCTCATCCCCATCTGAAACTAAGAAAAAAAATAGTTTGCAAATTAATCAAACAGATGTCGTGCATTAGTCCAAGAAAAACAAGACCTGGCAAGCAGATGAACAAGACGACATTTTACTATGAAATTCACACATATAGAGAGAGTGGAACCTCAATCTTGTAGCCGACGCACAGCCCTGTCCACGCGGGTACGATCTCCTGGCGATGGTGACGCCTCTGTCCTGGTGGAGCAGCGGCTGGCGCTCCTCGAGCCGATGGCGACGGCGCGCTCTTCCACAGATGTGCCGGCGAGCTGGCCTGCACCAGCGCGGACGGAGGAGGCGTCGGCGTGGTGGCCCGGTTGGTGGGGAAGGAGCCGGCAGCGCGGCCGGTCGCCTCCCCTGCCTCCTCTTTGCCTGCGCCAATCGCCCCCTCCGCCGTACTCCTTCTCCTCCTGCGACCCCCGTCGTCCTCCTCGCCTCAAGGTGTCCGGCCGTCCGAGCCGCAGTCCAGGACGCTGTGGAGCTGTGCACCCACGGTCGCTGCTTTCCAGACTAGGCCGCGCTCATCCGGATATGAGGCACGGTGCAGCGGCCGCGTGCTCCCTCCCGGCCCTGCTTCTCCGGGTGGGCAGCGAGGCGGCCATGCTCCTCCTGATGCGAGCTATGGGCAGCGGCTGAGCGCTCTCTTCTGGCCCTGCTTCTCCATGGGCTGCTCGTGGATGCGGCAGATTGGGGAGGAGGAGAGGATGCGGAGGGCGACAACAGCAGTGGTGGCGGCGGCGCGGGAGGGGATTGGGGGTAGAGAGAACGAGCGAGGACTGGATGAGGCTGACAGGTGGGCCTCACGACGCCGTTCGCCACGCTCGCGCAGCGCCCTCCCGCGGCCCTCGAGGAGCTCCGGCGGATCCGGGGCGGCGTCGCCGAGTCCTCTGCCAGGGTGGAGGTTGAAGAGAAAAGGCGTTTTTGCAAACTGCTCCATGGGATTTCCCAAAATTGCAAATTGGTCCTTCCGCCGTACGGAACGACGAAGGCTCATTTGCCTGGTGGACTGCAGGTTTATTTCCTTGTTTGTCAGGGGTGTTTTTGCAAAACGGTCCGAACCGTTCAGTTTCACTCAGCGGTGGCATTTGATGTAATACGGCTGAGTTGGCAGGGGCAAAACCGGAAGAAAAAAGGTTGGACGACAAGAAGGCTTACTGCCTTTTATAGTAGGTATAGATTGACGAATCTGGTTGCATGTAATGAATGTTAACACTATATTATCAAGGGCAGCAGCGAAAAAGAATTAAATTTGACGAATCTGCTTGGTAGTTTCAGGATACCATCACATATATGTCAGGGTGCCGCATTCATGTCCATCTTAAAAAGAGGACAAATGCAGTTGGTTTGCAAGTGGCGTAGTGGTAGAGTTCTGATCATCCTATGTACTGTATAAAATCATAGATCACATGGAAATTTTGGCACTTCCTTTCCTCCAAAGGGTGTCGAACCACAATAGATTAGAAAAAGAAACGACAAACACTCTCCATGGTCATCATCGATAAACTAATTCGGGTTACTGGACTCTTGATTGGAGTTATGTTCTCATTTTGATTGAATGATTCTACACTACGTAAAGGTCCAGTTTATACGTGTAGTAGACAAAAGTTGGGGTATACTCATCGTAGAAAGGACGTCCACCAAGAACAGAAAGATGTAAATTGAATGACTAACACACTCTCTAAAAGTCAAGGTCGCTCTCTCTAATGAAAAGGACTAACACAAAAAGTCCTGCCCGAGCCAAACCCATCCATCCGAACCGAACCACTAGGCCGAGCCAAAGTCCCACTAGTTCACACTTGAAAACTTCAGAAGTTGTTAACTTCTCTTTGAGCTGCACATATTCTTTCTGAACTCCCGTGTCCTCTCTCTCATATATGTTGTTTTCCGACAGCATTTTTGGATAGTGTCCTGAACAGCCTTCTCTAGTGTATTGTACTTCGTGCTCTTGTGTTCCGAGCTGCCATTTGATGTGTTTTTTTTTTTGCTTTTCTATTTTGGAGTAGTTCACTACCTCTGTGCTATGATTTCGGTTAAATTAGACGATAGAAGAAATGTTCTTACGGGGAAATTCGCTGAACACATGTCCATTACTCCG
The DNA here is from genome assembly GCA_947311845.1 of Poa pratensis. Lineage (NCBI taxonomy): Eukaryota > Viridiplantae > Streptophyta > Magnoliopsida > Poales > Poaceae > Poa > Poa pratensis. Next base: position 51,673,594 of record CAMZMU010000061.1, read on the forward strand.
TTTTTGCAAACCTAGAAAACAGTACATTATATAGAAACGACATACGTTCGCCGACCACTGTAAAAAGAGGTTAACTATATAGAAAAGTAGTACTTAGTTCGTTTCAAATATCATGCACTCAGCCTAAACCCGCTATGTACAACAACTGAAAACCGTCTACAGAAAAATAAGATAAAACCACAAAAAGTTTGCACCGTAAAAATAATAAAAGCATCCATCTCAAAACATCTAGGAAAGAAATTAATACTTCGAAGTTCAGAAGTTCATGTATAACCTTGAAGTCCACTTATATTAGAAATGCAAAAAATAGAAATTTGAAAGAAAAAGTCAGAAGTTAGTATATTTTATCCTGAACCATAAGGAGTTGAAAGAAAAAGTCAGAAGAACCGTGCAAAAGCAGCTCCAAGCTATTTGGATTTTTTTTTAACCTACCTCCTGTAGACTCAATCTAGGTTTTTCTTTCGAAAAGGACGTGTTTGAAGATTTAGATGGAATCTATAAGTAGATGAAGGGCCTCCGCGCCGGCTCGACGGGCGATGCAGTGCCCGATTTGGGCGTAAGCGAGGCCCGTGCAGATGACGTCAAAGTCCTCTGGGAGGCAGACGAGTGGGGGTTCTTGGTGAACTCCTTGACGGAGAGCATGCATGTCGTAGAAGAAGGTGTTACCCTGGCGGTAAACCGGGAGGAATGGGACGACGCTAAATTGGTTTATAGAAAAACGTGTATTTTACCAAGTTCTGATTGTCCTTTTTTCTTTTTTTAGGCAACCATGTATTTCATTAATCAAAAATCAAGTTACATGAAACAACACACATATGGAAATGAAAAGAAGGATAAGCCCAGTATCCTTAATTTGTAGATAAAATCCTTAGAGATTGAGGTATACAAAATGATCCCTAGGGTTTCCTGCAACCATCGTAGCCATCGGCCGCCACCCAAATCCAGCACCGCCGAGACGGACGCCGGAAGAAACGTCGAGCCCCTACCATTGCAAGATCTAAAAAAGCACCATCTCCAACGAGTCTTTGTGAGTCGACGAACAGGCCTGTTGCACACAACGAGGCACATGCCGCCCGGTTGACGTCCTCGTGTTGTCTTGGACCAACGAAGTCAAAGAAGAACGGCTGATCCACCAACTCGGGACAAACATCCACGCACTAGAAGAACCAGCTCACCCCAGCCGCCAGCGCCGCCATAGAAAGCGACACCCCGAGAAAATGGTCTCACCAGATCAGGAAGAACAGTGAAAAGACCAACCATCGATCTTAAGGACCGACAACCAAACGTTGCCATTAACTCTATATTTATTTGCACAGACGCCGCTCCCACCAACCCAACAGCACACCACAACAGACAGACACTAATCTAAATACTAGACGGAAAAAGAGGTCCCCCTTCCTCCTGCCGCCGGAGTGGCAAGCAGAGGGAGAGGGAACTAGTGCCCTTGCCGGCTGAGATCTGGAGGGAGGGAGTTGGTCGCTACCTATTGTGAGGGAGGGAGACATGAAAGGGTTCGCGTCAAACAGCCCTCGGTAGAGGAAATGAGTGGTTCCAATTTCCTTAGATTTTTTAGGCTAACAAAACATAGTTTTATGTGCAGCTACACTGTTAAACAATGTTTAGGAGAAACGGGTTTGCTAAATTCTTGGTATATAAACAATGTTAGATTTAGGCTCAACTATGGGCAGCCCAAATAGCAATTACTGAAATCTTAATGGCCCATATGTATGGCAAGATCAAAGGGTGTTTAAGTTTGTCCCACATGAAAAGTTGGATGAGAGTTGCACCGTGGAATGTTCTATGGCTTGATAAGTGTTTGAGAACAGGAGATACTCTCATCCACTCCTCCTACGCTGCTTTCTCTTCAACCGATCCGTATGTGTGATGTATATCGATCTGCGGTTTTACAATGGAGGTGTTTGCGTATATACTGATATTGTTCATTTTGATTAGTACAACTAATATGTTTGAGTTTCACATGTTAGTAGTTGCTATCGTCATGTTTACTATTCTGGAATTAATCATCGTAATTATTACCTAATTTTCCAACTAACAAAGCCTTAATTAAACCATCTAAACTTAACACTATTGAACTCTTACTCACACCCACGCCCAGATACATCATGGTATGGAATTCTTTGTACTACAAGACCAGACCAAATAGTAGAATAGGGTCTCATAAATAATGTTCAACAAATTGAGATTCATTTAGCAACCGATTCTGTCATCCACATCCACCCTTTCAGCTCATCCAATCGGTAGTTTCGAAATCCATAAATAGGGGTCTCAAGCGCAGGTGCAGAGCAGCGAGCCAAGATAACCTTGGCAGCAAGGAAGAAAACCTAGGAGCCTGTCTTTGTGACATCTTTCGAGCTAGCTAGCTAGGTAGGCCGGCAGGAATTTTGGCGACTAGCCAAAAGCTACAATGAAGCTAGAAGCGGTCTCCACAATGCTTGGTAGCTGCTCCTATATGTCCCTGCTGCTCATCCCTATAGCGCTCGCATACCTCGTCCACAAGATTTGTAATGACAAATGCTCATCGGCCACGGTTCCGCTTCCGCCGGGCCATCGCCGTGGCCCGTGGTGGGTAGCCTTCCGGAGATGATGCTCAACAAGCCGGCATTTCGTTGGATCCATCTTGTGATGAAGGAGATTGGCACTGACATTGCCTGCTTCCGCCTCGGTGGTGTCAACGTCGTGGCTATCACCTGCCCCAAGATAGCGAGGGAGGTGCTCAAGAAGCAGGACGCCAACTTCGTGTCCCGGCCGCTCAGCTTCGCCTCCAGCACCATCAGCTATGGCTACAAGGACACGGTGCTCTCGCCATTCGGCGACCAGTGGAGGAAGATGCGCCGGGTGCTCACCTCCGAGATCGTCTGCCCTTCCCGTCACAAGTGGCAGCACGACAAGCGTGCCGACGAGGCCGATAACTTCACACGCTATGTTTACAACCTCGCCACTGCCGGCGCCAGCTCCGGTGGAACGTCAGACGCCAACGTCGATGTCAGGCACGTCACACGGCATTACTGCGGCAACGTCATCCGCCGGATTGTCTTCGGCAGTCGGTACTTCGGGAAGCCTCAGCCCGACGGCGGGCCAGGACCGCTCGAGGTGGAGCACATGGACGCTTCCTTCAAATCCCTGGGGCTCCTCTTCTCCTTCTGCGTCAGCGACTACCTCCCGTGGCTGCTTGGGTTTGACCTGGACGGCCACGAGAAGATGATGAAGGAGGCCAATGCCACGGTGAATAGACTGCACGACACGGTCATCGGCGAGAGGTGGAGGAAGTGGAAGGGCGGCGAGATGCCGGATGAGCCCCAAGATTTGCTCGACGTACTCATCACGCTCAAAGATGGGCATGGCAACCCGTTGCTTACCATCGAGGAGGTCAGAGCACAGTGCAAGGTAAGCAATGAATGATAAAAGATCTAGCACACCGGGATTAAATTGCAAATTAAAACACCACAATTGGGGTAAGGTTAACAACCATGTAGAAGAAATCACCACAAAGCGCATCAAATGGAAGTGTTTGAAATCTTTGCCTCAATTGTGGTGATTTTTGCAATTCTCTCAGCACACTGCACTATGCATGCACGTACGTACATCAAAATCAAAAGCTCTTGCACATACATAATATGTATCCGTTTAAACGCATGCAGGACATAACATTGGCAGCGACAGATAACCCGTCAAACGCCGTCGAGTGGGCGCTGGCAGAGATGGTGGAGAACCCGGAGTTGCTGGCCAAGGCGGTGGAGGAGATGGACCGGGTGGTCGGCCGGGAGCGGCTGGTGCAGGAATCGGACATTCCACAGCTCAACTACATCAAGGCGTGCATACGCGAGGCGTTCCGTTTGCATCCCGTTGCTCCCTTCAACGTGCCGCACGTCGCGATCGCCGACACCACCGTCGCTGGCTACCGTGTGCCCAAGGGAAGCCACGTCATCCTCAGTAGGACCGGCCTTGGCCGGAACCCGGCCGTCTGGGACGATCCGCTCCGCTTCAAGCCGGAGCGGCACATGGTGGGAGACGACGCCGTGGTGCTCACTGAGAACGAGTTGCGGTTCATCTCCTTCAGCACTGGCCGCCGAGGATGCGTTGCGGCGTCGCTAGGGACGGCTATGAGCATCATGCTCTTCGGCAGGCTCCTACAGAGCTTTACCTGGTCCAAACCAGTTGGGATCTCGGTCATCCATCTCACCGAGTCCAAGGAAGACCTATTCATGGCCAGCCCGCTGGTGCTGCATGCGGAGCCACGCCTGCCGGTGCACCTCTACCCTCCCAGCTAGCTGCTGCTGAACCTCGATCAATCGTGTTTATGGGTTTCTTAATTCTTTAACGTGTGTGTATGGTTTTGAGGTCCAAGTAGGCCAGCGCTTCAAATTTCCATAGGTTAAGTTTTTTTTGTTTCAACCGGGTTTCAACCCTCTTCATTAAGCAACGGAAATAACATGTTTGCATATATACAACCAGAAGGACAAGGTGTTGACAACCTGTTTTGGCTCGCAACAAAAGCATTCTTAAGATGGACTCGAATAAGAAGTTGTCTGTCTCTCCAAGACGAACATTTCTTTTTCTTTTTTTATCATGACGATCTGAAGTATTCGATCCCTGAAGCCAAAACAGTAACCATATTTAAAATTATCTCAAATGAAAAAGCGGTTAACATGCAGATTTGGGGTCTGGTCAAGGCGAACAAATTACATTTATCATTTTAATAAGTGTTGGTATGTGAATTCTAAGGCCAAAACAAGGACCAAAAGTTTGGACCCTTCCAAACCAGCACTACTCACTACGGGAGAGCGGGACGTTGCCGTGTGCTCGGCTCTTTGCCGTGTGCTGTGTGCCAAACAGCGAAGTCTTTGCCGTGCCAAACGTTGCCGTGCGCTGTGTGCCGTGTGCTACACACGGTGAAGACGTCGCCGTGTGTTATCTGCTCTTCGCCGTGTGCTTTTGGCACACGGCAACGATCCGTTCTCCCGTAGTGACTAGAATCGACCACTTTGTGAGTGTTGCAATCAGAAAACAACAATCGGCAACAAATATTTGCCCAGAGTCTTTTGTCAGGCACGTCGGCACGATGTTTGCTGAGTGCTTTTCATGCACACTCTGGCACAAAAAGTGGATCACGGCCGTCAGCTCTTTGCCGAGTGTCGGGCAGGCACTATTGGCAAACAGGAGACCCGCAAGACGATGCCACATGTCCATGAGTGCCACGCTAGCGTTGCCGGCACTGATCTTTGCCGAGTGCCGCGCTCGGTTATCGACAAACCCCGTTGCCGAGTGTCACGCTTGCGTGCCGGCAAACCGCTTTGCCGAGTGCAACTCTGCAAACACCTTCGCCGAGTGTCGTGCTCGGTTGTTGGCAAATCCCTTTGTCGCTCTATAGACTCAGGGTTTTACTTCAAACAAGGACCAACAAGTTGTATAAACTCGGGTAAAAGCCCTGACTATCCGAGCAGCCCTGGCCTTGTCATCAATGGAAAAGGTCTTAATGCGAGGTCGGATGCAAAAGTTACACCCATTTACCGAGACTGCATATTTTTGCAAAATATGTCAAAAATATGTGTTTGTCATTTTTCCTAACAACTACTAACTCTGTTCTACAATGTAAGCCTTTTTAGCTAACAAGTTTAGCTTGCTAAAAAGGCTTATATTATGGAACGGAGAGAGTAGTACACATAAAATGACTTCATGACAAAGCATTGCAAAATTTGAAAAAAAAATTCTCTTTCATTTTTTAAACTGCTCCACATACTAATGGTGTGCCAAAATTAACCCACGCCACTGGTGATACACTAATAACATAAATACTAGTGGCGTGCAAAATTCAAGCCAACAAGCCCCACGCCTCAAATAAATTTCGTCGGGACATGCCGTTGGGTCATACATACCACTGGCGTGCGACTGATCATGGCACAACACTGGTAATACATTAGTAGTGGCGCAGTCAGTTGGCCACGCCACTGGTATTTCCTGTATCATGATCCCGGAATACCAGTGGTGTGTCCACTGGTAATACATTAGTAGTGGTTATGCTTGCTGATGCAACTCTTTAAGAGCATATATATCGACATCAAGGCCTATTTTATCCGAAGGATTTTAAAAAAAAATAGTAGATGTAATGCTTAGAAATTGTTCATATGTGCTTTACTTTAATTTGCATGATTGGAAACCACAATAATTTTTCGTTAGGATTCATTTGCACTTCATACCACAATTCCATACACTCCAACTACTCTTGAAAAGAATCGTCCGTTTTTCCTGCCCACAATCAAACACCCTTTCAATCACATGATATTTACTTACTCCTATGTTCTTAGAGTACTGTCAATCAAGATGGCAAGGTACATTCAATGCTAGAACAACCTCATAAAAAATTATCCATTTGTTTTTATGGCCTCTTCAGAAAAGCACAACAGCAATTGGAGAAAGCTTGACAGCACATCCAAAACAATGATATCGGAACTTTTGCTTGAGGAAAACCTCTTATTCTTTAGCAGTTTTTTATGAATATATATTCCAGTGTGTTTCGAAAGATAAATATCTCACAAAAGCTTGGAAGTCTACATGTATGCGAAACTGGGCTACTGGATCGATGGTGCCGCCTCACTCGGCCCGCCACGAGCGGTCAACCTCTTGCTGGGCAGCGTGTACTTTCCACCACAGCCACCGCTGTCATTCGAGGTGGACTTGTCACCGATAGATGATATGCGCCACCGATACACCACCACTAGCGACGCTGTCGCCAATCGCAAGGAATTAGAAATCATATGGCTCTGATACCAAATGTCGGCTCCAAGCATGATCTGCTAGATCTGAAGCACAAATGAGGAGAGAAGAACATAGCACAAACACTAATATTCGGAGCCTATTTATATTAAACTATTTTAGTTTGTCAAAAGCCTAGCTTTTAATGACATGTTTGTTGTTATTATTGATACATGTGTTGAAACTATTCATTATATACCTAGCAACACTAACAATGTAAAATTTCTCATTTATTAAGTTGCAGTTGTACAATTCTCATAAGTGTCATTGCAAATATGTACATTTGTTGAGACTAATCAAAATAATATTATTTTACAAAAAATATATTATCCGATTGGGGTGCATCATAAAAATTGTTTGTTACAATGAAATTCGTATAAAAATGTGCACACAAGTTCACACAATTACAACAATTAACGTCTACCCCTTGATGTATCAATGTGTTTGTATGCACTATTTCATATTATGCTTAAATATTTGTAGAACGTTGTGTAATGTTTTTTAGAGTATATTAATAGCAAATAACATGACTGAGATATCTGTCTTTCTAGAACTGAACTACGATATTTAGGTGTAACTAAATAGATAATTCTAGAACGTATAAAGTGTCCACTAGTTGCATGCCATGAAATCCCTTTGGGAGTTCGTTTCTTCAAATATTTCCTTGTTCTTACTGGATATTGGTTAGCCATGGACACATCTGTGATTTGTTCTTGATATATAATTCATGCAATTTTTAACATGCATCCGTAATTTACGATATTGTTGTTATTCATTTGAACTGTCCATTGATTTTCACTTAAAAAATTGTTTTACATGCGTAAACTTTGTACCTGTTTGACCTATGTTGGTATATGTAAATTGGCTATGAAGGCAACCCAAACCGATTAGATTTATGCATTTGCACATTAAATTTGAAAAAACAAACATATAATGTGCAAGAATTATTGATGTACATCCTTATCGGAGTCGGGCTTTCTGCCTCTCAAGTTCGAGTGATCTCTTTATTTTAAGAATTCTAATTAAAACTATATTTAGAAGTAAAAATACTAAAACAATTCTGAAAGTATTGAAAATGAGACCAACGAGGACTAGGGCTGGAAACTCGTGAGTTGAATGAGTAGCTCGAACTCGACTTGGCTTGGCTCAAACTCGTTGCTAAATGAGCGGAACCAAAATTTCGTTGTAAGCATTGGAAAAACTCTTACCCTTCCTCCTCATGGTGCCAAAATGGGTTGACAGTTTTTCGGAAAAACTCTTCTAATGGAGAAGAAAGTGGTGAGGAGGCTGGTCTGGGGTTCCTATATGCATTGGAATGAATGGTATAATCCAGATCCTAGTTTCGGAGACATTAATATGTAAATGAACATACAAATCAAATCTTGCTCATGGATTATGTGTACACGACAAAACCATTGACAGTTAAAATTGATCTTATCTATTTATACTGAACTTTTTTTCTTTGGGCTGTTAAAAAATTAGAGTGGATTCAACCATAAATATAAGCAAACCAAGATTATCATATTATTTCACCAATTAATTTATGTCCCTTTGTACTATAAAGCATTTGGATGTATTCTTCTGTTGAAGCCTTAAGTATCTATAGAACTTGATAGATTGATTTCAGTGCATTTTAATAGAGCAAGTAACTCAGCGAAGATATCTGAAATATAGATCGAACTAAATAGATAACTCATAACTCTGGAGCACATGAAGTGTCAACTAGTAGTATGTCCTCAAATCTTAAGGTACGAGATATCAACTTGTAGTTTGTCCTCATATCCCATCTTACGCTCTATCTTGTTGGCTCTGCTCATTTATCTATAAAATAATGTGATCTTTCTAAACTTGTTTCATGTTAATAAATACCAGTTACTCAGAATCTCTTATCCAAAGATTGAAATCAACCCAACCGGCGCAACTTATTCGAACTTGGGACTCATTTTATTTCTCGATAAAGGGCATTCTATTACTTAAAAGTATTAAGGATTACATCCGGCCTCTACATATTTAGGATGCACAAAGTCTTCAGCACACCGTCACAATCATAAAACAAAAAACATAGGCGAGATACAAGTAAACTGAAACTGTAAGACACCTATGATACTATGACGTTGGGTGATCAATTGGGAAATCACGCGGACATCCACGTCAGATAAAAATATCCCTCATGCCTTCCACTCGTGCACACACCTTCATAAAAAGGTCTCGATTTTGCACACGTTTTAATGTGGACCATGAACGAAGCATACTGGTGCATCGGTAGATTACCTGCATGAGAGAATAACTTTTATTATTAAAATTTGTCATTTCTACACATTCAAAGCGACCATACTACGTCTATCGCTCCCACCCTAATAAGAGTTCTAAACTTTTGATCATTAGCATGTAACCAATTGCCAAATATGTTTGCAACAGAACATGGTGTGGGTTCAAGTTAGAAGCTACTTGGATGACGGACCAAATAGAACGGGCAAACTTGCACCGAAAGAATAAATATTTGATCTTCCATTTCTTTATTATTATCAGCTGGCATCTTTGGATGAACGAGCGCTTTATACATGGAGCCATTTAGGACCGGCCGTGCTTAGAAGTTTGCGCTAATACACATCAGAGAGTTCTACACTTGTACTCTCTTCGGCGTCTATGGTGTTCGGGTGTTACTCTTCCACCTCCCCGTTTCACATAAAGAATCACTATTTCAGTCTCTCCGCCGAATCTTTTGTGGGATCATGCTTGATACTTGTTGTATCACCTTGACTTTTCCCCGTCGATCCCACCCTCAAAATTTAAACTAGAAATCCAATAATGAGCTACAAGTGAGATGGTGGCAGGATCCCGCTATCCTTGCAAAACTGGTTGCAAAATGATTTATTTGGTACGTTCTGGTGTACCCCATCCGTCATTTTTATTTTTTTTCTTGATTGGTACGTATGTAGACGTATTTTAGTGTGTTGATTCGTCAAGAAAATTTTATAATTTGGAACGGAGGGAGTAAGTTGTACCAGGCTAGCAAGCATCGTTCCGTTCTTCTACCATGCAACGCATCCAAAGCTATCGTCCTTCAGTCTGGAAGGGAGAGCGAAAGAAAGGAAAGGCAATGGCGGTGCTCGATCGCATCTGCTCCGAACCTCGTACACGCCCATTACACTTCTGAGAACCCCGGATCCGGCGGCGGCGCGGCGCCGATATCGTCGCGAGGCAGAGCCCGAGACGGGGAAAGCAAGTGCGTCTCCACGCCATCGGTGCCGTTGGGCTCGCCGTCGGGATAATACTGAGCCTCTCCTGCATCGCTGGAATCTCAAGATGAGCCGCAAAGAGAAGGGCTTCCGCACGTACTACAACCGTAATTTAGCGGTACTAGCTCTTTTTTTTTAGGAAAAGAGAAGGGCTTCCGCGCTTTATTGATCAATAAACATACATAGATATATTGTTCATTACATTCGAAACAATAAAGCTAGGGGATCATCGTCACAAAAACATCAACTTCAGAATAAAAACAAACCTAGCAATTTTATTAGCTACCATATTAGCTTCCCGTGCTCTGGTTTATGCTTGCGCTAAGTGTTCATGCATCTTTTTAAAAGTATACATATCGACATCAAGGCCTCTTTTAATCAAACGATTCTTAAAAGAATTTTAGAAGACTGTAATATTAGAAATTGTACGATTGGAAACCATAACAATGTTTCCTTAGGATTTATTTGCGAGAGTTCGTATGACATTTTCCGTACACTCCTCTTGAAATAATCGTCCGTTTTTCCTGTCCACAATCAAACACCCTTTCAATCCCACGGGATTTACTTACTCCTATGTTCTTTGAATCCTGCCAATCAAGAAGGCAGGCTACATTCAGTGCTAGAACAACCCCATAAACATTTATCCATTTGTATGGCCTCTTCAGAAAAGCACGGCAGCACTGGAGAGAGATTCACAGCACAACCAGAACATTTTCCCTGTTGAATTTGTGTATATACAAATAATTCAGACTGTCACCTAACCTAGCCAACACAGGTCCACGCCACACAGCAACAAATATTTCATCCTCCATTCAGGACTGAACACTCATCCTTGCACGCCTACATGTTTCCAAACCACAAAAGGGATGTGTACAATTTTCCGAAACCAACAACGAGAGCGGCAGACGGAATGAAAATCATAAACCTTTCATCCATCCGCAGTCTCGCATTTAGCCATACGATAAAAAATAAGGCAGCTGAAGCCGCTTTCGCTCGGTTTCTCGGGTTCTACAATTCGTCCTCGTAGTCCTCATCCTCGGGGAGTATGGCAGTCAGGAGCGAGTACCGCACCCGCAGCGAGATCTTGCCCCTCTCCATGTGCAACTTCGCGCCCGAAACCACCCAGTACCCTGGCAGATCCTGCGGACCACGCATCATCTCCGTCGTGTCCACAAACTTGAGCAGCTTCGGGGCTTGAGCCGGGGCGGGTGGGCCGCCAGGGTACACTGCCGAGTTGATATTCACGTCGGCAGGGCGGGGCATCGGCTTCTGGGCTGCAGTGGAGAAATGCGTGCTGATAAGCGTCGAGATGAGGCCCGACTTCTGGATCAGGTTCGGGGACCCCTCCCACTCGGGCTGCCTGACGGGAGCAGCGTTCAGGACTTTAGAGAAGTGCAGCCGAAGGAACAGTATCTTCTTGAACCCTTGGTTTATCACTTCCAGCTGCGCTCCCGTGACGATGGAGGAGTCTTCTGACTCCACTGGCGCTGTGCAAACGTGGGAGAAGCGCTTCCACGATCCTATTGGTTCCAGGTATTTGCGGTCATATGCCTCTGGACTTTGGTTGTTGTAAGGGTCATCCTCGAGCTGAATGATCTGTGGAAGAGAGCAGAGATGCTGGAGATGGATAGCTAATTTGTTGCTTTTCTTCCCTTCAAGAAACAGACGGAGTCCCATGATCGGTCTTTTGCCCACATCAACCTGCGCCAGATGTAAGAAGGTGCTCAGAAGATGGACGAAAAACCATAAAAGATCATAATCAAACTGACATGTGACTGGAAACCATTATAAAACATAAGCTTGCATTATTAAGAAGTTATTTTTTTAACCTTTTCATAGTATATTCTTCATATAGCATGAGCTGTTAAAAAGTGAAAACATGTAACACTAATAGTTCAGGTAGGATCTTGAAATTCAAAAATATCAATTTGACAGAAGCAATTATGCCCTATTCTAGTGGCACTGCCATTTTCATCATTACCAAATACAACTACTCCCTCCGTTCCAAATTAGATGAATTTCATTTGCCCACATGTGGATGTATCTAGACATGTTGCAATTATAGATACATCCACATTTGGACAAATAGAAGTCATCTAATTTAGAACGGAGGGAGTACTAGTACTCAATTCTCCCATTCATAGGCATTATAGATTGTGATTGATGTAAACCTGAACAGAATAGATCAGCAGTTCCAGTTTTGATAATGCCACCAGGGCTGGATTACAAGAGTACTAGGCTAAAAAAATTCCAGTTTCAGGTTTTTGCATTTCACTATTGCACACTGGAGTTTCCCACTTAACTTTTAACCCATTTACCACAGCTTCTTTGTGTTGATTTAGCTTGTTTAATGTATTATCTATCCCACTATAGATCTTATTCTCCTGTATAATTGGTTCGTAGTTATCTACCCATGCAATCTGATTTAGCTTGCTTAATGCATTGTCTTAACCCTTTACCTAGATCTCGTTCTCATGTATAATTGGTTCATGGTTATCTACCCAAGTGATCTGACTTCAGTTGTTAGTTGTGAGCATCAGCTGGTAATCAGATAGATCAACTGCCTATTCTAACCATCAGGTTGTTTGAGGAAGATAAGCACTATAAATTCTGTACACAGTAGAATTTGAATGCTACCATGTAACAATGGCTACTTTCCATGGCGTTTCAGAGATTATGGTACCAAATAACAAAGGATACAACCAAAGAAAATATCGATGAACATTGTTTCAATAATGACAACTGGAAAAGTGTGCATACCATGTTGGTACAAACATAAAGCTTTGGACCAATAAAAGTTACTGGTAAAGATGCACTGCTTTGCCTTTTCCTCTGAGGACCTAGAGGGAGGTCGCTATAAACAGGTGCCCACTGCCTTGGAAGCTGAAACTCCAAAAACTGGTGCAATTCCTCAATTGGGGGCTTATCTGTATGAAATTCAAATATATCGCCTAGTTATGCATATATCATCCATTTCACTGATTGATGTGCAAAATGATGTTTTTTGCTAGCTTGAGCCATGAGTTTGTCTATGTACTAACAATAGAATGGTGACATGTAACCTCAAAACGTTAAAATCCAAATGTTACGTTAAATAGAGATTTTTCCTTCAAAAAGTGGCGCCATTACTTTACTTCATTTGCAGCTCATTAGTATAGACTCGGAATTCAATGACATTAAGTCTCGAAACAAAAAATTACAGTGAACAATTTTGCAGTTATAATAAAAATGACTACTAATGCAGAAGAAGATAGACCCTCACAAATGCAGACTGATGATGTGATCATGTGCTAAACAGAGTGTTAAACAAAAAATGCCATATCCCGTATCGCCATATCCGTCTAGTCGTATCGGTGCTTGCTATTTTCGCCCAGTGGACACAAATATATGGAGAGTGAACAGTGAAGTCAGTGAACAAAGAAGGACACAATTTTTCCAACATATATTCCCCAAGAAAACTTTCCTTATAATCACCAAACAATAGAGACATCGTTTGTGAAAAAAAAAGTCGCTCCCGGCCAAGAGGGTGGCCAAGGGTGCAGGTTCTGAAGTATTGAATAGCCTACAGAAAATTTACACCCAACAATATATAGAGAGAAGAAGAAAATATTTTTCTATGTTGTAACTCTAGACAGTGGAATGAAATATAAACAGACAACAAGGATGTTGTAGGGGGAAAAAATAGTGTGAAACACAGAGTAGTAACCTTGTTCTGTAATAATTACAATTAACATACAAGTACTAACGCTGAAGATTCAAACTTCTCTTAATATTAGAAATAATTATTATGCAGTTTAAGCTTTCACTGTTTCATGTTTATAGGTTAAGAACAGAGAGATAGATAAATTATCCAGCAGCTTGAAAGGGTGAGAATTTGTACTTACAACGAAGGTATAAATTGATTGCATGATTCAGAAATCCACTTCCAGGAACTCCATTCAACAATGAAGTAATAGGTATAAAAGACATTGAGATAACATCAGGTTCTGTTTGAACACTATTCAGCCACTCACTGTGAGAAATCATATCTTTATCCCTTCCACCTCTTCTCTTAGGCATCATTACTAAATCCTGAGAATCAAAACCAGTAAATACAAATAAGACTTGTCTTATGAAATGCAATAATAAATTGTATCAACACAAAGACCTATACCTCCTTTGAAGCGTAAGAATTTAGTGGACTGGACTCCACAAATCTCAGTCGCTGCTCTCTTCTGTCACTCTGCATGGCATGCAAAAATTTAAACCACTGAGCTAACAGAATACAAAACACACAGCACCCTTTGTACCCAAGATATATGACTACCATAAACATTAAGATGTGATGTTTGAATTCAAGTGAACATCCTAATCAAATATGGCCCTTGCCTCTTCGAAGAAAGAAACCGAGAATTAAGGCTACTGGCAAACGCCTTCGCCACCTTTTCTATGTGCACTATCTAAGGCAATTTAAAATATTCAAATTGATGAGCTTGGAGCTAGTCTATGATCTACTTTTACTGACCAAAAGCTGAAGCCCCCTAGGGACTGCCAAACTACAGACGCGTATTGTACAAGTAACAGATTATGGTAAGGCTGGATACTAGTTCAGTGGTTGCTATTTGCTAATGTTGAGTAGAAAATGTGCAACGCTAGGTGAAAGACAAAGAAAATGCAGGGGCTAGGGGAACACCTTATCCTTCCCATATGCATCCCTGAAGCTAATGTCAGATTGCCCATTTGCATCAAGAAATCTACTGTCAGACACCTCCTTCAATCGTTTTTGGACATCAACGGCTTGTAAGCTTGATGAATGCTGTTGTTTCAAATAAATTACATCCTTCCCTCCCATTTTTACACCAACAACTATATGTGTCCCAAATTTTTGAATGAACCTGCAAAGGTAAAGCAATTAAAGTTGAAGCTCAGATTGATGGAAAAAAAATAGGCAAGCACGTGTTTTAACGAGCACAGTGTACATCTAAGGGCACATGCTTAAGAAGCTGACTGTAGAAAAGCAAACTGATACTATTTACATGGTCACACGAATTTTGCATGGACTAAAAATGGCACTAGAGAACAGCATGCAAGGTGTGAGTGCTCTGACTTATCCACCCATCATACATGAATGTACCATACAAAAATCAGCTCAGTCTAGAAAAATGGCAGTAAAAACTAGACGCTATTAGTACTATACTGAAGAAGCAAAACACATAAATTTATTTTATTTGCAATTGCCACATGGTTTTAGGTAAGACTGGAATCAGATATGGTTCTAACCTTGCCAAAGCAGCGGGTTCCCATGTTGATGGAACAGCCTGCTTAACATGATCTCTTAGAACGATTTGTGCCTTCGAGAGTGCAACAGTGTATAGGGTGATACACCAACCATCAAAAGCAAGTGATTTGGTGCCAGCAGCATCTTTCTGCCAGGAGCCCGTAAATTCAAACATATTATTGAACAGGCCAGATGGAATTTTTCCCGACAAGGCTAACTCCTGGTTGAATTGCTCCGACATCTGCAAAATGCTTCATGATTTGAGGAAGGGGGCTATTTTTTCTGAAAATTATAAACACAACAATAAAACTTTTTTATAGGCATAATTTTCGACCATTCAAAGCACCTTCCATGACAGCTTTGAAGGAAAACATTAATGAAACACAAAGTAGGAGTGATGCTATATCAATCGACAAACATAGAAACAATCAAAAGAAGGTACATCTCATGATTCTGCAGCACATAAAGCATAATTTGGTGCAACACTAGAACAACATCACAACTGAACTCCTGCCCTCCAAGGTGGAAATGAAAAGAAAATTGTCTGTAGATGTGTTGTTGATTTTTTTTCAGTGAAAATATGTGGTTCGTCCATGTACCACAACAGCACGAGGCATCCAAGTCAACTTATAGAGGGAAGATTGCCTGTGTCTGAGATAGGTCCAGTTGGGTAGAGCATGCTGCATGCCAAAAATACATCCTGCTAGCAAACTGGTACGAAGCCCACAAGCCCATAGTTTCTTCCAAATGTGTAACCTGACAACTGAAAATCTACTAATCTGAAAACAACCAAAACAGTATCTACATACACCTCGCATTACTCACACTGGAAGAATATTCTGTCAAGCCGAACACAATATGCATCTTTTTTGGTCTCAAACTGTTTGGCGGTAGTTTATATCTCTCCAGATGAAAAAAAATAAGTCCCTAATTCAAGGTAGAATGAACTCTAAGTTGGCAGCAATCAAAATTGCTAGTCATTCATTGCAGGTGGTTCTGAAATGCTAATCCGACTTATGTTCATTTCTCTTTCTCTTGTTCTGAAAAACTAGTAGTATGGGCAAAACAAATTTCCCTACCTTCTACTGAATTACAGAATAACTAGTCGCATGAGCTACCCGTCGAAATAGTGTGGCTGAAACCATACATTCACATGGCATCGTATGTATGATACACACAGGAGAAGAAAACATGCATACCTGCTGAAACGAGAGGACGTCGAGCGGAACCGCATGCGCTCCCCCTTGTCGCACTTGATGGACCTGGGCGCGCCGGCGACGGTGAGGCCGCCGGGGAGCACGATGTCCTGGACCCCATCGCGGTCGAGCTCGATGAGCGGCTCGCCGCGCTGCTTGCAGTACTTGAGCTGACGTCGGCGGCGACGTCGTAGCCGAGGCCGATGGAGCGGACGGCGGTCTCGGCGGCGTTCCGCGGCATCTCGAGCCTACTACGCGCGGCCATCCTCGCTCATCCCACGGCGGCGCCGAAATCAAAATCCTAGAGTCGAAAAATCTGGAAATGGCTGAAATGGTCAGAAATTTCCCGCGGAATCGGCGAGAGCTAGAGGAAGTCAGGACCTAGAGTGGGGCGGATCTAGAGGGCGCGCCGGGCGTTCGCCCGAAGACACGCGGGAGGTTAGGTGGGATTGAGCAATCAGAGGACGACCGAGAGAGCATACCTCTACGAATCGAATCAGAGATTTCGCGAACGCGCGGCGGAGGCAGGGGATGCCGCGACGAGGCGGAGTCGCGGAGGAGTGGCTGCGGTCGTTGACGGCGGCCCGGCACGGCGGCGGCACTTGGTGGGGAAGACGACCACGGGAGCGGCGTGGGAGAGGAAAGCTACGGGAAGGGGTTGGAGGCTTGAGCTGTGGAGGTAGGAGACAGTGACATTTAATTTCTCATCTTTATTTTGGCTTTTCTTTATTGTTGACTGAGGAAATATACAGTGATATTATTGGTGGTAGATTTTGTTATATTTTGCATAATTATTGGTGGTAGATTGACTGAGTTAATCAATTTGAATGAAAAATGGGAAAAATGAAAGGCATTTTTTTTTTTTTGAGGATAAGGTGGTCGTACCACCGCTCGAATAGATAGAAAGAATTGACCCAGTTTATAAGGAAAACCGGGTCCAAAAACCATACAAACTGTACAAAAGAATGGCACAAACGAAGCGACCCGTCGTCCACACGACCCAAGTCGACAAACGCCACAACACACACCACCCGCTCCGGGGCCGCCGCCCCGGCGTAACAACCAGATCGACCTTCGCATTGCCCGAAAGCGATCCAGTCATGGTCCAGTCATGTAACAAACTGTACAAATGAAAGGCATTTGACTTGGGATTTGGAGTAGATGTTAGGTTGAACTCTAGCGTAATCTCTCGTAGTTTTTCTCTGTCTGCTAGCACCTACTGATTCGGTCCAGAATTAGAGAAGAATATTTGCCAAATTAGAAGAAGGAAAGAAGAGAATGAGAAAAATGATGAAAGCGTGGTTCTGTAAGTGGTAGTGGTAGAAGAGGCAAATTTGGATTCAGTCTCGTTTTTTGGTCAAACGAACTGCGCGGGCAGGCACATGTGCACGTGCAATATACTTTTATTTTAGTTTCTGCGTTGATGCATGTTTGTCTCCCTGATGTAGCTAGATACGCTCAATAAACCAGGTGAATTGCCGAATACAGCTGGACAAAAAATTTACCGATTACAGTACTACACCATCACCAACCCCATTCCCGCAAATAAACCAGGTGAATTGCCGAATGCAGCGATAGCGATATAAATAAATTGTATCAGATTGGATTTGACCGTTACCATATCTTTTACCAAATACTTTTATGGAATTTGGAGTGAATTGGATGATAACCTGTCGTGAACTCGAAAGCAGATGTATGAGATCACGAATTCATAACAGAAACGAAGTTGATTAGGGGCGGAAACAAAATAAACCGGGAAATCATAAAAAAAAACGAAAATGAAAGTCGTAGTAGCATAACAAAGTTGTACTGTATAGTCGATACAATTCCGGTGTAAGTGAGTTGTTATTTAATGGATAACCGGCAATTCACTAATTACTAATTATGTTGTATTAGATTAGACGTGTTAGTAGAAAATCATATGATTCGGCTTAAAACGGATAATCATATCCAATTTTCGGCATGCCATATCCTAAACTGTATCCGTGTGTTATATTCGGAAACGGGTATCCTTATCCGTCGAATTCTATCAAAGTGAATATGAATTCGTTAAAACAGTTTAGGAATTGAATTCGTGTCCTTTTCGTTTACATCCTTACCTAGCGAGATGGGAGTCTAATTTGTACTCTCTCCAGTTTATACTACTACTTGTATTCTGAATTTAGTTCAAAATAAAACTCTGCAAATCTTAACTAGGTATATAGGAAAAAATAGCAACATCTACGGGTGACGGTCAGCCGTGAGGAGATATTTCCCGAATCACTCCGAAAGAGAAGGGAAGATTAATCGGAGTCGTGAGCAAAATGAACCCCATGCATGCATGCATGCGCACACAAACGCAGTCGTAGCCTAATCTTCTCTCTTCACGTCTCATTCCGTTGAACGGGAGCACGGTATAACTTTACATGCATGCCTATTTTTCTTCCCTCCAGATTAGCTGCTAGGCTGACCCTTTGTCGTTACGCAATAATGCTGGAGACCCACGCACTTGGTGCAACGGTTTACTCTTTTGGACGAGTTCCGCTATTGCATTATATAAGAAGAATAGTGTCCGTCTCGTAAAAAAAAGAATATTGTCCGTTAATTAGACAAAAACCAAGCAAAAATCCATACTACATTGCAACGACAAGAGAACCACCGCCTGCCACCAAGACAACAAAGGCGAACACCGCTCAACACAAAGCAAGGATCCTTACAACGTCATAGTCATCACCTAGCAATCCCATGACCAGATGACGAACTCACGGCCAAAATCAAGAAGACCGGATAAGATGGGCCCTCTTGCGGGCATCGACTGCAAAAATAGTGCCCGTAAGAGGGTGAGTGGTACAGAAAAGCGTCACCACCTTGCTTGAACCTCAACCAAGTTGCAACTAGCAGACAAGCAAGCACCGCCTTGACGAAGCCTTCGAGAAGGAAGCGGCGCCCATCGACGTCAGCCTTGCCTGCCACGGCAACAAACAATATCTTTGTCCTCGACTCATGCCAAGGAGTATGTAGTCGTCTTCCACTCGCCACATAGATCCATGGTCCTTTTAGCGGCTTAGTTACCAAACCGCAGCCAAACCGTCGCTGGAGACTGATCCGCACGGGGGGCACATATCTACGATGATGTCACCATGAAGTAGGAGATCACTCCGTGCAAACACATACTCCCTCCATTCCAATAAGTAAGGCGTCCTCGTTTTACGTGTTTTTTCTTTGACCAACAATTACTCAAAATGTATAAAGATTATATAGTTATAAAATTAGCATTATAAGAAAGTACAATATCCATTGCACGGCAAGACAAGGGTGCACATGTGTGTTGTTCAGATTTTCGGAAAATTAATGGGAGATACGTGAACAAATGAAACTCCATATGAGACAGACTTACGGTCCACGGGGCAAACCCATGCACGCACATACGTAACCTAACCTTCTTTTCGTTGATTGGACGCACGATAGAATTGTCTCTGCAATTAAGAAAAACGAGCCGGCCGGTCGGAATCAAAAGTAGGCCGGAGACGTCAAGTTTGAAAGAGGAAATGAAGCTTCTGCCGGCCACTGACATCGATCTCACTACAAGCATGCCAGCCTAGCTAGTTTCTTGCTCGCCCTCAGATTCTGCAAGAAAACCAGTTGGGGGCGGGCACGCCGAACCTCGGTTTATGCTGGAGACAAGCGCACAAGTTCTTTCGAGTGCCGAGCCGGAGTGCCGGACAGACTTAATTTGGAGCATTTTTTATGCGAAAATATGATTTAGGTTGTGTTTGGTAGCTTAGTATTTTCAAAACCAAACCATTACGAAACAATAATATTTTAAGGAAAATGCTTATTGTACGGCGACCTATGCGAGCAAAAATTAAGGTCGCTCGCTCGCTCGCGTCTTTGGGTTCTCAATAGCCAGTAGGCAGCAAAGCAGCACTGTACAGGAGTTATCTGGATCGCCACCTGTTTGCTAGTATGTTTTTTCTTTGTCCCAAACGTATTTTTAATTCGTAACAAAGTCTAAGATGTTTGCTTGTGAGTTGTGACAACACGTACATGTGAGTTTGTTGCAAATTTTCTGGACGTTTGCTGTAAATTTTGATTTCCTCGGTTTTTTGATTTCACATACGTGTTTTCGAATTGAAACAAACTCATATGCTACAATCATACCACTTCACAAAATGTGCTAATTATGTTATTTTGATGTGTTTCAAATTCATATGAAGATATAAAGTGAGCGGCTAACTTCGGAACGAAGCGGAGGCCCGTCGCCGGAGGCTTGGCCCGTCGCCGCGGTTTAGCGGCTAACTCATACGGTACAGGTACACGTCGTTTCCGAATCAGACTGCAGCTGACTTAGGGTTTTGCACCTCTATAAACATCTTGTAAGCCGCCGGTTGAGGTAAGCCATACATTGAAAACCCACGGCGTTTGTAACCTCACCCGATATAGTGAAGTATTGCTGGCTGGCGCCCGTGGTTTTTTCTCCTCCATTGTTGGAGGGGTTTTCCCACGTAAAATCTCGTGTCCCCGTTGGTTTGATCTTTCCGCTACTTCGTCGTTTTCGAGCTATCGTTTATAACAAATTATGCGCAAAAACACTAATGCGCTAATTATGCAACCATGATATCACTTCTCAATATTCAATTTCGAAGTTTCAAAAGAATCCAAAAAAGTTATTGGTGTGTTCACAAGTTGTGTATTTACAATTTCTAAAATTTGCATAACCAAACTCGAAGTATACGCATAAAAAAAGACAAATCCAACATGAATAGTGTCACAAAACGAAAAAACACAAAATAACACTATTCATATAGCAATTTTTTTTTTTTTTGTTTCTCTTTGTGTATTTCTAATTCTGTTCTGAAAATTTTAGGAAATGTAAACACACATCTCGTGAACACCCACCATTTTTTTGGGAATTTTTTAAACTTATTTTTATATTTTTTTGAAGTGGGTAACATTGTCGAAAAGTCGTTTTGTCGCACGGCACCCGTTTTTTCGATTTTTTTTTTGTCGCCATTTTAAGTTTCCAAAAAATCCGAAAAAAATACTGGAGATTGACAACTACTTGATCTATGATTCTGCAAAGTTTCAACGCAAAATAGTTTATATTGCGCCCTACACAAAAATGACAAATTTCTAGATCTGGGTGGAGATTCAAATCCTCTCAAAATTGTCAGATTTTTGTCATTTTTGTGTAGGGCGCAATATAAAATATTTTGCGTTGAAACTTTACAGAATCATAGATCAAGTAGTTGTCAATCTCCAGTATTTTTTTCGGATTTTTTGGAAAATTAAAATGGCGACAAAAAAAAATCAAAAACGGGTGCCATGGCACCCGTGCGACAAAACGCTGCACTCGTAACATTGTGGCATATAAGGTTGGGATCACTAGATATTTTCCCTGCAACTTGGTCTCTTTCATACACACCAGATTAACATTATCATCCATAAATAGTTAAATACTCTCACTGCATCCTTGTTCGCAGGTTCGTTCAGACCTTCCAAGTGCAGATCTCTTGTTTAAATCCATCAGAGCGAGAATGCATGAGCACCGTCAGCACAGCTCACGCTGTGACGCTGACAATCGTTTGCACCGACGGCTCCATCTGCTCACGCGGCGACACCACTTTGCCGAAGATTGACACAATAACCCTGTGAATTGCCGCTCACGAAGCGGCGAGTCGAAAAGTGCAGGAAATTCCGACAGTGCATATCTTCATCCACCTCCAACTCACAAGGCATACCCAAGGTCTCAAGCAGCACCGTCTCCAGCGCGGAAGCATTCTTCGATCGAACGGCCGTGCGTGCATTGGATAATTTGTTGTATCCAAATTAAACTTCCAAATTCCAATATACAAAGATACGAGTTCTGTGTAAATCCCTTTTGGCTGACCGGCAGCCGTACGTTATTACTTAACCAATCTCAGATCGATTGTGTAGGGCAGCAGCGCCGCGCGCCATGGCACCAAAGCTCCGCCGCGTTGGCCAACGCTCCGCCGCCGAGACCAGCACGCCTCTCCTGCCACCATCGTCTGACGTCGTCTTCGAGATCCTCTCATGGCTGCCGACCAGGTCCCTGATCCGTTCCCGATGTGTGTGCAAGTCCTGGCACGCCCTCATCTCCGACCCATCCTTCCTCGCTGTGCATAGTTCACGCGCCGAGCCGCTCTTCGTGGCTGCATCCCACTCTGTTCGTGGCAGAACACCCACGACGACCCTGCAGATCATGGACGCTGAGGGCCACGTCGCGCGCCTCGTCGACTTAGGTGGTCTCTGGACGTTCTGCGCGAGCGTCGACGGCATCGTCCTCCTCACCACCCGCTACGAGCCTACGACTACAACTCTCCCGCAATCCGCGTGATCGATCTAGCCACTATGGCGACGATCGCGAGCTTTCCAAGACCTGCCAGGGCAGGTGACCACGTGTGGTTTGGCTTCGGTCGCGCCGCCCGGTCTGGCGTGCTCAAGGTCATCCGCATTGTCTTTGGCAGCGACCATCATACATGCGAGGTCCTCACCTTAGGAGATGATGGGGGTGGCTCTGATTGGAGGCAGATGGGGTCGCCCTTGCCCCGGCCCATGTCCTACTACTCCAATGACGGAGTAGCGCTAAACGGTGTCTTGCATTTTCTCTCCATGTCATGGGATGACATACTCTGCTTCGACCTCGAGGGTGAGGAGTGGACGACCATCCGCGGACCACCAAGAACCCCGACTACCTGGGAGAATATCGGCTTGACCGAGCTCAACGGCACCCTGTGCATCACCCATGGAAAGAGGCCCATGGTTGACCTATGGCTCTTGACTGGCCTTAGGAATAAGGAGGTATGGGTAAAGGCGTACACGATCCCGCTGCAGATCGTCTATTTTGTGCCGTTGAGGGTGGTGCAACCTGGTGGAAAGCTGATCTTCTACGACCGTCGAGACTATATGTCCAGATCGACAGCTGTTTTACTTGTATATGATCCTCGTTCTGGAAAATGCACGAACCTGGAAAAGGTGCCGACCAACATCGTTGGTAGAATCGGCCTTTGCAGCCCACACGGATAGTAGATTATATGGCTGGCCCTTGTTGAATCATGTTTATGTTCAAATTGGTGAATAAACCAAACTGGTCTTCAGAATCTTCACATTGTCTTTGTTGTTGCTTCCTAACAAGATTTAGGAGGTGGTAAACATAAACCTGCTCACCAATGTGGCAGTGTCGACCTAGAACTCTAACTGGTATATGAAAACGCTGTTCCCGGTATGGAATAACTATTTACATCCGATGGTGTCTCCCTCATTGTTTCGAAGTCCGACAAAAGGACCTAGAACTGTCCGGTGACCACACCCGGTCATGCCGCTAGCGTTTCCGTCAGGTCACGTGACGACGCATATGCCGTAGTCCGGAAGACATCGGTCAGGGAGCCTTCAGAACCTAGCTCAACGCCGGTTGTCTGCGGACGAAGCCACGGATCACCTCACTGTCGTCTCCACTGTTCCATTGGTAAAAATGTTGTCTCCCGGATGACTGAAACCAAGAGTGGAATGTGGAATGTTCGTGATGTTTAGTCTCTGTAACGCAAAGTGTAAGCTACGCTAACTTGGTTCTCTACCAGTTCCTCCTGCACATGACGCCGACATAGAAAGTTGAAAGATGTTGTATCACCTACGGAATACAAGAAGCTATGCGCCTCCAGTCACCAACTAGTGTGACCCGAGCCGTAGCTCTAGCGAAGATCCAGGAAGAGGGATTTGAGCTTCATCGCCCTCGCCCTCGTGTAATGCAAGGGGGTAAATCACAAGGGAATTGCACCTCTCTGGCTGCTCCTACTTCATCAGGCACGGTTCCATCTGCTTGGCAGAAACGATCCGGGTTGATGATTTCGGGCCGAGCAAACGGATTGTGTTTTCGTTGTGGTGACAAGTATAGCAAGGAGCACCTGTGCAAGAAGCCCATGCAACTTCTCACCATTCAAGTGGGTGAACATGGTGAAATTCTCATTCAAGATGCAGTTCAGGCATTGGAGTTGTTAACTGAACCAGTACAGGCTGAATGTTGTCAAATAATACTTGCAGTAAAATGCCACACAGTTCCTCGTATTTCCAGTGGTACTCCATATGGCCTTGCGTCGATCGCCGAGGACAACTAAAATGGCTTGCAGTTAATGCGTCTGATGAAGAACACAATCTGACTAGTTTCAAAAAAGAAGAACACAATCTGGGACCTGAACCTGAGAAGGACAGGCCTCTTCTCCTTACCATTACAAGATCTAATACTTTAGCTTATGTTAAGATCGAACGTCACATGAAGCATTAGTGCCATAAAATGTTTTGCAACTAAAATGAAATGATAGATTTTTACCCTGGGGTTGGTTGATCTGAGAAATGCAGCAACGAGGTACAAAGTTAGAGAGATCACCATGACAGTTGCATACAATGATCTCCAAGCGATAATAAGACCAAGGTTTTCAATAGTGTTTACACGGTAGTAAGAGAAACTCCCAACCACATGGCACATGTCGTGAGCAATCTAGAAAATACAATCTAAGAAACCAAGCGAAACTCCCAGGATGCAATATCTTCACCCATTCTTCAGTGAATAGTTAACACAGGAATTGTAACCCAGTGCATTATTTGTCGCTGTGGATACGGCTGGTATCTGGGAAAAGAACCAGAAAGAGGACAACATGCCGCCTGGGCCCGGATGTCCGAAGAATGGGTCACAACAATCTTGGAGCAGGCTGCATCAGCAGAGAAGGCAGAAGCTGCAGAAGAACCACTTTATTCATAGTTCGAAACAAAAGAGATTTTCCGAGCTACAAAATTGATTGACTAGCAGTGCTGAATTTTTTTTACACTTGACCTGACCACTAGTCGTCTAGAGAAAATGACAAAAAACCACCACATTTGCGGGTGAGTTATCACATAACTACCACATTTGCGTTTTTGGACAGATAACTACCACTATTGGTCTAGTGTGTGATGTTGAGCACTGGGCGCCGGCTCCTGCTGCTCCCCCTCAGGCGCCTGCGCAGGCCCAGCGCGGTAGGCGGCGACGTCGGGGCTCCACCACCGGTGGCTCTCCGAGCCGGTGCTGCTCCGCCACGCCGGCATGGTCGCGCATGACGCCCCGGCGGCGCGCCGTGCAGGGCCAGCATCAGGGGAAAGGAGCCAGAGCTAGGAGGACGTACAGCTCCATGCGCGGGCGCGCGTGGTCGACGACGTCCGGCTGCGTGGCCCGCCGGCGGCAGCGCCCAGAAAACTTTTGCTTATGCGGGAATTTCGCGCGGGGGTGTGAACACTAATCACCGGCTGTCTAGCAAGCTCGCCGCCATGCCGGCAGGTCATGGTGCGCCGTGATGCGCTAAGACGGAGGAAGCATACCCTGGCGGCCTGAGAGCGACGCGCCGCTGCTAGTGCCCACTGCCATCCTAGCTGCGCTGCTGCTGCTTGCGTGTGCGTGTGCAGTGTGCTGCTGCTTGTGCACGCGGTGGCGCACAGCTACAACGGCCGGCCAGCACGCACAGCTCACCCCTTGCACGGCTCGACGGCCGACCGGCCAGCACGCACAGTACGCACATCATGCACAGCCAGCACGCCAGTGCGCACAGGGACGCGGCGACGGCCGGCTGAAGACACTCGCTTCTATGCTCTCACACGGTGACCCTGCGGCATGATCTAGCGCCACCACCGTGCTCCGCGAAGACGCGACCTACGCCGGCCACGGCGCAGGCGAGCAAGGGCGGACGCGGGCGTGGTGGGCCCCGGCCACGGCGCAGGCGCGGCCACGCGCGGCGAGGTCGAGCTTGAGCCCTGGGCGCCGGCCACACGGCATGAGCGCGGGCGGGCGCCGGCCACGGCGCGGGCGCGGGCAAGGGCGGGCGCCGCGCGCGAGCTCGCCGGAGGGACGCCGCACGGACGAGCGAGTTGAGCTGAGCGGATTGGTTTCAGGAGTGCGTTGACCTGCTCTTTTACTTTTTTCTTTTTTTCTTTTTTTTGCCACGTAGACCTCACCGGCGGGCCCCACCTGCCAGGAAAAATGGTTAGAACGCTAACAACGATGGATTAGTGCTTAGCGTCACACACTAGCCCCAATAGTGGTAGTTATGTGTCCAAAAACGCAAATGTGGTAGTTATGTGATAACTCACCCGCAAATGTGGTGGTTTTTTGTCATTTTCTCAGTCGTGTACCAAGTGAATGGACTGATGTTGAAGACAGATAACTGGTTTATAAGAAAGAAGAAATGATACACTAACTGAATATATATTAAATGATCTCAATGGCACAATGGAAAATTAAAATATACAGCAATTAGCTGAGGCAGCAGTCAACTTACCGGGATCCGAAGAAGCCACCGAACCCAAGCCCGTAAGAACCAGGGCTACCGGGAAACCCAGGGCCGCCAGGCAGAACCGAACCCCACCCTCCAGGACCACACAAACCTGGTCCCCAGGCCCACTCAGATCCATCCAGCAAAGCTAAGCAGCTGCAAAACTGAATACTTAACTGATGCTGAATGGTATTCTACAGATTCAGAACTCGACCACATAGAACAAACAGATACTTACGCTGTAGTTCGATGTGAAGAAGAACTTATACAGGCACTGTGAGAATTGGTAGTCGAACATGTACCTGCTGTTCAATAGCTCACCCACTGCTCTATCTTCCAACAACTGTTCCGTGTTTATTGTTGCATTACAAGGACATTCTGAGCTCTTGATATTTAGTCCAATTCAAAAAACACTGTTTCGCAGTATCATCCAATCAACACACTCATAACAGAATCCAGTAAATGTACAAGTTCAACACCTACGCGGAAAAGATATGTAAGCATTTGAATCTAGCAAACCCATCTAGAAACAGCAACTACAAATCGTGTCCCATATTGTTTTATGCAAAGAACAACCTAAGTTAATCAATAGCAGTTGGTGCTACAAACTGTGTCTCGAGGTAACGCCCAGAAATCCAACAATGAATAAATTACAATAGCCATTAGTACAAGGGCTGAAGCATAGACACCAAGGAGCGTTACAAAATAGATGAGAGACTTGTACCCTTTTCCCAGCTTGCCGACAACATACAACATTTCCTCAGACCACCATTAAGCAAATCTAAATTAAGGTTTTGCCTAGAACAAGAGACATTATTGGAGACTTAACAGAGCCAAAGAAGAACAAGGCAGAGTATGTTCAAAGACTCAATTCCAGAAAAGAATTCAGAAATGGGCAGTAATTAAGTCCACATTTTCTACAGCCAAAAGTAAGAACTGCTTTGCATTGCTAAGAAGTAATACAACGGAATAACAATTTCAGCAGAGACAAAACAGAGCATCAAATACAATTCATGGAGAACTAGGTTCATGCGATATCCTAATTAAGACATCAAAGTTAATTGTTCCATTCAATAAAATAAAGACACGAGACAGCTTAGTTAACACATATTTCAAATGTGCACCATGATGTCTTGAGCACTAATACATAACGGTAGTCCCTTCCGCCTGACAAGCCTTAAATTCATGCAATGACACAACAATTAGTGCTTCTCAAACATAACCTTGTATGAATCAGCAAAGAAGCTAGCGAGCTCATTCTTGATGTTGCAGCCCACGAGGATACTGACAATTAAGCTGCTCAGAAGCACCGTGTCACTCAACAATCCTCAGATGAAAGGAGAAGAGTTGACAGCACAATCCTCTAGTGTCGGAAAGAAGGCATGTGGAACCAGAGTTTGTTTGAGCCGAAATTGATTAGCATAATTTAATGTGCGATGGAAACTGGCAACCAACTTGCCATCCATGTCAATCTGAAGTAGCCACTGGCCAAATGTGACCAGCACGAGCACATCACCATCCCAAGACGATACCACACTCCATCGACCGTCGAACTTTCAAAACTGCACCGTGAGATGTGCAACTTCAACCCGGTATTTGAAGACCCATGCCTCGCTTTCATAGTCTTGCATCACCCAGATATCAATTGTTGAAACTGCATCATCAAAGTTTGACATGCCGAGCATTCCGTCCATCTCAAGCAGGTTAGCTTTGGGAGGAACAGCTGGGGCACGCATCTGCCTGAACGACTCGGTTGAGGTGTTGAAAACTTTTATCATGTTGCTTGATCTCCCATTGTGCCAATGCAGGTTACCACGGAAGAGGACAGGAAAGGATTCGTATACCACCATGTCCTCCTCCGCATAGGGGAGGTGCCTGGGCGGCTGGCCGGAGCCCAATGTGAAGACGTAGGAGCCATGCTGATGTATGTGCGCACCACTCGACTTTCCGAGCAATAGTCGGTACTCACCGGTAGCGCTATGAGGGTACATCCCCAAGAACGTGAAGCGATGAAGGTGATGCAGGGGAGCATACTGACGAGTTGCTGGGTTGCAGATGGAGAAGCCAAAGTTGCTGCGGCGGCCGCCGAGGACGAGTAGGCCGTCGCAGGAGGCCCGGAGACTGAATAAGGAGTAGCCAAGTCTCGCGACGGGCTGGAGCTGGTCGACGGCGGCGGCCCGGTGGTCGAAGGGATGATGTCTAGGGAAATGCCGTCATCGCTAACGTAGTAGCCAGACAGGAGGGGGAGGGAGGGCTGGCGGCCGTGGTGAGCTAGGAGGAAGTCGCGGGTCGAGGTGGCGTGGCGCCAGGCGCGGCACACGGCGCGACAGCGGAGGAGGGATTTGGGCGGCAGGCGTACGAGGATCTCCCAGACGGCGATCTCATCCGGGAGGCCACGGTGAAGAGGCGCCAATTTGCTGGACCTGTGACCTCCGCCATGGTCGCCGCTGGGATTCCGTCCCACGAGCAGAGCAAGAGGAGTGGTGTTGTGCTAGTGACGGCGGCGCGGGAGGGTAGGTCAGCTATTTCTCTACAGCAAGAGGAGTGGTGTTCTTGAATGGGCTGGGCCTTGTGATGGGCTGGTGCTGGCTGTCAACGAGCGAGTTCACGCAACAACAAAAAAGACTGTGTGTCTCCGTCTCCGCTACTGCACAATATCTGGAAAAAGAATGTGGCTTATTGTATAATTATAGTGAAAAGTATCATGTCAAATATTCTAATTTGATTTCTGGTTAAAAAAATCGGCCGGTCAATATGTCGAAATCACATGACTGAAATGTAACACAAACAGTCGATCCAAATGAAACTGAGGTCGGTTAGAAGATTATCGATCTCACACTGCCATGCCTGTAGTAACCCATATGTAGAGGCAAAAAATAGTACAAATACTAGAGATTTCGTCCTTGGTCAAACCCTGAACAATGTGATCTGTCTATTTTTTCTTTGGTGACTGCTACGGTGGTGCTGAAGAAGATTGATAGGCGTTGATTTGTCACATAGGTTTATCCTATTTTTCCAGATCTGTAAGATCGCTGTATACGTACTTTGTATCTTGTCTTTTATTTATCAATGAGAATCGTATTACCATGCAAAAAAAAACCTGAACAATTAATTACAAGTTAGTGAGCGGAGATTTCCGACTCCCAAGTTATATTGATCCCTTTATTCAATAATTGCATGTTCCTAATAATGTATCACACAAATATATAAAATATTAGTTTAAAATAATTTATATTCTAAGATACACGAAAATGACAAAGTGTGGATCTAATTATTCACACTTTCTAATCTCCAAAATAGACACGGTTTTTGTCATTTTTGCGTAGACCATAATACAAAAATATCCATTGTATTTCGAGAGTAAAAATCTTGCATTGTGATTTTACATGCTTGTATTATGCATCATTGACTACATCAAAAAAATTGTTTCAGAAATTTTTAAACTTCTAATCTAGTTTAATAACGCAATCACAGATCTCGGGATTAGCAAAGTTAGTTGTGTAAGGTACAAGGGGACTAAACTACCGAGACAAAAAAAAATCAGCCAGCTTGATCATTTCCAGAACACTTACGAAAAAACAAGAATCGATTACAGCAATCTTCTTGTAACCATGAGAGCTCTTCTTCTGATAGCACCAACCATGGTCCCAACACCAAGTGTTACTTACATGTCGACATGTCGCGTCTCCTAGTCATGTTGCTTATTTGGTTGAATCGCGGTTCGGTCCTCTTGCCATTCTACAAGATCTGGCGATATTAGTTTCTCAGCGTGTTACTGGTTTTTGTCATTACTCGTGGCATCCTTGATGGCCAGGCCGAGGCGAATGCTTCAAATCGAGCATGGTGGTCTAAAGGTGGTGTGTGTTGTTCTTCCTCCAATATTTTTCAGTCCTCTAACTATTGCATCATTTTTAGAGCAACAATTTTTTCTTATTATGTCTTTTACTTTCGATGTGTAACTTGATTTTGTATTAATGAAATACACACTCCTAATTGTGTATCACAGCTAGTGCTAGCTGATTGTAATTCTATAACTGAGGAATAAAGTCTCCAGGATTTCCCCGCAAAAAAAGAAAAAGAAATACGTGGTTGCTGTAAAACGAAATCTCTAACTACTTTTGAGACCACTTTTGGAATTGAAAAAGTAAATGATACTCCCTCCGTTCCAAATTACTTGACACACATTTGTTTAGATATAGATGTATCTAGACAGTAAACAAGTGTAGATATATTCATATTTTTACAAATCTGAGTCAAGGAGAGATTATTTGTTTGTTGGAAGAAAATCTCGCGAGGCAAAACAAATGCTCGTGCATGTGTGAGCGTACGTGACGTGGGTGCGGCCGGTGGGGAAGGGAAAAGCAAAGAACCAGATCGTAACAAAGCATGAACAAAACGCGGCGCCCTCGGCCAGATCGATCGAGAAGAGCGACATGGACGTGGCCGACGTCGAGAACCCTAATAACCCCGGTGGCGGTGCTGAGGCGACGCCGGAGCCGGACGAGCTGAGCCAGTTCTACCTGGAATGCTGACTATCATGCTCATGCATGACACGTGTCAGAGGACCTTGGACCCCTTCTCTCTCCCGTCTACAGTGCAGAGAGGTGTTTTCTGGAATCCCTCCGTGCGAGCCGCCATACCGCCGCCGATCCGGTGGATTCCCCGCCTCCGGCGGCCGCTCCGGCGGCGGGAGGTCGGGGGATCGTCGGATCCGGTGTGTATATATCGTGAGGTCGTGTGGGTTTCGCTCCGGCGGCGCAGTGGAGGTGATGTCGGCGTCGGTGCGGTTTTGGTGGGCGGCGGCCTCCTCCTCCGCGGTTGGTGCTCCGGTGGAGCACAGCTGTGGATCTGCTGCCCTGGTCGAGGCTGCGTCCTTCCGGGGGTGTTGCGCTCGTCCTTCCCCTTCCGGCGACCGTGGGACGGCGGCGCCGGATCTGAAGATGATGAGGAACCGGTTGGTGTGGTTCGGCTCGACGACGAAGGCGGCCTCCGGCGTAGGCTCTGCGGAACCGGCGATCGGCGACTTCCCGCTGGCTCAGGGGCTTCTCTCGATCCAAGGCTTTGAGGAGAGGAGGAGCGGCGGCGCGCCACCGACGGCGCCGTGGTCGACGGAGTGGTTGTGTTGTAGAAGGGCTTGTTCTGTATTTTTGTTTTCTGTGGGGACCTTTCTGTAATTTGCCGAACTGTATCAACTCTTTCTACTAGCAAATAAAAAAAAATGCTCATGCATGGCGTGCACGGTCCTCGCAGCCTCCGCCGGCCTGGTGCTGCTCTTCGTCCTCTCCGCCCACGCCGCCACGGCCGTCCGTGTCCTCGCCGGCTTCGGCCTCACCGTCGGGATCGTGGGCCTCGGCTTCGGAGCCTTCGTCTGCGGCGCCGTCACCCACATATGTATCCACGGGGACCCCGAGGGGACACAGCAAGCCGAGGCTCCCCGCGTCGCGGCGTAGGGCGCCATGCATGGGCAGATGCTTTGGGTCTGACGACTGATCATCTAGCTAGCTGCAGGAGACAATGAGAGATGAAGCACATTCAAACATATTTTTTTAGATAAGAGGGTGCGGGTCCCCGGCCTCTGTACAGTTCCCAGCACTTTCTCGTTGTGTGTGTTGTAGGCCATTCTCATTTTAAAGAAAAAGATTTGTTTTTGTTGCCGATCGAGCAAATCGGTTGCAACTATCAAGGGCGCGATTTAGCCAACTCGATAATGTCGCTTGTCGTTGGATGCCTAGCAGGGTGGTCGCATCCATTATTAGAGTTTAAATCTCAGATTTGCCACATGCTTGTCTTATAAAGGCGATTTTTTTTCTGTAAGAGGCGACGTTCTAGTTAATAGCGATGTGTGTGCAGTAACTTCGACTAGACACAATCCACCGACTCATTCTTTCGGAGGTGCTTATAGAAGTAGGCTTTAAATGCGCACATGTCAGTGTGGCGGATCTAGGCCATTTCGTTGGGTGCCACAAATTACATAAACAACATAACATCAATACGTAGGTTCAGTTGTTATAAGATTGCACTAAAAATGGTATATTTTCTTCTTAATATCATCATAATCCCACCAATCAGTCCAAAAATACACTTTAAAGTATTAGACAACTATGTAAGGTATTTTACATTTGTGGAGGGGGTGCCATGGCACCCATGGACAAGATTTTATCATTTTTTGTGGATCGTATTACAAAAAACTTGCATTGTATTTTGAGAGTAATTTTTTTGCACTGTGATTTTACATGCTTGTAGTACGCATCATTGACTACAACAAAATTTTGTTTCACAATTTTTAAACTTCTAATCCATTTTTCTATTATTTAAAATAACGAAATCACAAGATCTCGGGATAGCAAAGCTAGTTGTGTAAGGTACAAGGGACTAAACTACCGGGACAAAAAATCAGCCAGCTGGATCATGTCCACAACACTACTTCTGACCGTGAGAGCGCTGGTCCCAACACCCAGTGTTACCTACATGTGGACATGTCACGCCTCCTAGTCATGTTGCTTATTTGGCTGAATCGTGGTTTAATTGGTCCTCTCGCTATTTTAAAAGATCTGGCGATGTTAGTTTCTCTGTGTGTCACTGGCTTTTGTTGTTACTCGCGACGGCATTGATGGCCAGGTGAGGCGAATGCTTTAAATCCAGGAACGTGGTCTAAAGGTGGTGAGTGTCGTTCTTCCTCGACTTTGCCAAGAGATGTAATGGGTTTGGGTCAAATGTAGCACGGGTCTGTCCTCCAGTCGACGTGCCACGGTGACATGTGCCTCGCTGCTTACAACAGGCTTGTTCATCGACTCAACAAATCTCGTTTGCGATGGTTCATCTTTAGAGCTAACAATGGTGGAGACACGGCATCTATTCGTACTTGCGGCTCGGCGGCGCTGGAGTTGGGCGCGGCGGCCGCTGGTTTCGATTGGTGCAGAAAATCATAGAAATCCTTTTATATTTTTCAATCCTCTACAGTTCTATTGCATCATTTTTAGAGCAACAGGTTTTTCTTAATCTGTCTTGAAACTTTGTTTAACTTGATTTCCTATTAATGAAATACGTTGTTGCTTCAAAACGAAACTCAAACTACTTTTGAGACCACTTTTGGAATTGAAAAAGTAAACGATATTTGTTTGTTGGAAGAAAATCTCACGAGGCAAAACAAATGCTGGTGGGTTGGTGTTGGGATTCCCCCAAGGATCGATCACATACAACTAGACGAACACACACACAAAAACTTGTTGCCAGGGGCTCGTGTCGCACCCTCTAAATCTTTCTCTTTATTTCTCAATTTTATCTTGGTACTAGTTAGCTTACACGTGCAATGCACGTCTATATAAAATGGTGTCGTTTCATCCTCTCAATACAAAAAAAAGGATAATTAATAATGAAATACATTTAACAATGACACTAATCACCCCCACTTTATGCATCATCAATAATAATGTAAGTCTTTCCTCTTCCATCGACGTGACTACGTCGCACCTGATAATTAGATGGCATCACAGAGTGTTTCCCGATAATTTTCACATCTTTTTCGTTTTCCGACTCGGTCGCCTATGCCCGTACGTTGCTACGGGTTAAATTTCATTGAAAATTTATTAGGCTATGAAAAATTTCACTATTGGAGGCATAAAGACGACGACGTAGGGTTATTAATGCTGTCATTTGAATAAATTCTATTTAAAGACGAATCTCATTAGAATTTTGATATAACAAACCCCTTTGAAAAACTAAAATGGTAAAAAATACCACCTCCCAATAATATTGTCAAATCTATTTGCCGCCAGTCGATACGTGGAACCTGCCGCCACGGCCCTAAGCGGCACGCTGCACGAAAGGAGATTTTTTTTACATCAACGGAAAGACAGGGAAAATAATCCATATCATGATGTTAGGTTTTCGTTTCGTCTCCGCTAATGTTGAAAATTAAATTAAATTTCCTGTGTCCACTATTCTTCTTCCTCGCGTCTCCGGTAGCCTCGATGCTCTTCTCCACCGCGCACCGCGCACCTGCTGCTCACTCAAGCCATGTCCCCCCCAAACCAGCAAAAAACTTCATAATTCTAAAGCCTGAACTCTGAAACCAGTTCAGAAACATTCAGATTGGCGTCTTCAAAGTTCAGTTGCATAACGCTTGAATTAGAGGAAAGCGTTTTGTTTTGCATTCCTCTCTTTAGTCAACAGTGCAGCTTCTTCACTGGACATGAATTTCACTTTATAATTTTCATATATCTGCGGTGTTTTAACACCAACTTGATGGGCCATGCTCCTACGATTGTTATCCAGGATTGGGGTTTAACTTCCACCTACACCATTATCGGAGAGGAACTTAGTTACATGATTTGAAGAATGAGATGGGTGAAAGAACTTGGTAATAGGATGAAATAATTTCTGACATTTGTCAAACATTGTCTTTACCTTGAACAGGTTTTGTGTTCCCATTATCCTTTTTTTTTTGGCATTCAGAGCAACACCATCGACCTCTCATTTCAAATGCCACCACCTCCAAGCAATAACTTCAAAGGAAAATGGAAAAACTTTCAGAGAGCTAGAGAACAGTTTCCCGGCCAGTGAGCTTCAGTTTGTTGTTGTAGATAATGAACTTGGCCACATTTTCCTCGGAGCGAAAGAAATGGAGATAATAAATTATTGATCATCTAGCAATGTTTGGAGTATAATTTAGTACTCTTTGCTCTTTGCATCATTTTCCTGTTAAATAAGCCATCCAAGTTACACACCAACTACGGTTTGTTCTCTTATTCTCTCCGAGTATTCATACATACAAAATAAAAATGGTTAAAAAAGGAATATACACATACTTTGGCAGATTTTTAAGTACAATTTCTAGTGTTTAACTTATGAATGAAGAGTAAACCTAAACAGGGTTAAATGAGAAAGGTATACCGATGTTGAGAGCCATTGCACTGAATACATTTCTCCATAAGTTCTTGTTTCTCTCTACTGCCACATTTCTCACAAACTGCTGGGCATGCCTCCTCCTGCAGTAAGTAAAACTGTCATGTAGGAATCTTTTGCACAGAACTGAAGATACCTAACCACAAGATTGAAATAAATGTACCACACAATAGGAAATAAAAAAACCACCGACTTCTCTGTAGAAAATAAAGAGGGTTCCTTTCACCACCTGAAGAAAATAAATTATCCATGGAATAAATGGTAGCACAATGTAGGTATATGCAAGGTTCCCATCTCAGAAGCACTTGCCTTCGAATACTGAATTCACATGTTGTTACTGGATCTGGATGGGCGTAGTTCCTGCCATCTAGCTTAGAACGTTGTCCTAAGTAAAGATCAGATTGTCTTGAGAACTAAGCTATTCAAACCAATTGCTCCTCCGCTCTCGTGTACACGTTTCCAGCAAATATGAGAAATCCAATTAGCTTACACTGCAGTCCAAGTACATGGCAATCATTGCAAACAACTTAGCGGTGCAGAGGTACATATTCAAAACAGAAATTTCAGATTCAGTGGTCGCACCTTCAAGCTTTTCCTTGATGTGAGGGAAATTGACGAGCTGCAGCCCATAGGCTCTTTGTTCAGGGTTGAACGGGGCAGCAGCTCGGGTTGTCCTCGCCGGCAATTTGGAGCAGCAGACCATGATAAAGGAGGACGAAGGGAGGCAGCGTCGCGCGGGTGAGGCTGGGCTCGCCGTAGACGGGGAAGATGTTGAGTCGGGGACGCACGGTGGTGGTCGCGCTTGTCGCCGCCGGCCGGGGATGCGCTGCGGAGGGGCGGCGAGACAGAGGCGGGGAGGGGCTCGCCTCGGGAGCATGTGGCGCGCAGGGCAGAGGGCGTCGCCCGCTCCGCCTTCGTGGCCGAGGACGCGCTATCCGCTGCCGTCGTCGAGGGCGAGTCCGTGATACGTCTCCAACGTATCTATAATTTCTGATGTTCCATACTTATATTATACCAATTGTTACATGTTTTATATACACTTCATATCACTTTTATGCATTTTCTGGGACTAACCTATTAACAAGATGCCGAAGTGCCAGTTCCCTGTTTTCTGCTGTTTATGGTTTCAGAAAAGTACTTCTGCGAATATTCTCGGAATTGCACGAAACAAAAGGCCACGTCCTTATTTTTCCAGCGCCGTCACGGAGCCCGAAGGAGAGACGAAGGAGGGCGCCGAGGTGGCCAAACCACACCCAGGCGCGGGTGGGCCCCCTGCCGCGCCAACAGGTGGTGTGGGCCCCTCGAGCCTCCGCCGACATCGCCCCTTCGCCTATTTATTCACTCGGACGCGAAAACCCTAAAACACCAAGTCATATTTCCAGAAGAGTTCCGCAGCGCCGCCGCCATCGACGACAAGTTTCGGGGGACAGAAGTCTCTGTTCCGGCACGCTGCCGGGACGGGGAATTGCCCCCGGAGTCATCTCCATCAACTCCACCACCATCTTCATCGCCGCTGCTGACTCCCATGATGAGGAGGGAGTAGTTTTCCCCCGAGGCTGAGGGCTCTACCGGTAGCTATGTGGTTCATCTCTCTCTCCCATGGTGTGATCTTTATGTGATCATGAGCTTTGTAATCTAGTTGAATAAGTATATGTTACTCTTTATCTATTATACACTCTATAGGTTACTTTAATATGAACTCCGGTACTCTCCACGGTGTAAAGGTGACAGTGTGTGCACCGTGTGTGACTCCTTTATGACGTTGTGGCGCTTGTTTACTCCGGCTTGAGGTGTGCTTTTGTAGCCCTACACAATGAATGGTGTTTATTATCCAACAAGAGAGTGTTTAAGAGTAGCTTTTACTTATTCAGTTATGAGATCATTGTTGAGAGTGTCCACTAGTGAAAGTATGATCCCTAGGCCTTGTTTCTAAGCATTGAAACACCGTTTACATCAACTTCTGCTACATGTTTGCTTGCTGCCATCTTTATTTCAGATTGCAATTAATACTTGTAATCATCCATATCACTTGTATTTCACTATCTCTTCGCCGAACTAGTGCACCTATACATCTGACAAGTGTATTGGGTGTGTTGGGGACACAAGAGACTTCTTGTATCTTAATTGCAGGGTTGCTTGAGAGGGATATCTTTGACCTCTACCTCCCTGAGTTCGATAAACCTTGGGTGATTCACTTAAGGGAAACTTGCTGCTGTTCTACAAAGCTCTGCTCTTGGAGGCCCAACACTGTCTACAAGAATAGAAGCACACGTAGACATCAGTCCGCTGGGATGCCGGCCGCCGACATCCGCGGCGAGCCTAGCTCGCGCCAGTCGGCCTCCACGCCCCGGTCATGAACCATGGGAAAGTGGAGAAGCGGGTGGCTGCGACGGCGCAGCGGACCACCGGCCCCGTCAGGAAGTTCTGTTTTTTAATTTCTTTTATCGGTGGCAAATCTCGTAATTATCACGAAACGAAATAAAACGAACCGGTACGATTGCATTACCAGTATTATGTGATTTGGTGGGAGGGTAAAACAGGCAAAAGTGGATTTGTGTTGAGTTGTCAAACATTGGAGCGATCTGGACCGTTGGCCAAATATTGAAGGGCTCAGATTCAATGTATCAACACAAGTTTGCTCTTTTAATCTATACTACTATTACTAGCTGAATGGCCATGCGTTGCTACGGTTGCACGTGCAGTTTTGATAGACATGACAAACACATGCATACACAAAATCATTTTTCTTCCATTTTACTCCCTCCTTGTTTATTATCCGCGGGATTTCCATCCATACCACGGCTACATGCTTGTTCATCTCTATTGTTGCCGCACTTAACACTGTGGAATGTGTCAAGGTTCATCAACATGATTTTTATAACTTTCTGTCTCACTGTTAAATTATGATTTTCTTGTAACATTCTGAAAATGCTTGAGGGCTAAACAAAGGTTCTAATTGAAACCTGCATTTCATCTGAATGATATCCTTCATTCTGCATCAAGGTGAATCCTACACCCTAAATGTTACCCCTGTGCTAATCTATGACTTTATGGGTGCATTTAAAGAAGTGCAATACCTATCTTTTACATTGATTGTGAGAACATAGTCTTTTATCGATTATAGAGACACACCCAAAATTCATTGCACATGAGAAAGGATAATACAAGATTCTTTAGTCAACATCAATCTTAAAACATCAGCATGTGACAATCTGCCAGAACTGATAACCCAATAGCTACACCAAATGAACAAAGACCAGACTTTTTCCTTCTCTTTTTACTACCAAACTTCATGTCCCGAAGCTCCACAGGTATGACTTCTGCTAAGAAGATTAGGTTACTCTGTTCATTAAAGGGGCTCATCCATGAACGACAAATAGTTCTTCTGGCCCTTTCTCATTTTTCAAATCCTTGGTGGTGTATTGGACATACCCGTTACTTGCTAGTTCATGCCTGTAATGATGACAAAACAACCTAGCATAAAAGAACATCCTTCTATTTTTCAGGGCAATAGAATAATGTGCCAAACATTCCAACATGATATGAATTCAGTGACAACTATTTACACTTCAAATTTCAGGAATGAAGTCAAATAATTATCTTTTGTGTATCTAATTACATAAACAATATGCTTTTCATAAACTTCAGTTCGTTGCATATGTTCTCAATTGAGAAGATGCATCAGAGTTAAGGAAATGATATGCAGCAGACTACGAAGATGATATGCAGGAAACACGTAGAGTTATAACTGCCTATATATAATTTTAATCGAGATGGACATACAGCTTTGTTTGTATATAAAAACATTGCACCAAAATTGAAACCTGATCTCTTTGTGCCAATACATTATCAACTATTAGCAGCAATTACAAATCAGTTAAGCATATATTATAATGCTTCTATCCTCCTTGTTTTTGTTCTCGAATGAGGATCTCCATTTTATACAGAACCAGGCAACTGGTAAGCACTGGTGCATAACAGCTACCGGACGATTATACAGTTATACACCAGAAAATGGCCTACATATCCTCTAATTCATCTGAAATGAGTGTGTCCATTTAGTCAACAATTATGATATTGTGTGGAACCATATAGCACAATCAATAACTTACTCCATAAATAATCCAAGAAAATGAGCTACAGACACCCTGTAAATAATAGAAGCAGACTACCAAGACCAACGATGAATTGGTTTCAACATAATTAGCTAGTAGTCAGTTCATGACTCCCAATGCTGGAATCGATGTAATTACATGGACAGGTGCATTACAGAAGCGTAGACCCTGTACCTTTTAGCACTACGATCACTGGATCACAGCTCTGGCGATAGCCAAGATCACTGCATTTATACGCTGCTCTCTTCTTTCACTTCTTTGATGGTGCTCCTGATATCACAGCATTTATACGCTGCTCTCTTCTTTCACTTCTTTGATGGTGCTCCTGATAATGGCAATCACGGTGCCGGACCAAGTCACCACGGTCTGCCTCTTGCTGCAAAAGAAAAACAATACCTCCGTCATATTTAGCTGTGGGTGTACAACCAACCATGCTTTATTTTGCAACTGAATTGCCCCATGCCAAAATGGCAATGTGTCATGTTTATTTTCTTGTTGGTTCACAATGAAATCAAAATATACATGCTAAGCAATATTGCTACCTCACCATACACACCCTGAATATTTTCTGACAGCATATGGAGAAATATGTTTGATATTCACTGAAACACATGCATGATGTCTGAACTCTCGAAAAAGGCCAATGAATGTTCACTGAAAACTTGTGTAGCCCAACGGACATGAAATTGGCAGTCAAATTGTAGCTCCAAAATATGATTTCTCCTCTTACCGC
Source organism: Poa pratensis (assembly GCA_947311845.1). Taxonomy (NCBI): domain Eukaryota; kingdom Viridiplantae; phylum Streptophyta; class Magnoliopsida; order Poales; family Poaceae; genus Poa; species Poa pratensis. The sequence goes on from CAMZMU010000061.1 coordinate 51,714,101, forward strand.
TTATGTGCTGCTCATCTCGCCCCACGCTAGCTGGCTACTCTCATTGTTGCTACCAGTCGCCAGCAGGTGAGGTAATCACCAGCCCGGGACGGCGGCATTCCGTTTCCCGCAGTGTGCTGCTGAGAGAGGCAAGGGGAGGGAGAGGACGGGGACAGATGGAGCCGGTGTCCTTCCAATTTTCGCCCGTGCTTGCTGCATCCAGAGAAGAGTGGTCAGATCCTTGGTTATGGCCAGATAGCAAAGAGAGGACACGGAGAGGAAATGGCTGCTGAAAGACACGGGAGAGAAGAACCAGATGTGAGGACAAGTGATGGCTTACCGGTGCAGTTTTGGCCGAGGAGAAAGGCGAGGGGCAGAAGGACGGATCAGAGCACCAGCGCTGGCACAGTGGCACAGGTAGGCGACGGAGCAGTGCAGGGCGGCACGACGTTGGCTCGGAGACGACCGATTAGGGGCAGGGCGGCACGAGGTTGGCTCGGAGACGACGGATTGGGGGTAGGGAGGCGCCAGTGTGGGCAACGATGCGGGGCGGAACTGTGGCGGAGGGCAGCCGGCGTGGATAGGCAGTCTCGCCATGCTCGAGACGGGCCGACGGGGGAGCAGACGTCGGGAGGATCTTGCGATTCGTACGCACCCGCGCGCCTCGCCGCCCTCCCATCGACCGGCCGCTGGCCTGAGCTCGCCGCCCCGACATCCTCGCCCCCCGACCTTTGGCGCCAAAGCCCGGGGCTCCTCTCCTCCTTCCGCACCGGCTCGTCTGCGCCCTGGACCCGCTCCGGCCCGTGAGAAACCGCGGCGGAGCCAGACGGCGGAATGGGGATCCGGGACGTGCGGGATTTGGATGTGGGGAGCTCCGCTGGAGGAGGGGGCTCGGGCTGGAGGGACGGATGCTCGGGTGCCAATCGTTATTTTCACTTAAGCGGTGGCACCGCTGTAAATTTGATATAGTGCAGGGGTAATATTGGAAATCTAAAAAACGTACCAACACCTCCTCAAGCCATATTATATATACTAGCAAAATGACCGTGCGTTGCAACGGGCCAAAATAAACACAATATATGGTCATATATTATGTACCATAAAAACTTAGGTATTGTCTAAAACTTGGTTTATTATAACATTAATCTTGAATTTCATCCTAATTTTGTACCGTTAGAAACATCTTAGGTTTCACAAGCATGGCAAGCAAAATTTCGAAAAACAAGGATGCTTGCATCCAAACTTCCTTTGCACGATCCAGCACAACAATTTATAACGAGTGAAAGAGCAACAAAAAATATTTTGCAAAACTAAAAACTTCATGCACACTCTTTGGGAGGTTAAAGAAAATTCGTCAATGCTAGGAAACCATTCTGTGACGCATAATTTTTTTTTTGCTCTGACCAGTGATTGAAGAACAACATAAATTTTTGGCATGCTAGCAATTTTACTTCACTTTTCCCGTGATTTAGTTGTGCTATTTTTTTTGCTGTATTCAACAAACTGCAAACAAAGGCAATGCGAACACTTCAAGATGAAGACAGGATAACAACTACAAATGAATGTAGCCCAAAGTAATATAAAGTACTCCCTCCGATCCGAATTAACGGTCGAAAGTTGTGGGTACGAGTTTGGTTATGCTGTTTTTTTACGAATTTGTTTATGAACCGGAGGGAGTAGTATAAATACGTACATGGCATTTCTCCTCAAACACCTTGAAGAGCATATCTAGCTTTTAGAGAATTGACATTTTATTTGGCCTATGAATTTGCATCAATGCAGTAGATCGCTGTCGTTGCTATGTAGCAAGTTAAATTAATGCAAGTTCTCAGCTGCTACTGAAGCCGGATCCTTTAGCTTTATCCTCTAGCGCTGAGGAGCGGCCGGACATCCGCTTGAATACCTCCGCCGTGGTGCATCGTCTTAGCGCGAGAGTGGGCCGGCCAGGTTTGGCCGGACGTCCTCAGCGCCGCCAGCCCTCCATGCGATTCTCCCTGTAGAAGATGTCCAGGCGGCCAGGAACTCGACGGATCAGGTCAGGTGTCTGACGTCCTCAGCGTTGGAGCAACAGGGCCGAGCTCCACGGCCCGTCGTCGCCATCAAGCGCCGCGTGCTGGAGCAAGACGTGAGGGAGGCGGCGCCATCAAGCCCCGCGTGGCGCGTGCACGAGCGACGTGATGGCCACCGCCCAAGAGAGGCGGCGGTGCAGGAGCTAGACGCGAGGGAAACGGCGACGCGTCAGTTCCAAAATTCGCCGCCCTTGTTGTCCGGTCGCCGGCTCGCCACCACGGAGGCGGTCCATATCGATTTGGAGTTTGGGGAAAGAGAGCCAGAGATTTGACACGGATATTCCTCATACCGCCTCCTCCTTCCACGCTCAGTGCCGCCATATCTGCTCCCCGCCTTCTCCCCTAACCAGCAGCGCGGCCCCATCTCCGATCCGCCGCCATCAGGCGAGCCAAATCCGCGGGCAATCCCAGCCCCGCGCCCGTCACGTTCACCGCCCACCTCCACTCCTCCTTCGACCACAGCTGGAAGGCAGGGGTGCGCACTCGCGCGAGCGGGACGCCCGCGTACGAGACGACGACTTCGTCGCCGCCATGGCTCAGTCCGCGATTTTCTCGATAATAAATTTGTAATTCGAATCGTTTTCACTTACCGGTGGCATGGTGGGTAATTATTTTCTAAATCTGCATATCAATGAGGGGTAAAACCGGAAATTGAAAAAACGTACCATGACCATCACCACCTCTAGCCATATTATATAGTAGAGACTAGCTGAATGCCCGTGCGTTGCAACGGATGCGTTGCAACGGTGAATTGCAACGGGTGAAGTGAAGAAAAGATAAATAGTTCTTACGAAAATATACTCACTCCGACCCATCTCAATTGTCGCTGATTTAGTCTTTAGCTTCACACAGAATCAGATACGAAGGCGAACGGCCAATTTGATTCGAACAGGGATATGTAGCCGTGTCGCAACTTAATTTTTTAGCATGTGTTATGCTCCTAAGAATGAAATAAAAGCACAAGTACAATGAATACTTTACCCAATTTTTGTAAATCACATCTATTTGTTACCCACGTCACTTGTATACATTAGTCCTCTTATCCAATAGAAATGCTGACATATATAAATTCAAGACAACATGCAACGAATAAATATAAATTTTAGGAACGAGCTGGTGGCTCGGTGGTTGTGGTAGACAGTGGTCTCCAACCCGTCCCAGGTTCGAGTCCCCGCGCGGACTGAATTCTGGGATGTTTTCTCCGCGTACTGTTCGCAGGAACAATACCGCGGCTCTGTCCTGAGGGCGCGTTTGGCGCCGTCAGTGCTTTCTTAAAGCAGGGCTTGACAAGCCTATTTAAAAAATATATATATATAAATTTCTATTTGTTTTCTTCTTTTACTAAGCTGCCTTGGTAAATAAACATCTACATGTTCCAAACTTCCAGTTCTTCTATTTGAAACCTGCTCCGCATGAAGTACCGTGATCGCACAAACTCATGTTGAAACAAAATTTCCTAAACAAGTGCATGTATAAGAAGCTCACAGGAACAAGCTTTAGTACACAACACTACAGCATAAGTTGATAATCTATCCACTCACGTCTAGGAAGGAGATGAGCCTCACGCCCAGCACAGTGTACACCTTATCGACCTATGCGACCTACTCTAGCGCCGCGTCCGGAGTGACCTACACTCCTCGTCCCCGTAGTCAGCGCCATCCTCGCGGAATCCAGACTTGCAGTGACGACGAACCGCCGCTCGCCGTCGCTCCTCATGGACCATGGCGCGTACTTGAATGCCTTACTCATCCCCTGCTGAAGGGCATACAGTCTATGATAGGTGTCAGGCTCTTCCTGTCATCGACGGTGTCCACGAATGCTCGCCGACGGCCACCCGCCCCTGCGCAACCTCGAAGCGGTGCTTGAGGCTTGATCATCCAAGCCGCCATGTAGAGTGACTTTTCAGTTGTGTATGTGTTGTCAATACGTAGCATCTGTGGAGAATTGATAAGTAATAACTGATGTTAACTCAGATGCAAACAAATAAAATTCAGATGCAATGATCTGAGTGTTGTGCTGGGCAAAATTCAGATGGCATAACCAACTGGCCATGAGTGTTGTTCTCGGACATATGAACAAAATTTCAATTCGAAGTACTACCACCGAACAAAATACAGATCAGGTTTTCAGTTTTTGACACTCTTCACAATTTCATTTACTTTAACGTCACTGACAATCTGGTCCAAGCCATGTAACTATCTCTCTTTTTCTCACTATAAAGGCATAGCAGGCTGAAGCACAATCCAAGCCAGTCTCCAACGGAATATGAAAATTTTGACATCGCATTATTGTGCACCAAATTTCACATATACACACAAGGTAGACCAATTTCTCTACTGAAATGCAAACAGACAAAACAAATTGTAACAGAAACAAAAAACAGAGCAAAGCAGGGAAGAAAGAAGATAGTGGTGAGCGCATCACCTTGCTCGTGGTTGGAAACGAAGAAGATGGAAGGATCTCCGGGAGAACGGCCGCAGCAGCTATAGGAGGAAGCCGATAGCAACACGGGGAGGATGGCCGCAAGACCTCTGGGGAGGAAGCCGTCAGGACGAGATCCGCCCCACTGCCACCACCGATCCGGAAGCATGCGTTCTTGCTCAAGATCTTCCATTGTCCTGGAGCACGGGATGCGCCTGCCCTGCACCGTGCTTGAGCGTGGGCGGCGGTGAATGCGCAGGGCTGGCCGGGTCGGCGGAAGGGAGGTGGATGCGCCTGCCCCACCACCGTTCTGGAGCGCGGAAGTGGATCTGTCCGAGGCGACGTAACGGAGATGGGATTCGTCTTCCTCGCCACCGTACTGGAGGTGGCCGTGGAAGGAGGCGCGCGGGGCTGGCCGGGGCGGCGCAAGGGGGGTGGGGAACGACGAGCTCTATTTCCGCAACAGAGATGGGATTTTGTTCATTAGCTACGGCCGCGTCGTCCCCGCCGCCGCCCCTGTCGCCTGCAAATCGCGAGAGGGGTGGGGGATGATGGTGCTATGCGATTTCCTTTTCTCTCCATCGATACCGGCCAACTGAAGGGTGAAAACGAAAATTGCGCAAGACATAAGGATGGAGTGCGGGTTGATTTTGCAGTTCTCGGTGGACTAAAGTGCAAAACGACCACCACCAGACGTACCACCACCACCAAACGGATGAAGGAAGAAACACTACTCGTATTATAATAAAGACTAGCAAAATGCCCGTGCGTTGCAACGGGCTTGGGACGATGAATGTGAAAGTAGGAATCATCAGGTTGTCTAATCAAATATCTTCTTCGTTTTACATTGTGTACACCAGACATGATCCCGGAAGCAACAAGGAGTTTAAGGCTCCAAAATTTAAAATGGTTCCCAATATAAAAATGGTTCCGAATTCAAAAATGGTTCCAATTAAAAAATGCTTCCAAATTTAAAAATTGTTCCAAATTTAAAATGGTTCCAAATTCAAAAATGGTTCCTAATTTATAAAATGGTTCCAAATTTAAAAATGGTTCCATTTTGAAAATGGTTCCAACTAAAAAATAGTTCCAAATTAAAAAATGGTTCCAATTTTAAAAAAATTGCGAATTTAAAATGGTTCCAAATTTAAAAAAGTTCGAAATTTTAAAAATGGTTCCAAATATAAAAATGGGTCTGAATTCAAAAAGGGTTCCAATTAAAAAATGGTTCCAAATTTAAAAATGGTTCCATTTTGAAAATGGTTCCAATTTAAAAATTGTTCCGAATTTAAAATGGTTCCAAATTTAAAAAAGGGTTCCAAATTTAAAAATGGTTCCTTTCACCTGAGTATATCCGGAAAACAATTTTCTGTTCCATTTTTTCAAAATTTGTTATTTGTTTCGAAAAATGAAAAACTAAAATTATCTTCCTCAGTTGATTTCGTGTCTATGCCAACCTTTCATCTTTTCTCTTACGATTTGGACAACCGGGTTGTAACTGTAGTTGGAGATGAAGAGTGGGCATTAGGTGTCGTGCATAATCACATAAAGGTTTAATAGGGCATTAGGTGTCGTGCATAGTCACAAAAAGGTTTAATAGGGCTAAAAGACTGGAGGCGGCGATTCGGGTGGTACGTCCAGATGAACATACAATCTGGACCATTGGTTCATGCGTTGGGATAAGGAGCTGTCAGGAGGTGCGAATTATAGAAATCATGCGATACTACGTCCCTATATATGTACGCACGCATTAAATGTCCTTCCAGCGAACGGTGCGTCCCACGTGGACGAAGCTTTTTCTATTCCGGTGATAGCAAACATGCCCGTGCGTTGCAACGGGCTAGAAAACAAATTAAAAGTGTTGTATTTGATTAAAAACACCGGTGTCACCCAATTCTTTTTGCAATTATATCGACCCATGTAATTCTACCCTGAGTTTGCTATTTTTTCATTATCTCCTGTAACAAATCTTAGTTGGCAAACTCATGATCTTTGCTTCTGGATGCTCACTCCTTTTAGAAGAATTAAATTGGCTCAGTATGAAAATGTATTGAGGAAGGGGGCTAAAACACCACGTTCATTTAAGCATAATAAATGCAGCAAAATCATAAGAAAGAAAATGTGAATCCACCAAAGAGATAAGGTTTCCAAGCTTTGCGTGTACACGATTCAACGACTTGGACCGTTCCCCTCTCCACCGTCTACAGTGCTCCGAGAGGCGATTTGTGAGCGATCCCCGTCTCCTCACCTTGCTCGCCGGGGATCCGTGGATCCCTCCGCCTCCGACGGCCGCTCCGGCGGCGGGAGGCTGGGGAATCCACGGATCCGGGCTTGTACATAGCGTAGGGGTAGATAGGGAGGCAGCCGGCGGTGCCATGGAGGTGGAGGTGTCGGCGGTGTGGTGTTTGGTGTGGATCTGCTCTTCCTCCGGCGACAGGGTTCTTCGGGGTTCTGTCGCCCGCGGATCGACCTCGCCGAGCTCTGGGATCCTTGGATCCGTTGAGTTCGTCGTTCCCCAGCCGGCGTCGTCCAGACGGAGGCGCCGATGTGTAGATCTCGAAGGTGAGCAAGCAGTATTCCAAGATGGCCTCGCCGCCCGTGGTGCAGGGTGGAGGTGTCAAGCCGAGGAGCGTCGACTTCCTGGCCGCCGTGGGGTGCCTCCGTGTCCAAGCTTGTGGAGGTGTGGCGGCGGGATTCGCCGGCGCAGCGTTCTGCTCCGTGGAGACGAAGCCAGAGTTCAGCAAGGACTTGTTTGTAATTTCTCTGTGTGTCTGGACTTTTCTGTAAGAATCTTGGTGTAATGCTTTGTAATCCTTCTTCGCAAAAAAAAGAATCAATTTGATTCGTTCCGCTTCCACACAGAGCTTGGCCGCACGGACAGGCAAATTTTGATTCATGTGTACATTGTATACAACGCATATACTCAGCTCTCCATATTTTTTTTCCTAAGAAAAACGTTCTGTTCTCTCTAGACAGTGCTTACGCACGCGCAGCCCCTCACTGCTCTACTCCCAAATCCCCACCGCGCTGCGCTCGATTTCTGCAGCCGCTCCCTCTTCGGCGCTTGGCGCGGCTCAAGCTTGGCGCTCGCGTCACACCCTCTGCGCAGGCACCGCCGCGGCAGCGGAGTCGTCGTCGAGCGCACGGACAACCATCTCAAGCGGGGCCGTGTACGTCGATGAGGTTCGTGCTCTGCTCGGCTCGTGGAAGTGCTGCTCATCCGCCGGAAGGAGCAAGGGGCAAGGCGCAGGCGAGGCCAGGAGGAGCAAGGCAGCAATGTGAGGCCGAGACGACGAGGACCCTGGCGGCGCAGAGGGAGAGGAAGCGGGAGCTGCATCTGGCATCAGGAGGCATGGTTGTTCACAGTCTACTCCTCGATCCATTCTTAATCTCCGTGTCCCCAAGATCCACGACGACAGCAGCGACGATTGATTGGCAACACCGCACCAGCATACCAGAAAAGATGAGTTCCCACATTTCTAGTTCTAAATTTCTGTTTTCCCCAACTGAGAATATATGATACTCCATATTATTGTTTCACTCTTTGTAGCATTTGTTTGATATTCAGCAGCAATTTTTTACTTTGTTTCATTTGGCATGATAGATAGAGAAGTAAGGTAGGCAGTGCCTTTGGGTTGCTTTGATTGCCGATGCAGCGACAACGATGTGGCCACCTTCCAACTCAATCATCCACGTTCTGGGATTTGAACGTGGTGAGCAAACAGGGAACCCAAGATAGAAGGTTGGTCTCTATACCGGCTCCTGTCATTTGCTCTCCTATGTCATTTTTCTGCTTGCTCATTTTATAATTGCCCCTATAGTTATGTAGAAACATGTGGCCGAACTGGAGCAGTAGATTCAGTCATTGTTATTTTTGCTGAGATATGCTTCCTTTTGTCGGCATGAAAATGTGAAGACGAAGCACCTCCGTTTAAGAAGTATGTTTTCCATGCCATCCAATTCTCTATTGCACCATGGTTTCCCCATTCAGATTAGACGCTGAGTTGTGTGGTAAATATTTTTCATCCAGGTTGCATTTGGAATGTTAAATGGTTTGATTTGTCCTAATATTGATACACCAAATGGTAATTATTGCTGGACACTTTCTACTTCATGTTTTTAGGTATTGCACTAAACCTGCACCTACATGCGATGCCTGCAGTTTTTATTAATATTTTTTTGCTTTATGTCGTTGCCTGTATATCCTTTGACACTAAAATGGCAGTACATGTTAATTGAATGCTCTATCCTTAATATTTATCTCTTTTCCCCCAAAAATATCTCTTTCATCACATATTTCTCACGTGAGAGTCAAAATGCACATAGATATTCATATAAGAAAAATTAAATATGTTTGTATCCATTACATTTTGAACGATATAATTATCATAAAGTAATCTGCTCAAATCAGGTTCAGCTATTTCAGATGGTAAGGACTTCCTTGTAGACTATGTTCTTTGTGGTCTTTACTAAGGACTCAGTTCGTTTTCTCTTCTTTGAATTCTTGGTCACGTCCTTTCCTTTGACTTTCATGGCAGGATCTTGATGTTTTTTTCGCGGTCGCTCTGGATAACACGACGTATAGCTGACCATGAGAGAACACCGGCTCCGGTAGGTACACGCCTACAATCGGGATGGTCTGCCCTTGCGCCTTGTTGATCGTCATGGCAAAGCTAAGCCTGATAGGGAACTGCTTCCTCTTGAATCTGAAGGGAAACATGTCACTGTCGGACGGACAAAGAGGTATCCGAGGGAGAAACACCCTCTCCCCAGCGTGCTGTCCCACCACAATCTCGGCGTCAATTGCGTTTCTCTGGAACCCACGGACGACCAGCCTCGTGCCGTTGCACAACCCATTAGCGGGTCAATGTTCCTCAGCAGTATAATGGGGCAGTTGATCTTCAGTTTAAGCGCGTGCGGGGGCATCCCATTAGGAGCCAGCGAGTTAAGAAACTCTTGAGCATAGTAGCCATGCGGATCATCCTCTGCACTATCGAAGCTATGGTAGATCATCTCCTCTCCCTGAAAACGCTCAATCATGCGCATGTTTATTCCATCGACGTTGTCGTTCTTTGTGGAGAGGATCGCTCGAGAAGTCATGTAATTTGTATTGTCCATGTTTTGGTCTAGGGCAGGAAACACATGGTCGATCAAATTCTCTATGTCAGCCGCGTCGCCCTTAGACGACACACATATATCTTCCGGAAGCTGGATGTTTCCTTCCTCGTCGGTTTCCTCGGTGCCGTTGCCTATCCTCAGCAAGTAATCCGCGAACCACTGGTCGTTTTGCGCCCTCATGTTCCTTACGAGCCTTAGTTGGCGCATACCCTTCCATAGGTTGGAACTCCGCAGGCTCGCGTCGATTATCTGACCTCGTGACCCTTTCCTTACTACCGGAAGCACCTGCCTGAAGTCCCCACCGAACACGACAGTCTTGCCCCCAAAAGGTCGGTCTTGGCGGCCCATGATGTCGCGCATGCTTCTGTCCAATGCTTCAACTGCCTGTCGTTTCGTCATGGTTGCCTCGTCCCATAGTATGAGTTTAGCCATCCTCAGGAGCTTGGCTGTGCCACTCTGCTTGGTGAAGTTGCATGATGCCCCTTCTTCAAGGTTTAGTGGGATCTTGAACCTCGAGTGGGCTGTCCTGCCTCCGGCATGATTGAAGCGGCGACACCGGACGTCGCTGTGGCCAGAGCGATATTTCCCTGTCCACGAACCCTGGCGAGTAGTGCCCTGTAAAGGTATGTCTTCCCAGTGCCTCCCGGACCATCGACGAAGAATACGCCGCCATCGTCGCCATCAACTGCCCGTAGTATCTCGTCGTAGGCAAGCCTTTGCTCGGTGTTTAGTAAGGCTGCCAGAGCAGCGTCTTCCTCGTCAACCTTGATGTTGGTTTCCTCGATTACCTCCTAGCCTCGCCCCCAGTGTTGTCATATGTCTCGTCAATGTCCGGAAGAGGGAACGACTTTATGTCTTTGCCCATGGATTGTAGCATGCCCCTTATATCAAGCAACACCATTTGCTCCACCGCTTTTGGACACGTGTGTTGCCGGTAGTCGTCTGACATCGCCTCAAGGTGTCGATCCCAAAGACCACGCACATCGCCAGGCTCACAAAATACTAAGATCGTTGCGAAGAGCCTCCTGAGTGAGGCTGGCATGGCGAACTGCTCTGACTCAGTAAGACACTCATCAAGCGTGTTGTCAGCCTCGATTAGACCCTTCTTCTCCGCGGCCTCACGAAAGGTATCACATAGCACGCCATCAACGGTTCTGAGGTCTTCGAAGGACGTCGAGCCTGGTACGTGGTTTAGAAGCACCCTAAGAAAGTACCGCTCCCCCTCGGCGGGATTGGCTGTCACGATTCGGCCTACTTGGTGAAGATCTCTTTTCCTTTTTGCCAAAACTTTCCTGGTTGCCATGTGAACCATCCTGGAAAATCCCTATAGAGAATATCTCGAGCCCACTCATGGTTCTGGTTAGCCACAAAATACTCTGTTAGCATGGACCGTTCTCCTGGGCAGCGACGTCGTTTAGGTTGTCCCCCTCTTTGAAGGTGACTCTTTGCATATCTGGGAGATGAAGAGGCAGCTGTAATACTGACGGGTGCATCTCAGAGAGATTGAAGCCAAATATCCTCCACATGGCTTCAGGTGGTGTAATCCACCGTGCGTCGATGAATCTCTTGATCTCGTCTATGTTACCATCGGCGTCGGGCTTGTCGATGTTGAATGAAGTCTGATCGTGGCCCTTGTATATGTACTTATATAGGTACTTGACTGCCTTTATGCTGGAGCACACCTCCACGTTGATGTGACAGTTGAACATCTGCAAGAGGTAAGGGTTGTAAGGCACAACCCATCTATTGTCGAGCGTTGCACCGCGGACCTTCGCTGAACGTCCGTCCTTCCGTCTCCGATAAATGGGGTATGAGTCCTTTCCCTGTATGGTGGTCTCGTTGAACGTCCGTGGGTACCTACACTTGCACGACCCATCTTGCATACACACGTTGTTTGGCTTTAGGGCACCGCATGGGCCGTGCATCATATGTTTCACGACCATGGCGTGTAGCTCCGGGTACTTATCCTTGTCTGGGAGCTCTGCTGATATGAGGGTCATACTGCTCTGGCACAACGAGCTTATAGTTGGAATCCATGATCAATAGGAAATGGGCATGTGGGAGGCCCCTCTTCTGAAACTCGACCACGTAGACCCACGCCTTCACAACACCCAGTATGTTCTTCTTGGTGAGCATATATTTCATCGTCTCCAGCTTGGCTCTAAACACTCGAGCCACAATATCTGGCCTGTCCTGTGCGGTTTGGCCTGGAAGGAGGGCATCCTGTATCTCCTGCCAGTTTGGGTTGCATGTCATCGTCAGGAAGATGTCGGGCTTGCCGTATGTCTGTACCAATGCCATGGCGTCCATATGCCTCCGCTTCATGTCCCGGAAACACCCCTGGAATTTCCAAGGTAGCACAATCCTTGTGCCAACAGCGCTTGCTCGTGTCTCTCCGGCTGTGATGCTATCTACAATGCCTTTATATAGATCAGCACGTATCTGTGGTTGGTGCTCCCTGATCCAATTCAACCTGCAGCCTTCGATTTTTATGTACATGTCCACCGCCCATTGCTGGAACAACGCCCTCCATGTAGTATGGGGTTGAATATAGCAGGACGTGTCTGTAGTCGGTAACAGTAGTAGTCCCTGACGGAGACGCATAAACGGCCACCCCCTCTGTAACAGAAAAAAAGGTTATGCAACATATGCCAAGGATAGATAAAAAGAATGCAGAAGAATCCGAGATAGCCGAACCTGGATCATCTTCACGATCTGCTCTTGGTAGCTGCGCAAGGTTCCAAGACTTGTCACGTTTAGGTATATTCGGATGCCAACCGAGCTCCCCTTTGGGAAAAAGAGGGGGTACGAGAGCGGGTCATAACATCCTTGTGTGGCATGTATGCTATGCCTCTCGTTATTGTTACCGTAGAGGATTATGTTGCGCTTGAACCTATTTGCAAGGTCGCTGCCCTCGACCCATATCGCAGCCACCTCGGACGACACCGGTGTGTTGTATCTCCGTTGGTCTAGCTTTTTGTCGGTGTTTAGTTCTATGCGGTAGTCCTCAAGGTTATCCTTATGCTCGCCCAATCTCCTAAACGTCTCAGAGTAGGGGTTTCCTCTGAGTATTTCCACAACCTTACTAACGACCTCCTGGTCTAGTTCCTTGGTGGCTTCCTTGCGATGGATCAGGTTGGGATCGTCGTCGTAGAAGTATAGTTGTAGATGTTCCGGGCGAGAGCCTGGCCCGAACGAATGCACATTGTGGTACATTTTGCCTTGTGCTCGGAATGTGTATGTTCCGGACCTCATGTTTGTGCAGTCGTTGTCGAGACTGACGCCAAGGGTTGTGAAGGAGAAGTGGCCGTTGAAGAATCGTATGCTCTCTCGAAAATGTCGACTGTCCGCATCCGCGCTGGACCATAGCCTCACCAGCTCCGGGATGGGCGTTGGTTCAGCCAGCTCAATCTGTCCATTTCGACAGCAGAAACCTGGCGTCTCATGCTCAAACTTCTTGGCATGGCAGTTTTCGCAGTCGGGGACTTGCTCCAGTGTATGCGTTTCTGGGAGGTTTGAGTACACAAAGTCAAAAGGATCGATACCACCCTCGTCGGATAAGTCTATCGGTGTATCGAGGTCCATGTCATCAGCGTCGAAACCTACATGAAGAGGATGTCATATCAATATGTTTGTAACATATAGGGTCGATGAGAAGATGGAAAGTCTGGCCTATGTACCTTCCTCGTCTGTGAGGTCGCTGGGTATGGTATTCTCGTCCATGATACCGCTTAGGAAGGCCTCCATGTCACCTACAACATTCTTGACATAGTAAGTACGATGATTGCACAAATAAAGGGAGTAAAGATCGTTGTGTTACCTTCTGTCCTGATGGTATACTCCGGCGTGCTTGTGGGCAAAGTTGATGCATTTGGACATGGCATCGCGATAGATTCAGCGCATGGGGTGTTCCTCCTAGCCGCGGCGTTTGTCCTGCGCCGAGCCCTCTTCTCATCAGTTATTCTTTTTGTAGATGTGCTTTGCTCAGCTGCTCTTCTGCATGCATTAATCTGCTCCTTTTTCTCGGGCGCCAAACTATTTCGTTTAACCCTTCTAGCTGCGTTAATCTCCTTCTTTTGCTCAGGCGTCATACTATTTCGTTTAGCTCTTCTACGTGCATTAATCTTCTCCTTTTGCTCGGTCGTCAAACTATTTCGTCGAGCTTTATCACGGTCACGTCTTTCTTGATTTCTTTCATCTGGAATGTTTGAAACTGGTTGCCCTTTCTCTGCCATTGCCTTAGCTGAACACCTGTTTTTTGTGCTAACGATTCTTCCGATCTGGGGGATTGTTTTTTCTGCTGGATTGACTGCGTTAGCCTTGTATCTTGGTGCTATAATATAGGCAGCAGGGTCGGTGTAAGAGTTTGACTCGGACAAGTCTTACTTCCTTTCTGGTAAGTGCCGACAGAGGTAACAGTCCGTTTCTTATAAGCTGTTCATGGCAGAGACAACAAAAAGCAGTCCGTTTCGTACCCATGTCCGATACATGTAGCAAGGCTAAACTTAGGAGTGCCTGAATTTTCTTTATTGTTTTATTTTTTCCTTTGGATCCTCAGGTCTTCACTTCATATTGTTTCACTTCATATTGTTTTGGGTTTTCCTTGATATAGATGACGAAAAGAACGGTGGGCAAAGCAGGATCGCAGACGTATGCTTCGGACGGATGTTTTGGACGGATGATGTTTCAGAGTTGTACTCCGATTGGTTGTGCCAGATTCAGAGATGTACTCTGATTCCTTGTGGCAGTTTAAACTGGGCCTGTCATATCGGTCATATCGAGCGTGCGTATCTGACTGGGCCTGGTATATCGAGCTTGCGTATCTAACTGGGCCTGGTATATCGAGCGTGGGCATGTTATGACGAACCTGAACCGGACGTGAACCGGGTTTTATTAGCGATGAGAGGCAGGAGGTATGCGTGGTTTTTTTGACGTACCACCACGGTCGCTTACAGATATTATATAGTAGAGATATAGTAGAGAAAAGAGCAAACATGTTGGGATCTTGTCCGTTCAATTTTCAATCAACGATCTAGATTGTCCCGATGTCGAGCAGCAAACACTTTAAATCTTGTCCGTTCAATTTTCGATCAAGGATCCAGATTGTCCGAAAATCTACAAAAACGCAAGCGCAAGCGTCTACTAGCAATTCTGATCTGAAACGATTCGTATGAGAAAAGGAGAAAAAAAGAAACGAAAGGCAAGAGTCCCGATGGAATCCTTATCGGAACCAATTCCGATCGGCCGGCCACGATCGGGCCAAAGCAAACTCACCCAGCAAGAAAAATCAGCCCAGCCAAGCATCGACTACCTGGCTTCTGGCTTCGCTCACATCGCCCGTCTCTCCTACTTCTCCTCTGTTTTCTGATACGAACCCGTTCAGGAAGAAGAAGGAATCCTTAAATCATCCAGGTCCTATCCGCCGACGTGTGATCTGTATAAACTGGTGTGATCTGTATAAACTGGAGCACGTCGCACATGGAAACATGGTGGAAAAGCAGCGTCTGAATCTTTGTAGCCTTCCGGTATATTGCTGATTGCGTGGCCGCCGGAAGCGACACCCAAAGCTGGCGTGATATAAAAACTAATTGCGCTCGGCCTTCGGCCTGCAGTGTTGGCCGTCCGCCATGAGGTAAAGCCAATCTCTCTTTTTAGATTTTGGTACAGCTTAGCCTATGGGATTTCAGAAATTAAAATAAGTTTCTACACCGACCATACTGAATGACGCATGTACATAAGTATTTCCAAAACTCTAGCCAAGAGATATTTATACAGTTTGGTAAGACTGGATAACTTCCTCTTCTATCATTGCTTCCAAGCATACTATTTTTCCATGAAAAACAGTTTTTCTTTGAGGTTTCAACAATCCAGATAGAACCAATGATTGTTACTGGTTTTATTTTTGTATGCAAAACTCCTTAAATATTTTTTATTGTAATTGATTTGCCTTCTCATTTTCAAAATGGTTGGAAATACAATTTGACATATTCGGGTAGCTTGTGATTTGTTTTTGATGGATGGTTTACCCATGACCTGAACATACACCAATATATCTTTTCGAACAACTCATAGGAACCAAAATTCTTATTACTTCTCAAAAGATAGGGAAATAAGGCCCTCAACCTGCACCATGGCTGTGACGAGCGTGTGATTTCTCCGCTGCCCAATTATCTGCAACATTGTTGTGATCCGCTCCTGGTGTTCTTTAGAGGCAGCTCCCTCATCAATTATTGTATTTGATTCGATGTTGTTTCAGGGATTTGGGGAAAAATTACTTGACAATGCCTTTACCATCGTTCATTGGTCAATCCATGAGATGAGATAAAGGTATTACTTCGCTATGTTTTTCATTTAGTATGACATTTTTTCTCTTGAACAATAAGGTTTCTTGCATCAATGTATTATTTAGATTAATATCAAATGTCGTGATAAGACAGAACGTGCTATATAGCGAGACTGAACAAAGTCTATTTTTTAGCACACAAAATAGTACATTCGGTATCTAAAATTATGTGAGCTTGCTAGAACTTTCCACGACTTGCTGAGCTTTATGTAGAGGTGCTGACTGTTTCGTCCATTCACAAGACAGTTCTAGGAGGCTGTCACACGGGCTGTCGATGACTCGGTATGAACCTACGAGGAATCAAAGAAGTACAAGGCAGGAAGTTCCTATTTGAAAACACGGAAGTTGTAGTAAATAAAGAAGTCAAAGATGTGCCAACATGCTAATATGGAGATGTGAATTGTGATACATGAATTTGCACATAGTAGTCGCCATTAAGTACCTGTTTGTTGGTTGCCTCCATCTTATTTCCATGCCATTTAGAATTTACACATTTTCTATGAAGATACAAAATTATATTCATTTGTTTGGGAACCAATTCACAGATGGATAGCTTAAGATTGTTTGATTTGCTTTGTTAAATATAAAGTTAAGAAATACATCAAGTACATGTTGTAACTTCTGTTGCAAGATTTTCTAAAGTTCATGCAGTACTAATTGCAATAGTTTTTTTTACAATGTCTGTACTAAACCTGATGAGAAATGACCTGTTATTCTTGATAGTGTCCCATTCCAACATGAGCCGCTGTTGTCGAAACATGCTCCTTTGTGATTTTTCCTTTATTGTGTAGCTATATACATATACAATGATATTTAAATTTGTACTAAAAATCGACTGATTTTTAAAAATGAGACGTGCGTTGCACGTGCACGTTCACTAGTAGTAGTATAGACTACAAACTCACGGTTTGATGTGTATATTTATACACACAAACAACCGACCCAGCAAGCCTACACCTGTACGTACTCATCACCTAAACACAGATTCATTGTACTAGTTCAATTCCAGCTAGGACTTGTAATTCCTAACTCAACGTACTAACTCCAGTACAATGCGTACTACTCTTGCCGAAACCAGCTACCAGCTAGCACACGGACAACACTTTCCAAATTTTACTCAAACATAACTAAACAAGTTGGATTATTTCCAACAGTTAGGCCGGTGGGAGAAGGGAAAAGCAAAGAACCAGATCGTAAATTGCCAAAAAAAAGAACCAGATCGTAATAAAGCATGAACGAAACGCGCCGCTCTAGGCCAGAACGATCGAGAAGATCGAGATGGACGTGGGCGACGTCGAGAACCCTAATAACCCCGGCGGCGGGGCCGAGGCGACGCCGGAGCCGGACATCCAGAGCGAGTTCACCCTGGTATGCTGCATGTCATGCATAGCGTGCACGGTCCTCGCCGCCTCCGCCGTCCTGGTGTGGCTCTTCTTCGTCTCCAGCCACGCCGCCATGGCCGTCCGAGTCCTTGCCGGCTTCGGCCTCGTCGTCGGGGTCATGGGCCTCACCTTGGGATGCATCTGCTGCGGCGTCGCCACCTGCGCGTGTATCCAGGGGAACCTCGAGGGCACACGGCAAGCCGAGGCTCCGCGCAACGTCGCGGCGTAGGGCGCTATGCGCAGAAGCTTTGGGTCCGACGACCAATCATCACCTAGCTAGCTAGCTGCAAGAGAGAATGAGAGATGAAGCACATCCAAACATATGTACGCTAACACTTGTCTGATTATGCGTATTGCAGGCCATTGTGATTTTCAAGAAAAGCGTCGTTTTTGTTAGCCAACTCAACAGTGTCTCTTGTCGTTGGATGTCTAAGAGAGGATTGTACCCTAAGTCCTAACACATTAGACCTAACACATTAGAGTTCGAATCTCAGATATGACACATGCGTGTCTTATAAAGACAAAATTTTAGTGAGATGTCTATGATGACTTTGCCAAGAATCAAATCACCGGCTCAGTCTTTCGGATTTGCTTATAGAGGTAGCCTCTGGGTGCATACGTGCTCATAAGGGTGAGTATACATAGGTATATGCGACCGCTTGCGTCTGAACCGTGTTTCTCCAAAGAAAAAAGGCAATGTCAAGCTTGTCGTTCTTCTCATTCATGGGTGGTTTGCTTTAGAGAACTTATCTTCATTTCCGTATGTTATTTATGGTGGTGGTTTGCATCAGCGTTCACGTAGGCATGCCACTTGGATAAGGTCCGTCTTTTATTTTTCACAATACTTTGGTGGTACACGTCCTAATGGCTTGACTATTCTAAATATTTTCTTGTTTTGTATGGCCAATGTACTTCGTATCAGTTTTAAATCGATATGCTTGATCGCTGACGAAACAATAGGGATTCGTTATCCGTTAGAGAAACTAAACATTCACCCATCACATAGATCATCCTTCACACCGATGGCTAAAAGCAAAGGGTACCGAAGCAGACCAAAACAAATTAAATGTTGAGACAATTAAGCATCCCAAATTCGTGAAATAGGATATGATGCAAAGGTTTGTAGACAAAACGAACTTCTATATTGATTAAATGAAATGTATTCATGATTGTTAATGCCCAAGTGACAAAACGTGTACTTGCGCGAGTAGTGATTTATGACATCTGGGTTACAATGATCTCTTTATGTAAATTTCTTTCAAAAATTATATTTATAAGTTCTATAAAAATCTTTAAAAAATATGTATGTTACCGTTAAAATATGCCACAAACGTACAAAAATATCGAATTGAAATACTTTATCTCCTGAGCTACTCAAACATAGCAAATGGGTGGATCTGAATGTAGACACTGTCAAATCCCTAAAATATACAAGTTTTTGTCTTTGTTTGTACCGCCAAATATAAAGTATTTTGAATCGAGATTGTACACATCTCGAGGATACATCATTGGCGGCAACATGCTAGTTATTTTATGATTTAAAAAAAAGTTATAATAAGATATTTAAATTTTGTATATAGAGGGAGCACTGGAGCTCGGGAGCTAAAATGACTTTCTGCAAATGCGCGCATATCTCTCCCGAGACGCACGCTCGTCTTCGGAAATCAACCGACCCGAGTGACGCATACATTTCTTAACAAAACATGCACATGAACGCAAAAGGAGAAAATAGATGACGTCTTCACCATGCAAATCTATTTCAAAATTTGAAATATCCAATACTTTTAAACCAAGCATCCAAATAAGATCTGTTTTCACCATTGTTTTCGTAACACCAAGATCTTCAAAAATTGATCTCATATGCACATGTTGTGACGAATAGTTTTTTTAAACATGTTGAAGTCAATTTAGAAAAGTAAGTGATATAATATAAATATGTTCCCTCAAAAATATTGCTTGTACGTGATATAAATTTAGTTTTTCCCAAATGTAACAGTGAGTCTATAAAAAAACTGTTGTCTTAGTCAGAATTTACAAAAAAAAATTAACTCGTCAATTCGTTTGACAAAAACTGTTGTCTTAGGATTTTTTTTTTGTACAGACCACATAATGTGTCATTTGCTTCCGCAATTTTTCAAGAATGTTGCAGACATGTATATGTTCCTGCCCAATTTTTTTCAGATTTTTTTGATGCGTTTTCATATTTTTTTTAATTTTGACAAACAAACAGGAGCATATGCACCCGGGAGCCAAAACGCCTCTCCCGTTGTGTACTATAAACTTGCTTTTTTAGACAATATCATGCTTGTACTACATTGTTGCTTTTTGAACAAAAGAGCTTGTTTGTGGTCAAGACATGCTTTTCTATCACAGACATTGATTTTCTCTCATCAACACGAAAAAATATAAGGAGGATGGGCTTTGTTTTTAATCCAAGCAATACCAACTTGAAGATTTTATGAGAGAAATCATTGTTTGCATTACAATGTTGTGGCGTGCATAAATCTACCAACACATGCTGTGAATTTCTAAAAAGTGATATTCTACTTCTCATGACATCGTCAACATTAATCGCTAAATGTGAAAATTCACATTGAGTTATTTGACAAATCATTAAACTAATAGCAATCTGTCTATCTTACGAGAGTTTCGAAACAAGAACTTATGTTGTTTTGTTTCGATGGATTTACTTTTGTCACCACAAGTTGTCATGTTGTTAAGATAGAGGCAAATAGTACCCAACTAATAGTGTGTTGTGACAAGATTTTATTTTAAACGTTTCCATTATATTGCAATGGTATACATAGATAGAGGGTATATCAACCAATATAGTTAATTTCATGACATACCTTATAAGGGAGGAGAGTGTCAATCTGCTAAACAAGTGGTTCTATATGATGAGTGACCGAACCTTGCAATTATTGGCGGGGAAAAAGAATTGGAGAAACACCTTAATTTAGGAGATCTGATCGCTACAAAGCCAACTGTTAAATCATATCGTCGATCGGGTTAACAGTTTTAGAGATTTTATTTCCGGACATTGGAAACCATATAAATCTTGTGGATATAAATTTACGTTTATATGTTGACGTAAATTTATTTTCTTTGTTTGCATGGACGTTTTAGAGTGGGAGTGGTTTTTAGGATAACATATAGGATTTATCATGCCCAAATTTACAGATATGACACTGCAAAAATATAGGAAAACACCTAAAATCTCAGTAAAACCTAATGCAACTGAATCGGCCATCGCTCGTTAGTGTCGTTGCATCCCCATGGAAGAGAACGAAGGAAAGTACAACAAAGTCACCCATGTTTACGCATTGAATGAAATTCACTCACAAGACCCACATGCAAGCGACCATACTAGCACCGCACAAAGTCGGAGCACAAGCTCGGCGGCGACACGAACCAACTAGCTCCATGACACCTTCAATCACATCGCCGAGATAGAGTTGAACCCGAGGTAACCCAGCGTGCGGAGAGGCGTGAACCTATTGATTGTCGACAAGAAAGGAGGAGATGCGGCACTCTAGGGTTTAGGGGTAGAGGCGGCTGAGCTAGTTTATTAGTTGGACTACGATGTAGCCCTACTCCTTATTTATGTGCTGTTTTTGCTCCTGAGATCATATGCTTCTGCCGAAATAAAAATATCTGAAAGATAGTAAAACATTTCAAAAAATTCTAAAACAATTGGGTTCTGAACAAATATAAGTTTTTTAGATACGTGCCAAATTTCGTGACGAAATAACATATGTGGTACTATGTGAAAAGAAAAAAAACAGATTAAGTGCTCCAAAGAAAGTATTATTGAAATCCCATTTTGGCTACTGATTTGTCTTTTTTGCACAGAGTATCATAAATGACATTCACTACGAAATTCATCACGTTTGTAGAAGTTTTTTAGATATTCATCACCGCTGGTTTTCAAAATTTTAAAATGTTTAATATTTGTTTTTAATTTTTTATTTGGGCAGAGCATATTAGCTCGGGAGCCATTGTGGATTTCCGCTAAGTTGTTCAGTACTACTCTAAATAATTACTCTTGTCTTCGGGATGTACATAATTTTCTTTTTTATGAAAATGTACTTCGTTGTACACGCTGGTGCCATTTTCTTTTCCATATATCCGGATACGTAACTCTAAGGTTTATAAACGTATCCGTACCATGTGACAGCTAGTCGCTTGAATCTCTTAAAACACACAAGGCGTATTACATGGCCGACATCGAGAACGCCGGCGTCGGGGACGTCTTCGGGGCGGCCGAGCCGGACACAACGAGCGAGTTCGGGTTCGCGTGCTTCGTCGCCTGCATCGGCACCACGACCCTCGCCTTGTGCCTGCCGGCGGCGCTGCTGATCCTCCGCTACCTCGTGACGACAACGACGACGACGCCGTCGTCCGTGGTCCTGTGTGTAATCGCCGTCGTCGGACTCCTCGCGGCCGCCCTGGGCGTCTCCGTCAGCACCTGCATCTGTTGCGCCGCCTTCGATCTGTGTATCTACGGGGACAGGGACGGGGAACGGCAGGGGGACGCGCCGCCGCCCGTGCATGCAGCTATAGATTGATTTGATATTCCATTCCACGTTCGAGTTTGTAATTGTTCGCCGTGTCGTTGCACAATCGTATACAAGCAGATCCTTTATTGATCTGGACTGGATGACTGTGCTCGTGGACAAGCATCCAAGTTGTTAATGTATCCCTTGAGGATATAGATTTTTCATCGATAATCAAGATGGCGAAAAAAGAGAAGTTGATTGATACCAGGAAAACATTTGTTATGCATTATGTTTTTGGATCAGAGCCAAGAACTTCGTCACATCCCATTAATTAAAATAATATGACTGCCAAGTTAATTATAGAAAACCGGTAAAAACTGTTACATTTGCAGCAATATCGTCAGGAAACGCGACCATATTGGGCACCATTGGTCACCTTGGCCACCTACACGAACGCACACACCCACCCACACGCCGTAGAGAAGAAAGGCCGCAATACTTCATCATCGACTGTCATCGGATAACACTCCTGCTCGAGCCAGCAACTTCGACCCAGTTTCGACGACCGCACAACCCTCAATTGCAAGCGATGTTGGAACGGATGTCGACCCATAACGAGCAGTCGACCCAACATGTCGAGGAAGAGTTAGCTCCCACATCGACGATGAGCTTCACATGAGACAGTTGCATAGCTTGAACCGACAAAATCAGGCTAGATATCTCATTATCGCCGCACTAGTATTGCTAATCAAGCGCCATAGTTGCCAACATGTCGTCTCGTGACACAAAGCTTAAGCAACACATGAACCAAAAAAAACATGTTCGGCTATCGGTGACGAAAGACATGGACGCCACGACTCGGTACCACCCACCACTGTCATCGCTGCCACAAAAATCGAAACGCCACCGGATCTAGAGCCGCCGCTCTAGCATGCCCAAGCCACGAGTCCCTCTAGTCGAAGTTGCTCCAAGACGATACCTCCAAGGAGGGAGACGACGCTAGAAAGAAGACACGATCCAATGTTTCCATATCCAAGTGTAGACAGCTATAGGAAGCCGAACTGCCTCCACCGCTTTATATGAAATAAATGAGGGGAGCTCGTTTGGTCAATAAAAACAATCATAGGAGTAATTTTGTTTGGTGGATGTAAACAAAATATTTGATGCTGCACGTAAGCTAAATTGTTCAGCTCTACATGTAAAATAAATGTACCGTGCAGACAACTACCCATGTATGAACAATTCTATACCACTCATGTCAAATAAATACAAACTGTCTGTGTTGAGATTGTTTTCCTGATTGTGATTTTCTTTTTGTCGATTTTTCTACGCTTTTTTTTTGAATGCCAACTATCTTTTTTTACTTGTAAATGCGAAGTAACTAATTTTGTTGGTTATCCCTGTGGAAAAATATCATATGGTATCCTTGCAAAAATTCAGAAAAACTAATCGGCAAAGAAAGCCTATTTTTCCTTATAGTACATGCTACCTGGTCCGATTTTTTTTAACGATAATGGTTTTACTTCTGTCAAACTATTTTGGAGGTCCTTAAAGCTGCAGATCAGCGATGGGGCCGCGTCGAGCTTGGGTAAAGAGGTGATTTGCCTTCCGTCCCTTTGGTGGTCGTTTCGGTGGTGTCGAAGGAGGAGGATAGACATTGGTTTTTTGCCTAGGTTTATTTTTCCTATCTTTACAGTTCTGTAAAGTCGGTGTGCCTACTTGTAACTTGATCTTTATTTTATAAATGAGACACATGAAAAAAAAAGGTCAATGTTCACTGTAGTTGCCGTAGTGACGGAGCTCTCGGTAGGGCAAGGTCAGGTACCGGTCCTACCATGGCTCACGCCAAGAAGTATGTTATACGTACTAGTTGAATGCCCATGCGTTGCTACGGACGTAAAAAAAATGGTTCGGCCAAAAGCTAATTTTAATTTTCACGAATCAATCATGATAGTCTGCAAGTTCATATACAATCACCACAAGTCGCAACAAATCTCTCTCCCACTGACCACTGCGCCTCTACTATGAGTATGTATTTATTTCCAATCATATATGATATGTGTTCATTCCCACAACACGGTATGAGTATTTGTTCATTTCCACCCACATCTCCCTATTCAGCCCATGCCACAAACAAAAGACATGTCGTCTTTCGACTACATTCCTAGGGGTAATGTGAAAAAGAGCATAGGCACAAGTTGGGAGCCTAGGAGATGGAGCACAATGCTATTGTTCGCGTTCTTATATGGACTAGGGATCTTAGCGCGGCAATGCCGCGCGTGTGTTTTTGAATTTGAATTTGAAAATGGGGATGTTGTAAAGTTGTTTAAGTTTGGAAATAATTGAAGTTGAAAAATGTTTTCGTTTTAAAGAAGGTTGGATTTTGAGTATGGTTCGTATTGAAATGTATTCGAATTTGTATTCTTTTGATGTGTAAAAAATGTTTAGATTTGGAATGTACTTGCAATTTTGAAATATGTAAATGTGAATTTTGAGTTGAAATGTTCAAATAGATTGTAGAAAATGAGCAATTTGGAATCTATTTAAATTTGAATTATATAATTTTTTACGAAATGAGCAGGTTTGATAGTTTTATGACATTTTGGAATATTCGAATTTGTAATTCGAGTAGGAATGCTCAAATAGGAATGGTCTCTTCATATAGTTAACATTTGAGTTGTTCTAACTTATTTGTTTTTTTGTGGAAAAATAGTTAACAGTTTTGTTTCTTTAGCATGTTATTATATTTTTTCTATATTTTGTTGATTGTATACATATATAATTAGTATCTTATCTGAATTGAAATAATATTTTTGGGGTTTTTTTGTAAATCTTTAAATGGAATTCAATATTCAGAGAAAATACATTGTATGAGTACCTATTAAATTCGATTATAATAAAAGGGATTTAAGGTATATTATAATTAAATTGAAATGTAGATTATGGTTCTATTTTGTTGTAATTGGAGGAAATATATTTTATGGCTATCTCCAAATAGTTCCCATTTTCAGCATTTATTATATTTGTTTGCATATTTCTTATTTTTATTAAATTGGAATCTTCAGATATATTTGTAGTGTATCGTAAGAATGTGTATTAATTTTATAATTAGGGATAGTGTAATATGTGATTTATACTTTATATTATCTTCAATTTTGTAGTAAATTGTAATGTTCAAGTGTGTTGCATTTATATTTTCCATGAGCATTTTGAAGTATCTTATTGTTTTTCTAAATTTCTAGCAAATTGAAATGTGAGGGTGTTTATATGTTTTGATAAGTGAGGCATCCATAATTTATGTGGGATAATATGTGAGGTATTTATATTTTAGAGTTTTTTTTAGCAAATTGAATTCTAGAATTTTTTTGTGAGGAAAGGTTGATAATTTGCGAAATTGAAAATTTAGATTTTTTTTTGGATATGTTGTTTCCACTATTTTGCATTGTTACATTTGAATTCTCTTTGCGTTCATTTAAATTTTAAATGCTTATATCTGAAATGCATTCAAATTTTTTTTAAGGTACCATAGTTTTTTTTTGTTCATATTGACATATTTTCCTTACCCGTGGGGTGAAATGTTATTTTGGAAATGTTTATATTCGAAAATTGTTTGGATTTTATTCTGTTTGGAATTTCAAGGAGGTTGCGTTTGGATTTTGTTTTAATTTCAAAAAGTTTTTCGAATTGGTAGCCTTTTAGGTTTGAATTCTTTTTAGGTTTACGTAGTGTTTAGATCTGAAAGATATTTAAAATTGTACGAATGTTCGAGTTTAAAAATTTAATCGTACGGCATTAACAGCTGGCATTTGTTTTTTTTGAAAATTTTGCTACCTATTTTTTCCCCCTTTGTGTAAATTTAAAGTTATTGATTTTGTGGAAAAATTCAAATTTATATAATTTGTTATTGTATTTTTGTAACCATTTTGATATGTATTTTTTTCCCATTTGTGTACAGATTTGAAAATGTCTATTTTTTGGAATTGTGCAGGTTTACAAATTATTTAAGCTGTGTTCGAAAATATGTAGAAGTTAGAAAAAAAAAGGAATAAAAAGAGAAGGGAAAAAGGAAAAAAGAAAAAGAACGGGAAAAAAAAGGCCGCCCAATCACGTCCTAATACAGCTCAAAGAGAGGACCAACTTTCTAGTCGCGGAGCAGCTCATATAGATCAAATTTTCACACACATGGTAATCTATTCAGGATAGCCACAGTTAGAGGACAAAAAGCAATTCAGTTATGCACATTGTAATCCATTTTCTCTCATGTGATATTCAATATATTTGACCCCAACGAAGATTAATATAATTGCATTGAGTTCCTTATATAGGCACTATCAGGCACAGGAGCCAGAGCACCACAGAGTAGAGTAGTGAGGACAACCAAGCTGCCTCAGCGGGAGACGTTGCTGGAGAAGGAAGGTTACGAGTTAGGTCACTCCCATCCATACGTGGTATCTCTCGGGTGCGTGAAGGCTGAGCTCTTAAACATCTGAAGACATTTACATGCAAGGAGATCATTTTCTAAAAAAATTAGTACTGGACATGAACAATAATTTATTCCTCCAAATTTTGTATACTTACAAGCCATCAGAATAGGATCAGATCTGTCCTCTGCATGGCAAAACAGTATGAACAAGGTACTGACACAAATCAGACTGTTTTTAGAATTTTCAAGATACACAAGTACCTAAAGTATAAAATAAATCACATTCCCTTCATGACAACATCCAGCCTCGATAAATGATAATTCCGACAAAACTGTATGAACGAATCATCAGTGCGAGTGCATGCTTTTGCCTATCATAGGTTTATTAGAGTACTATTTCGACTTATCCTATAGATCTTGATGAGCAAGATGTATCTATCGTGGCAATCTGAAGTGTTTCCCCATTACTTTGTCATGTACTTTCTGTTAAATGCAAGTTCTTATCCAAATCTGCGGATGTACAATCTACTCCCTCCGTCCACAAAATGATGTCTCAACCTAGCCCAAATTTGCATGTATCTACACACTAAAACATGTCTAGATACATGCAAATTTGGGCTAGGTTGAGACATCCTTTTGTGAACGGAGGGAGCAGCATTATTAACTGAGACGATGTTATGACTCAGAGCAACTTAATAATTGCAATAGCTATAGGTACAAAAGTAGCAACATTATATCTTAGTTTGCGATGCTAATATTAGCTAGCACACAAATGACATCTCTAAAAATAATTTTAATGTAAAATAACTAAATGGTATCATGGTTTAATAAATGACAGCTAAATGGTATAACTTGCAGCATTGTAGAAATTGACTCAATTCTCTTACTGTAGTATCTTACATCATGCATGCTAGCTAATTAACAATGTGAATGCATTGATGCTGCAAATAATAGGCGAGGCTGTCTCTCTCTGTATTTCTCAAAAGCATCTCAATTACCAAATGAGTCTTTTCTTTTTCTTTTACGTTTTCACAAGTTTCTATGTGGGTTTCATATCTAGCCTACCCCAATTTGCTTGGGACAAAAGGCTTAGTTGTTGTTGTTGTTGTTGTTGTATCTCAATTACCAAATGAATTAGACTAATAGCCAGATGCTAGTTGCATGAAGCAGGATCTGGTGTAAGGGCTGGTCCTCTAACCGTATGGTCAGCAATATGATGAATCGGAGCTGCTGCTGAATTCAGATTGGTCCTGATGGTGATGGACTTGGTGGCAATGGGGATATCCTTGGTTACATCAAGAAAGCTCTGAGCTTTTCATTCCTCCTATATGGCTATCAAATCATGAAGCTTCGCAAGCTTGCTGGAAAGCGCAGGCGCAACATGATCTGGTGCTCCTCATGTTCCTAGCAAATATTCAACAAAACAAGAAGAATAAGAAGACATTCGTCTTATTATAATTGGGAAGAGAAATCATGTAGTCACATCTCATTCAGAAAAAATACAAAAGGAACTGTTCCAACAACCTGCAGCAATCTATAAGATTATGCACTTGATTTCTTCGAAAAACATGTGAAGGAAATGCAAGTTTGAAGAAGCAAGTGACAATAAAAACTTACTGTAGTTGATAACCAATACATGGTAGACTAAGACCGTTATTTGAAAAGCTGGAAAAAAAATAACAGATGGAATTCACAGTAACTAACTGTTGGCACCATGGTGGTCTAATACCAGCCATTTAAAACCAAGAAAGATAGTATTTGAATTTCGAAATAACACATATAGGGCCTCTAGGCGGAGCAGAGAAGAAACTGTATCTTATGTGTAGTTTTCACGCTGCTCCAGAACAAAATAATTTTGAAGGAGCGCAGCAGAGAAGGTAACATGAGAATGTAACATGAGAAGTTGTCCAGGGGTGAAAAGACATGAATTTTAACTAACATGCTTCCCAGGTTGTTCCTGATAATGTGTCAAAACTAACTATTCTGTAGATAACATTATCATACAGAATAAAAAGAAAAGATTCAGAGAGAGAAACAATGATGATCTTGAAAAGGGTGTCGTGGTGGGAACACGCAGATGCCTAGGGGTAGGCTTAGTCTGGTGCCGAACGGACGCTAGAGGATTCGGGGAGGGATAGCGCACTGAAGAGCGCACACAGAAGAACACGGAAGCACACCAAGATCTACCCTGCTTCGGGGCTCTCGTGAGAGATAAAACCCCTACTGCAGCATCTATCCTATTCTGTGTATTTTCCTCTGTATATGCGGTCTGTACAAATGCTCCTCGAGCTGTATGTGAGAGCAGCGCAGTGCTCAGCTAGCTAGTGTGAAGGAGGCAGGGGAAAATGAGCTCCCGTGCGTGTGTGGCCGCCCCCTCATGTCCTCCCCCTGGTGCCTTTATATAGAGGAGGCCCAGGGGACAAGGAGACAAAGAACACTATGCACGGGTCCCACTTGTACTCTAGTCACATCACATGGTACGTCAGTCCACTATACTTGTCTTCTAGTGCTTGTCCTGGGAATCTCCTAGTCAGCACCCTTATCCTCTCGTAGATATTTCTCCTGGGATGGCAGGGGGCATCCTATGCTGGCCTTGCCGCTTGAATATCACGAACAGGTAACTTGCCTCGGTCCTGGGAGCGATATGCTCCCAACCTCGGGCACGATCCCACGAACGTGAGGATACGCCGGTCGCTGGGAAACTCGGCCTGCTTCTGATCTCGGCCCAGCCAAGCTGCTGGGGAAGTTGGCCCACTTCGGGATACCGAGGACGAGGCCCAGCCGAGGTGGGAGGTATCTCGGCCCATCAGGGGCGCGTGAGAGCGCGACCCACCGAGGCTGGACGCGGGCGCCGCCATCCGAGATGGCACCGGAGGCGGCGGGACGAGGCCGGGGCGAGGCGCCGGTCAGGAGAAGCCGGAGCTCCTGAGCCCGAGGTTGGGGGTGCCATGCCGGGACGGCGCCGTAGGCGGTGGTCGAGGAGAGGTGTGGGATACCGGAGACGGCCATGTCGGAGGCGACCGGGGCAGAGGTCTAGGAGGGCGCGGCCCTGCCGGAGGCCGAGGTGGAGGAGAGGCGAGGCAGCCGAGGTGGAGCTGGCCGGGACGGTGGCGTGCGCATCCGAGGCACGGCGTGCCGGTCGCGGCCAAGGTCGAGGTGGCGGTCGGGATGCGTTGACCTCGTCTCAACCGAGCTAGGAGACGACGGCCCATCCGGGGCAATCGGTGTCTCGGCCTGCCGGCCCATTCTGGGTAACTGAATCCTGGTCCAAACTCGAAACCGAGATAAAATGATAACTGCCGCCGAGGCCTGGGTATGTCGGTTGAGGCATGTTTCAGCCTAGCATTTGGTATTACAGCCTGGGCACAGCCAATCTCGGCCCAGACTAGTTTTTCTCTGTCTTTTCCTTTATCTTTTACCATTTCTAATTCCTGTTTCTCTCTTTTGTTACCTCGGTAAGACCGCCAACTTTGGGGTATCCGGGGTTACATCCCCGACATTAGTCCCCGAGGCTGTGGGGGACTCGCAGAGTCGCGCACAGACTTACAGAAACAAATAACTGTACCAAAAAACCTCCTGCACTGTACAGCCTTGCCTTCCAGGCCAAATGCGACATCCGGTTGACCGAGCTCACCCGAATCAACAACGAGATGGACAATTTGTACTGGAAATATGTTGCCTGAATGGTCACCATTATATGCCGGTTCTTAGCCCTCCTGGCCTTTACCGATCTCGGATGCCGCCAGCGTCGGTTAGCCCTCCTGGCTTTTATCGAACTCGGATGCCGCCAGCGTCGGTTAGCCCTCCTGGCTTTTACCGAACTCGGATGCCGCCAGCGTCGGCTAGACCGACATAAACCTGCAAGTATGTATCTCATATGCCTCGGTATCTCAGCCTCCTTGGGCGTATCACACATGTCTCGGTACCTCGGCCCCTCTGGGCATATCACATATCTCGATACCTCGGATGTCTGGTAGCCACTCTGGGCGCTTACCGACATAGATGTCTCCAGCCACTGCTTGTTTGACATAAGCATATCTCGAATGCCGGTTTTAGCCACTTTGGGCGTATACCGACATAGATGTCTCCAGCCACTGCTGGTTTGACATAAGCATATCTCGAATGCCGGTTTTAGCCACCTTGGGCGTATACCGACATAGATGTCTCCAGCCACTGCTGGTTTGACATAAGCATATCTCGAATGCCGGTTTTAGCCACCTTGGGCGTATACCGACATAGATGTCTCCAGCCACTGCTGGTTTGACATAAGCATATCTCGAATCCCGGTTTTAGCCACCTTGGGCGTATACCGACATAGATGTCTCCAGCCACTGCTGGTTTGACATATAACCTGCAAAAACATATCTCAAAGGTTGCCTCTGATTAACTAACATAAACCAAGATCTGGTATGCAAATGATGCCATGATACGCTGGCAAACAGAATAAACCGCGATGTGGGATATGGAATGATGCCAGGATATTGTGACAAACCGAAGTAAACGGTGATTTGTGATGTGGAAAGATGCCGTGATGCTATGGCAAACCGAAACAAACGGCGATCTAGAGAATACCGATAA
Source organism: Poa pratensis (assembly GCA_947311845.1). NCBI lineage: Eukaryota > Viridiplantae > Streptophyta > Magnoliopsida > Poales > Poaceae > Poa > Poa pratensis. The sequence goes on from CAMZMU010000061.1 coordinate 51,744,913, forward strand.
TGCCAGGGTACCTTGGGTAATTTGAGATAACCAATATAACCATGATACCTCGGATTTCCATTACGACCCGGATTTCCAATATGACCCAGATTTCCAATATACCTCGGATTACCAATATACCTCGGATTACCAATATGACTCGGATTTCCAATATACCTCGGATTACCAATATGACCCGGATTTCCAATATACCTCGGATTACCAATATGACCCGGATTTCCAATATACCTCGGATTACCAATATGACCCGGATTTCCAATATACCTCGGATTACCAATATGACCCGGATTTCCAATATACCTCGGATTTTCCAGGATACCTCAGTAACGAATATTCTCAACAAAACCGATGTCACCTTTCAACGTTAGTCGGTGGGAACACGCAGATGACTAGGGGTAGGCTTAGTCTGGGGCCGAACGGACGCTAGAGGATTCGGGGAGGGATAGCGCACTGAAGAGCGCACACAGAAGAACACGGAAGCACACCAAGATCTACCCTGCTTCGGGGCTCTCGTGAGAGATAAAACCCCTACTGCAACATCTATCATATTATGTGTATTTTCCTCTGTATATGCGGTCTGTACAAATGCTCCTCGAGCTGTATGTGAGAGCAGCGCAGTGCTCAGCTAGCTAGTGTGAAGGAGGCAGGGGGAAAATGAGCTCCCGTGCGTGTGTGGCCGCCCCCTCATGTCCTCCCCCTGGTGCCTTTATATAGAGGAGGCCCAGGGGACAAGGAGACAAAGAACACTATGCACGGGTCCCACTTGTACTCTAGTCACATCACATGGTACGTCAGTCCACTATACTTGTCTTCTAGTGCATGTCCTGGGAATCTCCTAGTCAGCACCCTTATCCTCTCGTAGATATTTCTCCTGGGATGGCAGGGAGCATCCTATGCTGGCCTTGCCGCTTGAATATCACGAACAGGTAACTTGCCTCGGTCCTGGGAGCGATCTGCTCCCAACCTCGAGCACGATCCCACGAACGTGAGGATACGCCGGTCGCTGGGAAACTCGGCCTGCTTCTGATCTCGGCCCAGCCAAGCTGCTGGGGAAGTTGGCCCACTTCGGGATACCGAGGACGAGGCCCAGCCGAGGTGGGAGGTATCTCGGCCCATCAGGGGCGCGTGAGAGCGCGACCCACCGAGGCTGGACGCGGGTGCCGCCATCCGAGATGGCACCGGAGGCGGCGGGACGAGGCCGGGGCGAGGCGCCGGTCAGGGAGAAGCCGGAGCTCCTGAGCCCGAGGTTGGGGGTGCCATGCCGGGACGGCGCCGTAGGCGGTGGTCGAGGAGAGGTGCGTGATACCGGAGACAGCCATGTCGGAGGCGACCGGGGCAGAGGTCTAGGAGGGCGCGGCCCTGCCGGAGGCCGAGGTGGAGGAGAGGCGAGGCAGCCGAGGTGGAGCTGGCCGGGACGGTGTCGTGCGCATCCGAGGCACGGCGTGCCGGTCGCGGCCAAGGTCGAGGTGGCTGTCGGGATGCGTTGACCTCGTCTCAACCGAGCGAGGAGACGACGGCCCATCCGGGGCAATCGGTGTCTCGGCCTGCCGGCCCATTCTGGGTAACTGAATCCCGGTCCAAACTCCAAACCGAGATAAAATGATAACTGCCGCCCGGGACAGCTCAATCTCGGCCCATCCGAGGCCTGGGTATGTCGGTTGATGCCTGTTTCAGCCTAGCATTTGGTATTACAGCCTGGGCACAGCCAATCTCGGCCCAGACTAGTTTTTCTTTGTCTTTTCCTTTATCTTTTACCATTTCTATTTCCTGTTTCTCTCTTTTGTTACCTCGGTAAGACCGCTAACTTTGGGGTATCCGGGGTTACATCCCCGACAGAGGGCTATGTAGATAATGCAGGAACTTCACATCAAAATTTAACAGTCCGTTAACTTTTGCTATGCAGTATAGCTGCAAAAGCAAAAGGCAATTACAAGTACAACCAGATTGAAGCTAAGATAACTAATCATGCTGGGAAAACGAATCAAAAGCGGCAAGGCAAGATCGAAAAGAAGATTGAGTCGCGAGCACCCGAGCACGCGGAGATACCAGTCTTGGAACAACAAGCTCCTCTTTGCCTTCCTCGTCATATCATCCTTCCGCGTCGCTGGTGAAATAATCAAGGAAGCCACCATGTCAGGCAACTTCTTTATCATGATATTGGTGAAAACCAAAGCATAGAAAATGGAAGAGGGCAACATAGTTGTATTCCTCTTATTGAGATAGTTTCTTATTAAAGTTGAAACGCCAAAAATATAGCACAACGGAACAATATGATTATTTTTCAAGAATGATATCACACAAACTCGAGTAATAGAGACAGGGCACAATTATTTATCACCAAATTAACAGTTGGATAATCAAGTTATAGGAAACAAATCCTTAGTACTAAACAAGAAATCTGTGCTAGGTTTAGTAAAACACACAACGCAACAATTAACTACCTGCGACACAGGAGAATAAATAAACAAGGTATACCTGTAGGTTGGAGATAGTGAGGTCGCTGGCAAGGACACATCCAGTGGACACTCGGGCGCAAGCTCCCTGCTGCGGTTTTTATTCAAGAAGCATGAAAACCATGTCAAAATAATGTCCCTACAGCAAATCAAGAACCACAAGGAAAAAAGATCTTTGATACGGCTGAAATGAATGCATACTCGTGAAACTCGGCTTTATTCAGGAAACCATCTCCGTTGGTGTGTGAGCCATTGAAGTCTCTTTCCACCCCGGGAACCCCAATGAATTCCCCTTCTCCTGAAATCACTAATCAGTATTCAGTAAGCTAGTATTTCGTTTTTGTGCTATGGCTTAATTCCATTCAAACAATGTCTTGCTGAGCTGCTGCGCAAATAAATTAAGGAATGCTTTTGCCACATTACCATGGGACTCTTTGCGCCTCAGAAGAGACAACCCCGTCACCGTTCTTGTCGGAGAGCTACAGCATCAACAAACCCAGCGGCTCCCGCAAAGAACCCAAACAAACCTAGCAGGAGCTCGCCAGTTGCACAACTTCTTGAAAAGCAAAATATCCTGGATCAGCGCACCAGATCGACAAAATCCCTAGAAAACAGATGCACCAACAACCTCAAATTAGAGCAAGATCCCGATATTGCACGGCCAGAATGCTTGGGTTGACAGGAGTTGGGGTTTCTTGATTTTGGAAGAGGAGAGAGCTTCCTTGTGGGAGCTGGGGGAGGACGAGATACGCTTACCCGTGGAGATGGAGTCTGCCGGCGCCGAATCCAGAGGTTTAGACGGTGAGTCTGCTCCTCCTTGTCACCCTTGCTCGTCACCGGGGCCTGGCCGTCGATCTCGCCCGGGGCTGCAGCAACCTCGCCATGCCTTCTTCCTCTGTTCCCGTCCTCCTCGCCGCCAGGTCCCTGGCTATCCGATCCGAGTGCCCGCGTCCTCCGCCGTCCGTGCTGCTGTCACCGAAGGTCCCGTGGTCGACTTCCATCTTCGCCGTGTCCGCTGCTGCGTGAGAGATAGACCACGGCTGCCTGCTGTACGCTCGCGCCGACCGGCGCCGCCGCCGTGCTCCTTCTCCTCCGCGGGCAGCGAGGGCCTGAGGCGGGAGCGGGAGAGAGGAGGGGACGGGAGGACGGAGCTTGGCGGCGGCGCGAGACGAGAGATGAGCTGGAGGACGAATGCAGCTTATCTTCAGCAGCAAAATGGCTTAGTCAAGATATGCAAATAGAGAACAAATATCATTTGATGAATCATAAAATTGAGTAATATCACATTGCAGGAAAGCATTCTGACAGCCAAATTAAAAAAACGATAACAAATTTCTCAACATTAGGTGGAGGGAGATACCCTTCGCTGAAACACATGATGTGAAATACTAACCCCTGTTTTCGAAGAATTAAATTATGTGGCTTCCATAGATCAATGCTCCCCGGCCTTCTTGGAGTTTCATCGAACACCTTGTAGGCATAAAGAAACCAAATCTGTGATAACAGTAAGGAAAAAATCACAGGACCTCCAAAACCGGTATGCAGAAAACATATGTTGTTTTCTTCTGTAATACCTGAAGGAGCTCAGAGTCCATACATTTAATTTGAATCGTACATCATAAGGGCTCCTTTTAAATTCAGAGACCATGTTGAGCACTACAGACTTACGGAAAACATTTAGGTGAACTTTGTTGAGAATAATATTTTAAAAGCAATAAATGAGAAAAATAACCATGATGAGAAGATAAATAAAGTCTAATTTATCCTAAACAGTATAGAATGACATTTTACCTATGCATGATATTTCTTTTGCTAACATCCTATGGAAAGCGTGGAGAAGGGCAAATTTGAAACTGTGGCATTAGCCAACATATTATGTCTCCTGGATAATGCTTCAAATAGTGAACAGAATCACACGGGACATGTATTCTTAGCATGTGAAAAATCTGAGAAATGCACATTACATATGTTCAGTTGCTCATAATGAAGAATCTAAAGCACAAAGCAAAATATAGGAATTATATTGCAAAGAAAAGAAATGTTTCACTCGATAATGCACAGAAAGAGTCTAAACCACAGATGATGATCAGTAAATAAGCAGCCAATAAAGCACACGGGACTGGCAGCCTCTCCCAAGAATACAGCCAATAAAATCAAAGAGAAAACCAGCAGATCAAACTACAAATCACAGATGATGATCAGTAAATAAAGACCCTTTGAACTATGTTTCACTCGATAATGCACAGAAAGATTCTAAACATGTGGAAGAGAACACAAGTAGCACGATGCTTTTCCCAACAGCCACACACGAGCCTGAAACTGCAGAACGAAGACACAAACGTGAATACGCATTACAAATAGACTAAATGAGCATCGCCTTCCCGATCGAGAACTACAGAGGCTCGGACCTAGAAAGGGGATGAAAGAAACTTGCAGAGGTCGACCATTGGTTCTCCAAGTAACAAAAATTTATAGGCAATCATTTCTAAACAGACAAATGTCTGCATATAAGTATAAAATTAGAACTGGTGGCGAAATAAAGAAAATGAGGCAGCAAAGCTTGAATTCAGATAACATGTACATGATGCGAACAGTCCATATGAACAATTTAGGACGTATTCTCTTTCCAAAGGTTGTTCCAATTGAGGCATAACAATTTTCATGACATCAATTATACACATTTGCATGCTATTATCTATGAAAAGGCGCTACTAATTTCTACTTCAGTTGTATACCGATACTACACATTTGTTATTTCTAGAGAGAGTAGGAGTGCGGCATATGCCAAAAAAAGGTAGATTATTAGAGAGGGGTTTTTGAAGGGAAGAAAAATCTAGCTGTTAAGAGGACGCTTCCTACATGTGTCCCAATGGAAGCTATATCTACCTAGGCTGCACTAATAACCATTCTGTAAAATATTGCTCATCCTCTACAGCAACAACATAAGCTACAATGTCTGTTAATAGAACAACAAGGTTAGAGCGTATTTTATGAGTGGCATCTGCTAGCTACAATGTCTGGAGAAATACCTGTCCAATGCTGTAGGTTAATGAGTCGAGTAGAGCTACTGCAAGATCTTTTACTTTGTACTCTGCAAGATATAAGACCACGGAATTTTTTTCGTTAGAAACTCTTAACAATCACAAACTGAAGTACTAAATAAGTATAGGCAAAGATGGAACTCAATCACAATGGAACTGCATAAAACAAGTGACAGAACACCTTGATTGTCCAAGGATTTTCTATCATTTAATAGTCTCAGAACATGTGAGAAATGAATCAAGAGAAAATATACAATCTACAATACATGTGTAGTATCTCTGAATATGATAAATAACCTAGTGGATAGTTTCAGAAGCATAAAGCAGACATTAAAGATAATAAAATCATCAGTTGCCAGTGTACTATCCAAAAGTGAATTGATGCTTAGTGAGAAAAAAGGAAAGTATACAAGCCATGTTACTTGCTGAAAGCGGATAATGACATTGCAGTCGCAAGCAGATGACATTGTGCCCATGGCTGATACATGCACAGGAAAGTTCCATCACAATATGCCAGTTATTATTTTATTAGGAACTCTCTGTCGACTCAAAAGCAATCTCTAATTTTATTACCCTGCTAATTGCATATAGACCCTGTACCCATATGAAGAAAAGTTTCACTGCCGCAAAAACTGAGTGCATACCAAGTTTTTCTGCTGAATCTATAGCCTGAAGACTGACAGTTATGTAAGAGGGGAGAGGCTGCAAACCGTCCTGGTTGCTGTCCCTAAGCAGACCTATGGTTCCAGCTGCTCTGCCACCAATCGACACCAAGATAGTACCTGCAAAACACAATAAACAACATTAGGAAGGAAAATAAAGTTGGAAAGCAGCGAAAATAGACCCCCAAAAAATCCAAGAAACAAACACCCAACAAGCAGACAAAATAGACCCCAAAAAATCCAAAGGAGCAGCAGAATCTTGAAGAATAAACCAAAAGATGAATAAGAGATGGGAACGAGCCAAAACCTAAGGTCAAAACGACCGGAGAAATCAAATCCACGGCAGTAGGGACTCACCTCAATCGAATCCACACCAGATAGTCACATAGCTTATAGATCCACAGCAACCAGGGACACGAATAGCTAGGGCAACGAGGCAGAACCACCGAGAGGAGGAGATGCCGAGCCTGCAAGGAAACCATGGCGGCGGCGCCATGCCAGACCCCTCCAGGCGCTGCAGTGGCTTCTTGTAGCGTGAGGAGGGGGCACCCACGCAGCAGCCATCCGGATGGAGGAGAAGGACGACGCCGCGCCCGTACACTGCTTCGCCGACGGCCGGGACGAGGACATGACTCGCCGTTCTCTCCCCCGCAAGCGGAAGCATCCCGCCATCCACCGCCGCCGCCATGAGGGGCAAGCAGCCGGGACCTCAGCTATCCGATACCTAGGCGCCGTGTCTCGGTCGCCGCCGCCGTGCCCAGCCACGGGAGGAGGAGAGGGGATTGGGGGAGAAACACAGGAGGGGATTGGGGCGTGCGAGGTGGGAGTGGATTGGTGGCTAGGTTTCACCGGGAGGAGAGGAGGCAGCGGATAGGCCAAGCTACGGGCCGTCGCTGTCTACTGCCACAGTAAAATGCGGAACAAAGAGAGCGACGCAGCGGCAACGGTGGAGGGGTGCGTCCACGCCTTGTTGGCCCACATGTCATGGACCTGCGGTGTGTGGCAGCGAGTAAAAAACGAAAGAAAACAGGATCGAACGGCTGTAAAAGGAAAAAAAAAACACTGTTTTGGGGTGAATCAAGGGCCAGGATAAGCTACCTTCGGGGAATCGCTGGAATGGCTCATAGCCCGGGTAGTGTTCTATCGTTTATAGGTTTAATCACACGAACTAAGGAACACGAGGCCACGATCTGTTATCCTACACCAGCGTACGTGCTCGTGGTATATTCAGGCCCAGTTCAAGCTTAACTAGAGGCCCAACAGCCAACACACAAAGTTTTTTTTTTGCATGGGCCAACACACAAAGCTGCACGTCTCCTTTTCCACTGTTCCTATTTCTTTTCGCAAAATCTATTCTGTGCCCGGGCACTCTCTCGTCCTTACACGGTGTTCCCTCGCGCACGTCGTCCGATCATCGCGCGGTCCACTTTTCCCGACCGAAGCGGCGCAAGCGACAAAACAAAGGAACACGTCCGTCTCGCAACACCCACACCTCGTCACCTCCGTCTCTTCTCGCTTCCGCATCTTCTCCAAAATCCCCCACCTACGCACAGCCTCCGGCCTACTTTCCAGCGCTCGATCTCCTCCTCCTCGCGTGTGCCGCATCGGCCGCGTGGAAGCGCAACATCGCCGTCCAGCGCAACGCCGCATGCGCTATGGGCGCGAAGAAGCTGCGGCGCCTCCCGCACGTATTATCCAAGTTGCTCGAGCTAACCTTCGCCGCCGACGCTGACGTCGCCGTCAAGGAGGAAGCGGAGGAGCCCCTCTTCGTCGCCGCCCCGGACAGACTCTCGCCAGGGTGCCCACGTGCCCATGTAAGTGTGTCTCTCGCCTCTCCTCCGCTTTGCGCATCAGGTGTTTGAGAAAATGTTTGCATGGTATGGCTAGCGGGTTTTTTCCTGCGATGTATGAGTTCTCCCCAGAATTATCCCCCAGTGCATCTTCAAATCCTGAGCAAACGCATGACGATCTATTTTTTTGCCCAGGTAACATGCCTATAGGTTTGATTTTTGGTGGAGGAGCATCGATCCACGCTGGTCATTCGGCGGTGCGGCAATCGACGCCTTCGAAGCTAGCGGCCGGGTTGGAGCTGTCAGCGAGACAGCCTCGGTGGCGTAGTGCTGCGTTCAAACTGTGGCGCAATTCTGTAGGCTTTTGAGCTCGTGAGTGCTTCAGTCTTGGTTGTTCCCCGCCGTTGTTGCTTCTGTGTTGGCGTTTTGCTCTACGCCCATTTGATTTACCCCCCCCATTTGGTCACGGTGGTGCTGGTGTAGTAGTCACAGAGGTGTTGATAGGTTTCAGTTTATCTTCTATAGGTTAAGTTTCTGTGTGTAGAATAGACGGTAGTAACCCATGTAGTTTTGGCTCAATACTTACATGCATGTGATCGGAACCAGATTATGTATGATGCAATTCTTTGTGTGGAGATACACAGTAGGATTTCTGAATATATTTGTTCAAACAGTAAGTAGTTTTATGTTGAAAATTTGGGAAACAACCATGCTTACGAATGATATGGAAGTACATTTTCTTGATACTTCAAACGATGTATTTTATGCTCGAAAGTTTGCTTCCGCATGTAAGAAACAAGATGTATTTCTATAAGTAAAATGTGCATATGGGATGCATTTTTATACGAGGATGTATTTATTCTTATATGCTCCTGAAGTTTTGTCGGACTAGATTGTACGAATTTCCTGAATTTTCTTTGATGCTCATAGGATGTATTTCCTGTACTTTCATAAGTAAAGTGTGCATATCTCTCTTTTGTCAACGAGATGTAATTTTGAGCACAATAGAATAGGTTTAGTTCAGTGATATATGTGATATACATCCATAGTTCTTTTTACTCTACCATTAGATGTATTTTTTGTGTACCAACACATTTTGTCATCTGCATACATAATCTGTATCATCATCATCTTTATCATTATGGATGTAGTTTTACATCCACGGATCTATAAACATCAACATAGGATGTAATTTTTGGTGCTAGCATGTTTTTTCTTAATTTTTATTTTAATATGGATGCACTGTCTTCAAAAGTACATGTAAATTTACATCCATGATTTTCTATGTCCATGTAGATTCTGTTCAACGGTATAAATGGGTGATGCGTATAAAGTTTGATGCAACACTTGTGTTGATTTTATAGGAGTCACATATATCATTTTCGAAGCATACACATGTTTTTTTTTATACTTGTTACAAAAGGTAGTTGAAACCATGAATGTAGTTTTATCACGTTACAAGTGTATTTTTGAAACCTTGGATGTTGTTTTCAATAGGGTACATGTGTAGGCAAACCATGGATGTAGTTTTACAATATACTTATGTACTTTCCGAGAGGGAATTTTTGGAACCTGTCGAGACCTACAGGCGTGCAAAATTTTACCTTAAAATTTGTATTTTGGGCCGTACAAAAAGACATATCAAGGAAATTTTCAAATTTTTGAAGCGTGCATTGCTCTCAACCCAGATCCACCCACTTATCGTTTTTTTGTGCAGCCCAAAAAACAACGAATTTGAAGTTGAAAAATTGCACGATTGTATATCTCGACAATATCTACATCCGGGAATTTGTTCTTGATTTTTGGAAACTTAAAAATGATGATTGCGAATTTTTAAAAAGATGTGCACCATGTAGCCCGGGCTCCATTTTAGGTTCTCGTGTAGTTCGCTCATAATGATGGTTGCACTGCTATGTACTTTTCTAAGCCGGTGAAGTAAAAATTGTGGAACGAAAAAGCGGAACTTCTCCCCAACCCCGCCCCCTCTCGCCCCCCCGAGGGCGACGGGGTGATTCCAGCCGCGCCCCTTCTCCATCTCCTTCCCCCCGTCGCCGCCGCCGGCAGGGGTCGTCGGGCGAAGCCCGGGCGACGCCGGCGGCGGCGGCTCTCCCTTCCCCGCACCATGGAGGCCGGTCGGGGCCTCTTCCTCCTTGGCGGCGGTGTACTTCGGAAGGCCCTGGTCCGGCGCGGCCGGGTGGTGCTGGTGGCGGTGACGTCCGACGGAGCTGGTGGCGGTGACGTCCGACGGAGTTCTTCGGCAGCGCGCCGGCGGCTGGCTTGGCCCGGATCTGGGCGCCTCGGGCCCTAGATTGGCTTGGGCGGGACCAGATGGACCTGGGCGGGCTGGCTGCTGCTGTGGCAGGGCTCTCTGGAGGTGGTGACGACGACGATGTCTGGGACTGCGACGTCGGTGTTGAAGCCAGCAGGGCGGCAGGGGCTATACGGGCCCATCCGGGCTCGGCCGGGCCCCGCTGGGGCCTGGTGTGCCCCCGCTGCTCTGTCCGGTCGATGACTGCTTCTCGGCGGTGGAGGTGGGTACCTCCCGCGTGGCTGCGAGGCTGCTGCTCTCGTCCCGACACTGTAGTGTGTTGCCGCCTTTCAGGCCGCTTGCCGGTATCACGAAGCGACGGATGAAGATGACTCAAGATTGGCGTGGCGCATGTTGGTGGATGGCGTTGCTGGGTGGTGGTACTCCCTTGTGTCAGGGTGCCCTTGTGGATAGGTGTCGGGAGAAATCCCTATCAGCTTGCCTGACCATGACGTGGTGCCACCGGCGTGTGGCACTATTCCTTCCTGGAGGACGTCGTGGGAATCCCTTACCCACTGTACTCTGCGTGCCGGGGGAAACCCTAGGACCTATGGTCCGGGTAGCAGCGCCGTGTCGACGGTGCTTCCCCTCCTATAGGGGCTGCTTGGCACGGAGCACTTCGGAGTGCCTGGATCGTGGTGGGAGAAGATGGAGAGGGCGCACCGGTGGCGGGTCGTTTTCGTTTTGTCAATTCGCCTTAGTCTTCATTTCCTTTTTTTGGACATGTATCTGCTCTTGCCCCAGCATTCTCCTTGCCCCTTCTTCCTGTATGGTTCGATTGTATCGGTGTGGTTGCTATATTAATATAGCGGGGCGAAAGCCTATTTCTTCAAGTAAAAATTGTATTTTTCTTGCACTTTTTACATGTGAAACCTTGTTGCTTTTGCAAATTTTAATATGTTCACAAGAAATTGGGATCTATTTTTTTGTGGATTGTAGAGAAACCTGGGGCTGTATCTGTGCTCATGCGCGCTCCCTAGTTGTTGTTCTTTGTTAGTACATGTGATGGTAGGAATTTTCATGGTATCAGAATTGTTGGACGTAAAATTTTCCCGTCAAGGAAAGGTTCTAAATAATGGAGACGGAGTCATGGACTAATGGCAGTGGCATGCTGCAGGTGGTACTCCGTAGGTGGATGGAGGAAAGGGTACGATGGGGAGTTACGGGATCCTAATAGGGCCTCACGTGGATAAAAGAGTTGTCCAGCAAGGTTAATTAGGGAGGGCGGTACCGTGGGGGACCAAACTTTTCATTTCTGGATGGAGCAGGACAGGAAACGTGACTCTACTATTTTTGGGAGGGGACTGCGGAAGACTATACAGTGCCCGGGCACTGTGTAGCCACGTGCGCTATCCACGTGGCGCCCAGGGGATGGTGTTTCTCGTTTCGTTTTGTCGTTTCTCCCCCTGATTTTGTCCGGATCACGCTGGCCTTTTCCTCCTCTTTCCCTTCCTCTCACGCCTCTCGTGGCGCCAGAAGCTAGGGTTCCTCCCACCCAGCCGCCGCCACCACAGGCCACTCAGGCCGCTGCACACGCCGCCGTCCCGGACCTCCGTCGCCACCGCTGCGCCGCTCCTCTCCCTGGCACGCCGCTGTGCTCCTGCCCCCTCGTCCACCTCTTTCTCCTCCTCACGAGAAGGGGCGTGGGCTGCTGCTGCTACACAGCCGAGGAGAGATCCCGCCGACAGGGACGAGGAGGAGCTCGGAGGGACCAGGATGTGAAGCTCCGCCGTCTGCCTCCCCGACGCCGCCATCGTCCGTGTTCCTTGTACCGTCGCCGTCATGCTCGCGTCGAGGTAGCACAGGCAATCGATTGGAGGATCTCAGGTTCCCGTCTCTCAGTCTCTCTTGCTTCAGTTTCTGGTACACATCTGCCCAAGTTCCCACCGATTTCTTGATGTGGTTGGAACAGGACGACGTGGGAGACCAATGAGGACGAAGGCAACTCCATTAGCGACAAGAACAGAGTGTGTGCCATTCGCGCATGTATACTGCTGTTGTAATACACATCCTGCCCCCATTTTGGGAAAATCCAAATCTGAAATCCAACAAGAAACTTGGAATTATTTCCGATCTTGTTCTAATTGTGGGAAGAATACTAAGGTATTGATCTATTCTCATGAATGCATCTATTGGGACAAATGAATTTATGTTTATAGTCAGAAGCATATGTTTATCTCCAGACACATGACTTCTCTTGCAAAAGATGTTTATGTGAATTTTAACTGCAGGTGTCTCGATCACAATCATCGTTATGTGGACTGGAAGCCTGCGAAGTTCCTGTGTTTTGGTTTCTTCTTCATAATACTCCAGAAGTTGAGGGTTACTGAACCACCAATAACTCCAATATATAATGTGAGACCATTTTCTAATCCTCACTAGCCTATGATTTGCTCATTTTACTGTACGAGGTGTAATTATGTTGCTTGCATTGATTTGATATATATTCGGGGGTGTTCTTATATTTATCCAGTAGCTTTCATGGAAACGTTGTCACATAATTTCATTCTGGTGATTTCCGCAGGAGTATGGTGAAAGTTGGGTGTGCGTTTCTCCCTCACCCCACTTCGATTTGCATTGTTGTGCATGCCACTGATTCTCCTTATGGGTCTCTTCGCTGCAGCTCTCGTCAGTTCACAATTCACATGCAGGTATGGGTTGGCGATCGTTTCCGACACTTATATGTGGCGTTATCTCATGATCGCTGCCTTAGACCTGTTTGGCCTGCGTGTTTGTGTTATTGTGCAGCCTGGCTTGTTTCTTTCTCAATAGTCACCCATGGTGGCTCTCGGGGAATTAACACGAGTTTCTCCATTTCATTTATGTACTTACGTGTGTTATTGCTACACACTAAGGTCCAGTTTGAGAGGGATATTCCTCTACTAATGTTTGAAGTTCTTGCATATGTTTTATTCATGCTTTAAATATGTTTAGGTTTGCAAATTGTATACCACTTATAATGAATAAGGCGCTCTTGCATTTTCTATTTCATGTAACTGCTGCACCTCTGGGCATCGAGGCTATACTTGCGCTAAAACTTGACTCCACGTCAGCTTTTCAAGTGAAGTGTGTCAGTGACATGTTCACAGTTCTTGTTATGCCACTCCCTTTGTCCGGGATGTAACCCCGGATACGCCAAAGTTGGCTGTCTTACCGAGGTAACAAAAGAGAGAAACAGGAAATAGAAATGGTAAAAGATAAAGGAAAAGACAGAGAAAAACTAGTTTGGGCCGAGATTGGCTGTGCCCAGGCTGTAATACCAAATGCTAGGCTGAAACAGGCCTCAACCGACATACCCAGGCCTCGGATGGGCAGAGATTGAGCTGTCCCGGGCGGCAGTTATCATTTTATCTCGGTTTGGAGTTTGGACCGGGATTCAGTTACCCAGAATGGGCCGGCAGGCCGAGACACCGATTGCCCCGGATGGGCCGTCGTCTCCTAGCTCGGTTGAGACGAGGTCAACGCATCCCGACCGCCACGTCGACCTTGGCCGCGACCGGCACGCCGTGCCTCGGATGCGCACGCCACCGTCCCGGCCAGCTCCACCTCGGCTGCCTCGCCTCTCCTCCACCTCGGCCTCCGGCAGGGCCGCGCCCTCCTAGACCTCTGCCCCGGTCGCCTCCGACATGGCCGTCTCCGGTATCCCGCACCTCTCCTCGACCACCGCCTACGGCGCCGTCCCGACATGGCACCCCCAACCTCGGGCTCAGGAGCTCCGGCTTCTCCCTGACCGGCGCCTCGCCCCGGCCTCGTCCCGCCGCCTCCGGTGCCATCTCGGATGGCGGCGCCCGCGTCCAGCCTCGGTGGGTCGCGCTCTCACGCGCCCCTGATGGGCCGAGATACCTCCCACCTCGGCTGGGCCTCGTCCTTGGTATCCCGAAGTGGGCCAACTTCCCCAGCAGCTTGGCTGGGCCGAGATCAGAAGCAGGCCGAGTTTCCCAGCGACCGGCGTATCCTCACGTTCGTGGGATCGTGCCCGAGGTTGGGAGCAGATCGCTCCCAGGACCGAGGCAAGTTACCTGTTCGTGATATTCAAGCGGCAAGGCCAGCATAGGATACTCCCTGCCATCCCAGGAGAAATATCTACGAGAGGATAAGGGTGCTGACTAGGAGATTCTCAGGACAAGCACTAGAAGACAAGTATAGTGGACTGACGTACCATGTGATGTGACTAGAGTACAAGTGGGACCCGTGCATAGTGTTCTTTGTCTCCTTGTCCCCTGGGCCTCCTCTATATAAAGGCACCAGGGGGAGGACATGAGGGGGCGGCCACACACGCACGGGAGCTCATTTTCCCCTGCCTCCTTCACACTAGCTAGCTGAGCACTGCGCTGCTCTCACATACAGCTCGAGGAGCATTTGTACAGACCGCATATACAGAGGAAGATACACAGAATAGGATAGATGCTGCAGTAGGGGTTTTATCTCTCACGAGAGCCCCGAAGCAGGGTAGATCTTGGTGTGCTTTCGTGTTCTTCTGTGTGCGCTCTTCAGTGCGCTATCCATCCCCGAATCCTCTAGCGTCCGTTCGGCCCCAGACTAAGCCTACCCCTAGGCATCTGCGTGTTCCCACCACGACAGTTGGCGCCCACTGTGGGGCTGATAGTGGCGCTTGCTGGATTAATTCGGATGGGACCTTCGTCATCAACTCGGGGACTCAACTTCGACATCGTCCCCGTGTGTTGACTCATTTTTCGAGTTGGCTACAGTGCGAATCCGAGCTGATTCTGGAATCCGAGGTGTTCTGGAATCCGAGCTGATTCTGGAATCCGAGGTGTTCGGGAATCCGAGCTGATTCTGGAATCCGAGGTGTTCTGGAATCCGAGCTGATTCTGGAATCCGAGCTGATTCTGGAATCCGAAGTGTTCTGCAATCCGAGCTGTTCTGGAATCCGAGGTGTTCTGAAGTCCGAGGTATCCTGGGAGAATCCGAGTTAAGACTTGGAAATCCGAGTTAAGACTTCTCCTACAACCTGACCGTGTAAGTATCATTTATATGTCTGCTCATGCTTCTAGATAGTCTCAAACAGTGCTCGGGGACTGGCCCCTCATTTCTACCTTGCTTTGGTTAGTTGTTTTACCCGGGACAAGATGTCTTGACCCGGGGACTGGGTAGCCAGTCTGTTTTACACCTTCTCCTAGATAAGAAAAGTGGCTCGGGGACTCGGTTGAAATCGAGTCTAGTTCTTTCTTGGTAAATGTTGTTAGATTCGTTTTCTGTCAAGTGCTATAGCTGGTTTGCCTCGGTTAGTATAGTTGTTATTTTCGTCAAATATTCTTCATGATATGTATGTTGGACTAACATTGAAAGGTGACATCGGTTTTGTTGAGAATATTCGTTACTGAGGTATCCTGGAAAATCCGAGGTATATTGGAAATCCGGGTCATATTGGTAATCCGAGGTATATTGGAAATCCGGGTCATATTGGTAATCCGAGGTATATTGGAAATCCGGGTCATATTGGTAATCCGAGGTATATTGGAAATCCGGGTCATATTGGAAATCCGGGTCATATTGGAAATCCGAGGTATCATGGTTATATTGGTTATCTCAAATTACCCAAGGTACCCTGGCATTATCGGTAATCCGAGGTATATTGGTGATCCAAGGTATATTGGAAATCCGGGTCATATTGGAAATCCGGGTCGTAATGGAAATCCGAGTTATCATGGTTATATTGGTTATCTCAAATTACCCAAGGTACCCTGGCATTATCGGTATTCTCTAGATCGCCGTTTGTTTCGGTTTGCCATAGCATCACGACATCTTTCCACATCACAAATCGCCGTTTACTTCGGTTTGTCACAATATCCTGGCATCATTCCATATCCCACATCGCGGTTTATTCTGTTTGCCAGCGTATCATGGCATCATTTGCATACCAGATCTTTGTTTATGTTAGTTAATCAGAGGCAACCTTTGAGATATGTTTTTGCAGGTTATATGTCAAACCAGCAGTGGCTGGAGACATCTATGTCGGTATACGCCCAAGGTGGCTAAAACCGGGATTCGAGATATGCTTATGTCAAACCAGCAGTGGCTGGAGACATCTATGTCGGTATACGCCCAAGGTGGCTAAAACCGGCATTCGAGATATGCTTATGTCAAACCAGCAGTGGCTGGAGACATCTATGTCGGTATACGCCCAAGGTGGCTAAAACCGGCATTCGAGATATGCTTATGTCAAACCAGCAGTGGCTGGAGACATCTATGTCGGTATACGCCCAAAGTGGCTAAAACCGGCATTCGAGATATGCTTATGTCAAACAAGCAGTGGCTGGAGACATCTATGTCGGTAAGCGCCCAGAGTGGCTACCAGACATCCGAGGTATCGAGATATGTGATATGCCCAGAGGGGCCGAGGTACCGAGACATGTGTGATACGCCCAAGGAGGCTGAGATACCGAGGCATATGAGATACATACTTGCAGGTTTATGTCGGTCTAGCCTACGCTGGTGGCATCCAAGTTCGGTAAAAGCCAGGAGGGCTAACCGACGCTGGCGGCATCCGAGTTCGGTAAAAGCCAGGAGGGATAACCGACGCTGGCGGCATCCGAGTTCGGTAAAAGCCAGGAGGGCTAACCGACGCTGGCGGCATCCGAGTTCGGTAAAGGCCAGGAGGGCTAAGAACCGGCATATAATGGTGACCATTCAGGCAACATATTTCCAGTACATATTGTCCATCTCGTTGTTGATTCGGGTGAGCTCGGTCAACCGGATGTCGCATTTGGCCTGGAAGGCAAGGCTGTACAGTGCAGGAGGTTTTTTGGTACAGTTATTTGTTTCTGTAAGTCTGTGCGCGACTCTGCGAGTCCCCCACAGCCTCGGGGACTAATGTCGGGGATGTAACCCCGGATACCCCAAAGTTGGCGGTCTTACCGAGGTAACAAAAGATAGAAACAGGAAATAGAAATGGTAAAAGATAAAGGAAAAGACAGAGAAAAACTAGTCTGGGCCGAGATTGGCTGTGCCCAGGCTGTAATACCAAATGCTAGGCTGAAACAGGCCTCAACCGACATACCCAGGCCTCGGATGGGCCGAGATTGAGCTGTCCCGGGCGGCAGTTATCATTTTATCTCGGTTTGGAGTTTGGACCGGGATTCAGTTACCCAGAATGGGCCGGCAGGTCGAGACACCGATTGCCCCGGATGGGCCGTCGTCTCCTAGCTCGGTTGAGACGAGGTCAACGCATCCCGACCGCCACCTCGACCTTGGCCGCGACCGGCACGCCGTGCCTCGGATGCGCACGCCACCGTCCCGGCCAGCTCCACCTCGGCTGCCTCGCCTCTCCTCCCCCTCGGCTGCCTCGCCTCTCCTCCACCTCGGCCTCCGGCAGGGCCGCGCCCTCCTAGACCTCTGCCCCGGTCGCCTCCGACATGGCCGTCTCCGGTATCCCGTACCTCTCCTCGACCACCGCCTACGGCGCCGTCCTGGCATGGCACCCCCAACCTCGGGCTCAGGAGCTCCGGCTTCTCCCTGACCGGCGCCTCTCCCCGGCCTCGTCCCGCCGCCTCCGGTGCCATCTCGGATGGCGGCGCCCGCGTCCAGCCTCGGTGGGTCGCGCTCTCACGCGCCCCTGATGGGCCGAGATACCTCCCACCTCGGCTGGGCCTCGTCCTCGGTATCTCGAAGTGGGCCAACTTCCCCAACAGCTAGGCTGGGCCGAGATCAGAAGCAGGCCGAGTTTCCCAGCAACCGGCGTATCCTCACGTTCGTGGGATCGTGCCCGAGGTTGGGAGCAGATCGCTCCCAGGACCGAGGCAAGTTACATGTTCGTGATATTCAAGCGGCAAGGCCAGCATAGGATGCTCCCTGCCATCCCAGGAGAAATATCTACGAGAGGATAAGGGTGCTGACTAGGAGATTCCCAGGACAAGCACTAGAAGACAAGTATAGTGGACTGACGTACCATGTGATGTGACTAGAGTACAAGTGGGACCCGTGCATAGTGTTCTTTGTCTCCTTGTCCCCTGGGCCTCCTCTATATAAAGGAACCAGGGGGAGGACATGAGGGGGCGGCCACACACGCACGGGAGCTCATTTTCCCCCTGCCTCCTTCACACTAGCTAGCTGAGCACTACGCTGCTCTCACATACAGCTCGAGGAGCATTTGTACAGACCGCATATACAGAGGAAAATACACAGAATAGGATAGATGCTGCAGTAGGGGTTTTATCTCTCACGAGAGCCCCGAAGCAGTGTAGATCTTGGTGTGCTTCCGTTTTCTTCTGTGTGCGCTCTTCAGTGCGCTATCCCTCCCCGAATCCTCTAGCGTCCGTTCGGCCCCAGACTAAGCCTACCCCTAGACATCTGCGTGTTCCCACCACGACACCCTCAATGCTGCTTTTTACTTGAAGCTTGCGTGTTCAGATATGGAATTGGACAAGAAATATGGAAAACTAATTTTCTTTGGTTCATCTTGCAGGATTCAGGCTTGTTTATGAAGTTCAGGGAATAGCATTGTCCGGGCATACTGCTGTCAAGCTTGCTCTCTGGTTTTACTGAGGGAGTTCAGGGGATAGCATTGTCCGGGCATATACAAAGGTATATTAATATTTGCCTAGACAGAACAAGAGCTAAGTTTGAAACCATGGTAGCCGGCATTGCTGTTGTCTAAGAAACCATGTATATATGTGCTATGTAAAGCTTTACTACATGGATGAATTAATGTGCTACTTATTTATATCTCAGGGAGATGCTGATCTTGTAATGGTTGTTTGCTTCGCAGAATAGCTGATTTGGTGGTACGTTCTTGGGTCATGAGGGCTAGCTTTAAAGTCGTGTTTGCGGAGCTTGCAGGTTATCACATTCCTTTCAAATTTACCCCTGTTTTTCTGTGGCATCTACTCTTGCTTATGGAGCTTTTAGCAGATGTAAAGTGGTTGTACATATTTCTCCTGTACTGGCTGTTTCAGATTGTTTTCGTGCTAGAAATTATTGCTATAACCTAAGTAATGTGTATGACCTAAATTTTCTAAAGAAAGTTGTGTAATATTTTGCGGCAGCTCTATTGGACTCATCACCATCTGAAGATTGTGACTATCTTTCTTCGATGGAATATTTATCCTTTTTATTGGAATTAAGAAGGTATTGATTAGCGTATTCAAGGGTTTTGTCTCTGATTGCTTTCCCATACCATTGTTCTTTTGTTGACATTTTAAAGGTTAACTATAAATAGCTTCACTGCTTAAAATGGTGGGTCGTAATTAAGTTGCTTTGTATACCAATACTATATAGCAGATAAAGTGTTCATGCATGCAGTTGAGTTTTCTGAGTTAAACATACTGATTAGTCTCCGGTTGCTCCTGAATAAGTAGTATGTTCCTACAGAATTTGGCTTTTTTGCCTACCAATGATTTGTGAGAAATGCAGTGAGACAACTATTCATGTTTAATTTGGCTTCAGTTCAAAACAATCAAATACTCTTTTCTATATAGCATTTGTGCTTATCTCTTTTGCCTCTTTTTCAGACATAAATGATTTTGATGGTTTCGACTGCCTGATACTTTTTCATCCACTATCAAAGGAGACCAAGGTTTAAATGCAAGCAATTAATTATCAGGTTGACTAACTTCTTTTCGTAAGTTCCTTACTTCAGGCTTGCTCAACAGATGTGTGGTCGTGGTGTATGATTTGTTCGTTCCTCCTTTGTTGTCGTCTCGTGGACTGCTGCTTTATTGTGTTCGTACAGGAGTTTGCTCTCTGATATGCTTATGTTCTTTCTAGCTCATCGCCTGAACCTTCTTGTTTCTAGCTTCAAAATGGTTATTGCTTTATGCCGATGAATCTATTCTATAGTTATTTTGTGGTACCAAAGCACATGTAAGAATTAATATGCATATATTTTCTAGAAGTATCCAGTACTTTACAACCCCCTAACTATATAAATGTTAACTATTATTTTGATGAATCAAATGGTATGGCATGGTTAATTAAACACTTATTTGATTTTGGTGCTTATGTTCATGATCAGGTTTATGTCTGGATTATATTTGGTTCTCAATGGTCACTTTGCTTCTTTTTTTTTCATGTTGTGACAATGGCAATTTTTACGGGGTGAGTAGAGTACCAGTGCCTTTTTTAGATGCATATGACTTTACCGTGCAAGACCACATGGTTTAGATATTTGATGGAAACCGTGCTGCTTTTGCTGCAGATTCAGTTGACCATTTACAAATATATGCTTTGCTCCGGTTACTTTTGTGTAAAATATACACTTTCTTAAACATTGTGTTATGTGTGGACAATGCATTTGCGTCTAGGGCTTGTAGGTCCAATGTTAGATTTGTTTCGATTAACTTGGTTCTGAATAATTCAATTTCTGTATACCAGAAGATATGCATATCTTGAGATGGTCCTGATGCATACCTTGAGATGGACCTGATGCTATTTTGAAGAGACCATGTTTATATGCAAGTGATTCTTGGTCCTATGATGCTTAAATTCCAGCATTGTTGGTCAGGTTAACACATTTAACTCAATATGTAACAAAAAGGGGTTTGCATTGCAAAGTAGTTTAGGTTGTCAATATGGTTCAGACGCATTATCCTGTGAATTTGATTTCCTTTTTGGCTGTCAGAACGACATATGGCATAAAATTTCTTTATCATGTAGCTAGGTAGTTGTCTGATGGCCGAAGTAATTTTCACAAGGAATGTTTTGTGTCGTATTTATTTCAGTGGTACAGAGTGAGAAATCAATCATGGGCATGTCAAACATTTTCTTATGAGGAAAACAAAATAGGTGCTTTTCTTTGCTCACTAAGTAGGTCTTGGTTTTCGTTGTTCTCATATTAATTACCACAAAAATGAGTTTCAGTTCTTCATTTAAGAAGTAATGGAGGATATATCATATGTTTTGTTGCTACTATTTTCTCTTGCATATGTAGGTGGTGTATAATTTCGGTTATGTTTTAAATGGCAAGGTCGGATAGACTGGCAGCCTGAAGTTGTGGAGGTACCTCGCAACCTTGTCGACAAGGGGATGCAAGGCAAGATCAAGAGTATGCCAGATGATAAATTTAGTTACCTGAAACCTCTTATATGAAGCAAGTGCATAGTACATATTAGTTATGAACATGCATGGAGCCACATCCACGGAAATTTCGGAATTATTCCCTGGAAAGATCATAGCGTTTTGGATGTTTTCATAGTTTTTCATTACCAAGGTACGATGCCTTGTTGCGATTTGCTTATCTGAGCCTGAGATATTTGTTTGTGTGTTTTGGTTGTTGTTTTGGTGTTCAGATCTTAATGAAGGCTCTGCTCGAGAAGCTCGTGATTTTCAAGCCCCAGAGGTTAGTATGGGTTCCAAGGAATGTTGTTTAACTTTTCAGTAGCTACACCCAAATTATCAGCTCATTTCTTGTGTCTACGAGTGTACATTATTATGGTCTTTCATCGGCAGTCTGAACTTTGGAACTTTCTGAAGTTCTGTTAAAGATGTAACAAAATTTAGTTAGAGCGTTCGTGCCCTTGATGAAGACAATGATAGATGTGGTTAGTAGTCTGATTGCCCGAGTCGCTTGATGTACGATATGAATGCTCAGATAAGTTTTCCTTATAATATGTCGAGCAAACCAAATTTGAAAACATTGGCTTATTTAGTAGCGATTTCATCTTGCCTTCTCTGAACTCATACTATATGAAGTCAATTATAAATGGAACCTTTTTGGTTGAAAGGCATGATGTCATAAATATCTCTGATTTTAATCTTATTTTCCTGGTAATGAAAAAAAAGTTTCTTACCTACGATGAGTCTAATGGCCATCATCTGCTGTCTAATTAGGCTAATCATGATCGAACCTGAGGCCGGATAATTATTTGTCCGCTTGAGCTTTTGAATTTATGAGTTAAGAACTAGATGTTTTAACAGTCGGTCTTGTATCTTTTTTTTCCTATAGTTGCACGCTTGGTTCTTCATCATAACCATTTATTGTTCACAATTTTTATACTCTGTATGATAATTGAGATAAACCTTGGAGAGCTCTGTGCATCGACAACTTTACAACTAAGGTCTCCACCTGCCTAATTAGTAATAATATGTGTTGCCTTGTCTCATCTCCTGTGTTACTCATTTACTTCTCTCTGGTAGGGTGGCTGAAAAAAAGTAAAAGTACCGATCAAAACTGGTTGCACTCTTCATTTTTGCCTGCTACTTTTTGATCGTTAGAGCTGAACTTCTCAAGCAGAGGAATACAAGTACTCTGTCCTCTTACATTTTCGCTGGCTTTTATTTGCTTTTTTAGCTGAAAAATGTTTCTCAAGCATAGGAAAACAATTGTCATCATGCAACTGGAATGGAAATGAGATTAAAATCAAATGCGATTTACCTGGTTTCTAAAATCTCACTTGAATGAGTGTTCTTCATATATGTCGGCAAGTACATCACCATTGTTATTTTATTACTTTGATTTCCTACGTTGAAGCTGACTGAAGCAAATAATTTCCATTCCTGTAGCTTCAGATTTTGGCATGGTCCATCTGTAATGTCGATTAATCAATGCAACTTCCAAGTAATTGTATCACCACATCTATACTTTGATTTGTATTCGTAGTCTAGAAATAAGGAATCAAATCTTAGTATTCTAGCACATCCTAATCATTTCTTCGGACCAGCTACAGTTTTGCTTTCCTTGGTTCTATCTTATTTTGAATAATGGCTTTGTCTTTTGCTTCATCCGCAACATGTGCTATTTAGAGTTGAATTTGCATAGATACTATTTGCACAGCAGAAATAGTGGTTGTTGAACATGTTTATCAAGTCTTGCTGTTAAGTGAATCTATTATATATATTTGTTGAAAAAGTAGAATATTCATTTTCATGCATTTGTGTTTTGTGTTTATTTTGCTTCAGTCTACCTATTACCAACAGTGTAAGGAGAGCTATTAGTATTCTGCTGGTTATTGTACTCTCTTTAAATTCCATATATGTAGAGGCTTACCTGAACATATTATAATTGACATCCCCAGGGCATAAATTTAGTTGAGCTTGATGTCCAGCTTTGAGGTTGGTTACCTTGCTTACCTGCATGGTATCTGCTGCCCCTCTTGTTGCCTGGAACTATTCTTTGCATGATTCATAACATGGTCTGATCATAACGTCACAATTCAAACATATACCAGCAAACACAAAATAGGCAAAGTACAAAACTTTATGAGTTATGCTTAATGGCTCGCTATCAGACGTGTGGTAGCATGGTTGTTTACGGGTCCTTGTGACCCTACCGAGCAAAGCGTGCACCTTGAATATGATGTGGAGACAACCGTGATGTTGTCTTTTTCTCTTGGTGCAGGGAGAAGTTGTAGCTACATACATGAATTTTCAGGTTTTGTTATCAGATGAATGCTGCAAATGAGACTAGGCTAACTTCCTACTGTGGAAATCAGCAAGAACTTGGAGATTGGAGATGATTTATTTTCTCCACAACAATAGTTTAAATTGAGAATTTGTATGTTTGCTTCTGCTGGGAGATATAATCCCGAGTGGATAATAACCTTTTACCTCTCACAATTGTACAATATATTACTGAAGTTACTATTATTAGTTTTGTCGCTATTCTGAGAAATTGTACAATCGTAAACCTTTATAGACTGTGTTGATACATAATCTACACACACAGTTGCATTTGATAGGAATGAATCAACTATCAAAGTTAAGGTGTTCTCACGTTGCATGTGTACCTTTGTTTCTTATCCGCCCAACCCAATGTCAGTGTGCGCAAAGACGACGTAGGTTAGGCCGACGGAGAAGTTAGGAACGACAACACCGAGGACAACTAGGTTTGAGCATGGCAATAC
Organism: Poa pratensis; assembly: GCA_947311845.1. Lineage (NCBI taxonomy): Eukaryota > Viridiplantae > Streptophyta > Magnoliopsida > Poales > Poaceae > Poa > Poa pratensis. The sequence goes on from CAMZMU010000061.1 coordinate 51,768,966, forward strand.
CAAACACATGCAAGGGCAAAAGACAATGTGAATTGTAGAAGGGGTGTCGATGGAAGAAGATAGTGGGCACAAGGAGGAGCCCCCGAAACCCTAACAGGTAGCCACATCGATGGAAGCGGTATAAGAGCAACATAAATCTCAATGTGGACAACAACATACATGCAAAACAAATAAAAATTAAAATTATGGTTAAAATACAATCTCGCTTTTGTCTTTTGTGCAAGTGGCGTAACGAGTCATCTCAGGAAGAGCTCAACACATTCTAATCATAGGAAGAGCACAACACATTCTGTAAATCTTTTGGTTCCTTTTTTGTTGTTGTATATAATCAGGTTTCTTTATCAAAAAACAAGGGTTAGCAACAATGTCATACATGAACTGAATAGTAAATAGGTGTCACGGAAGGTTGATATGTTTGCTCCCTCATTTGAGAGGAGTTCATTGGAAACATGATATCGTGTTGTGTATACCTGATCGTCTAACTATGGATATTTCTTTAGTTATTTGTTTTGGATTTCACAAAAATAAATATATATCCATGTTGTAATGAAGATCGATTCCGTAAGCTTGTATGATTCTCGGGTATGGCATTTTCCAAGCATATCGTTTGGACTAATGCACATTCCCAATGGAGAGTTCAGGCAACAAGCACATGCCTATGCATATCAATGAGCCGTACATATCAAAATAGTTTTCCATGTACTCCCTTTCAGTCGGTTTGAATATGGTAAGTCCTTTCGTTTAGTGGAAGAAACCCGATGGTGGGTATAACAAGAGGAATCATCGAAACCCTAACGGGCAGACTCCATAGTTCTGAGAAGTAGGTATCGATGTTACTGGCATGAGAGTAAGTCTCAAAACAGACAACAATATACATGGTACCCGTATGATGGCCACATGAATTTCAAACACGGACAATAATATACACAAAATATTAAAACTTAAGGCTACAATACAGTTTTACTTTCGGCACCTGCGCCTTAGCCAAGGAAGCGAGAATCTGTAAGATATCAAGTTGCCGAAACCCTAACTGACGACCTCTTATTTCCCGGCCTTAGCCTTTGTAGTGGCAAGAGAGTTGTAGAAATCTCGGACACACAGACAACAACATGCATGGAAAAAGTATAAAACGTATGCTAAAATATAGTCTCGCTTTCGACATTGGTGCCTATATAAAGGAACATTATGCTTGTTCTATCTTAAATTATATATTAAAGTAGTAAAACAAGTGTGGTGTGCAGCCACGGTAATGCCCCTTGTGACCTTGGATTTACTATCCCATTTGATATGAGCTAATTTAGTTTTGTCAACATTTCCCTTATTATATTCATCTCCGATCTTAATTTTTACGTGTAGCGACTTTGAACAGCACTATCATGTGACATATCTTTACCTCAAGCGCCATCAGAGGGCAAAGTATTTTTAACGAGTAGCTTCAACAAAACATATAATACTTAAGGCTAAATTACATTCTTGCTTTGGGCACCTACGCCATCGGCGCAACCGGTCATCTATAGAGACAAACAATCAAAGATTCTATGCCACCACCAAACATATATGCAATCAACATGCTGGCAGATACAATCACAACCTGTGCTTGCTTTTTTCCTGATGATTATCTTCACGAGTAAGAATATAACAATGATTTGTAAAACAAGTATTTTCTTGTTAAGAGTTTTTTCTCTATAATTAATAACTCAAGATACGTATGAAAATGATACGGTTTTGTAGACGTGTTCGCATCACTAATTCGAGATGATACTTCTTAATATACAAATAATTTGAAGTCGTGTGAAATATCATTTATCTAAACTGAAAATTAAGAAGTTCATTTCAACTAAGAATTATGTATGCTACCAATTAGGGAATAAAATTAGTTATAAATCATGTATAATCCAAAATAGGAAGCCTAAACCCTAAACCCTATACTCACAATTAGGGAGTGAATTTTATTTATAAAATGGGTATGCTCTAAGTTACAAGATATCTTTGCACCGCGTGACCAACGAGGGAATATGGCCGTACGAATTTCAAACAAAAACAGCAGTATACATAAAATTTATAAAACTTAAGGCTGCATTACAGTATTCCTTTCGGCACCTACAATTTTTCCTCGAAGACAGTTAGCTCCGTAAGTTCTTCTTGCTGGGCTCAAAGAGGAACTATATTCTCAAAGTATGCAGCAGGAACTCACATGAGTCGACCCTGCACTCAAGCATGGCGCAGAAATATATTAAGACATACTGTGTTGCTATCACTGTAAAATTGCACGGATCTACCCGCTCCATACCAAAATTCAAACTCCGACACGAATTTCCTTACAGCATCTGCATTTTTATTTAAAGTCTTTGATGACTCTGTTGGTATAGTTTCTAAGCTGTTGGTAGTAATCTTTATTACCTTTTCCTTCCAGCATCTGCATTTTTATATTGGATTCTTCTCCGGTTGTAATCTAAACCCTACATTACTATGTTATGTTAATTGTGCAATACATTCCTTTGGTTTGTTTTGCTTCATCCTTCTTTCTCACAGCCCCCCCTTGTTGGCAGAGTCCTCGATCTCCAGATCCAGTCTCCATGGGTATTCAACTGTGAACGCTTGTGTGTTTGTGAAAAAGATTGTGTATAGTGCATGTCTTACGTATTAGAAAATCATCAAGAAACTTGCTGGATTTTATCCTCTATGGTATGTTTGTTGTTCTTCGGTTCCCTCCTGGATGTGCATGTACTCTCATTTTTTCTCTCTTATACTGTGTTGTCTTCTCTATACACAGAGCATGCGATTCTTCTATATTCATGCATAGATTGCCCGTGTTGATAAGTTTTCAATTTACTATTTTTTTTGTGGCCTCTTGATCCATGAAGGTGCAGTAATAAACTTGGTATCATTTATGTTGGAGAAGAAGTTAAAGATTCATTCAAATTTTTGTCAACAAGAAATCAACCTTCTGTATTTCATAGAAAGTTTGCTTGATTTTGCAACTATTTTCTGTGTATGTACAATACTCTATGTTTCGTCGATGAATATATGGTGCTAATTTTTGTCTTCATTTCCATGAGAGACATGTTGTAGCAAGTAAAGTAATTATTAAGATATGCCTGCGTATATTGATTTCGATTGCTGTTGGTGTGCCAGTGTTAGTTCCGATGCTGTTGTAAATTGTTTTATTTCAAGAATCTTATAGTTATGCATTGATAAATTACTATGAATTATCAATGCAGTTTTTTGTGTGCCTTGGACGAGGTTAAAGAAAACCATTTCCTTTTCATTGTTCATCCTGTTGTATTCTGCAATCGCTGAGTTATTGTTGTATCAGACTGTGATCCATTACATATAACTTAGCGTTACCAAAATAGTTTTCACGTAAAGAAAAATCTTGCATGATTCTGGTACGAGCACATCTGGATATCTATACTGTCATACAACAACATATGTCGGCAAACTTATGGCACAAAATCCAAGCTGAATCGGTCACCTGCGCCAGTGGTGCAACGGGTCATCTAGTTGATCAAGAAACGGTGCGACTGCGAGGCAGCTAGGGCACCGTAGCTCAAGCCAAGAAACCGAGCGAGGGAACTACTGTCGGCGGTGGCCTGACCTCCAGGTTGAAGGTAGGCGGGGCCGGGCAGGAAACGGCAGCGGCCGGCGGCTAGGCTTGGGCAACGCCGCGATGACGCGGTCGGGCGGCTTAACGGCGGATGGCCTAGACGGCTCGGAAGTCTAGATTGAAAATGGACAGGAAGGGAAAGGAGCCAGCAAATTAAGAGGGGAAGGTACATTTTTTTTCTTCTTAATTTTGCATATGGTAGACCATTTGTGTCTTATTTGATGAAGTTGTCATCTTTCTTTCTGTCTAGATTCATTATCAGTATGTTTGCATATTATACTTCTGTTTAAATATTTTGTTATTTTCATTGTACTCAGTGTTTATGCTTACTATCATATAAACTATTACTGTGTCTAGAAAATTTGGTTTGTTTGCAACAGAAATAAATCATGATTTGGATTCTCCCGACCTCAAACCGATCAGACTAAAAAACAACGCGATCGGACACACACACGCGATCTGTGTAGCTTTTCTGATTTAGTTTCTTACTGATACGTTTTCAACAGAGCCCAACGATTACAGTCTAGAAACTAAAAAGAACTTGCCCCGCTCTCTCGCCGAGCTTGCTGGGCATGCAATCCCACATCCGCTCCACGAGCGCAATATCTATGCCACCATGACAGCGTGCCCTCGTGCCATCCCACGACGCTGTCAGGGCGAGCCTATCTGGATAACTCAATTACAAACAGAAATTGGCCAAGGCGTGAACATACGCACGCTGCATGACCGCTTATTCAGCCAAACAGAAAAACAGAGTTGAAACTACCTGACAGGATAATCTCACATACATAGGAAATTTAAATCACTTATAAGTACGTAGCACCATCAGCGCCCAAACGTTGATGAACACATCTAACGAGGTAAGCTAGCAGATGACATGAACTCTTGCTCCAAGCTGTAACATCGTTGGCTGTTTGCAGAGGTTGGATGAATTCTGTTACCTGAGTGAGAATGAACACCAGCTTCGGCTCTATGATTTTCTGGAGTGACACGAAATGTCTTCAACCTATTCGTATGCAGAAGCTGCAACGACATCTCCACTGTCTTCATGGTGGGCCTTCCTTCACCCCGGAGCTGCAAGCACATCTCTGCCAGAGAGGCAACACTGGTAATTTCTTCCTCAGTTGCTTCTTCGTGAACTTGAGCAGCGACTATCTCTTTTACCGGTCTCTTCTTCATCTCCTCAAGAAAGTAACTAGATAAACTCTGAGCTGTGCCTGTCTCACTAGTTAAAATAGGCTTCCTTCTGAGAAGTAGCTCTAAGAGCACAACACCAAAACTGTAGACGTCACTTTTCTCATTTAGCTGCCCAGTGTGGCAATACTCTGGATCTAGGTACCCAAACGTGCCTTGTATGTTTGTGGAAACATGAGTTTGGTCTATATCCACCAATCTTGAGGCACCAAAGTCAGCAACTTTTGCATTGTAGTTTGCATCTAGGAGTATGTTAGATGACTTGACATCACGATGGAAGACTGATATGGAAGCCGCAGAGTGGAGATAATACAGAGCTCCTGCAGCTTCTGCAGCAATTCTTAGGCAGTCATCCCAGGACAAAGAAAAATTGTTGCTTGAACCAGAATGAAGAATTTCAAACAATGAACCATTAGGAACAAAATCATACACTAGGAGTGGGACCTCGGTTTCAAGGCAGCAGCCGTAAAGCTTTACGATGTTTCGGTGGTTAATCTGTGAAAGGATGGCAACCTCATTGATGAACTGATCAATCTCGCCTTGCTTAATGGCCTTAGCTTTTTTTATAGCCACCACATGCTGGTCAGATAAGATGGCTTTGTATACCATGCCATGCCCTCCACGGCCAAGAATTCGTGTATGATCAAAGTTGTTTGTCGCCTGGTCTAGCTCTTTCAAAGAGAATATCTTTGTCCTTTCACTTGCATCTTCATTAGATGATAGTAATTGTTCTAGAAGAAGGCCACGATTCTTTGTAAAATACTTCCTTCTCAGTTTCTTCTGGATGTCTCTTCTCCATCTACGGATGAGAAGCATTGCACCTAAGCCAAAAAGTAAAAGTCCGAATCCGACACTAAGCCCAATAGCAACACCTGCAATGAATGGCGATGCACCTTAATCTCGGTTTCATGTTTTGTGGTGTTCATAGTGAAACTTAAGCGAGTAAAAAGTTCACCTAAGAGAGTAGTTTGCCTTCTTGACTGAACGCACTTCACTTTTACGGTGTCGTATTCAGTTCCACCAGGGCACTTGGCACAAGAGTAACTTCCGTTATTGTTGTGGCATATTCCTTGGCATTTGCCTAGTTCCTCGCACTCATTAATATCTACAGGACAGAACAAAAAATAAGTTAGAAAAGATAAAACATGAGTTTTTTCTTGAAAAGCTAAGGAGAACAATGCTATTGTTCACTATGTAACATATGTCAGTATGTAGTACTATATTATACCAAAATTACTAGAATTTACGTAGATCATTGTTTACATGTATACTACACCTACTCAAGAATAGACAACTTGACACTTGCTTCGGAAACACAGAAACTGATGTATTAAATAATAAAAATTTGTTAAATTTCCCTTTCTGTGCAAATACGAGATATAACAAATGATGTGATCTGATGGATAATGCATATGAGCTTACAATTAACCCTACTAAGAGAGAGAGAGAGAGAGAGAGAGAGAGAGAGAGAGAGTGAGAGAGTGAGAGGGCAGACCATGACAGCCATCGGGGCCGGTAATATATGGGTTTCCATCATATCCATCCTTGCATTTACAGCGATAACCCGCGTTGTCACCGTGTGTCGAGTTGAAGTCCAAGCATTTGCTGCTGGGGCTAACACATGCATATGAGGAGATATTTTGATAGGCCTCTTGGCAAGTTAGATTTGCGACGACCCATTGCACTCTGCTTGAGTATCGATTACCAATGTACACTGGACTAACGCCAGCCTGTTCACCATAATCAACAGCACTCTCTAATGTATCGAAATACCCCTCATTTGTACTTATGTATGTGATATGCAAATATTGTAGTGATGTTATTAGCGTACTGGAAGCTAACGTGTCTTCGCAGTACAGTCTAAATTCCTTCCTTGCGGAACAGCCATGTTCCAGGCCAAATGGAAACGGAACTTTGATTTTACCACAATTCCGGGAGCATGTCACATTTCGTCGGACCGACGGATTGTATCCTATTTTTTCCCAAAAAGAGCGTACGTTAAAATGGACAAGAAGTGAGCATTATTTGTAGATACCAAAGTAACCCTAAAAAAATCGAGGAAAGATTATTACCGTAATCACGCGAGCAGCCATTTAGTACATACGGATTGCCCCCGTACCCATGATCGCAACCGCATGTATAACCATAACCGATGTTGCTTAAGAAGCACGAGCTGTGGTTGCTGGCGCAGGCAAAGGTGGCCTTATCTACGGAAGCAGCGGCACATGACTGTTGGCCATCTATAATCCAATACAACCCACCCGTCAAAGCAAAGACCTCCGCATTCGGGCGCTGCTGCACCTGGGCCTTCTTTCGGCGGACAAACCTGAACTGGAGCTTACTACCAAAAATTTTGGAAGACGACTTGTAGCATGCCTTCCCGTACACCGTGTCCGAGCCTGGTCTGTCACAGTCGTGTTCAGTGCAAAAAGGAATATTTGGATTTACGTACGGATTTCCGATCAAGTAAATGTAGAAGTCACACGACATGAAGCTCATGTTGGATGAATAATAGAAGGCGAAATTCCTGGCGGGGGCCTTCCACGTTAGATTATACACATCAGCAGCCGGACTCGTTGGGATGGTATATGAGATCCTGACATTTATAGCTGTAATGAAAGAAAAAAACTTGTTTCTGAGCAACAGTTATTCAAAATATAAACCTGTGAACAAGATTTGTACTTGTACTTGACACAATTTAGTTATTCTAGAAACTAGTTTTTGCTTCCTGCGGTCATTTTTCTGTTTCACCACTAGTTTATGTTATACACGATAGGCAATAAAACGATGAACGAAAGCAAGATCAACACACGGGAACACAAGATTTTAACATGGAAAAACCCTTCCAATAAGAAGGGTAAAAAACCACGGGCGACAGTCAGCAAAACTTCACTATTTCGAATCCGGTACGGATAGCCTCTTATCTGCATAGTCTTCAAACTGAATTTGGATCACAACTCAATAACAGTTTATATATAATTTTACAAAGAAAACTTACAAGTTCAAGACACACTGAGATAGAAGAAAAAAATCAGGCAAAAGCGAACATATTTTACAAAAAAGGATTTATGAATGCACGACAAATATCATGAACTGCTAAAACTATTCATATGATCTTTGATGGAGACACGGAACAAATTCCATGAACTACCCGAACTTTTTGTTGTATGCTACAGCGCACTGTAATAATTGTTTTTTACTAGATTTGTGTGTACAGTTCCATATTTTAGACATAGAATAAGGATGGGCAAGGAAGGTTGCTGGATGGAACAAATTACGATCCAGTTCCTGCTTAATATAGCCAATGGAGTAATGAATTGTTGCTCCCACTGGCTCTCTGCCCCGTGTCGCTCCTCTCTGGGGCGACTCGGGTGGCTCCAAACCCTAGACGCCTCCCTCTCCCGCCACTCGCCGCCGCCTGAGACAGCCAGCGGGCAAGCCCACGAGTTCCTCGAGGACGGCAGCTGCGAGGCGACCTCCATGTGCTCTCGTTCCGGTGGACAGCGCGCCCGTCTTTGGCAACCAAGTGGCGCTGGCTGGACCTGGCCATGGGTAGCGGCGCCCAGGGGTAAAACTTTCTTCGAAATTTCGGACGAAATTCATGAAATTAACGGTTTCCTATAGGGAACGAGATAGGAACGAGAAAGGTAATCTCGGTCAAAATTTTAGTTCAAATTTGAAAACATCATATATTAGACAGTTCTAGTAATTTAAAACCGGATTCCTAACCCAAGCTAAGCTATACCGCACTGGTGGATTGTCTAGGCGTTGATCTCAGAGGTAGAGAGTTTGATTCTAGGTTCTGGATTTTTTTTCTAAAAATATTTAAACACCATAATTTGAATTCAACCAAATTGTTTTGAATATTTCTTCTAAAGTTCATAAATTTCTCGAAATTAATGAATTTCGGACAGGTGAAAAAAATACGGAAACATAATGCTGAACCCTAGCGCGGCCGCTTCGACGACTCCTGCTTGTAAAGTCAGCGCCAAGGGCTTCATGTTGCGGGTCTGGCCATGGCGGATCGGGTCAGTGTGACCATGGCCAGAACGGAGCTGGGCCGGGAGAGGCGGCAGGTTGGTTGAGGCCCAGGCACCCATCGTCGGCGCTGCTCCGGCGGGTATGGCCTCTGATTCCTCTCTTCTCTAACATCGCTGTCTCCTTGCGATGTTCCTTGTGGTCCAGATCCTGCGTTGCACGGGCTTGTGGTTAGCCAGATTCGGGGATCTGGTGGCCAAGCCGTACGTTTTCTTCATGGTGCTACGGGCGGTTCGCGTGGTGGCCGATGCTGGTCTATTCCGTGTTGGGTCTGTGCTTGTGCCGTTCCGGTCGGTCGGTACGTGAGAGTTTGGATGGCGGAGTGGCGGCCTCGGGATTAGTGGGTGGCGTCTACTCTGCAGCTAGTGACGTGCGCAATGATGTTGGGTTCCCTCCTTGGCCGCACATGCGATGAGGAGGCGGCGGGAGTAGGTCGTAGCGCCCCTCGCGTCAGATCTGATGTCAGGTTACACCTATCCGTCTTTCCTCACCTACCTCTCCAGATCTGGTCCCTGGCCATTTCTGGCTTGCGGATCTGTGATGGATGGGTGCTCCTGCTCCGGGGATGGGACTCCGGGTGAAATCCATGGCTGCTTGTCGGCCACGATAGTGGCGGTGCTCATGGGCATTGTATACCTTCATGGAGGCATCGCTGAGGCTCCCATCTCCCCCTTCTAAGCTTCTAGGTGAAAACCCATCTCCGTCTTGGATTGGGCGGCGGTAGCGCATTGATATTTTCCCCTTCTTGGAGGCGCTGTCTTGGAAGCTTAGGTTCTTCGAGCGAGCTGAGTTGTGAGTGGTGGTTGACTGGCGGCGGCAGTGCCCTATCTCGGGGGGGGGGGGGGGGGGGGGCTTTTCCTTCTTCCTCAGTGGCCAATCCCTTCAGGACCTGGCCAACCATGTTGTAGGTGTTTGTCTGCATTCGTTTATGTCGTTGTTTCTCTTCTTCGGCGTCGCTCCAAATGCTCCAAAGTGGACTTGCCGCAGGCGGCGGAGCGGTGCTGCTCTTCCGGTGAGCAAGGCCTGGTAAGGAGGTCTGTCTTGATGTTGCTCAGTGGCTGCTGTGATGTTTCCTCCATTTGAGCTCAGGGTGAGCGAGTCTGCCGGTCGACGGTGCGGCGCCTTCGAGCCAGGGCGAGAGGACATGGGTCCTCTTTGGCGGCAGAGACGGAGATTTCATGGCACGGTTCATCCAGATTGGAGCAGATGATGGCGCGATTTCTCTTGACGGCTAGTTTTCTCCTTGAAGTGCAATTCTTTCCTGCCTCCTTGCTGTTTTCTACTCTGGTGGATGAGGACGTCGACGATCAAATTGCATATCTTGCCTAGTTTTTTGTTTGTTCTTGTTTGATGTCTTGTAAGCTGATCCTTCAGCATCTTGTAACTCTGAGCCCCCATTGGGCTTTATTAATTTAATATCTGGCGTTATCTCCTTTTATCTAAAAATATTGTTGCTCCCACATTGGGCCGATAGCATTTGAACCTAGTCTCTACATTGTATAATATTTTTTTGAAAAAGCTAATACGTTTTTTTAGGAGAATGTAACAATAGGTTAGCAAGATCATAATGTGATTTCTATTATTGGAGGTGTAACAATAGGGGAATGTCCTTGTCCATATATTTTATTTACAGAAATCTGAATAGGAGACGCCGCATTGGTTTCTTTTCGTGATGCGCACCATGATTTCCGAATCGCACATCGCACAGCTTCCTAACCTAGCAACTGCTATAGTTTACTCGTTGAAAGTGCATGGTGCCCCCATGTGTGGTTTTGATAATTAATGACAATCACTATGGACTAATGTTTGCATTGAGTTATTCTTGAAGGATTTGTCCATAGGAAATGCTTGGAGTCCATGTGTTGGATTTAAAGTTTGATGCCATGAATATAATGATATGGATTGAGTATTTGGCATCAAGATTATCGATTTGTATGGATATATTTGATACGATCAAGAAGAAGAGCATGTAATGACCAAGGTGCTATTCAACGGGTTATACAAAGATTGGTCATGAGTGAGTTGAGCATATTGCAAGTATGCCTTGAAGAAGAGGATCATGTGATCATTCGTGTTTATCTTCAAGGCATCATCGTAATGAAGAGAAAAAAAGATACAAGGTTGATTAAGACACTGATCAACACACAAAGTTAGAAGATGTATCAAGTGGGATCATGTGATCTCATGGTATAAAAAGCAATTGTCCATATAGCTTTGTGAACTAACCCATGATATGTGTGGGTGGTATTTCTACGTGGAGTTAGGTATCTTTCCATGGGCTTGCATCAAGAGAAAGATTTCATATAGCCCATGGAGGATGACTTCAAGTGGTGATCGTCATCAAGGTTGAGAAGTGCAAGTTCAAGATGAAGCATCTCGAAGAGATCCTATGCTTGAAGCTTGCCACCCATTCGGAGATAATGGCCAAGTGAAGATGTGCCTAAGAGAGGCTTTTCCATAGTGGTTAATGGTTAGCAATTTGTGAGTCTTCACCGAGCGGAGCGCAATCAAGAAAGGTGTTCCAACTTGAGTCGATCAAGATCGTCATCATCTAGCTCAAGTGGAATGCGCAAGGAAAATGTATGATCTTGATAGGGTTTCTTTTTTACAGGTCTCGTGGTGTTGGTTGAGAGATCGGGTTATAGGACAGATAGCCATACTATCAAGAGGTGCTCTCGAGTGAGTAGCTTTATCATATCATTCGTAGAAAGATCAAAACTTTGCATCCTTGGCATCATCTTTCTTGGTTCGTATTTGGCTCTTATCATGGTGAGGTCTTGGTGCTTGTCGTGATCTTCATGACAAGCTCAAGTCCTTCGAAAACGAGATTTGTATGCATCTTCTATTGCGTTTTCGATGTTACAAATATTACCGGTCCATTTTTTAGGAATGTTCCACACCTCTCCATATGTGGTATTACTGGTCCATCTTTTTATATGATAGCTATTGCTGCCATCTTTCCAGCAAAATTGGTTTCATCCAAATCGGAGTTCAATTGCAAAAGTTATGGCGTTTTCAGTTTGACTTTTTTGCTGTTTGGAAAACTGTGCGGAGACTCCACTGTGGTCAGACCGGAGACTCCGGTGTGTAAACACCGGGGGCTCCGGGGCATGAGCACCCGGAGACTCCAGTCCGAATATTCTCGGACTGGCCTCATAGCGGCGCCAACTGGTGTGACGCTCTAGAGCCAGTCCGGAGTATGCCCAGAGTTTTGGGCCGGAGACTTTGAACGTCTCTAGCCAGGCCGGAGACTCTGGGGTAAGTTTACTGCAACGGCTAGTTTTCGTGGGGACCTATAAAAGGCCCCCTTCTACCCCAAAGGGGACAGATCTGTTGAGCACGGTTTTGACCTCCATTGTTGATCTCTTGAGGTTGGTTTCTCTCTATTACTCTATGATTCTTGTCTCTACTTGAAGGGAAAAGAGAGAGGAGATCTAGATCTATTATTCCACCAATCAATCTCTCCTCTTAGTGAGGGGAAGCCATTGGATCTAGATCTTGAGATTCATTTGTTGAGTTCTTCATTGTTCTTCCTATCTTGTTCCTCCATAGCATTAGTTGATTTGGTGGGATTTGAGAGTGAGGGATTTGAGCACCTCGTGTACTCTTGCCATTGCATCGGTTGCATCGGTTTGAGTTCTTCACGGTGATACGTGGAAGTGAAAGTTGAGAAGCTTGTTACTCTTGGGTGCTTGGGTGCCCTAGAGTTTGTCCTCTTGGGTGCTTGGGTGCCCTAGACGGTTGGTGTTGTTCCGAAGCTTTGGGAGCTTCGGGATATTGTTGGGAGCCTCCAATTAAGTTGTGAAGATTGCCCCAACCTTGTACGTGTTTGGTGACCGCCGTCAAGGGTACGATAGTGGATCGTGGCACTCCGCATTGGTAGAGGTACGAGGAGAATAAGGTGAGCCATTGTGGTGACTGGGGGATCATTGTGACTCCACACCTCTCCAACGGAGACTAGCTTTCATTGGGAAGTGAACTTCGGGATAAATCATCGTCTCCGTGTATCTCGGTTATTTTTATACCCGAACTACTGACTTATGCAATTATCTTTGTGATAGTCTTTGTGTTTGAAGTTATATATCTTGCTATCTCATAGTTGTATATCTTGTCTAGCATAAATTGTTGGTGCACATAGGTGAGCCTAGCTTATTTAGGTCTTGGTCTTGATAAATTAAACGATAGTTTTATTCCGCATTTATTCAAGTCAAAACCGTAATTGTTTTAATCGCCTATTCATCCCCCCTCAGGTGACATCCATGTCCTTTCACTCGCTACATCGTTTCCCGCTACACCAGTTGATGCATCATTTTACTGTACCATTGCTCCATGCCTCCATCCGCTACAAATTTGTGCATGTTGCATAGTATTACTATAGTACCGATATGTTTTCATGTTTCTATAAGCCCACATGGGAAACCATTTTTTATATTAAAGATTTATTTGACAAGCTATACATTGAGGAAAACTCCTTTCCTAATTATTGAAGGTGACGATATATCGAAAAAATTGGTCCTTGTATCTAAACACCTTGGTAGCCATTTTAAAATTAGCCGACTCTATGGAAAAAACCCGGTAGCTATTACTAAACAACTAGCAAGGTGGCCCTCGCAAATGCGAGGGCATCATCTATAGTAGGTTGGAAGTGTTTAGAAAAATTAAAATATTGTTTCATTGATATCACATTGTTGGCATTATGTGACAATAAACAAAAAAATCTATAGCTATCGCAAATGTTTTGGTAAAAAAACTATCACGTATGTGAGTAACTTCTTTCATGATATGATATTTGTGGGCAAATGATTATCACGACATATGTTGAAACACTATGTAAATGATAATGTACATGATGTTAGATCGGTACGCGAGGTTAGTTATCTTTGAAAAATAAACTTTGAATAAAGATATAAGGATCGATCATGCTTATAGTAGTCACATTAAAAAGTAAAAATTATCGTGTTCTGATATTTTTTCTTTTATTTAGTCACTCTGTGACTTTCTTATAGGTCGTCAAGTTGTCAAGTTTACTGTGCAATAAAAAAATGACAAGTGCTCGTATAGTGATTTTCTTATATGAGAGAAAGACATATAAATAGTCTAAATATGTCTATCATACAAACCAAGCAATATCCGCCAAAAGAATTTGATAAATTTAAGTACACTCTTTTTAGATCCTTGGGTCAAACATAGTATTGACACATCATGGGATACTAAATATGAAACATATCAATCTAAAATACGTCGTGACTTATCTAAATAAAATAGTCTAAGGGGCGTTCCCCTGATAGTGTGATAGTATGTCGACTAATGTTGTGTCTTCACTAGTTTTGTATTTTTTATGCTTTGTATATTGTTAAGTTGGAATATTCGTTCATTGGAGGGACATTCTCATCCTCGCAAGAATATGCGTTCTCTCAGCCCTGTGTGTATCATTAAGCAGGTAATATTGTAGTGGATGTTCCTGTCGATAGTGAGACTAATATTGTAACTTCGTTAATATTAAAATTCCACTACTCTAAACTCCAAACATCCACAGGGCGTTTTGTGAGAGTAGTTGTCTGATGGCAGTCGAATAGAATCTTTAGTTATTGTAATCAATCGCAGAAACAACGTTCGTATAGCGACTAATGTCGTGACTTCGTTACTTTTAAAATTCCACTACTATGAACAGACGCAAACGGTTTGTGAGTCTTGGTTTGATGACAGTTGAATAAATTTGTCATTTATTTATAATCCACCATAGAAATAACGTACTCCCTTCGTTCATGATTATCTTATGTTCTGGGATTAGTCAAATCAAACTTTATAAAGCCTGACCAAAATATAGGAAAAATATAAACATCTCAAATATTAAATTACTATTATTAGAAATCATCATAAACTTAATTTTATTATACAAATTTGATACTCCTTATAAATGTTGGTATTTATTGGTACATCTTTTGTCAAACATTACCAAATTTGACTTCTACTTTTTTTTTTTTTTGAATTTTCCATACTTGTATTCATACTAGAAGGATACACTTAGAAAGCGGGGTAAATAAAACAGAGAAAGTACCTACCGACCAGTTAAATCTATCAGCTCCTAGCATCCATGTACGTACCACATGGCATATGTGGTGAGCAACCAAAAAAAATGAAAAAAGCATCCATGTACGTACTTTTCTTTCTGAATGTGCCACGTACATTTTTTTTTTTGGAAACTACACGTTCGTATAGCCTTCATGGTAGTGTTTTTTTTATGGGCTGACCTACTCATACAGTTCTAGGCTCCATGAAGTACGTGTCGAATGCGAATTCTTAATTACCAGGGCCCATGTCTTGACGTGTTCGTGACATTAAACAGCTAACGTAGGTAGTCTCGTATACGGCTAACATTTTTAAACCGACGACGCGGCTGTGAGTAGATCTTGTCAACTTAAATCGTGCCTAACATGTTACGTGACCACAATTTTTTTCTTAAAATCTCAGCCGTATATTTTAGATCTAACAACTAAAATTAATTAAGATGATGTGGATTAACCTGATGCCTCGAAAAACTATCTCATTTACTTTTAGTATATAATAGATATATGGTAGTTGGTATAGGAAAACTTGGTTGTTGTTTCTACACAATCTATTGATTGTATTGGAAAAATACCTGTAAGCAAAATCCGGTACGCATTTCTAAATAACCTACTTGGTGTATTGGAAAACATCGCAGGCAGCTGTATTTTTGGTTTATCGGAAAACCAGGTAGTAGTTGTTTTCAGACAACTTGACAGCTATTTGCAAATAATTTGGTTAATTGCTAGAGTACATAAAAAAAATCTTGTAGTTCTCTCTAAGCAATCCGATAACCTTTTCCAAATAATCCGGTGGTCGTGTGAAAAATCTGAAGAGCAACTTTCCGCGAAGAATATGGCGGGAAATGTTAGCATTGGCGGGAACACCACAACTTTCCGCGATAAAGCAGGCATGCAGGTAAAAGAAAAGCTGACTCGTGCTCCACTTTCCCCTCATGCTTTCGCCAGCTGATGGATCCAGCATGCATGCATTGCAGCCATCGATCAAACAATTCTGGCGCCAACAGCCGTCCCTTTCGCGCCGACCTAGGCCCTACTCCCCTACTACCTATCGTGAACAACAGCAGCAGCTTTTGCTTTGTGCTGCAGGACAAATGCAACACGGTGCCTTTTCTTGCTACAAGGAGCACGGAGAACATATATTGTGACTAAAAGTCAAAAATCATTGAAAAATCGAAAAGCTGAAAAAGAAATGGATGAAGAAACAATGAAAATCACTTGGAATATTGTTTCACTGTACATGTGTTTCTTGCAACGAGAGAACAGAGGAAACATCCATGTCTGAACCATGGAGCTAAGAGATAAGTCTCATCTCTGTTCACGATGTTTTCAATATTCTAGTACTATAAGCATACATATATGACTTTTTATTTAGTTCAAGAAACTTTATATAAGCATGGCTCACATGGAATTGAGAGAGAGGCTGTGTGCATCAATTGATACAGAGGACGGGGTTTCACTCTCCATTTTGAAAGAAAAAAACATGGAATTGAGAGAGGGTGGGTCCGAGTGTCTTTCAATATTCTCGTACGTCTCCATGGCTGGGTCCCGAGTTGCGCCTGGGAAAACAGCTGCCGACCTGACATGCTTGTGGGACATTTTTTGAATTGTGCTCACACGTTAGTGGGACCCTTTTTAAATTCAAAACTATTGACACGCCTGACTATCGGCTTAAAGAACGCAGGTGCATCTGTTGGTTTGTGCTAATGATCTTTGACCAAAGGGAACAGATGTCACGCGTAGGCACGCACCCCTTGAACAGCAGGTTATTTTTTATTCTAAATTACTTAGTCCTAGTGTTGGAAAACATAGTAGCTAGTAGTATGTTTGTGAGAGCCGCATGAAAAAATCAAGAGCATGGAACACTATTGTGAACAGTTACAAATTGATTTAGTACTAGCGTAGCAAGCTGTAGCTAGTATCACAGTTAGGGTCGCGTGACTTCGTTTTTGCCCTGCCAACTACTACTACATGTTGATTTTCCTTTTACGGCGTTCATAAACAGAGCAGTCCTTTAGAAACAAGAAACAAAAAAAGATTAAGATGGCTAAAATGTATACTAATTTAGGAGCTAATAAGGGAGTTTAAGAATTGAATTAAGCCGGTAGATATGCAAGTACAAGTAGAGAAGTAGTAGCTCTTACATCCACGTGAAGCATGGATGCCGGGACCGACAACCTCCGTGAGGCCGTCCATGAGAAACAGCCTAGGAGGGCTGGTGGTGTTGTCGCAGATGAGCGCGAAGTCAGGGTGCCGGTAGCAGTCGGGGCCGATGCCGAAGGGAAACTCAATTGACTGATCGCCGCATTTGTTTGGACAATTGGCAGATGGGGATTGCCTGAGCCTGATGCCCTGTTTGTTTCCTGGAGCTCCGAAACCGGATGCTCGCCATGCTAATGGAGTCGTAGCCGTGCTGCTGCCGCAAGCAAGCAGCAGGAGCAGCTGAAGCACGTGCGGATGGCCATTTGCCACTCTGAAACTTCAGCAAACAGAAGGACAAGCAAGACAATGGCATGCAGGTGTGGCTTTGCCTTTATAAGCTATTCGAAAGACAAAAAATATTACATGACATCACCGTGAGATTAGTGCTGAACTTTTTTTTCAAGTAATCGGCAGGAGCACTGGCTTTCAATTAGAGGAAAACAAGTTTGTTACACGTATTTACAGGTGCATTCTGACATGAACCTCCCTAGTATGGCATGCGAACTACGTACTCAGGGAAACAACAAGATTTTGAAGCCTAATCCGCAATAGCCAGACCGGCTACATCCCTGTAGGTTTGGCGAGTATGGTCGAAAATACATCAGTTACTTTCCTTCCAAATGTGCCACATGTTCTATAGATCAAATGGCCGCTACGCTCGCACGGCCTTCCATTCGATGGGGATGTCAGGAAATCCTCCCACCAGCGATTGATGCTTTACTCGGGTTCAGCCAGAGGAGGAGGTCCGTGGCCGAAGCTCAAGTTGACTGCCTTCCAGTTCCAGACTGCTTGGGAGAAAGGTGACAGAGGATGAGAATTGGTGCGAAATTACTAAAAAAAGCACGCCTTCTGGGAGCACGCTTTGCGTCTCGCCTGCGCGCAGCACGTGGCTCACGCTGGCGCCTCCCTTCTCTCTAGCTTTTTCCTTCTGCTCGCCACGTGTCGATCACTGGTTCCCTGTGGATCGCTGATTCCTTGTCATGGCGTGCGTCGCTGGTAGGCTCTGGCGCCTGGGTCGCTGGTGTACTCTGTCATAGTTTCTTTTTCCTTTTGCTTTTCTAACCTGAACACAAAAACGAAATATCTCTTAAACCGAGTTTCTAAATCATAATCCGTTTTCGGGGATGGATTAATCGCGTCGAGATCATCAAAATTAGATCCCATATTGATATGTTTCGACAAACTTTTTTTGTGCACTGCCTAGAGTGCGTAGGTTGCACTGCCTTTCTGTGTTTTAAAGTCTAGTGCAATGCCTTCTCTTTTGCGATGCACTGCTTCGGATGGGCAGTGCAGGCAATGCACTGCCTTCTCTTCTGCGGTTTACTGTCTCGGATGGACAGTGCACTGCCTTCTCTTTTTTCGGTGCACTTTCTCGGATGGGCAATGCACTGCCTTCTCTTTTTCGGTGCACTACCTCGGATAGGCAATGCACTGCCTTTTTTTCCGGTGCACTGACTTCTCTTTTGCGGTGCATTGACTCAGATGGGCAGTGCATTGCCTTCTGTTTTACGGTACACTGCCTCGGATGGGCAGTGCACTATTTTTTTTTGGTGCACTGCCTCGGATGGGCAGTGCACTGCCTTCTCTTTTGCGGTGCATTGCCTCGGATAGGCAGTGTATTTGCCTTCTCTTTTACGGTTGACATGGGTATGCCTATCGGGTACCCTACCATGAGGGTACCTGGTGCACGTATCGACTAGGCCCAACTATCAGAGCCTACATGAAGCCCATGAAGGGAGGCCCACGAAGATGGAGTATCCTCCAAGTTTGGCGAAGCAATAGTCGGTTTAGAGTTTCCTTACTTGTAAATCGAGTCGGTTACGAACACCCGAGACCCAGCCTATTATTTAAGGACTGGGAGGGCCATCGAACCAGACAACGAACCACCAGAGCCACAAACCCTAGCGAGATCGACATCTCGCCGGGATCCTTGTAACCATCATATTCACAAAGCAATAACAGACAGGCAGGACGTAGGGGTGTTACCTCCACACGAGGGCCCTGAACCTGGGTAAAATCTTTGCCCTGCTTGTCAGCCGACGATACTTCCAGCTCTACCACGTTCTCTCCCCCATATTCATAACCTAGGGACCTTAACCATGGGTCTTGATGAGTCTACCCCTCGTCAAGTGGCGCCGTCTGTGGGAAAGAATAGCGCTGGACTCGAAGTTTCGCCGGTCCCAACAGCAAACGGCAAATCGCCGATCACACCAGCAAACGGCAACTCGCCGATCTCATCTGCAAACGGCAACTCGCCGGCCATGTCAGCAAACAGCAACTCGCCGATCCAGGCGACACACGGCGACTCGCCGATCCACTCGAAAAGCGGCAGCCTGCCCGCTTCACCTGCAAAAAGCGCATCTGCTCTTCCAATGAATTTCAATCCGCACTCGCCAGAGCTTCAGGAGGCGTTTTCCGGCCTTGAATCAGGTTTGAGCTTGACTGTTGGAGCATTCAATTTTTTCGTAAACAATCTTGGCACGCAGGACTCGACAGATCCGCAACAACTGGCGCTGGGTGCACTCGAGGCTCCGTCGACTGCGCTCGCCCCGTCGATTCCTGAAGCCTGCTCGCCCGCAACAACCATGTCGACCGGCGAGCTCGACAGGTTCATGATGACGGAACTCCAAGGCGAGGAGGCAGAATCAGCATACCACAAGCAACGTCGACTTCAACCTACCACTCGACGAGAGTTTCGACTGCGGGATCTCCCTCGATGACTTCTACGAGCCCGCGATTCATAACGACAACAACGTCGACTCGGAGATCTTCACCAACACCAACCTCTCACAGAATCCATAATGGCTTCGCCAACACCGAGATGAGCATAGATGAGCACATCGACAACGAGATTCGCCTCGAAGATCTACTCGATGAACACTGGCTCTGACATGAGCCTCGACGGCGACGTCGAGTCCATGACTGGAATCGACAGCACATACACCTGTCCTCGGGTCACGCCCCATCAGGTCTACGTGGCCTTCACCGCAGAATCATCCGCAGACGCTGCCGCTCGCAGGCCTGCACAATTCCCATGCACGGTAACCATGCCGGATGGGGTCACAACCTTGACAATCACGGAGGAGATGGCAGCAAAAGCAGATAAAGTCATAAAGGAGTGCACATGATGCCACCAAATTCCACCCCAGAGGAGATGTTGACCTTCCAGTACTTCAACTGGCAGGAGTCAATTCGACTGCAAAACTACCGAGCGACGCTCGAGAGCGCAAAAGGCAAGCCAGCCTCTCGAGTGCCCGAAGAAGGGAGCAATCCCTCGGGTCCACACAGCAACCAACCCCACCTAGGTCGCGGTTGGCAAGCCTTCCAGAACATGAAAGGGTAGCAATCACCCGTAACCTGTCGTTCATGACAGAGGACGCTAACGGAATCCCAGTGCCCAAAACTGCTGCGGGTGCATTATTCTCCGTAGGTGCTTACCTCAAGGCAATACCTCCGGCGAATGACCCTAACGCAGCCCTGCATCGCCAACAACTCAAATCGCTAGCTCTAGCGGCACAGGCTATACAGCCAGAAGACAAAACAGCAAGGAATCGCGATCGCGACATAGTCGACTCACGACACGCAGCACATCATCGCAGTGGTCGTAGCCACCACTCGGATGAAGGAAGGAGAAGCACGCGCCGGCACAGGTCCAGCAGAAGCAGATCTCGAAGATCCTATAGCAGCGATTCATACTCTGATCGCGAACCAGAGCCATGCGGAGCATTGTGCTTCACTCGACGCATCCGTGAGACGCGGATGCCCAAACGGTTCAAGTTGACAGGCGAACAACCCAAGTACAACGGTCGCCAAGAACCTTCTGGGTGGTTAGAAGATTACAGACTCGCCGTGGCATGCCAGCGTGGCACGAACACCACGGCGATGCAGTACATACGACTTATGCTCGAAGGAACTGCCCGCGACTGGCTCAAACGCTCCCTCCATCATCATATGACTCGTGGGACGATTTCCGCAGAGACTTCATCAAAAACTTCGAGCCTCTGTGTGAGCGCCCGAAGACATTCGAGAATTAAGGACATGCACTCAACGATCAGACGAGTCGTTGAGATCATACATACGGCGGTGGACCGAAATACGCAATTCGGTTGGCAAAGTGTCAGAAGACAGGGCCATGGATGCCTTCATACAAGGTCTCGCCAGGAAGGACTTCAAAGAGGCACTTGGTCGTGAAAAGCCAACCTCCCTGGCTGACCTCATCAAAGTTGCGACTGAGTGGGCAGATGGAGAGGATTCTGTACGCAGATCCCGTGCTTCCCCAACACGCGACAACTACGAAAGCGGCAGTCGAAGCCGCAGAGATTCATACAGAGAAGATCGCAGGCGCAAACGTTCCAGACGTCCTTACGACGATAACAGACCCGAGTTCATGGCGGCTGGATACACACAGCCAAGGGAGGACCAAGATAGAAGCAATCGACGCTCGGATGATCGACGGGACAGTCGAGATCGCGAGCAGCGGAGCGACAGCTACAAAAGGCAAGAATGGCGCAAACGTAGCGACGCAAAACCCGAGCGGTCATTCGAGGAAAAGATGGACGACTGGTGCAGATTCCACCTCTTCAAGGGGGACGACGGAAAACTACGCTCCAATCACACCTAAGGAACTGCAGGGAATTCGACCAAATGGCGACTGACTACATGATACGACTCAAAGGAATACCCAGCTCAGCCACGCATGCACCCCACCACAGCCGAACGCTGTGCCCGCTCTCATGGCGCCACAGCCGCCACCCCACCGCACCACAGCCTGCTCCAGGCGCAAACCTCGCAGGTGCCATACAACCCGTACTACGGGCGGAAGATGATCAATATCCACAGCCCCACGGGCAGATGTACATGATACAAAAGGGTCGCCCCTCCAACAGGCAGCAAAAGCTAATCACTCGACAGGTGAACATGGCTGTCATGGCACCTCCTGCCGTGCCCGAATTTCTGAAGGGATCGGAAACCATCATAAGCTTCAGTCGAGAGGATCATCCCCCTGTAGTTCGACCAGGGCACGCGGCTCTGGTACTCGACGCGCAAATAGGAGGCTACGCCATGACCAAGGTCTTCATGGATGGAGGCAGCGGCATAAACATCATCTTCGCGGACACGCTCCGCAAAATGAACAGGTCAGTCGAAAACCTCCCAAAATCTTCAAATACCTTCCACGGTATCGTTCCTGGCAAAGCAATTAGCCCAGAAGGCACCATACAACTCGACGTTACGTTCGGGGACAAAGCCACTTCAGGACAGAGTCGATTGAGTTCGAGGTCGTCGACTGGAAATCACAATACCATGCTATTCTTGGTCGCCCGACGTTTGCTCGATTCATGGCGGTGCCACACTACGCGTACCTCACGCTGAAGATGCCAGGACCAAAGGGAGTCATCACTGTCCGTGGAAACTTTCAAAGGTCCGATGCTTGCGACCGCGAGTTCAGCAAAATCTCCGAGATGTTCGGGGTGGAGAATCACTCGCCGACTTGCGATTACCAACGACCGCACACTCCTTCCGAGCATAAGAAGTTGGCAGTCGACAGATCCTTCAATGCTACAAATGACACAAGGTCGCATCAGGTGCACCCGACCGATCCGTCCAAGACAGTCAACATATCTTCGAGCCTGCCTATCGCATAGGAAGGCGCGCTCGTCGAATTCCTCCGTGAGAACTGGGAAATATTTGCGTGGTGTCCAGCCGACATGCCAGGTATTCCCAGGGAATTCGCCGAGCACTCTCTCCAATTGTTTCCAGATGCAAAGCCAGTCAAGCAAACGATGCGTCGAATCTCCGGCCCAAAGCGAACCGCAGTCGAATCTGAAGTCGACCGGTTACTCGCAGCAGGATTCATTAGGGAAATCAAGAAATCACAATGGGTGGCCAACCCCGTACTCGTAGAGAAGAAGCATACAGACATCCTTCGGATGTGCGTGGACTTCACAGCGCTGAACAAGTGCTGTCCAAAGGATCACTTCCCGCTACCCCAATCGACCAGATCGTCGACTCCACCGCCGGATGCGCACGACTCTCCTTTCTGGATGCTTACTCAGGTTATCACCAGATAAGGATGAAGCAAGAAGACGAAGAAAAAACGGCGTTCATAACCCCACTCGGGGTCTACTGCTACACAACTATGCCCTTTGGGCTCAAAAACGCGGGTGCAACATACCAGCGCATGATGCAGGACTGCCTCAAAAAGCAAATTGGACGCAACGTCCAGGTCTACGTGATGACATTGTCATTACCACAAGGGAAGAACACACACTACTCGACGATTTGAGGGAGACGTTCGCAAACCTCAAACGCTTCCATATCAAGCTCAATCCTAAGAAGTGCACGTTCGGCGTTCCAGCCGGGCAGCTCTAGGGTACCTAGTCTCTGCCCGTGGAATCGAAGCAGACCCGGAGAAAATACAGGCCATCCTCACAATGCAAAGGCCTTCAAAGCTTCACGATGTGCAGAAACTAGCAGGACGAGTAGCAGCGCTCAGTCGATTCATCAGCAAACTGGGTGAAAAGGCTCTACCATTCTATCGACTGATGAAGAAGGCGGACAAGTTCGAGTGGACGCCAGAAGCTGAAGCAGCCTTCACAGATCTCAAGCGGATCCTCACAAGCCCTCCGATCCTCGTCGCACCTAAGGAACGGGAACCACTCTACCTGTATGTCTCGGCTACAAACAGGGTGGTGAGCACCGTACTGGTAGTCGAACGCATGGAGGAGGGGCACATCCAAAGCATACAACGTCCAGTCTACTACCTGAGCGAGGTTCTCTCCATATCAAAACAGCGGTACCCGCACTATCAAAAGCTGGCATACGCTGTATTCATGTCCTCAAGGAAGTTGACACACTACTTCACCGAGCACCGATCACCGTGGTAAGTAACTCAGCAATCGGTGATATCCTCACAAACCCCAATGCAACGGGTCGAGTCGCAAAATGGCTCATCGAGCTGGCTCCAAGAGACATCAAGTACGAGCACCCGAAGGCTATCAAAGCACAAGTCCTACCCGACTTCACAACCGAGTGGATAGAGGCCCAATTACCTGGAGCACCAGACGTGTCCAATTCCTGGACCATGTACTTCGATGGGTCCAAGAAACACGAAGGCGCAGGCGCAGGCGTCATCCTCATATCACCAAAAGGGGACAAGCTACGTTATGTTTTGCAGATGGGATTCAAACTACCCTCCAATAACGAGGCTGAATACGAGGCTCTGATCCATGGCATGCGGATGGCAAAAGCACTTGGGTGCACTCGATTGATGATCTACGGCGACTCCAATCTCGTGGTGCAGCAAACAATGAAGGCCTGCGACGCAATCGCGGACAACATGATCGCTTATCGCGACCTGTACAACACACTGGAGGGCAGCTTCGAGGCTGCGAGTTGAGGCACATAGGAAGGGAAAGTAACGAAGAAGCAGACATGCTAGCCAATCTTGGCTCAACTGGCGCACAAATTCCACCTGGTGTCTTCCTCGAGCGCATCGAACACAGATCTATCAAGGAGAAACGAGAGCCTCCTCCGTCGACTACGCCACCAAAAGCAAAATGCCTAGCACAGAGGACCCCCCTGTCGAGGTATTCCTCATTGAGCCAACTGGACTCAACCTTTTCTGGCTTACATACTCCGTGGCGAGCTACCAGATGACATAACCGAGTCCCGACGCGTGACTCGAAGATCAAAAGCATACACCGTTATCAACGGCGAGTTATACAAGCGCAGCATATCAGGTATGTTCCAAAGATGCATCGCATTCGAAGATGGCCAAGCCATACTTCGAGACATTCATGCAGGTACCTGTGGGCATCACGCCAGCAGTCGATCACTCGTAGCCAAAGCCTTTCGCGCAGGGTTTTACTGGCCTACAGCACTCAAAGACGCGGAGGACATAGTCAAAAGGTGCGTCGGCTGCCAGAAATTCGCAACAAGGCCGCACGCACCCGCATCGGCGTTGAAGACTATACCGCTGGCCTGGCCTTTCGCCCAATGGGGGCTCGATATGGTTGGGCCACTCAAAAAATCATCGCATGGCGGGCATACTCACCTACTGGTGGCAGTCGACAAGTTCACAAAGTGGATCGAGGCGGTCCCCATCACAAATTCGACTGCTACTACGGCAGTCAACTTCATAAAGAGCATCATCTACCGCTTCGGTGTCCCAAACAGTATCATCACTGATAACGGCACAAACTTCACGGCTGAGGAGTTCAAAACCTTCTGCAAAGAGCAGGACATTACGCTCAACTACGCATCCGTGGCGCATCCACAATCCAATGGCCAAGTCGAAAAGGCCAATGGACTTGTGACGAGTGGGATCAAGAAGCGCCTCCTGGTGCCACTCAAAAGAGCTGCGGGCTTGGGTCGAAGAACTACCATCTGTGCTATGGAGCCTACGCACAACTCCCAACACTTCTACGCAGTTCACCCCATTCTTCATGGTCTATGGTGCAGAGGCAATTCTGCCATCAGATGTAAGGTTCAATGCAGCACGAGTTGAAGCATACAATGAAGAAGACGCGAAGAAGCACTCGAAGACGCAGTCGACTTGCTCGATGAGCGCGCGACACGGCCTTGGCCCGCACAGCTGTTTACCAGCAGACTCGCAACTACCATAGCCGTCGACTGCGAACCAGGTCCTTCGTCGTTGGTGACCTGGTTCTTCGACTGAAGCAAAAGAAGGTGCACAAGCTCGCTTCCCCATGGGAGGGTCCCTTCATCATCACGGAGGTCCTTGGTGGAGGCGCATATCGACTGAAGCACGCGAAGACAGGCGAACTCTCTCATAATCCTTGGAACGTTGCGCATCTGCGCCGTTTCTACACGCATAAAGTGCTCACAGTCATACAATGTAATAGGCTATATGTCGGATGGCTGCAGGTTTCAGACGCGCTCTTTTCCTTACCAGGGTACCTAAGGGGACTGGAAGGTTTTTAATGAGGCGGCCTGCAGCCTAACATTCAAAAGAGGAATAAAATCAATGTTCCTTCGACTTCTTTGTGGTACTACCCGCATAATTCATACCTTAACCGCACCCGAAACCCTCGGGGCTGTGTTATCGATCAAATGAGCTCTCGCTCTTGCAGAAACACAATGCCTTAGCCGCACCCGAATGCTCGGGGGCTGCGTAACAAGGATCCAACAAAGAACACAAAAACTCTGCAGCCGCACTCGAATACTCGGGGGCTGCACAGTCATTGGTTCACAACCAACACATATTTCACAAACCCCGCTCGACTGACTCGGGGGCTCGACAAAAAATCAAAGTATACAAACTATACAATATACAAAGAGTCAAAAATTACACTCGGGGGCTGCCCCATACAAAAATTGCACTCGCAAACTATTCTAATCCTCAGGCTCGTCCTTTACGGGCAGCTCGGGACCGCAAAGCTGTTCGCGAGTGCACTCGATAGTGTCTCCGCAGCTTGGATCGTGTCATCCAGGTCTTTTTTTCGAGAACCTTCCGGCTGCAGGTGTCCGCAACACCAACCTTGGTTTTCGACTACGCATATACGCCATTGCAGCGTTGGCTCCAATCACAAGTCTCTGAGACAGCAACTCTCGAATGGGATTTGTTTGGAAGATGTTCAACACAGCACGAATCCCTTGTGGTTGTGGCCCCGAAGGAAAAAGAGTCTCGTTCAGGCGAATAAACGCTGCCCGGCATAACTCCAGCAGTTCAGCACTTCGCCAGACGCGATCCTTCAGGGTGGCGAGTATGCGGGCATGGTACCTATCAAGCCAAAAGTGTTGACGCCCAGTCGTAGGGTCGTCAACCACGCTATCCAGACGCCCTTCCACGCGAATCTTTTCAGCCTGGAAGTTGTCGACAAAGCCTACAAACACGGGCACACCAGTCAGATCAAAAGGCAAAAGCTACGCAAAAAGCTTGTAAACAGAGCAAGACTCGAACTTACACTCGAGTTGCCTGTTCACAAGCCATCTCCCCGAGCACATAATCCTCGCGTTGGGTGGCCAACGCGGGTCTGCCCTCAATCGACTCAGCTCAGCCTGTCCTTCAGATCTTGCTCCATTCTCACAAATTTGCCTTCATATACTCCATCACCTTGGCATCATTTGCCACCTGACCCTGGGATCGGGTGGTGATTGGAGCCTGCGAGGAACTAGTCGCAGTAGCAGGTTCTCGTGACTGTTCAAAGAGCATAATCACAAACACAAAGTTTGTGTCAGAAGCTAAAACTCATGTCATAAGCATACAACTCTTCGAGTGAAAGACATTAGCAAAAGACTTTGCATAAACAAGGTAGCAAAACAAAGCGCAGACTCGCGCAGTTCAGAAGGTATCATTACAAGGCATAAAAAAGCAAAAGGGTACAGCTACCCTAAACCTAAGATTTCGATTTCCTAAGCAGACGATTGGCAGTCTCGAGTGCCCGGCGCTCCATGGTGTTCATAAAAACTTCGGCCAGTCGCGCGGCGCTCCGCTCACCCCCTTCAGGAAATGGGCTTCCCATCTGGCTTCTGAGGGAACGCAGACAGTGCTGCCTCATAGTCGCAATCTATCCCATGTCCCATAAGAAGCTTGATGGTGGACTCGGATCCGCGTACCGTGTTGGCGCGAGCGAAACCCGCCATGGTGGACGTCCCGGGGCCAAACACGTTGGCGAAGTCATCCACCGTCGACGGCACCACGCCAGTCGGGAACACCACTTGGTATACAGCGCCAAGTGTGCTCGTCGATTTGGCGAGTGCTTCTTTCGCCTGGTTGCATAGAGCGCCTAAGCCGCCCACAGCCTGTTCCAGCGAAAGATCGTCACTCGCCACGTCCAGAGGCCGGTGCGCCAACAGCTTCTGCACAATTCAAAACAGGCATAAGTCATTTTAGACACTCGACAAGTTATATCGTCATATCAAAAGGAGAAAAGATTACTCACCTCCCATGACCTGCGCGAGTGCCGCGAGCTGGTCAGCATATTCGCTCGCGTGCAGCGGCTGAGTTGGTGGCGGCAGCCAGCTCTTTCTTCGACTCTTCGCGCTGCGCGGCGAGTGCGTCTTCCAGCTCCTTCTTCTCGCCTGGCCCAGCAAAATCACGTGCATTCAATACTCGACAAAATCAAGCATTGCAAAAAGAAGTTCGGCAAAACAAAAGCAAAAAGGAACTCACGACTGAGCCGCTCGAGCTCGGCGCGCATGGTGTCCCTCTCCTGCTCCACCTGGACATAAGCCTTGGCAGAATCTGCCAAGGTGTGGTAGAAGGGCTGCGAGCACACGAATTCAGCAAAAATCCAAATCTCACAGACCTACAACTAAACGGGTCAAGCAAAAAGTACTCACGTGGTTCATCCACGGCTCAGGAGCCGCGACTGATGTCCCGACATCTGGAGTTGCCGCCTTGGCTGTCTCAACGACAGCGTCAGTGGCCATTGGCTGGGCAGCCTCGTTTCCAGTCGGTGCAGACTTCGAGTGCTCCAGGGTTGGAACATTTCGACTGGAGGAGTCCCAGGCTGATTGTTTTCAGCGCTGTGGCAACACAACAAAGCAAAAAGATGGTCAGCACAAAATGTGACAGCACAAAATTCTCATACTCAAAAACACACATACCTGTGCTCCTCATCTTCCTCATCTTCGGAGTCGCCAAAAATTGGTCCCCAAAGGCTGGGGTACCACTCGACTGAAGCGGAAGAGTCGAGCTTGTTGAGCACGCACGCAAAGGAGCGGCTTGGAAAACAGGTGGTGAACCTGATTCCTCGTCATCCTCCAAACCTGCTCCTTCGCGGGTGAACTTGCCAGAAGGCGCCTTCTTGGCCAGTCGACGCCGCTTCGGTGCGATCGACTTCTTGGTCAGAGGCCTTGTCTTCAGATTGGACTTCTTCTGCTGCTTTCCTCCTCGACCTCCTCCACATGTGAAGTGTGGCAGAAGGGATGGGACTGATCCCCTTTCGGGTCCACCACCTGTGCCTGTGTTTCTTCAGTCTCGCCATTTTCAGGCAGAGGAGGAAGGGAGGCAGCAGTCGAGTGACCCTGCATAGCATACATCACAAATTGCAAAGTCAGAATCAAAAATCGCATATCGCAGAACATGCGAGTGGCAAACTCTTCATTGCAAGCAGGCTATAACATACATACCTCAAGCAAAGGGTTCTCCAACCCATATGGTGCAACAGGGCAGTCGACGTTGCAAGTGTCGCCTGTCGTCAAGTTGGTGATGTGCCGCACATGCGTCAGCAGCTCACTCCTTGAAAGCTCCTCTGGGTTCATTCGGGTGATGTCACCCGCGCCTTCATACTCCCACATGGGGTGCGCTCGGGCACGGATGGGCCACACCCGCCTCTTCACAAAGGTGGCGATCAAATGGATGCCTGTGACCTTGTCCAGCATGCCTCCGATCCGAGCCAGCAAAGGGCTTGCCTCCTCCATTTCTTCGGCTGAGAGTTGGTGATCCCACGCCTTGGTCCTGGTGAAAGCAGCAGTCGAGAAAGGGGCGGCTGCATCCTGCTCGACAGTCGCATAAAACCACCCCTTCCTCCAGCCTTGAGCGGAGTCGACGGTCTTCAGGCGGAAGTAGCGGGTGTCGCTGCGCACCTGGATTCCACAGCCGCCAACGGGTAGGTGCGACCACCTCCTCTGTTCGGCCGTACCATGAAGATGGCTTTCCACAGCGCCCAGCTGGGTGCGACGCCGAGGAAGCACTCGCACAGCGTGATGAAACACGCGATATGCATAATGCCATTTGGGGTGAGATCATGGATCTGCACCCCGTAGGCAAAAAGAAGACCACGAACGAAATCGTGGAGGGGAAGCGAAAAGCCCCTAGGCAAAAACTCCGCAAAACAAACACGCTCGTTGGCGCGTGGTTCGGGGAGTACCTCCTTGGGCGACGGCGCGCGGACGGCGAGCTGCTCCGCGGGTGGCAGATACCCCTGCTCGCGGAACTTGACCAAATGGGCGTCCTTGATGGTGGACTTCGCCCAGTCCCCGCTGCCCTTCTTCAGCGCGGCGGATGCAGATGTACCCGCCACGGCCTTCTTGCCCTTGGTCGCATCGGTCGCGGCGGCGGCGGCAGCACCACGCTTCGCACCTCCACCTTTCGCCATTGCTACAGTGGAGGAGTGTGGGGCAAAGAACTTGGGCGCAGAACAATGGAGGGGAGCGCGAGGAAGGAGACGAGGGGCGGCGCAGGGGCAAATGGCAAGTAAAAAACTCTGCCAGCGCCGTCCCCCCTATTTACCACAGATCGCAAAAAGATCGCAGACCGTTAAAACAAATGCATACGCTCCGCGCGAAATCTGGCCATACACGTGGCGCCACGGAGAGCAACCGTCGCCGGCCACTCCGCCCACTACGCACGAGAATCCAGGAAACCATCATCACGCCCCGTGAAAATCGCGCCAGAACGGTCAAATCAAGTCCACGCGGCGTCATCCCTGGTCAGCTCTGCAAAACGGGCCCACAAAACAGGGTCACGTCTTATCAAAGCCTCTCCAAGCACGCCACCGCTTGTCAGAGATAGCAGTCGCAAAATGCGTCATTGCTGACGTTGTTCTCTCTTTCACAACTGGCATAAAAGTCACTCGATGATATCTTCGGGTGGTCTCTCGCATAAGTCTCGGTTGGTTTTTAGCAAAATCATAGAGGCCAGTCGAAATTCTTTCGACTGCAGCATCACTCCCATCGGGAGCGTATCAAAAAATTTCTTTGACTAAAATGTGCAGGGTAAAAGATTTTGAGATTATCCTCCATTGCAAGCAATAAAGCACAATCTCGGGGGCTACTCCCATCGGGAGCGCTGTCGCGCACCCGATAGAATAATGGCAAAATCAGTCGACAACATTCGACTAGTTCATAAGCAAAATCACACTCAAAATATTCCCGAGTTGATCCGACGATCCTTGGATGCTGCATGCATAGTGCAAAGGTAAGACCCCCGATCAGTCGAGCTGGGCTAAGGACCGCTCCAGCAGCGTTATCCTTAAATGTTCCGTGTCAGCAGACATGATGAATATCCCCGACGGACGCGTTGGGTTGATTCAAAATTATACTGCAGTTCGATTCCGTAAGACCTCAACGGCTTTCGAGTCTGTCCAGTTTGTTCCAGATTCGAGTCCGGGGACTCGAGTTTGATTGAAAGCTAGTATGGTTTTGCCACAAATGGTAGTTAACCGGCCCCGATCCGTCGTGTGTGCCGGGCCTGCTAAGCTAATATCCCTTGACTATCATAAGCAAAAACTCATAGTCGATGAAACACTCGACATAGCCAACATGTGCTATTTCATAAGAATTCTAAATGCAGATGTAAAAAATATAACGTGCATGATGTATGAGTCCATGCCCGACTCTTCGAATCAGACAAGTACTCGGGGCTACTGACATGGGTATGCCTATCGGGTACCCTACCATGAGGGTACCTGGTGCACGTATCGACTAGGCCCAACTATCAGAGCCTACATGAAGCCCATGAAGGGAGGCCCACGAAGATGGAGTATCCTCCAAGTTTGGCGAAGCAATAGTCGGTTTAGAGTTTCCTTACTTGTAAATCGAGTCGGTTACGAACACCCGAGACCCAGCCTATTATTTAAGGACTGGGAGGGCCATCGAACCAGACAACGAACCACCAGAGCCACAAACCCTAGCGAGATCGACATCTCGCCGGGATCCTTGTAACCATCATATTCACAAAGCAATAACAGACAGGCAGGACGTAGGGGTGTTACCTCCACACGAGGGCCCTGAACCTGGGTAAAATCTTTGCCCTGCTTGTCAGCCGACGATACTTCCAGCTCTACCACGTTCTTCCTCCCCATATTCATAACCTAGGGACCTTAACCATGGGTCTTGATGAGTCTACCCCTCGTCAACGGTGCACTGCTCGGATGCGGCAGTGCACGCCTTCTCTTTTTTTGGTGCACTGCCTTGGATGGGCAGTGCACTGCCTTCTCTTTTGTGTGTCACTGCCTCGGATGGGCAGTGCATTGCCTTCTGTTTTACGGTGCACTGACTCGGATGGCAGTGCACCGCCTTCTTTTTTAGTGCACTGTCTCAGATGGGACAACGAGCAATACACCACCTTCAAGATCTTTATTAATGATAGATGCGCTGAAGGCACCGTGCCAAGGCGCATCTCGTAGCGTGCACTACGACACATGCATTGATGAAATACAAGGGACAACGACCAACGCACCCCTTCATGATCTTATTAATGATAGATGTGCCGAAGGCGCCGTGCCAGGGCGTAGCCCCTAGTGGCGCGCTAATACGACACATGCATCGACGAAATACAAGGGACAACGACATGAGATAGTGCACTGCCTTCTCTTTTTTAACGCACTGCCTCGGATGAGGCATTACCCTGCCTTCTCTTTTGAGTGCTTGCTTCAAAACGGGAGCATTGCCTAAAAAATCCACTCTACAAAACAACACTTGATTTGTAGTACCGTTGAAGCAAAAATAAAGTGAAAATTGTGCGTACAAGCTAGCAGGTGGATCGATTCAGCTAGCCACCATGCTCGTCTGCTCACGTCTCCCGTTGACTCGCTATGAGCACGCCACGTGGGAGACTGGGAGCGGCTCTCGTGCGCCTCTGCGCCCGCCGTTTCCGCGCGTTCCGCGCGTTAGCAACGCGCGTGCGTACGCTGGATGCTCTCAAATTGGTGTAATACGTTGGATGTTGTACTGAGCCTCTCGGGCGAGTATATATAGCGGTACAATGGATCGGCTTGGATTACAAGAAAGATCAGGAACAAATCCTATCTCTATCCTATCTTTCCATAACCGAATATACCCATATTCCACTACTAAAAATGGGCCTTCCGTCCGGAGCTTAGTCCCGGCCGTGTTTGGGCCCGGGACTAATATGAGCATTAGTCCCTGTTCCAACGGTTAGGGACGCCGCACGGGCACGGCCAGCTTTTTGTCCCGGTCAAACGGGACCTTTAGTCCCAGTTGGATATACCAACCGGGACTAAAGGGGTTGCGGCAGGCTGCGGCCGGTGCGAGCCCGTTTAGTCCTAGTCGGTGTCTCCAACCGGGACTAAAGATAGAAACTTTTCCAACCGGGACTAAAGTTTTTTCCTATATCATCGTCCCTGCCCGAGCCATATCCATTTAAGCTTTCTCCTCTTTTCCTCCCCGAGCTCGAGTTATCTCCATTTTTTTTGCACGATTTGTCAAGATTTGGCAGCGCCCCATCTATCCAAGGGTTCAAAAAGGTTAGCAACTTCATCCTTTCATCTGTTATTGCTAGTTTAGCTCTTTCATGCTAGAAGTAGAGGGATTTGTGGGTTTTAGTTTGGGAGTAATTATGTGGGAGTTTATTTGATTTATATGAAAATTGCGCGCAAAACCTCCACTTCACGGCATGGCGGTTTACACCGCTGTGCGCAACCACCGCCGCCACGACCTCCTCCTCCGCGACACCGGTGGCCGGCTACCTTCCACCGTCGCCATCAGTGCGCGCCCGCACCAGTTCTCCTCCAGCTTGGCAATGCCGGGAGTGCGGGACAACACACAGTAGCTGCGCTCGGGACGAGTTCATCCTCACTGACCTCCACATCTCCTCCAGGAACGTGGAACAAATAACATGGTTTCCCCGAGCTATAGCCCCACAGTTGGCTCGTGAATATCTACGATATCACATGAACTGTGGGCATAGCTAGGGGAATCCGAGTATTTGTATTGACGAAATGAGAGTAGTACTACTAACCTGAGTGAGTGAAAAACCTGTCCGAGAGAGGGCTTATTTAAAGGGTCGGATACGAAAAGTTGATATCATGGACTCATTAGATAAAGACCCTAAGACTACTCGAACATGGTTTTAATGCTCCAGAGGCAATTTCAATCATTATCGCACTATATCAGCCACTTTCGTTCATTTCCTGATATCAAGTTAATTCATAACTCCTTTATTCATTTTCTTTGCCGGGCAGGTGTTGGAAACGGTTCATCAAGGATGTTGTCCGTGAATGGAAAAAGGAGCTGCGTTTTCGACGGATCCCTGTAAGTAGTACTAGCTAGTCCGCGCATCTCTTTAATTCTAGTTTCAATACCATTATCATGCTGATTATTTATTTGATTGATTCTATTCTCGTAAAGTGCTTGAGGCAGAACAGGGGACTAATTTATGTGCATTCTACGTTTGCGAGTTCATTCACATGACGAACAGTGAGCGGCGCAGAGATCCAAAACAACTTCAAGTACGTAAACAATATTCACAATTTTATTTTATTACCATCAATTGTGTTGAGTTTCATTCATAATTTTTTTTATAATGATTTGATATATGTACACACAACTCATATATTCATATTGATCTCCTTCTTTAAAGACCGAAGAGATGTGGGACCAGCTCCTACCAAAGGACAGCCTACGAGCAATTCAACAGGAATTGGCTGGATTTTTGCTTACGGAGGTCATATCTGCAACCGGAGAATAACATTGCCACCAATGCCTCCAGGTAATTTAACGATCTCCATGTAATTAAATAGATAATATACCAAATGTAATATATATATGTATGCTCGTAAGAGAAATTATATTATAGATGCATCAACGTGTACTGTATGTAGTAGCGTAGAATATGAATATGAAAACTTGTTTTAAATGAAAAAGGATTGAATGGAAAACAGAAAATGAAAAGAATTGAATGGTAAACACAAAATGAAAAAGAATTGAATGAAAACACAAAATAAAGCTTTAGTCCCGGTTGGTGTTACCAACCGGGACTAACCGTAGCCACTAGTCCCGTTTGGTAACACCAACCGGACTAAACGTCTTCTAGCCCCAGCTCGCTCGACGCAGCCACGTGAGGCCTTTTGTCCCGGTTATGGACAACCGGGACTAGTCCCGATTTCGCAGTCCCGGTTGGATAACCGGGACTAGAGCCCGTTCCCAACCGGGACTAGAGGCCCTTTTTCTACTAGTGTTCTATCATCCCCCACAGTTGTAGCAGTAGCGTCGTGAACAGTAGGATCATCGTGGTGGTCATATTGGAGAGAAGCCAAAGGGGCAAACCATGGGCTAAACATCCCCATGCAGTCGTAGTGGAGCATTGTGGCCGGTGTTGCATCGTGGACGCCTTGACTGTGGGTAAGCTGATGAGTGCTCACGCGAGATCATAGCCCTTTATGCCGGTGTCGAGTAGCCGAGAGCGTGGAGCGGTGTAACGTGGTCGAGGTAGCCGTATGAGGAACGTCGTGGTCGATTTCGTGGTTTAGGATGCCCGTGTCGAGGTAGACGCATGTGATGCCGCAAGCGAATGGAAGCGCCACGAAGTCCATGGCGCAAGGGTATGCGGGAGGCAAAGACATAGACTCAATCGAGGCAGTCATCGACGTGAGTGCCGATGCCGAAGACTATGTTGTCGAACCATCATAGACGAGGTGCCATGCCTGGTTTGCCCGGTCTAGCATAGTCGAACAAGGCCTGACTGGATAAGATCTTCTTTCCACAGAAACGACCAAGTGACAGTGATAAGTCGGAAACGTATCTACGAATTTTGAAGTTTATTATGTTAATATCCCACATATATGCAACATATTAGGAGTTACCACCAATGTTTTTAATCATTTACGGGATTTTATCCCATTGCTTTGGTATCATCTCTGGAAAACAGGAAAACCCGTCACGTGTACTTCAGTGGTAGTTTTGCGAGCACACTGATGCGTTGGGTTGTACTTCTCCTCGCCGCACCGGAAACACATCCCATTCGCGGCGGCGGTAGTCCCGTAATGTCGGTCCTTCCACAAGTCACCCCCGGATGCGCGCTGATAAGGTTGTGCTGCCGTTGGACAGCTGGAACTGGCTCTGCCTGGTGTGCCGCCTGTCGCGCTCCCCACGGCTTGTTGTCCTTAAGATTTCCTGTTGCACTTGTGCCAACAGACGCGCGTGCAAGTGTGCTCGGCACCTGTGATTCAACAGCACGTGTAATTCCGGTTTCAAGCCCTTGATAAACTGGGACACGAAGAACTGCTCGTCATAGTGCAGATTGTGAACTGAAACCTGGTGCACCAATTTCTAAAAATTTTCCTGATATTCTTTGACAGTCCCCTTTTAATGCCTCCATGTACTTGCGGTGATCATCGGTCCCGAATTCTGCTTCCACCGCGGCCAGAAACGGCGGCCATGACACCACCTCATGAGTAATTAAGCTTGTATGACTGCAACCAGAGCGCTAACGGCACATCCATTGTAGGTCGCGGTCGTCAGCCACAAAGCAGGATTGATGTTGAAAATGCGGAAGTAGTCGAGGCACTTGTCGCGCCAGACCCCGATTGCTTGCCGTCGAAGCGGGGAAACGGCATCTTCGGTTGCTCGCCGTCGAACCGGGCAATCGCCGCCGTGTGGTGCATGTGCACCACCGCCCAATCCACCGCCGCCAGCGCCCCTCTAGCCCCGCCGCCCAGAATACCTTCACCGCCTGGTTCCAAACGTGCTCAGAAATGCTAGCAATCCTATAGTAATGGTTCCAAGACCTTACCCACAAAGAACACTTCAAACATACACGCATTGTGCACGTTGTGGGGAGGAACAAAACCAGTATCACAACATAACTCTACGACCAAAGAGATTAACATAGCAAAAGCTCATAAAGAAACAAAATATCAATTATTACATCCAGAGGACACATGTGCCAACATCTCATCATTACATCTACGGAAGCGAAATAGAGTCTGTGTACAGACAAGTTAACAACATTTGCCTAAGAGGCTAAAAAGTAAGCGAATCCCATTCACGAGGTTTCAGGCTACCACCTGGGATCTGCTAGCTACTATTCGGTGTCTTCGTCAACATCCACGTAGCACTCACCTTGCAGGTCTTCAAGTCTCCTGAAGCAAACGTTTAATGAGTACAAATTGCACTCGCAAGACTTACATCGGACTATCTTTGATATGTATGCAACATTGTCAAAGGAAGGGGGCATATGTGGGTTAAGCGGCAGCACGCACTAAGCAACCTATACAGACACGCTACAACTTTCGTCTATCAGAAATAGATAAGAGAGTGTATACGAACCAACTACAATACTAACTTAAACACCAAACGTAAACACTACCTTTCATCACCCCCTCGTATAACCCACGAGGAAGCAATCCCAAAGGCACTAACACGGTTGGAAAGTTTTATAGATTAATTATTGAATTTGTTCTATATTACTAGCAAGTTATTAAGATTAAGTGTAAATTGTTCTATGTGACGAGGTCATGGTCCCCGTGTAGGCCCACACGGCATAAAGGCGGACCACTCGGCCAGGGGCTCCTCAGCTCGATGACTCGGGTGCTCGGCCAGGGCCCGCATGACACATCATCTTGGAGTGCAAGACACCCCAGGATCTCAGCGACGATTCTACGGGATATGATTTGTAACCGACCTAGATCGGATCTAGAATATCTTGTTAGAGTTTCCGCTCGGCTGTAAGTTGGCTCGGCGCATGTAACCGTAGACCACCGAGTATATAAGGGGTCTAGGGGCCTGCCGAACAACACGACTCGTATACAATTCTCATACATTCACCACCATTGACGAGCTTGAGATATCCTCGAGTTCATCCCGAGCACACAAGATAGTAGAAATTGACACAAACATTAGTAGAGTTGTTATTGGAGGTGTTTCCCGGGGCCCGAACCTGTATAACTCTGTCTCCGTGTGCTACCACCCGATCCTGCCAAACAGGTGCCCGCCGAACAAAATTTACTGACGGGAAAATACCACGACCGTTGGCGCGCCAGGTAGGGGAAGCACGTTCGGATCTACCTCGACAAGCTCAGATGGCCAATCTATTCATCAACACCGGCGGCGCCACCGTCGTCCCCGGGCAGGCGTTCCGCTTCAGGACGCTTGCCTTCCTCGCCGACTCCACCGGCAAGCTGCACCTCCTCGGTGCGGATCTGATCCGGCAGGATCAGGCCCTCTACACCAACCGGGGCACGATCCGCTTTGAGCCCGAGTGATACATGATCGCTGAAATCAGCGGCGGCCACCATGCTGCTGGACATGACTCGGATTGCGAGGAGTACGCTGACGACCATGAGTCGAGCGAAGGAGGGCACCAGGGCAATCCTTGCCCCCCACCTCAGGAGCCCGTGGACCGCAATGCCTCCTCGGACAACGACGAACCCTTCGACGGGGAAGAGGGGGCAGGTGGCCTCCAACCGGCCTCCCCCGAAGCCGCTTCACTCGACACGGATATGAAGGAAGCTGCCGACACGCAACTGAGGCCGGCAAAACCGCCTCGGTTATCCACGCCGTGGGCGGGCAACTAGGGTCTACCCCGTGGTGCCAGAAGACTTCGCCATGGCATCCCGCCATGGCGAGTTAGACCTTGAGGCCCACGTGCGTCTGCGCACCTCTCTAGGAGGAACCGACTCCCGGGTGGTGACTGGCCCCACGACCGACAAAATGCACCCCGGTCAGCGGCCAGGGACGATCGGGAACGTCGCGCCTGACTAGGTGGAGCCGTAGGGTCATCGGCTCCCTCTGGCGCCGGCGCCCCCACGACCTGCGGCTGCGGAAGCCAAGAAGCCACGGGAGCGGGGGAAACAAATCTCCTCTCATCCTGCAAACACGGAGGCAAAGAAAAAGAAAGAGCCTAACTCAGGCCACCAGACTCTCGGTACAACCTATGAAGAGCAGAAGGAGAGGGAGCCAGGCTTACCTCAGGGCGAGGATGCTGCCAATCATACGAGGCAGGGGTCTTCGCAGGATCAACGTTGGCATCAGTCCTGAAGAACTTCGCCACTCGTGTCCTCACCATGCACACCGGCAGTTGGCACGTCGACTCCCGAGTGACAGCTCGGTCCCCAGTATACTCGTACATGGGGTGCACCCGCTCCCTGGCACGCTGCACCCGCCGACTGACGAAGGTTCGGGTCAGATGTATCCCGGTCAAGCCTTGCACTATCCTGCACTAGATCAGCTCCCGAAGATCCGCCACAGCATCCTCCTCGTTAGGGGCCCCAAGGGACTGGAGGTCCAACTTGATAGGGTGGCAGGCTATGCGCCACGTTCCCACAAAGAACCACTACTTATGCCACCCGCGGTTGAAGTCAAGGGTGGGGAGTAAGGGGAAAAGCTTCTTAGCGCTGCTCCGAAACTAGATCCCAGCACCGCCCGTGATGGTGATGGAGTTTAGGTTCGACTAGGGCTTGACATGGAAATAAGACTTCCATAGCCCAATTAAAGTGGGATCGATCTCCAGGAAGCACTCGCACAGGGTGATGAAGGCGGAGATATAAGCATCTTCGTATGATTAGGGTGGTGAAGCTTGATTCCATAGAACTCCAGCAAACCACTGAGGAACGGGTGAGCTGGCATCGAGAAGCCACGCTCAAAGAAGGGGACAAAAACCACTCACTCACACCCCTCCGGCTTGGTGCGCTACTCCACCCTGACCTGTGACGGCAGGACTCGCTCATCCACTAGCCCATCAAGTCTCCTGGTGGAGACATTCGAAGGCTGCCAATCCGGCAGGGGCTCGTCCTACCAGACAGGCAGAGACTCCACCGGCGCAGCCACTTCAACGCCGGCCTTGGGGAGTGCCTCCGCGACCGCCGGCGTGGGAGCTCCCTGCGCGGCCTCCTCCGGAGCAATCTCCATATTATCCCCCATGGGGTCCTTCACAGGCTCCTCCCGCGTAGCGCCAGACGACATGGTCGATACCAAGATCCACTCTAATGGGCGCGGTGGCGTTGGAAGGGTGCCCCCCTCCGTGGAAGTCGGGAGGACAGGGGCTGATGGCAGCAGGACATACCGGGTTAGCGGGGAAGATGCGCCTAGTAGCCGTGAAGAGGGAAGAAAAGCAAGCGCTTGAGAAAGGAAGAAGATGAAGGGAGCGGGGGGAATGCGAGCGCTTTGAGGAGCATTACGTCTCCCTGCGCCCCTTATGAGGCAAGCAATCGCCCTGATGGTTCATTCCACGAGGCACGACAGCATGCGTCCGACACGTAGTCCGACGACACGTGAGGCCCCCACGGAAATTCATCGGGTGCCGAGAAGCTTAAAGGCACGATCGTCAGTCTCCCTGTGACCCGCCCGAGGCGCAGTGGCCCGTCACGCCTCCCCGACACGCTCTTGTCGGTTGCTAGCACAACGTTCGAAGACGCGCGCCCGCAGAGCGGAAATTGCGTCGACCCGTGCTAGCTATGCAAAACCAGTCGGCATCCCGTCCGGCCCCATGGAAGGCGCAAGCGGTCGCAACCGTAATAATGACCTAAAAGAATCCCAGAACTCTAAAGAGACCCAAATCAGCGCTGGCCCAGGAGTCAGCTGGCGATACGGTTCAGCCGAACTACGCCTAGTCGCCATGACAGCCATGTCTTCTTGAATTCCTCCCCTTATTGGCCCTAAAGTCCAATGATGTGATGGATTCGGGGGCTAATAACAGGATTATGATATACCAGGTAACGAATGGGGAGAAGTCACTTGGGCCAATCGGGGGGTCAATCCGACTGACCGCCTGGCACACACAGTGCGCGCGCATGACGCGCCTCCCTGGACTGATTCCCGAGGAAAGCAGCAACGTCCCATAAAGTCCTGAGACCCATGCCAGCATGGGGCTGGCGTCGGCCCGTCTAATCGCGGGCGACCCACGCCATGACAGAGGTCAGGGACTGGACGACAAGACGGGACGAGGCCGGGCCACAATGCGGCTGAGGTCATGACTGGCGTGGGGTATGTCTCGTCCCGAGCAATCACGGGCACGACGCCCCTGACTGTACTTCGACACGACGTCAAGGCGAACAGAGCCATCATGAGAACCCAAGCAATGCCACGGCACATCGCCCTGTACGATGACCTTGCCATGATGACGGGAACAGTGGTGCCTTACGCCTCAGGCCACGTCGTGGAAGTACCAGGCACTGTAGCCTCGTCGCGCCATTTGAATATCAGGCCAGCAAGGCATCGCCTCCTATAAAACCGCTCTTCGCCTGTGTAGAGGAACAGATTACATTCTCATATTCACCTTGTAAGGAACTCCTGGGGCAGCACCCAACTGAGTTCTTCCATCGCTTTGAGCACTCCATAACAATAAGCATCCCACAGGCGTAGAATCTTTACCGGCAACATCCCGGGGCCTGAACCTACTCACTTCCTCGTGTCTTGTGAATTGTGTTCGCGTGTGCTAACCCATCGCATCTTGGCCTCATACCAACCTAAAAATCTATTGCTAGAATCAAATCCCCGACACCGTACAAGGTGTGATCGGGAAAGTGTTGACATCTCTTTCTCCTAGATGAGGGGAAGTAAAGAAGAAACGGAAGATCACGCGGAGGTAACATCGGCTATCGCTCGGGAGGACCTTCCAGCCCCCGAGTCCGACATTGCTCACCCGTCACCAAGATCCTTTGCCGTCCCTACACCAACAACACCTCCCCTCACCACGCTGATCCAAAAGAAGAGCGGTGAGGTGCGAATGTGCGTCGACCCGGCGGCCCTCGACGAAACATGAAGACACGGCAAGGCCAGCCGAGCTGCGTTGTCCTCGCCAGTAATGAAGCCGCAGCAAGCACCCACCACCAAGAAGGAGAGTTGCGTCACAGCACCACCTCCTCCCGGAGAAAACCCCTGTATCACAGCTCTGGAAGGAAATAATAAAATTGTACTTTGCCTTATGTTCGTTTTGTCCTATTAGTCTCCGTCGCTAAGCACAACCACTCGGGGGCTACCCCACTGGGTGCGACGTCCTCGCATGCACGCTCGGGGGCTCAGACTTGTTTGTCTTACGCGTCAACTTCTCCCGCCCATGTCTCCAAGCTGAAAGGCGTGAGGGTGGACCCCGCGGCTGTGGTAGCGCCTGAGTGCTTGTTGGTACTTGACCGAGCGAGCTAGGACTATATCACGGTGCTCGTCGAGCTGGTCGAGAGTGTCTTGCCGCGCGACTTCGAACTCCTCCTCTACGTAATGGATATTGCACAAGGAGTTGAAGTCGATGTCCATAGGGAGGACGGCCTCTGCCCCGTAAGCCATGAAGAAGGGGTTGTAGCCGGTTGACCGGCTGGGTGTAGTCCTGAGACTCCAGAGCACCGAGGGTAGCTCGGCTGCTTAGCGGCCCACGTAGCACTTCAGTTCATGCTTCAAGCGGGGCTTGGGCCCTTGGAGGATCGCAGCGTTGGAGTGCTCGACTTGGCCATTAGCCCGTGGATGTGCCACGAAGGCGTAGTCGAGCCGGATATGCCATCTGGCGCAGAAGTCTTGGAAGACCTCGCAGTGAAGTGAGGTGGACTTGTGAGGCGTAGTCAAGCCGGATATGCCATCTGGCGCAGAGGTGAGGTAGCCGGTCAACCAGAACTCGGGCACGCCTCACCGATGTACTTGTCGATGGTTGGTGCCCGGAGCGCCGA
This sequence comes from Poa pratensis, assembly GCA_947311845.1. Taxonomy (NCBI): domain Eukaryota; kingdom Viridiplantae; phylum Streptophyta; class Magnoliopsida; order Poales; family Poaceae; genus Poa; species Poa pratensis. Next base: position 51,811,373 of record CAMZMU010000061.1, read on the forward strand.
GGGAAAGGCGCGTGGCGGATGACAGTGCCAAATGGCGAGGGCCCTGAGTAGGTGACGTCTTGAGGGCTAGGCGAGCGTTCGTCCCGCCGGCTGGTGTTGTTGGCCTCGCGGCGTCCTTCGCGCCGGCTGGCGCTGCTGGCCTTGCGGCGCTCCTCACGCCAGAGAACATCGTCAGCCTCGCGGCGGGCTTCTTGCCGGCCTTCGTTGCGAAGGCGGCGGTTGCGCTCGAGGTCGTCCCACGCGTCGCACAAGTCCCCTCGGTGGGCAAATCCCCTCGCGTGCTTGCCGCCGGAGTCGCCCACCTGGCTGGTCTCCAGTCTCTCCTTGGGGCGCCCTGAGCGCCGGTTCCGCGACCCGGCTGGCCGTGGCAAATGGTTGGTCGCGGAGGGTGTTGCCACGCGGTACGCAGGGATCTGCTAGGTCGCCGCCTCGATCAACACCTACACTTGTTTCAGTGCGTGATAGCCGGGCACATCATCGTCTAAGCCGGCGTTGCAGGCGACGGCTGCCGCAGAGGCAAGGTTGCCAAGGGCATGGGTGTAGACGGGGACGCCTTCCTGGTCGCGCGTCTCAAAATCCGACGTGAGGTTGCAGCGCACGGGGCGCGACCTGGAGCCGAAGCGGAGCTGTGCCCGCTGGCGCTCCAGCTCCATTCGCTCGGTGGCGAGCCTTGTGGCCTCGTCATCGAGCTCGTGCAGGGCTTTCGCCAGCTGGTCAGCGGAAGTGCCGCTGGCCGCTAGGTGGGCGTTGTTGCTGCTCGCCATGGACACCTCGCGAGATGGGTCGTGGGCTGCCTAACTTGTGGAGGTGCAAGTGGCGAGGGTGCGGGTGCGGAAGATGCGCCTAACGTCATGAAGGCGCGTGGACCTGGATCCGTGCGCGACCTGCCAACCAGCCTCTGCCGGAGCTGCGTCCCATGTGATAGCGTCCAGGTCGAGGCGGAGGTGGCTGTCGCTAGCTCCGGGGAGCCAGCGGGGATGCACAACTAAGGTGGTGGCGACGCTGTCTCCTCGAGGGAGAGCACGATGTCGCAGAGGCCGAGATCACCGAGCTGGTCAATGACGAATTCGAGGCTCCCGAAGTGGAGAGCCTCAACGAACGCAACCCAGATGCCCGATGGGGCTGAGCGGGAAGTCGAGCCCAGGGTGGCACCGAGGACACCAGTGGTGAAGGCGAAGGAGGAGCTCATCGACGATGTTCCAAAGTTGGCGCACAAGACCGGCCCCTACCTGGCGCGCCCACTGTCAGTGTTTTGTATCCCAGCAATAAATTGGTAGGTATGGTATGAGGTCACAATCTGATGGTCTAACAACACCAAGCACGCAAGGATGTATACAGGTTCGGGCCCCAGGAGGATCACCGGTAACAGCCCTACTCCTATGTGGTGTGTACTCAAGCGTATGGTGTGCTCTGATTACAATAGAGAGAACTGCTGGCTAGTGGAAGTCGGCTAGCTCTACTTGTCTATGGTGAAGAAGATGAACAGGTGAGCCTAGAGGTCTCAAAGAGTCTAACCCCCTCCCAGAGGGGAGGTGTACCCATATACATAGGGGAGCGCCTCAACCTCATAGACATAGCGATGTGGCGCTACAGCCCCCGGGCATAGGCTATGAAGAGACTAATGCTACTAGGTCGTTGTAGCCGACATCCGGCTGGCGTGATCCGTACACGGTATGGCGCCGGGTCACTGTGCGGGCTTCAGCAGACGACTTTGGGGTGTCTTGATGCTGTAGCGGGCGCCAGCCCTGATTGTTTAGGACAAGACTTGACCCCGTCGTGGATGAGGGCAGCGCATCTTGTCAGGGCATGGCCACGAGCCGGCCACGTCGATTTGACTTGTCTGCCAACTCCAGTCGCCATCTGCCCACATACGGTGCGTGGACTTCTGCCCGTTGACCTACCTACTGGTGGCCGGCTGGCCGGGCCAGCCGGCAGTTGCTAGCCGACTGACTCATAGTTACCAGCCGACGAATATTGGGTATTCTATGAACCCATCAGCGTGTACTTCAGTGGCAGTTTTGCGAGTACACTGATGCGTCGGGTTGTACTTCTCGCCGCACCGGAAACACATCCCATTCGCGCGGCGGTAGTCCCGTAACTGCCGGTCCTTCCACAAGTCACCCCCGGATGCGCGCTGATAAGGTTGTGCTCCATTGGACGAGCTGGAACTAGCTCTACCCGGTGTGCCGCCTGTCGCGCTCCCCACGGCTTGTTGTCCTCAAGAATTTCCTATTGCAATTGTGCCAACAGACGCGCGCGTGCAAGTTTGCTCGGCACCTGTGATTCGACCGCATCGTCTAATTCCTGTTTCAAGCCCTTGATAAACTGGGACACGAAGAACTGCTCGTCATAGTGCAGATTGTGAACTGAAACCTGGTACACCAATTTCAAAATTGTTCCTGATATTCTTTGACAGTCCCCTTTTAATGCCTCCATGTACTTGCGGTGATCATCGGTCCCGAATTCTGCTTCCACCGCGGCCAGAAACGGCGGCCATGACACCATCTCATGAGTAATTAAGCTTGTATGACTGCAACCAGAGCGCTAACGGCCCATCCATGTGTAGGGTCGCGGTCGTCAGCCACAAAGCAGGATTGATGTTGAAAATGCGGAAGTAGTCGAGGCACTTGTCGCGCCAGACCTGCGGTTGCTTGCCGTCGAAGCGGGGAAACGGCATCTTCGGTTGCTAGCCGTCGAACCGGGCAATCGCCGCCGTGTGGTGCATGTGTACCACCGCCCAATCCACCGCCGCCAGTGCCCCCTCTAGCCCCTCCGCCCAGAATACCTTCGCCGCCTGCTTCCAAACGCACCCCAGCATCTGCTCTTGGTGTCGCACTGGTGGATGCACCCAGAGCATTGCCCGTCCACGGCGGCGCGCGCACACGCGGGTTGTCCTTGGGGTCCGGATCCGGTTCGGGGTCTTCTGCCTCTGGGGAAGGAGACCGTGGCCGCTCATGCACGAGCTCCTCCAGCGTCACCGTCAACGCCACCAACGTCCGTGCGGTCTGGTTATGCATGCGCGAGCTCTCCTGAATCGCCACCGCTTGCTAGTCGATTTTGGCGCGGGCTTGCTGCTGCGCAGTGTCGAAGTTGGCGACGCAACCATGCAGCAAGCCCAAGCTCGCCTGAATCTGGGTGAGCGACGCCTCAGTCTAAACCGATGTCTCCCCCATAGCGTCAAGGATAAACTTGGTCCGCGGTGAAGGTTTGGAGGGTGCCGTGGTGCTCCCGTTCTCAACCGAGCTGACCGGTGTGAGGCTTTACAGCAGCCGAGGAGACGATCGAAATCAATCACCTCAACCATGACCTGGCACTGGAATTACGAAGCAAGATCGAGAGGGGAAACAAAAACACCCGACAAACCCAGCCCAACGATCGCCCGAATCTGAGGACGTGAGGAAGAATTGAAGCCGGAAGACTTGAGGAAGAAGAAGAACAGGGAGAGAGGTAGGAGGGGAATTCAGAGTTTTTCCTCTATTTCTTCAGCTTACAGATTCAGAGAAACAACCTGGCTCACATAGGCCTCACACCCAAACCATTCACACGCCGCCCAGGTGATAACTTGTATTTTTTTGCCAAATCTGGCACTTTGGCAAAACTAATCCCTCATCTGGCCCCTGGCAAAACTATTTCCGAATCTGACCCCTGGGCTCGGCGCCATCGAGAACGGCGCCGAAGTTGTGTAGGTCGGCGCCAAGCCATCCCGGCACCGAAGTAGGGTCGGCGCCAAGCTGCCTGGAGCCGAAGCAAGGTTGGCGCCATTGGCCTTGGCGCCGAACTCCTAGAGTGATTCCGTACCGAATTTCGTTGGCGCCGTCCTCGGTGGCACCGAGTCCAGGGGCAAATTTCCAAATAGTTTTGCCGGAAGGCCAGATGAGAGATTAGTTTCACCCAAGGGCCAGATTTGACAAAAAATACTGATAACTTGACATGCACCACACCGCGTAGCCGTTATTCTGTCTTCTTCACTTGGCGACGCCTCCCGGGTCTACATCTTCTCGTTGTCACACTCGTGAGTCGTGACATTTGGTTTGAAGCTTGGAGTTCGCCGTGCAGACCGGAGAGGATGGGCTTCTGATCGGTCAAGATGACCAACGCAGGGGTACACACCCGAAAAAGCAATTCTAACGGAGCCGCGCCCTACCGGGGTCGCTAGCTCAGTTATGTTTCAAGAAATTATGGTATTTAGAAAAGACTTGCGTGAAACAATTATGAAATTTTTGTGGTCTCGCAAGAAAGCACAATGAAATATGCATGAAATCCTTATTATACTCATACGTATGTCATATCGGAATGAAAACGTCGATTTTGATAATTTAATTTCGTTGAAATTTCAATTCAATTTCACAGTCGACTTTTAAAACTTTTCAAAATGTGTCCAATATTGATCTTGTTTTGAAGATCTCGTCATCAGGAACTCAAATATCAAAAAATATCATAAATTGGACATTCAGTTTAAAAGATATTATCGATACAATATTGAGAATAAATCTGAAAAGAAAGGGTGGGTGGATAAAATAATTGTACTTTTTACTGGATATGTACCCACCATTCACTTACGCGTGGGACACAAATGTGTTGTACCCATCTGTCATTGAGTGAAAAAAGTATGTGGATAAGTAGGTTGTATTTAGCATGTATAAGATACCCTCCAATTTCGTATTAAAATAACAATAAAGCTTATGCATACGTGGCAGCAGCTGGAGGGCCGGTAGGGCGCGGCTCCGTTAGAAAAACCGCTTTGGGTACACACCGGAGCCTCCAAGTCTCCACGTTCACGCGCACAGAAGCTACAGAATGCGTGCCAGCCAGCGCCCAGCGATGCATGCCCTCCTCCCTCCTCCCTATACTATATCCTAGTCGACGCACCACACCGTGCATCATAAAATAACTTGACTTCTCGTTGACTCGAGATAGGCGGTGGTGCAGCAACTGCACAGCAGATCGAGCAGCATCAGCAAAATTAAAAGGGTTTATTAATGAAGAAAGTTTAACCCAACTTGTTAGGATAATGCCGACAGGCGCATGCAGCCTAAAGATACACAAACTTTGGATCTTAACAGGGGCACTCATCTCCTGTTAACTAATGCTTTGGTTGATGAGTCTGTAGGTATGGGCTTGGTAGGCAAGATACTATGACGTAACGACGACCGACACAAAACAATGCATACTCGCCGTGTCCGCGACCCAGTCGGCGGAAAAGACCATATACCAACTTTACAACAGCACAAGATCATCAGGATCTCTGGACAAAAGGAACCTTTCTGCTGATCATTTTTCCGCTTGTGCTTGTGATCGGTCAAGATGACCCAACGCAGGAGCCTCCAAGTCTCCACGTTCACACGCGCAGAAGCTACAGAATGCGTGCCAGCCAGCACCCAGCGATGCATGCCCTCCTTTATTTATAAATTCAACCAAGAACTAGTCATGTTTGAACCTTCGCCAGCAAGTATGACATACCAACTTTACAACAGCACAAACGACTGTAAATTGTAAAATATAGTACCAAGATCATCAGGATCTCGGGACAAAAGGCACTGGTGGACAAGATCATCAGGATCTATTTGTCGAATTTCGAATTACCGGTTTAAAGATATGAATATTTCCATATTAAATTGAAAATGACAATAGTAATGTAAAATTATTATTTTTGTTATTTGAGTTCAAAACTATTAGTACTTAATCATTAATGTTTATGTTAACATAGGTTTGGATTTCAAAAAAATAATATGATTTTTCTCTACAAATAACAAAAAAATGAATTAATAATTATTATTACTTAATCATTAATATTTATGTAAAAGATGATATGGACACAATATTTAGATTCCTATTATTTTTCTGATCGATTTATACATATTATTTGTCGAATTTCGATTTACCGGTTTAAAGATACGAATATTTTCATATTAAATTGAAAATGACAATAATAATGTAAAATTAATTTTTTGTTATTTGAATTCAAAACTTTAGTTTTAGGTAACCGAATACATGAGAACACACAACGGGAGCACACACATCACTATATAGCTAGTCTACCCATCAACGACATTAAGACGATCGTCATTGGTATTATAGCCACGTAGACTATCCCACTTCCGTGCAATCTCGAAGCCGAGGCGAGCGTCCAGAGCGGCATACAAGACTTGATCGTAGCTCAATGGAACGTTGCCCCATCCGAAAATTTGGAGGTCTTCTAAGTCGTCGTCGTCCTTCTGCTTGTCCTTCTTGTTGTTCTTCTTCTTCTCAAGTTTTGTCCTAATGATAGCATTGGAGAGAGCATAGAAACTCGGAGTAGGATTGCCGGTTGGGTTCCGGCTATCCCTTTGGAGGTCGACCGCGGACGAAATAACAATTCCGTAGTAGCGCAGCATCCGCACGTCATTGTGGATACCCACGCCGTAGAAGTTGATGGTCTCGTCACCTAAGAAATCCACGAGGAGCTGCGGCACCCCATCAGCCTTGCAGATCTGGAAGACAAGAGTTTCGGACGCCACCGAGAGTTGAAGGACGGCGGCGCGCTGCCTTTTCTCGGGTGGAAGATCCCTCTGTCGACCCGGGAGAGGGTCGGTGAACTCGCAGTCGAGTCCAACGCACTTGATCGGTGCGGCGTCAAGAAAGAACTTTTTCACGTCGCGGATCTACCTCTCCACACGTGATGCACGGAGGGTGACCCATACCTTGAAGTGCATATCTTCTTTGATGAAATAGTACAACCGAGACGGAGGTACGCGCGCGAGTGGCTCCATTGGAATAGAAGAGAGGGATCGAGAGAGAGAGAGATTTTGCAAGGATTAGAGCGAGAGAAATTATGTGTGCTTAAGGCCATGGATTAGTGTAGCTTTTATATAGGGCGGAGAGGGAGGCTGGCGGGCAGAGAGGGAGGCCGGCGGGCGGCGCCAGTGATTAAATTCGCGTATGAATCAACGCCGGGCTGATCATCTTCCAAAGCACAATCAAAACGGCGGCTTGATCAACTTCCAAAGCGCACCGTCGGCGGGAGATTTACAGGTTTTAAATTTCGTCCCGGCTCGTGTCTAAAACCAGGACTAATGACAGACCTTTAGTCCTGGTTTGAGACACGAACCGGGAGTAAAGAGGCTGCGTCAGGATGCAGCCTGGCCCACCCCATTTAGTCCCAGTTTGTGGCTCAAACCGGGACTAAAAGTTTGTCACGACCCGGGACTAAAGGCGTTCGGCCTCCTAGCCGCCCGAACCGGGAATAGTGTGAGCTTTGGTCCCGGTGCGTAACGTGACCGGGACTAAAGCTCATTCTCGGGTTGGACGAAAGCCACGGTTTCTACCAGTGAGGAAAGTTTCTGCTGATCATTTTTCTGCCAATTCAACCATAAGCACTCGCAGGAGAGGAAGCGCAACAGTTGGTAGGAGCAGAATAGGTGGATGAACACGACGATGGAGGATCTGTGGTCGCATGCAGCATCTGGCAACAACTCGGAGGTTATCACAAACGGTGTGGTTCTGAGTGGAAACGGATGTCACGCACCAACCGTGTGTGATGTGGAGTCTGTGGGATTGTGTTCAACAAGCCATCACATAAAGTTTTCTACAAGCCATCCAAAAAATCAGACTATCTTATTTCTAAAAGGGAATAAAGTCTAGGTTGTGCGCTTTAACCAAGTCAGAAATATAGTCGAGTATGCCTTGGTTTAAGAGAAGAGGCATCTGGTATAAAAGGCAGAGCAAGGAGGCAAGAAAAGTATGATCTCGTTGTCGCTTTCTCTTTGCTCTTAAGTTTACTTACCCGAGGATGTTGGTCTTATTGGCGATACCACGGTGGGGTCTTCGACTAGGGTGAAGTCGCTCGAAGCTCAGCCTCCGCACTAGAAGGAGACAAGCGGATGGAGAGATTGATATAGTCAACTAGACCTCTGCTATTCCAGCAAATTCCTTTTGCAACGATTGTTAGGGTTGGTGCGCGGTATTTTTCTTGGCGTTCCTTTCCTTGCCTTGCTTTTGGAAGCAGAAGCTTTCCCCCGCGTAGATCACTACAATGGTGGTCATCCCCTACATCTAGAACCACCTCAGTATCATCACCGGTGAGTTTAGCTCGAAGATTTAAGTCAATATTATATTGATCTTCATCTTTAGACTCATAAGGTGAAGTAATTCCCGAGATGCAATTATTTGGCGCATCTTAGACCGATCTGCTTCAAGATTTTTTAGAAGTTTATTAATGTGATCATCAACAAAAAGAATACAAGCATTATTGACACCCATACCTGATGGAACCCCCATGTTCCTAGAAGCATCTTTGCGAGAAACCTTTGTACGGGTGTCCTTGTCAGCCGGGATGTTCCCGTGCTCATCCACCCCATCTTCTGTTGGAGTCTCTTTCGACTCAGGTTTTTTTCTTTGAGGAGGAATGTTGGGATTTTATTCAATAGGAAAAATCAACGGTAGAGAGATTGGTGGTTCAATGAACCAAACATGGCGACCAAAGGTTTGCGAGATTGAATTCCGAGCAACTAGATGAGCATCGCCATTTGTGTCCCTACTTTCATGTTGGAATTTCACCCCTTCAAAGTTCCCTGAGCGCTTGTCAATCTCCAGCAGAATAGAACTATAGCTGCATAAGCTCTATTCACCTTCATCATATTAATCACCTCCAAACAATCAGATGACACGATCAGCTTGGGCACTCCACTAGTACAAATCCGAGTATTAGAGTCGGTGACTAGAGTCGGTTTCAACAAGAAAAAAACAAGCCGTCTCCAAACGGCGCCCCCTCAGTCGATTTTTTTCAGGAAAATCGCCTCCTAAGATAAAAAAGACTCCATTAATATTTTTTTGGAGTCGGCTAAAAATAAGAAACGGCTCCACTAATTGGAGGGTCAGGCGAAAAAAACATCCGGCCCCAATAAAAATATTATTGGGGTAGGTTGAAATAGACGACCGCCTGTAATAATGTGTGGGGCGGTCCAAATAAACACCCGACTCCAATAAAATATTTTTGGAGTCGGTTTTGTAAAAAAAACCAAATGAGGGCACGGTCCAAAAAAATCAGCGAACCTCATATTGGGGCCAAGTGTTGTGCATAAGATATTTGGTATTTAGGGAAATAATCATCGCAGACTTAGGCATAGCCTAGTGGTGGGGAGGGTTGATGCCTTTGCACCCACCCAAGTTCGAGTTCTGTTTCTCGCAATTTTGGTGATGTTGCACCCGGCCTTATGAAAACTTATTGGGCATGATCCAATAATTTAATTAATGTGACACATCATTGGCTTGGCCAATGACTTGTCACATCAATTAAATTCCTGGCTCATACCTAATAAGTTTTTTGTGGTGTGGTATAAAATAATAGGATAATATTACTATATTTATAAAAATATTTTAGATGTAAGAATAATAAAATTAATATTTTTATTTAAGAATAATTAATAACACTTTTCTAGAGCCGTTTAATACGGAAAAAAAACAAAAATACCTAAAACTTGTCAAAATTCAAGATTTGTTGCATGGACTCGTAATAGGACAAGTCAATACAGAAAATCGGAAATGGTACTCCCACGGAAAAAATTCACATTCAGTGCGAACCTTCTACTTCGAAGCACCCGAACAAAGTTTTCTAATCATGCCTCCTTTTGAGTTGATATTGAGCATATGCCTTCCCTTAACATTAAGAATGAGTAATGTGAATTAAAATAATTGCTAAATTGGAGAGGTGTCATTTTGCACCATATTCTTTGTACCTGCTTCACAAAAAACCCACTTTTGGCACTTAGAAAATAGAAAATGATTATTTTATACAAAAAAATTGGAAACTCCCTCTGGTGACATTGTTTTCCATGCCAAGATGCACCCATTTACCAAATATGGGATCTCTATGGGGAATATTTCATAGAAACTCAGGTAGAGATCATAGAACACAATAGATAGATATCACCATAACTACATGAGGTCACATTAACACACTTATATTTACAACTCATACTAGGTACTACTACAAACAACTAGCAGTCTTCTAAGAATATATAGACTGAACAAAAGACAACCTTGCTAAACAACAACAAAAGACAAGTAGCTAGTCCTCCATTCTTCAAAAGTTCTGATCCACGGCCTCCACTGGCTCGTCCTCCTCGTCGCTGACCTCCTCAATGACCAGCTAGATGTAGTGCTCCTTCACCTATACCTTGACGATGAGGGGATCACCAATGCCAATTTGCACGAGACCACAAAATTCAGGCCAGTTCCCAGTGAACTCGATGTACTCGTCTGTTCTGTGATATGTTCCCATCATTTCGATGTCCCTCATGCATAGACGAGAATTTTATACCCATTTCCAACTTCAGAATGGACATCTTGGGCAAAATAACATAAAAATCAGATCAGAAAAGTAGTAAATGATATCATTCAGAAAAGCAAGAAAAGTATGAATAAAATTATGATACCAAGTGAGCCATATCTTCATCATCCTCCATCTTGTGCACGTAGAACTTAGGGACCTCAAAAAACTCATCACCATCCAGGTCTCTAAGAAGCTCCTTGTATAAAGCCGAGGATATCGCATTCATTTCGGAAGCACCGACCTCAAATGGGTTGTCAAAGAGACAAAGGAAAACATTGAAAAATAATAACTAGTCAATGTCTAAGAAAAAGAACACAAAAGAACATACCGGGGTATCGAACACAAGGTTTGATAGCATTGTCTGCGTTAGCCGCTTCAACATCAAACACACGGTCGTCTTCATCATATGTGAATTTGATAAAATCATTGATTTGGATGTCGTAAGCTTCACACAGTCCATTCCACTGTGGTCCACAGATATAAGTCCTTATACGCCTCTTTTCTAGGTAGACGTAGTATGTATCTCGATGGCCACACTCAGCAACCTTCCAGTTCTTATTAGGGCCAATAGCCAAACTCCCTAGACGCTCTTGGAAATAGCAAGGCAAAGTCTACATTTAAAACAGCAAAAAAGCCACAAAAAATAAGCACATATATATGACAATTCAAAAGAACATGAACATAAAATGGCATTAATTGGATTTGAAAGGCAAGAATTACAATTTTCTCGTGATAATAGATTGACTTAATCCTGACTCTAAAAGACATTGCACGCCGATTGGCACGACCACACATGACTGGTTTCTTATAGCACACACAACAGTTGTGTTGAGCCATTATGTTTTCAAAAAACAAAACAAAGACAGGGCACTCTGTTCTATCTGGGAGGATATTTATAAAAAATTAATACTGACAGGCAATCTTGCATGAAATGGGGCTTGCTAGTAACCGGCGGCGAAGGCGGCATCGGAGGCGCCAACATCTTCCATTTGATTTCTATGGATATAATGTAATGTGATGGCCAGACTTGGTGTCCGACCATGATTTCGGTGGCCGAGACTTTGAATTTATGGCTATATATTTGCATGTTCTAATTGTGTGTGTTTTGTTTTGCATAACTAGATAAATAGCAATAAAATAGCCGATATTACAAAAATTGTCAAAATGCCAAGAAAATGGGCCAAAATCAATTGGGCCGGCCGGTGGGGGGCGCCGCTGGGGGCAGCCGCACCAATAGCGCCGGACATGTGTCCGGGCGCCCCCAATAGCTGCCATTTATTGGGGTTGCCGGACACCCTATTGGGGCTACCGGTGGAGATGCTCTTACCGAATCACTTTTGCTAAATTTATATATCGTACTTAATTATATGTCTGATTATTCAGTGGCCACAATATCTTGGGGCAAATATTATTTTGGTGTATCTTTGCAGGCGAGAGAATCTTTGGGTGTGGATGTCTTTTCAGGTGAGTGTGGAACTCTCACACTCCCAAGTAATGGGCTCTTGCAGTATTTATTCTGCGATCCTGAAAAAAAGACAGTCGTCATAGGAATGAAGTATCCTTTGACGTATGTAAACAAAAGCTTTGATGCTATAAGCTAAAATTGTTCAGCGCTATATGTAAAATAAATGTACCGTACAGACAACTATATAGCCCCCATGTATGAACAATTCTATGTCACTCATGTCAAATGAATACGTATTGTTGAGATTGCTTTTCTGATTGTGAGTTTCTATTTCTCTACTTTTTTACGCTTTCCTTTTTTTTCTAGAGCGCAATATCTATGCCGCCATGATTATCACTTAAAACTATAAGTACATCTGACATACATAGGAAACTGGAATCACTTATAAGTACGTTGCACGGTCAGCACCCAAACGTTGATGAACACATTCAACGTGGTATGCTAGCAGATGACATGAACTCTTGCTCCAAGCTGTAACATCGTTGGCTGTTTGCAGAGACTGGATCAATTGTGTTACCTGAGTGAGACTGAACACCAGCTTCAGCTCTTTCATGATTTTGTGGAGTGACACGGAATGCCTTCAACCTATTCGTATGCAGAAGCTGCAGCGACATCTCCACTGTCTTCATGGTGGGCCTTCCTTCACCCCTGAGCTGCCCTGAGCTGTAAGCACATCTCTGCCAGAGATGCAACCTTGATAATTTCTTCCTCAGTTGCTTCTTCGTGAACTTGAGCAGCGACTATCTCTTTTACTGGCCTCCTTTTCATCTCCTCAAGAAAGTAACTAGATAAATTATGAGCTGAGGCTGTCTCTCTAGTAAAAATAGGCTTCCTTCTGAGAAGTAGCTCTAAGAGCACAACACCAAAACTGTACACGTCACTTTTCTCATTTAGCTGCCCAGTGTGGCAATACTCTGGATCTAGGTACCCAAATGTTCCTTGTACGGCTGTGGAAACATGAGTTTGGTCTATTTGCACCAATCTTGAGGCACCAAAGTCACCAACTTTTGCATTGTAGTTTGCATCTAGGAGTATGTTAGAAGACTTGACATCACGGTGGAAAACTGATATTGAAGCCGCCGAGTGGAGATAAAAGAGAGCTCCTGCTGCTTCCGCGGCAATTCTTAGGGGGTTAATAGCTCTGGTGCGACGTTTTTGCACTCTATTCACTGGAGAACGACGTCGTTCGTTGTAATAGCTCTGCTACGACATCTCTCTGAGCAAAAATAGCCCAGGCACAACAAGGCCCTTAAGTGCAACCACCGTCAGGATTAGGGGTGGGACCCACGCGGATTAGTGGAGCCTGGTGGGACCCACTTCCGCGTGGGGCCCAGACAGCAGCGACGACTGTTTAAACCGTTTGCCCTTTCCCGCGCATCCTCCCTCTTCTTCTCCAGCGACGAAGCACGCAACGCCGGCGAGCTCCGATTCAGACAATAACTCAAATTAAACCGAACCAATACACATTGAACGAACTCTAATTAACAAACAGACAAGCAAACATAGTAGATAATTAAAGTACTATTACAAACGGGAGAGACGTTTTGCTAGTCATAGTGGTACCTACACATGCGTCTAACAACGTTGGATCAATCTCAACACCGTTGGATTCATTGGATCATAACGTGGAGACTAACGACGACAACACGGTGTAACTCAAAGTCGTTGTTTCTTTTTGCCGCGGGCACACATGTGGGCCCCTATGGCACGTGCTAGCTTGTGCAAGGTACTACTTCGTCTCAACTAAAGGTCAAAGAAACGGCGGATCGATCCAATCCAATCTGCATGTGCTAGCTTGTGCTAGCTACTACTCCGTCTCAACTAACTGTGTGCAGCTTCTTGACCATGGCCGTGGTCCGCCCTTGCTATTTCCTCTGCCGGAGAAACGGAGCTGCCGGAGGTCGCCTCGATCTTGGCGACGACGCTCGCCCCGATAGGGCTGCGGCGGAGCTTGCCTCGAGCTGGGAAGCGGCAAAGCTTTCCCGGGCGGCCGGCGGCAGAGCTCGCCTTGGGCTGGGCGCCGGGGCTGGCCGCGAGCTGGGCAGCGGCGGAACTTGGCTAGGGCAGTGTCAGCGAAGCTCGTCGTGGATGGGTGGCGGCCGTGGCAGGGCTCTCCTTGGGCTGGCAGCAGCGTTCACATCGACCTCGGTAGCAGGCATGGCGGAGTGTAGCATCCAGGATTTGGCCATCATGCTATTTGCTTTTTTTTCTTGGCCAGTACTAGCGAGAGATTTCCGGGTTGTATTGACTATTGAGAAGAAACGGATATGCATGGGATCATTATCAACTTTTCATCACCTCGCGTGCAAGACAGAGAGGAGACAGAAAGGAGATAGGCGTAGGGCCATTGTCGGGGGAGTATCCCCGGATAGGGTCAAGGCTTGGCATAAGTGGAGTTCGAAGGTGTGCCGAGGTACGGAAAGGGCCGACCTGTTTGGGCCTGGGAAGGTCCGAGCTTCATCTTGACCTGGAGAATACAGGCCGACCTATCTTGGCCCAGAGGGGTCCGAGGTATACTGTTGGCCAGGGCCGAGGTTCACTGTCCGAGCTATGTTCAGCCGACCTAACTACCTCAGTGCGTGGTTTGTGTTGTGAGAGCAGGAGAAGCTGTGGGGAGGAAGTAAGATCCGACCTAGTAAAGATCTTAAGCGCAAGACCCGAGGTACGGAGCCGTCACATCCGTGCCGAGCTAACCGAGGTGATAGGCAGTAGGTCGGGCAGGAGTCAATGCTCCTGTCACTTCCAGCCGGGTACAAGAGCGCCTGACACGGGAGCGTCTGTCAAGGAGCCTGGCAGAGGCGTGCCCCGGGTTCGGCGGGCCTGCACGTCTCTGACCGCTGACCACGCGGGATCTGGGAAAAGGCTACGAGGTAGCTCTGCCAGGCCACGTCCTGTCTCGGTCAGAGGGGACATGCTAGTTCTGCCGTTAGGCTACAGGAGATGGGCAAGCCACGTCTTGTCCCTGACCGAGGTACGGTGGTACGGTGGTGACCGTTGCAGAGGCATGGCAACAGTGTTCGCGAGGGGCACAATGGTAACCCGGCTGGCCTATATAGTGGGCTTCACCCCCTCCTGCTAGAGAGACCCCCCCCCCCCGCTGGAACTAGTTGATCAAGAGAGAAAGAAAGAGAGAGAGGAAGCTCGGAACACCCCGGAAACACCTCGGATTCAGCTCGGAGTGCCTTCTTCCTCCCGTCTAGCTCCATCTTTTACCTCAAGTTCTCACCATTGTAGCATCATACAGCTCGAGGAGCAGCTTGTACTTGTCACTTTGAGCTATACACTGAGTAGGATAGTGCTGCAGTAGGGGTGTTACCTCCACAAGAGGGCCCCGAAGCAGGGTACATCGTGGTGTGCTTTGTGTTCTTGTTTCTTGGTTCTTCGTTCGTGTTCTTGCGTGTTCTTGCGTGTGCACTTCTTGAGTGCATAAACCCTCCCCGGATTCCCCCAACGACCATTCGGCCCCATCTTAGCCATACCTATGGCATCTGCCGTGATCCCACCACGACAGTTGGCGCCCACCGTGGGGCAGATTGAGGCGTTGGAGGGAGTTTTCATCCGGACGGGCTCAGGCGAGCGTGTTCTTTCCGGGCTTGTCGCCAAGATCGGAGAGTTCACCTTCATCAGCGACAACGCGGGGTGTTTCGCCGGCAAGCCCTTCCCCGAGCACGGCTTCACCATGATGCTCGGCAGCTTCGTCACATACGTTGCTGTCGAGGTTGTTCGCGGGTACCCGGAGCAGGTGCTCGTGGACGACGAAACTCCTCTCCTCGCGGCTTTAGGTCGGCGTATCACTCGCCCCGAGAGCTGCGTGGAGGTGATGATGACAGGTCCGGTTGACGCCGCTGGCAAAGTAGATGCCAGCCAATCCAAGGCGGCCGAGGTTGCTAAGGTGAGATCTGCAAAGCCCAGGCTAGAGAAAGACTGCCTGGCACCCCAGAGCTGCAGGGCCGAGGTGCGACCCTGGTAGAGATAGTGGATACACTGGCAGACCCAGTAAATCCAGGAGTGGATATAGTGTGACTGTGGCCGACCTAGAGGCAAAGCGTGTCCTGTTGCAGAAGGAGGCTGTAGCAATGATAACAGCTAGAGATGAGTTCAATAGAGATCTGCGTGAGTACAATGCAGCAAATGGCTTCACCCCGGTAGCAGTTGATACACATAGGGGAGCCGAGGTGCGGCAGAGAGGCAAGGGGCTCAATGATGAGATAAACAGGGAGGCTCGACCTACCACCTCGGCTAGGAGTGAGAGTCGCGTGTCGACTGGAAGGCCGGTGTATAGTTCCCCTGCTAAGAACCTCAGAGCTGCCGAGGCAGGCAGGGCCGAGCTATCCGGGTTACTGGAGATGCATGGCGTGCGCAGCAGAAGCGAGTCAATGAGTTAGTATATGTAGCTAACCAGCAGAATGAGGCTCTCCGCAGAGCATATGCCGGGGCTGGTGATTCAGAGATGGTTTATTCAGCTAGGCCAGTTAGTCAGGTGTCCAAGGGGCAAGCCTCGTCTCCACTCGTCGGAGGAGCCGATCGAGCCCGGAGTGTCACCTCGGGTCAGAACAAGCAGCTGCAGATGTATGATCCAGTCTTAGCAGCAAAGCAGAAGGTGGGCCAGGGCAATGCTAGCCGAGCTAAGGGAAACCCCGGCCCAGGCAATGCAAGCCGAGCTAAGGGTAACTCCGGTCAGGGAAATCAGAATGGCGGGCAAGCAGCATCGGCTGGCCGAGGTAAACCACCTCCGCCCCCGAGGTATCAGCAACAACCCGGCCGCAGGGGCAATATCAGCGAGAGCCGGAGTATGTTCAGCAACCTCAGAATGTCGGTCAAGGCGATGACCGATACGATGATGGAGACTCGGCCATGGCGCGAGCTGGATACCACAGAGTGGATGGGGCGTTGGGACCTCGGATAGGAGGTCGGATGTTAGCTCCAGGCGATGTTCGTAACAAGCTGGATAGAATCTACTTGTCTGAGCAACTGGAGGAGGAAGGCCCTCCTGGTCCGGCGTGTTTTGGACCTCGGATCATGAAGGAGCCACCACCACCAGTATCTCAGTTCCAGTTAGGTCGGAACACCAAGCCATACAATGGGAGCACCAAGCCACAAGATTGGCTGACAGATTATGTATCCTCGGTGCACATAGCGGGGGGCAATCGCCGATGGGCGGTCCGGTATCTCCCGCACATGTTGGAAGGTCCAGCTCGGATCTGGCTGAATAATTTGCCGGAGTATAGTATCAACTCCTGGATAGACTTGGAGCTGGCGTTTAACAGCAACTTTGCTAGTACATACAAGAGGCCAAACCGACCTCAGCTCCTGGCGGCATGTAAGCAAGATGATCATGAAACTGACCGAGAATTCTTAACTCGGTGGAGCAATGTTCGGAATTCCTGTGAAGGAGTGGTAGAGGCACAGGCCATTTCCTGGTTTGCAGATGGTTGTCGACATGGCAGCATGCTGTGGCAGAGGCTCCAGAGAGATATGCCGAAATCCCTAGCAGAAACAATCCGGTTGCAGATTCTTATGCCTGGGTGATCCGATGCAGCCAGCAGCAGAGGCAGGGCACGTAACAGAAGGAGGGAGCCAATAAACAACCGGCTCGGACCAAGGTGTAATGACCGCCAGGAGTTCGGACAGAAGAGGAGGGAGCCGGACTCCATACACCTCGAACCAAGTTGCAGCGGTGAACCCGGATCAGCCCGGAGCTGGAGGTGTCCAGAGGCCAAAAATCAATGGTCCGGCATTTAGTCCGAACCCGGAGCCACCCTTGACCTATGAATCAATGATAGATGGTCCGTGCTGTTACCATACGACCGACCCGCGCAAGCCAGCCAACCATTCAACCCGGCAGTGCAGCTGGAACCGCAGAATCAGAGAAGAAGGGGCGAAGGCCGGAGGAATCAGAGCAGGACCACCACCTCAGAGATTTCAGCCGAGGTCCCACCCAAATCTGTCCGGAGCAAATGTTACCCCGATAACCACTGCACCTCTCCGAGGCCTGCAGCAGCAAGACCCGTGAATGTTGTGAATGTCCGAGGTAACAACAACAATGGTGCCGGACCAAGTCAGCAGTATGAATACCCCGGAAATGACTATAGAGAGGCTCATGCGAGCTATGTGGTCTTTGTGACCGAGCCAACTGACAAGAAGAGCGTGCAGAGGCGTGCCATGGAGGTGAATGCAGTAATGCCGGTGGTGCCGACCTATATGAACTGGTCTGAGCAGGAGATCACTTGGAGCAGAAAGACACACCTCGGATCATGCCGAGCCCTGGAAAGTATGCCCTGGTGGTAGATCCAACGTTGTGTGGGCCTACCAACAATGTGAGGTTCACCCGAGTTCTGGTGGACAATGGCAGTGCCATCAACATCATGTACCGAGACACAATGGTGAAATTGGGCATATCGCCTAATCAGTTGATGCCAAGCAGTTGTACTTTTCATGGGATTGTGCCTGGCGTTTCCTGTGCACCCATGGGCAAGATATGGGTGGATGTAGCATTTGGAACCAAGGACAATTGCCGAGTTGAGAGTATCGAGTTCGAGGTGGTGGACTTGGAGAGTGCATACCATGCATTGCTTGGAAGGCCAGCTCTGGCCAAGTTCATGATTTCCACCCATGTTGCATACCTGAAGATGAAAATGCCAGGGCCTAATGGGATCATATCCATCTCGGGTGACTACAAGCGAGCCATTCAGTGTGCCTCGGCGGGGTCTAATCTGGCCGAGTCTTTGGTGATCGCAGCTGAGAAGAAGAAGCTGCATCAAGTGGTGGCAATGGCGCAGTCAACACAGCTCGGCTGTCCGGACTGATGAGCCCGGACTCAACTGCGGCGTTCGAGGTGCCCAAGGAGACCAAGAAGATCCCCATTGACCCGGAGCACCCAGAGCATATGGCCATCATTGGGACCGGGCTGGGCGAGAAATAGGAAGCGAGCTCTGTCACTTCCTCCGTGAGAATCGGGATATCTTTGCATGGTCGGCTAAGGACCTGCCTGGTGTTCCGAGGGAGTTGGCAGAGCACTCTTTATTTGTTAGGCCAGAGGTGAAACCGGTGAGGCAACCGACCCGTCGTCTCTCAGACGACCGAGACAAGTGGTGCTGGACGAGCTGGCTAAGTTGCTTGCAGCCGGGTTCATTATGGAGGTGCTGCATCCGGACTGGATATCCAATCCGGTCTTGGTGGAAAAGAAGAAAGACGAGCCAGCCGTGGTCAAGGTGTGGCGCATGTGCATTGACTTCACTAACCTCAACAAGGCGTGCCCGAAAGATCCATTTCCATTACCTCGGATTGATCAAGTGATCGATTCCACTGCTGGTTGTGAACTGTTGTCTTTTATCGATGCGTACTCTGGTTTTCACCAGATACCACTGAACCCAAAGGATCAAATAAAGACTGCTTTTATTACCCCGTATGGGGCGTATTGCTATCGTGTCATGTGTTTTGGTCTGAGAAATGCCGGGGCAACTTATCAGAGGTGTATGCAGAAATGCCTGCACTCTCAATGGGCAAAAATGTGCAAGTGTATGTCGATGATATTGTCATCAAAACTAAGGAGAAACGTACTCTCCTCGAGGATCTCGAGGAGACATTTGTGAATTTGAGAAAGTATCGGTTGAAGCTTAACCCGGACAAGTGCACCTTTGGTGTCCCGGCTGGAAAGTTGCTCGGATTCCTGGTGTCTAGCCGAGGTATCGAGGTTAACCCGGCCAAGATCCGAGCTATTGAGAGCATGAAGTTACCGAAGTGTTTGAAAGATGTGCAGAAGTTCACAGGGTGCCTAGCCTCGTTGAGCCGATTTGTAGCTCGGCTAGGAGAAAAAGCCTTACCTTTGTACCAGCTCATGAAGAAAAGTACCGGGTTTACATGGACCCCGCAGGCCGACGTGGCGTTCGGTGAGCTGAAAAAGATGTTGTCCACTGCCCCGGTGTTGGCGTCACCATTGCACAATGAGCCGATGTTACTTTACATTGCGGCCACAAACCGAGTTGTAAGTGTGGCAGTGGTGGTGGAGCG
The DNA here is from genome assembly GCA_947311845.1 of Poa pratensis. Classification (NCBI taxonomy): domain Eukaryota; kingdom Viridiplantae; phylum Streptophyta; class Magnoliopsida; order Poales; family Poaceae; genus Poa; species Poa pratensis. The sequence goes on from CAMZMU010000061.1 coordinate 51,831,157, forward strand.
CGAAGAAGGTGGCAGGTCGGTGCAGAGACCGGTGTATTACTTGAGCGAGGTGATCTCTACCTCGAAGCAGAACTACCTCACTACCAGAAGATGACGTATGGTGTCTACCTGGCGGTCAAGAAGTTGAAGCATTATTTCCAGGAGCATCCCATGACGGTGGTGTGCGAAGCTCCAATCTCGGAGATCATCGGGTGCAAAGATGCAACTGGCCGAGTTGCCAAATGGGCGATTGAGGTGTCTCCATATGCACCACATTATGAGAGAAGAGACGCAATTAAATCCCAGGCGTTGCCGGACTTCTTTTGTGATTGGGCCGAGATGCAGTATGAGCCACCCAGGCCGGACTATAATTATTGGAAAATGCATTTTGATGGGTCCAAGACAAAGATCGGGCTGGGGGCTGGAATAGTCCTCACCTCGCCAAAGCGAGATCAGCTGAAGTACGTGCTGCAGATTCATTTCTCAGCATCAAACAATGTGGCGGAGTATGAGGCCTTAATCCATGGCCTCAAGGTGGCAAAGGAGATCGGTATCCGGCGTGTAGAGTGCTTCGGCGATTCCGACCTGGTGGTGCAACAATCTTCTGGAACTTGGGATGCTCTGGATGCCAACATGGCGTTATATCGGTTCCATGTGCAAAAGATATCCGGGTTCTTTGAAGGGTGTGAGTACAGGCATATACCTCGGGCAGAAAATGATGCTGCCGACGTGTTGTCAAAGCTCGGTTCATCGAAAGAGGCAGTACCACCAGGGGTAGCCCTGAATCACTTGAGAACTCCTTCAATCAAACCTTCTCCTGAATCCGAATCTATTTTCATCCCGGCGGAGCAAGAGCCCGGACCTGTTCCAATGGAGGTAGACGTCGGGTGCGTTTGGTCGGACCCGGGGACTGCGTGGCAGAGCTCGGGGACTGCGCACCGAACCTCGGGGACTGCTCATCAAGACTCGGGGACTGGTCGCAGGATGGTGGAGGAAATAATGGAGGAGATTATGGTGGCCGAACCAATGGAGGTGGACGAGGAACTTTTCCTTTGCACCCAGTGCCGGAGTGGGCGGAGCAAATCATGAAGTTCATAACGGAGGGAAGCTTGCCAAGTGACACAACCGAGGCTAGGAGAATTCAAAGGAGGGCCAAGGCGTACACCATCATCAACAAGGAGCTCTATAAAAGAAGCGTAACCGAGGTGTTGCAACGGTGTGTCGAGCCAGCTGAAGGCAAGGAGATGCTTTTGGAGATCCACCAAGGAGAGTGTGGTCATCATTGCAGCACAAGAGCTCTGGTGGCCAAGGTGTTCAGGCATGGGTTCTATTGGCCCACTGCTCTTGCTGATGCAGAGGCCATAGTCCGGAGATGTGAAGGATGCCAAAGGTTTGCCAAGCAAACGCATATGCCAGCCTCGGCGCTCAAAACAATTCCTATCACTTGGCCGTTTGCGGTATGGTGTTTGGATATGGTGGGAGAGTTCAAACCAGCCCGAGGTAACATGACGCACATATTGGTGATGGTGGACAAATTCACCAAGTGGATCGAGGTGAAACCAATCCGGAAGTTGGATGGTCATTCAGCAGTGACTTTCTTGAAGGAGATTATTCTGCGATATGGCTACCCCCATAGCATTATCTCGGACAACGGCACAAACTTTGCTGTTGGAGAATTTGCTCGGTTTTGCATGAACAAGGGAATCCGGCTGGACATAGCCTCGGTGGCACACCCGGAGTCTAATGGACAAGTGGAAAGATCAAATGCTCTAGTGTTGGCCGGCATCAAGGCTCGGCTCATTGAACCACTGCTGAAAACGCCGGGGTGTTGGATAGATGAGATACCAGCAGTACTGTGGGGTCTAAGGACCACGCCAAATCGATCAACTGGCTATACGCCATTTTTTATGGTCTATGGGGCAGAAGCTATGCTACCCACTGACATCGAGTATGATGCGCCCAGAGTGGCAATGTACACTGAAGCCGAGGCAAAAGAGGCTCGGGAGGATGCAGTAGATCTGCTTGAGGAAGCAAGAGAGTTGGCCTCATCTCGGTCAGCAATATACCAACAAGGTCTCCGACGTTATCATAGCCGGAGTATCAACCCTCGTGTGTTTCACGAGGGAGATTTGGTGCTGAGGTTGGTGCAGCGCAAGAAAGGCCGGCACAAGTTGTCACCTCCATGGGAGGGACCGTTCATTGTGACCCGAGCTCTGCTCAATGATTCCTACTATCTAATAGATGCGCAGGAACCAAGGGAAGATGGGCTGGACAACCCCGGATCAGAGGTCAGGCGACCATGGAACGTAGCTCTACTCCGACCTTTCTACTCATGAAAGGCGCAATGTATGTACCTCGGTTAATCCTTAATAAAATGTCGGCACTCCGAGGTTGAAGCTCGGGGACTGCCTCGCTCTTGTGCTTGTGTTTTATTTCTGTTTGTCAGTTTCGTTCATATGCCGAACTATTTTGAACCTCGTCTCAAACTTCAAGTAATGTGTGCTGTGTAACTAATCTTGTGACTCGACTGGCATCTGCCTAAAAGGTAGTCAAGAGCAAAGATGAAAAAACGTGGGAGACATGAAAATGAACTCGGGGACTCGGTCCAAAAATATAGTTCGGCATGTGTCGTTTACTAACCCCTGTCTTTACCTTTCGTTTATGTCGGATGGTTTTGAAACACACTTCGAGATTTGCTAAGTACTGTATGCTATAAACAACAATCTTGTGACTCGACTGTCGAACGCCTAAATGGTAGACAAGAGCAAAGAATGCCAGATATAGTAAACACGAAAGTGAACTCGGGGACTCGTTCCAAAAGGGTTCGGCATAAGTTCTTAGAAAAGCTTGGTTCGGATAGCAAGTTAAAAGTAATGGTAGCAAAGCAAACTACTTAAGGTCTGTTACATCTGCACCCGGCATACCGGGGATTTAATGTTTTGCTTAAGATAAATTCAGGCCTCGGAACCAGAGACCTCGGTCGCCGAAGTGGTGGCAGTGGGAGCCTCGGGCGCAGCAACCTCGGGCGCAGGAACAACCTCGGTCGCGGAAGCAACCTCGGTTGTGGGAGTTGTTGCCGGGGTGTCCGTCACGTCGGAGGAAATCACCTCGGTGGCTACAGCTTTGCCGGACTTGCCCTTGGAGTTCGGAGGTTCGTCGAAGCTGAAGTCATCATCAGAGCCTTCAGCCACCTCGGTTGTTTTGCCAGCCTTGCCCTTGGAGCTCTCTGGCTCTTCAAAGTCAATGTCCTCGCCTTCAGAACTTTCTTCACCGGACTCTGCTTCCTCGTCCGAGCTCTCTTCGTCCTCAGAGTAAGGCGCCCGTCATAAGGTCCGGGTGTTTGCATAACTAGCAAAGAGGTCGGCTGCTGCTTGGCGTTTCGCAATGCCATCAGGGGTGGAGTTCCAAGGAGAGCCCCTGCGCAGGGAGGTAACAGTGTGGATCTCAATCTTCATACCAGGACAGCACGAACACCAGGGCCTTGTCCGCTCCAGCCCGAGCTGATGAGCATCTCCACTCCCGAAGTCTAGCCTCGGCTCCTTTCAGCTTCGTGGCGAGCTCGTCGATGCAAGTGGGAGTCTTGACCTTGGGCCAGAGGGCACGGTGGACCTCGATGGCAGCATCAACAGCTTGGTTCCAATGGCTCTGAGCGGCCTGATCCGAGCATTAAGGGCGACAAGGTGGTCCTGGATATCCCAGCTGTCGCTGAGAGTTTCTGTCTCAGCCCTCTTTGCCCGAGCTGCTTGAACTTCGCGGATAGCCTTGTCCTTGGAGTGCTCGAAGTTCTCTGAAGAGGACAAAAAGGCTGTCGCTGAAATAAGGCATACGGTGGCACGGGGTGTAGGTCGGCAGAAAATAAGGAAAAGGGGAAAAGAAACTTACTGTCCATTTGGTGATTAATCCGAGCGAGCTCGGACAACCAGCTTTTCGAGATAGCTCGGAGGGCGGTAAGTTCGGCTTCGGCCGAGGTGGCACGGCTCTCCAGGGTCTTGGCAAGATTTTGCTGCTGTTCGGCGGCCTGGTCCTTAACCTTCATAGCGTCCTCCGCAGCAGTCTTGGCTTCATTAGCCCGGTTCAGCTCTTGTTGCAGCCGAGCTATTTCATCCTCGGCTGTCTTCAACTTGGAGGCGTAATCCTTGTCGCTCTGCTCCTTAGCGGATAGAAGAGTCCGGTGAGACTTCTTCAGCCTGTTGTGATCCAGCAGGAGGTTCTTGAAGACCTTTGTCCGAGCATTGTTGCATTCCTGAAAAAAGAGAGAGATCAGTTCGGATAAATCCGAGGTATTTCTAGCACCCGAGGCCCAATTGAGTCCCGGGGACTTGGCATTGGCCTCGGGGACTCAGCATGGGAGAAATGACAAGTTTTTGAGATTCAAGCCGAGCAATTTTAACTCGGTGGAGTGTCAATTGCTCAACCCGAATCTCGGGGACTGGGAATAGTGTATGTTTGTCATTTGATTTCAAAGGAAGAAAGAGAGCTGTGTAAAGAAACTTACCGAGGCCTTCTTGCTGCAATCAAGGACTGCAGTCTGCATGTTATAGATAGATTGGAGCACGGCGCTGGGTCCAACTTGATGCTCAGAGCTCGGGTTGGAGGAGACCTCGACAGTGTCAGCCGAGTTCCAGTCCATGTCATAGTGCTTCTCCGAGCCTAGGCTGTTCCCGCTCTTGGTCCGGAGTTGCCCGACCTCCCAGCTGCTGATGTCCGGCTGAGTGGTAGCAGCAAAAAGAGCTCGGGAGGTGGCGACCTGAGAGCTCGAGGGCGCAATCTTGGTGGAGGTGGACTTCGGCGCAGGAACGTGCGGCACCAGTTGGGTGCTCGCAGCCTTGGGTCCCGTTGGCGGTGGCGGCATTGGAGTTTGTTGTGGCTGTTGGGGGGCTCAACGACTGAATCTTTCTGCTGCTGGAGCTGTTGCTTGCTGCTGTTGTTGTTGTTGTTTCTTCTTTTGCTGCTGCTGCTGGTTGCGCGCAGCTGAGACTTGGGGGAGAGCCGAGGCTCCTGCACGGCTTTGCCGGAGTCTTGGCGCGGTCTGTCTCCGCATCCTTCTGAGGAGGTGGAGGAGTCTGACCTCGGCGGGGAGCAGAGCTCGGCGGTGGAAGTTCGGAGGAGGAGACGCGCACTGGGGAGGAGATGGTCTTCTCCGGGCTGGTGAGGTCAATGGACGGTCCTGGAGGAGAGGCTCTGGCGGGGCTTCCGAGGTTAACCTCAACCTCGGGTCTGAGCTTCAACCACTGGAGGCAGTGGTGAGTGTATCGAGCTGTGGCTCTGCTTGATATGCCGAGCCGGGCTGGACAAAAGAGAGAAAGATTAAGTTAGAGTGTAAAAAACTTAACCTCGGAGCAGCGTGAGAGTAAGGAGGAGCAAAGGAGGAGCAAATGTGACTTACGCATCTTCCTCCACGGGCCTCGTTTCTTGCGCTTCGCCGAGGTTTTCTTGGCACGCTTGGCTTTGGGCGCCGCAGTATCCGAGGTCTTGGAAGCCTCGGCATCCGAGGTACCAGGTCCTGAGCGCTTCCGGGAAGCTGCAGACGCTGGATGAAAGTTCTTATATGTTGGAGGAGCATATGAAATGGGAATAATGTTGACAGGTTCCAGAATTTGGCAATCGTCATCGTCATCATCGTCGTCAGACCAGTCTCTGATGGAGGTGGGAACTTGTTTCTTACCCGGGTTGGAGGAGCCAGTCTTTGGGGCGGACCTCGGAACGGCCTTAGGGATCGGAAGGTGATCCTCATTGTCCGGGTCTTCAGTCTCGAACCTTCCAGGGCGAGGCGGGCAGGAGCCCAGTTCGACGGCTCCGGGCCGTCCTCGATCAGCTGCCGGGCGAACCGCTGCAGGAGTGGCAAAAAAGAGTTGAGTTAAGAAGCAACCGAGGTGTGCAAGACCGGAGCGTAAGCTCGGAAATTTAGTAAAGTACTCACTTGCTCCGGAAGATTTTCTCTGTTGTGAGGCTCCACGCCCCATGTCCACTCCTCGTCCATCTCAGTCTGGGCAACGGCTTTGACCCGGCGCCAAACTGAGGCCTTGGAGAGCGCCTTGCTGCTGATCCGAGTAGGATCGAGTAGACCTTCCATATGGCAGATCTTATGGGCTCGTTGTTGGAGGGGGCTGACTCTTCGATCCACAAAAGTCCGGAGGATGTCATCGGAACCCCACCCTCTTTTCTTGAGATCCAGCATGTATTCATGGATCTCTTGAACCTCGGCGTAGGCGTCCTCCGGGTTGAAATCCCAGTTGAGTTGTGCAGTGGGAGGGCCGAGCTGGAAGTCCGGGAGGTTGATGAGGTCGACAGTGCCGGGGTTCCTCACATAGAAAAAGGATCGATTCCACTTCTTGCAGCTCTCCAGGCCTTTGATCCGTGGGAACTCGGAGCCCAGCCGGGGTGAGATAGCGGCCGCCCGCAGGCAGTCATATCCTTGTGCACAACATCCTTGTTGGGGATGCTCTGTTTCTTCAGCTGGAAGTACTTGGCCCAGCCCTCAACGCTCGGCCAGAGGCCGAGGTATCCTTCAGAGAAAGCTGCGTAGCACGACAGCTGTAGTATGGAGTTAGCTGGGAGGTGGTGCGGCTGCAAGCCGAAGAACTTCAGAAATTCTCGAAAGAACTTGCTGGCCGGAAGTCCGAATCCGCGCTCGAAGTGAGAGACAAACACCACTCTCTCGCCGGGGTTGGCGATCGGTTCGCCGTCCCCAGTGTGAAGCCGATACAGCAGTTCGGCTGGGATTCGATGAGTTTCTTTGAGCCATTTAATATCATCGTCGGTGACGTCCGAGCCATCCCATCCACCTCTCTCGCTGGCAATTGCCGACATGTTGGCACTTTCCTGCAGAAAAGGGAGGTTCAACCGGGGTAAGTACCTCGGACAGTTCAAGGTTCCACCGGGGTAAGTACCTCGGACAGTTCAGGATAGCCGGGGTATAATACCTCGGATCAGTCAAAACAGCCGGCTAAAGAGTTTTAGGCGGGAAACATGTTTCTACCGTGGCAAGATGCTAGCAAAGATCTACCGGTGAGCAAAAAGGGAAATAAAATCAAGTTCATCCAGGGGCAAAACTGAAAGGGCAGTGCTACGGATACATCTGGTACAAGTCTAGAGGAGATCTAAAAATGGCTAAGAGGTGCAAAGATAGAGCATCGGGTTCCTCAAGTTCATCATATGCATCCAGATCCTCGAGTTCATCGAAGGATGAACCTGTTCATGGCTATGGCAACGGAGGGGAGATAAGGAACTCACCGGTGAGGTACTCGAAGATCGGGGAAAGATCGACGATGGAGTGGCAGCGCAAGGCGCGGTGCGCGTTTCCGGCGAGATTCTTCGAGACGGCGAGATTCTTCGACGGCGGCGATGGAGGCAGAGCGCACGGAGCAATGGGCGCGGAGCAGTGGGCGATGGAGGAAGAAGACGGTGAAGTTACCCGTGGGGCCCTATTTATAGCCGCGTGCGGTAACTGCACGCATTAACTGCGCCACTACCGCGCGGTTATCGGGAAGGCGCGGGATCGTGTGCGGGTGGGCGCACGGTTACGCGGTTGGTGGCCGCACGATCGGCCACATCGTGGGCCGCAGAGTGGCAACCGCCCACCTCGGATTTCCTGTGCCGGTCAGCGCGAGAATCGAGGAGTCGCGGCGGTCAAATTGGTCTCGCACTTGAGTGCGCAGGTGCGCTGTTTGGTGGGTCCGGCTGACGAGGGCGGCGTGTGGTCAGGACCTGTCTTTCAGAGGTCCGGGCTTCGAGGTTCGGGCAGAGATTCTTCGCCACGTGCCTCGGAAGATCTTGGGCAAGATTGTGCTCTGTCGAACAGCTCGGAAAGTTCAGTTTGCATATCTACCTCGGATTAGATGGTGGTATGTGGGAAGTACCTCGGCGGACCTATGTTTGAGGTCGGTTTTAGAGGTGGTGTCTTGCTTGTTTTGAACCTGCTACGGCCCTCCATCCGAGGTCGTAGGACCGCACCAGCTTCGGGGACTAATGTCGGGGGAGTATCCCCGGGTAGGGTCAAGGCTTGCCGAGGTACGGAAAGGGCCGACCTGTTTGGGCCTGGGAAGGTCCGAGCTTCATCTTGACCTGGAGAATACAGGCCGACCTATCATGGCCCAGAGGGGTCCGAGGTATACTGTTGGCCAGGACCGAGGTTCACTGTCCGAGCTATGTTCAGCCGACCTAACTACCTCAGTGTCGTGGTTTGCGTTGTGAGAGCAGGAGAAGCTGTGGGGAGGAGGTGAGATCCGACCTAGTAAAGATCTTAAGCGCAAGACCCGAGGTACGGAGCTCGTCACATCCGTGCCGAGCTAACCGAGGTGATAGGCAGTAGTTCGGGCAGGAGTCAATGCTCCTGTCACTTCCAGCCGGGTACAAGAGCGCCTGACACGGGAGCGTCTGTCAAGGAGCCTGGCAGAGGCGTGCCCGGGTTCGGCGGGCCTGCACGTCTCTGACCTCTGACCACGCGAGATCTGGGAAAAGGCTACGAGGTAGCTCTGCCAGGCCACGTCCTGTCTCGCTCAGAGGGGACATGCTAGTTCTGCCGTTAGGCTACAGGAGATGGGCAAGCCACGTCTTGTCCCTGACCGAGGTACAGTGGTACGGTGGTGACCGTTGCAGAGGCATGGCAACAGTGTTCGACGAGGGGCATAATGGTAACCCGGCTGGCCTATATAGTGGGCTTCACCCCCCTCCTGCTAGAGAGACCCCCCCCCCCCCCCGCGCTGGAACTAGTTGATCAAGAGAGAAAGAAAGAGAGAGAGGAAGCTCGGAACACCCCGGAAACACCTCGGATTCAGCCCGGAGTGCCTTCTTCCTCCCGTTTGGCTCCGTCTTCTACCTCAAGTTCTCACCATTGTAGCATCATACAGCTCGAGGAGCAGCTTGTACTTGTCACTTTGAGCTATACACTGAGTAGGATAGTGCTGCAGTAGGGGTGTTACCTCCACAAGAGGGCCCCGAAGCAGGGTACATCGTGGTGTGCTTTGTGTTCTTGATTGCTTGGTTCTTCGTTTGTTCGTGTTCTTGCGTGTTCTTGCGTGTGCACTTCTTGAGTGCATAAACCCTCCCCGGATTCCCCCAACGACCATTCGGCCCCATCTTAGCCATACCTATGGCATCTGCCGTGATCCCACCACGACAGCCATGCATGCACATGGGTCCGCATGCACCTTCCGTTAAGTAGAACGGCCGTTTGCCACACGTCGATTAATAAGCGCGTGTGTAGGTACCACTATGACTAGCAAGCTTCATTTGTTACAAACGGAGTAGTTTTAACGGCGGCTCGTCGGAGCAAAAGCCGCACGGGCAAGCAAACATAGTAGTTCTTGGGTAAGTTCTTAGCTATGAGGACGGACATCAACCGCAGCTCCAACCCCCATCGATCCATCCAAAATTGGGCTCACCTGAGCCCCAGGGGTGCTGCGGCGACGAGGCGGCGGCGCCGCTCAGCCGGAGTCAGAGTCGGAGTCGTCGGAGTCGGTTGCGCCCCATGGGATGTCTGCCTTGGACTCCTCGATGCTATGGCGGTACTGGTACTCGTAGAGCTTCTTCTTCATCTCCCGGTCGGCCTCGAGCTGCTTCTGCTCGTCCTTGGTGCGCTCGAGGAGCTCGGCGGTGACCCAGTCGAGGTCGACGTCGTCGACGAAGTCCCCCGGCAGATAGCCGCGCCAGGCGCGCGGTGCAGCGCCCTGCTGCTCCTCCTCCTCCCTCTTCGGCGGCAACAGCGGTGCTCGTGCGATGGCGGAGGTCCCCGCGCCAGAGGAGCTCCCCGTGCCTCTCGCCGCCAACGCCATCGCGCGGTCGTACTCCTCCACTTCGCGCCGGGCGTACGCAGGTGGCGCCTCCCGCCCCAGATTCGTCCACGCGCGAGCGCCGCGCTTCCGACTGGCGTCGGAAGCAACCAGCTTAGCCCGTATGGGGTCAGCGGGCGCCGGCCACTTCTGCCTTCTCCGCTCCTCATCGGAGCCGTTTCCGCGGCCGGAATGGCCGCCGCGCGAGCAGGAACCTCCAGGCCTTATCCTCGTCGCACGTCGGGGCTTGATCTGTGGCGGAGGGGCTGGATTGCGTGGCCGGCGGCGAGAGTGGCGGCGAGAGTGGATTTGGATAATAGTTAGGGTACGACACAGTGGATATATAGGGAGGGGAACGGGAGGCGGTCGGCTGGGCCTGAGAAAGGGCTGGGCTGGGCCCAAAGTTGAACGGCGCACGGTGAATTTAATCAAGGAAAAAACATTAGTGGGCCAAATCCTGCTGCTGGGCCCAAATTTAGTTTTTTTTCTAGGAATGGCGCGGAACTGGGAGTGGCCAATCAGAGCGCAGAACTGGGAGTGGCGCGGATCGGGGGTTTCCTTCTGATCCAACCGTTCACTAACCAGCGATCAACGGCTCTGAAGCAGGGGGATTTCGGACGGGGTTTCGGACGGGGTTTAGGGTTTCCGGGTTTAGGGTTTCAGTGAGTTAGGGTTGAGCATAAATAATTTAGAAAAAATAAAATAAATATGAAACTTGCGCTCACTGTTTACTTATGCAACTATGTTGCTATTTTTTTTTTAAACTTGTTATATCCACAGATAATTGAAAAACATTCACACAATTCAAGCTATCGATGGAATGAGATAGGGTTGAGCACAACTAATTCAAAAAAATCAAAACAACATAAAACCAGCGCACATGGTCTACTTATGTAACTAAGTTGCTATAAAAAATATAAAACTTGTTATATCCACATTTCAATTCCAACATTCACACGTTCACGATATCGATGGAATGAGCTAGGGTTGAGCATAAGTAATTCAAAAAAAATCAAATAAACATAAAACCAGCGCACATGGTCTACTTACATGACATAGTTATGAAAGAAAAATATAAACTTGGTATATGAGTATTTTCATGAGAAATCCTTCACACAAATGACTTACCACGAACGAAGTTGCAGAGAGTTCAAGGAAGTGAGAGAGGGTTTGATGTTTTGAAAATTTAACAAAATTGAAAAAATCACCAAAGCTTCATTTTGGTGTGACTAAGAATGACCCAGGCTTAGTTTTTCATTTTGGTATTTAAAACTTGTTTAAATGTTGGTCAAACTTGAGTTTGACCGATTTTGAAATAATCATAAAATATTCATAAAACTTCAAAAAAAATGAAAATCCAGTGCACATGTTCTTAGTTTGTCATGTACTAACAACTCCAAATGATAAACAAGGTCTAGATATAATTAAACAAGAAATGCTTCAATATGGTGTGAAATCTCACATCTCAAACTATGAACTTTCATGCGTGAAGAGAGGTGGTTTGGGATTTGCAACATGAAATTTACAAAAAACTCACCAAAGCTTCATTTTGGATTAACTAAGAAGGATCCAAGCTTGGTTTTTCATTTTCATGTTTCAAACTTGTTCAAATGTTGGTCAAACTTAGGTTTGACCAAATTTGAAATAAGCATAAAATATTAAAAAAACAAAAAATGAAAATCCAGTGCCCATGGTATTTATATATAGAGTAGATGTGTAGGAAAGTTATTTGGCTGATTGAGACAAGGTCGAAAAAAATCTTGCTTAGGAATGGAGCCATTTACCCTACCTTTAGAGCTCATTTGAAACACTTTTTGTTCAGGACTTAGCAAGTTAGATCAAACAACCACATAATAGTATGAAATCATTGCAACATCCAATTCTAGCACAAATAACATGTAGATTTGAATTTTGGTTCAAAGTTGAATCCAAAAAATCAAAAGAATAAAAAAAAATTCAGATAATTTAACAAATTCAAAAAAAAATTTCCCAGTGCAGTATCTTAATGGATAGGACAACCCACTATTATAGATTTAATCTATAATATTGAGTTGCCGGACCCACGAAGCTACTGGACAGGGAATATATGTGCAACACCTAAATTGCGAGCATGGGGACTCGAACTTGGGTGGGCAAAGGGAGTCATCAACCCTTTGCCACTAGGCTATGCCAATGTTTGCGAAAAATCAACCACTATTAGGTTCTAATAGTTACAAATCTACCCCTTGGTAAGAGTGACAAATGGCACTTTATTTACCACTTGGTAAATAAATAAAAAAATCATTGTCTATAGATCTATCACCATTAGGTTCTAATAGTTACAAATCTACCACCATTAGGTTCTAATAGAGACATCTTTTATAAGCCTCTACCTAGTTGACAAGGTTTCAACTTAAGAAAAATAATCAACAGAGCAGTGCCATTTGCGAATGGCACAATCGGGCGTGTCCAGAGCGCGCCCCCAAAGATGTTCGACAGTGTGCATGCCACAATCTGACGGCGTGCGAATGCCACAAGGAACACAAAAATAAGGAACACAATAATTTACATCATTTACATATTGTTTACAAGGTTTCACCTACCGGAACGTGCCACGGCACGTCCAGAGCACGCCCCCAAGGTGTTCGACGTAGTGGTTACATGGTCATTTCACAAAAGAACTCCCACAAAATTCACTAGACTTGCTATCTACAGAATGCAGCTCAATCTTCCCTCCGCCATGGCTCTGTAGCTGATTATTCTAGCTCGATTTCATCTCGCAGAGAATTTCTGAGCACACCAATCTGTCCTCCGCCAGCCCGGCAACTAGACTGAAAGCCTCTAGGCTCAACGCTACTTCGAAGTCCAGACTCGGGGTTGCGCGTGCTGAACTGCTGCTCGATGAGCTCCCGCCCGAGCTGCTCTCGTCGCCCGCAGCAATGTTGCGCATCGAGGCAAACCTCTGTCTCGTCATCGGCGGCGAATCACCGCCGAGCGAAAAACCCTTGCCGCCGTAGTAGCCGTTACGCTGCCACGACTGCTTCAACACCTGCTGGACTGAAATCCGATATCGCTTGCCGTGAAGGTAGATTGAATCCTTCGCAGCTGCACGATTCACGAATCGGGCCGCCGGTCGCCTATTCGACCGTGTACCCGCACCACCCCATCCTCCATCCTCCCTCGACGCCCTTACCTGCGATTGCGACCGCAGGCCTTGCGTCGCCGCCCGCTTGGTCGACTCCGATTGCCGCCGCTGGACTCGCGCGGCCGCTTGAGTCGCCCGCTCCATTGCCGGCGCTCGAGTCGCCCGCTCCATTGCCGCCGCTCGAGTCGCCCGCTCCATTGCCGCCGCTCGACTCGCCGTCGCCAGGATAATTTCCCCCAGCCCGGAGAAACCGAGACGACGGGACAAGAGTGAGGTGTGAGCCGACGCCGGCGCGTGGCAGAGATGGTTCCCCCACGAACAGAGGCTGGTTTCGCTGACACATGGGTCCCACTCGAGATAAACTACTCCATGTACGGGTCAAACTTGGTTTGACGGTCATGTCGCCGCATAGCAATTATTGCTCGAATAGATGCCGCATGTGAGCTATTACGAGCAACGACGTCGCTGCCTGTCCAATTCCTCAAAAAAACGTCGCACCTGAGCTATTTACCCATTCTTAGGCAGTCACCCCGGGACAAACAAAAATTGCTGCTTGAACCAGAATGGAGGAGTTCAAACAATGAACCATTTGCAACAAAATCATACACTAGGAGTGGCACCTCAGCTTCAAGGCAGCAGCCGTAAAGCTTTACGATGTTTCGGTGGTTAATCCGTGAAAGAATGGCAACCTCATTGATGAACTGATCAATCTCGCCTTTCTTAATGGCCTTAGATCTTTTTATAGCCACCACACGCTGGTCTGATAAGATGCCCTTGTATACCGTGCCATGCCCTCCCCAGCCAAGAATTCGTGCATGGGCAAAGTTGTTTGTCGCCAGCTCTAGCTCTTCCAAAGAGAAAATCTTTGTCCTTTCACTTGCATCTTCATTAGATGATATTAATTGTTCTAGAAGAAGGCCACGATTCTTGGGAAAATACTTCCTTCTAAGCTGCTTTTGGATGTCTCTTCTCCATCTACGGATAATAAGCATTGCACCTAAGCCAAGAAGTAAAAGACCGAATCCGACACCAAGCCCGATAGCAACACCTGCAATACATGGCGATGCACCTTAAAGATCGGCTTCATATTTTGTTATTTTCATAGTGAATCTTAAAGAAAGTACAAGTGTCACCTATTAAAATAGTTTGCCTTCTAGACTGAACGCACTTCATTTTTACAGTGTCGTATTCAGTTCCACCAGGGCACGCGGCACAATAGTAACTTCCATTAGTATTATGGCATATTCCTTGACATTTTCCTAGTTCCTTGCACTCATTAATGTCTGGAGAATGAAAAAAATAAGTTAGAAAGATATAACATGATATTTTTCTTGAAAATCTAAAGAGAACAATGCTGTTCTTCAGTATGTAACGTATGAACTATCTATTAAAAGGACTGGAATTAACTGATGTCATTGTTTGAATGTATACTATTCCTATGTTTTTTTAATAAAGATACTATTAAATTACTATTATGATAGCTAATCAAGAATAGACAACTTGACACTTCGGAAACACAGAAACCGATGTATTAAATGAAAAAAAAAATTGTGCAGATAGGAGATATAACATGATGTGATCTGATGAATAATGCATATGAGCTTACAATTAGCAGTAGAGAGAGAGAGAGAGAGAGAGAGAGAGAGAGCAGACCATGACAGCCACCGGGGCCAGTAATATATGGGTTTCCATCATATCCATCCTTGCACTTACAGCAATAACCGGCGCCATCTCCGTCTGTCGCGTTGAAACCCAAGCATTTGGTATTGGGGCTAACACACGCATATGTGGGGATATTTTGCTGGGCCTCTTGGCAAGTTAGGTTTGAGACGACCCATTTTACTCTGCTTGAGTGTCGATAACCAATGTAGAGTGGAGTATATCTTTTCGGTTCATATTCAATATAGCTGGCTTTCCATAGTCCAAGTACCCGTCATTTGCGTTTATGTATTGTATATTTTCGGGTATACTGTAAGGTTCTCCTTGTTGAACTAGCTTGGAAGCTGACCTGTCTGAGCAGTTTAATGTAAATTCCTTCCTTGCTGCACAGCCATCTTCCAGGCCAAATGGAAACGGAACTTCGATTTTGCCACAATACCGAGAGCATGTCATATTTCGTCCAGCCGCCGGATTGTATCCTATTTTTTCCCAATAGGAGTGTAAGTTCAAATGGTCAGAGCATTATCTGTCGAAAGAAATTAAAGTCGAGGAAAGATTATTACCGTAATCACGCGAGCAGCCAGTAGTGAGTACGTACGGATTGCCCGTGTATCCCTGGTCGCACTCGCATGAACAACCAAAACCCTCGAGGGGGTAGAAGCAGGAGCTGTGGTTGCTAGAGCAGGCAAAGGTGGCCTTATCTACGGATGCAGCGGCACATGACGGTTGCTCCTCTATAACCCAATACGACCTACCCGTCCAAGCCAAGACCTCCGCAGTCTGGCGCTGCTCCACCCGGGCATTCTCGCGGCGGACTAACTTGAACTGGAGCGTACTAACAATAAAATAGAAAGACGGCTTGTAGCATGCTTCCTCGTACACCATGTCCGCCCCTGGTCTGTCGCAGAGAGTGCAGACTGGAACTTCTGGATTTACGTTCGGATTTCCCATCAAATAGACGTGGAAGTCACACGTCGTGAAGCTCACGTCGAATGGAGAAGCAACGAGGAGGAAATTCCTGACGGGGGCCTTCCACGTTGCATTGTATACATCAACACCCGGACTCATTGAGATGGTATGTGGGATGCTGACACTTACAGCTGTAATGAAACATTAAAGAATTTGTTACTGAGCAACACAGTCATTCAAGATTTAAACCTGTGAACAAGCTTGTACTTGTACTTTGCCACAATGTAGTTATTCTAGAACCTATTTTTTTGCTTCCTAGTTGCCACGATTTAGTTATTCTAGAACCTAGTATATAATCTTAATCTTACAAACAAAACTACAAGTTTAAAACATTGAGATGTAATAAAAAACATCAAGTAAAAGCAAATATCTTATACAAACAATATTTATGAGCACACGACAGAAACAAATTATGAACACACGAGAAATTTCATGAAACGGTAGAACGATTCATATGGTATGATCAGAGTTTGTCTGATAAAAGGCAGTATATTAATATTGGGTTGATACTAAGTAGACCTGGCCTCTCCATTGACACAATGTCAGAATGTAATCTTAGTATCCTATTAGTCGAACTGGTTAGCTTTTTCCTAAAAACTGGTAGTTATATTGTTTCTTTTGCTATTATACATCTTTTACGGGAGAGAAATCTAACACCTATATTCTTTTTTTGCTATATTTATAGGGAGGAAACATGGTAGCAATATCAGATAACCTGGTAAGGCTTTCTAAATAACCCGGTATTATAACAATCTTGTAGCTCTTAAACGAGTTGGTAATAGTTTCAGAGAACTTGCATCTTAATAATAATAAGTTAAGTAAGAGTTGCACGACAACATCACCCTAACAGTTTACGGACAGTGAAGCACATGCAAAATATCGACTACACGTGGTAAGTTTCGTTTTTGCGAGTCCACAAGTACGTGGTAAGTTGTGAACATCACCAATCTACTTTAGTGAAACACTAGTGTAGCCTACTCCCTCTTTTTCTCATTAAATCGCAAAGTTCCGTTCAAAGTAAAAGTTTGTAATGTTTAACCGAGTATATAGGGAAAATACTATATCTATAATATAATATCAAAGATGACTTAAATTTAGATGCAATACTCATTTGGTAATTATGTCACCTAATTTTGCCATGACTTCCTTTTTGTAATGAGAGCATCCCCAAAAATTTGTCCGCACGTCCCAAAATTTGTCTGTTCGGCGACCCCGGATAGGATGTTCTGATAAAAATGGGTAAGGGACTAACAAATGGTCCATCGTGGACACAAATCTACGTGGCATAGTTTCCATACATGTCTAGACACCCCTAACTAGCACTGAAGTTTGGGGGGAGGACAAGGGGTGTCTGTACACTCTGGTTCCACTTTTGCATCGAGGGGGTTTCCGTTGAAAGTTGAATTTTTTCAGACCCCCAACAGACTGATGGGGGGACCCTATTGGTTTTCATTTGAGCGTGTGTTGATAGGGCGCACGTGTGAGTTGCAGTGAGCAGGGGCGCTGCACTATAGTCCAGCATATAATTTGTCCTAAATGGCCATTCTGAAGATTAAAACACATCATTGGCCCCTCACAAAATATTAATATTGTGTCCCATTGGAGGACGCCACCAACATTAAAAAACAATAGGTGCTCCCATACAAATTGTGGGTTCATAATAAAACAATAGGCCCAACAAAAGAACAAGCTTCCTTCGAAATAAAACAGACAGCTACAGCAAATCTCACCAACTATTTCAAAGTCCAGAGCGCCAAATAAAACACCGTGCGCCAACGAGTGAACAGCCTTCTAGTTTTTCGTTACATCAAAATAATAAAACAGAGAGTCGTGAGAAAACAGAGCAGTCCATGAGAAGCAAGAAATGAAGAACAAGATTAAGGCTAAAATTTACTAATTTAGGAAGATTAAGAATTGAATTAAGCCAGTAGATATGGAATTACAAGTACAAGAGTCTAGTAACCGAATCAAAGCGGTAGAACTTCGTCATTTGCATATTTGTAGACAGGAGAGTGTCCTAGTACTCTAATATCGAAAAGCAGCAGTCATGAGAAACAAGAAAAAAAATCACAAAATAAAAGAGAAACAAGAAAAGGCAAAGATCAAAAAGGTATTAACGTACTCCCTCCGATCCATATTAGTGGGCATAGCTTTGTCTAAATTCATATATATCTAGTTAAGTATTTAGACTAGATACATGTGTATCTAGACAAAGTTGTGCCCACTAATATAGATCGGAGGGAGTACTAATTTTGGAACTCATAAGGGAGTTAAGGAATTGAATCAAGCCGGTTCATAATATGTAAGTACAAGTAGGGAAATAGTAGTAGCTCTTACTATTAAGTACTGATGAAGCTGTGATGCCGCCACTGACAACCTCCGTGAGGCCGTCCATGAGAAACAGCCTTGGAGGGCTCATGGTTTTGTCGCAGATCGATGACCGCGGAGTCGGGCTGCCGGAAGCAGTCCGGGCCGATGCCGAAGGGAAAATCGATTGGCTGATCGCCGCATTTGTTTGGACAGTGGGCAGATGGGGATGGCAACGCCACCAGCGGCACCCCCCAAAGGGTCGCTCCGAGCAAAATCGTGTCCGGCACCCCCGAGAGGGCCTCCAAATTTGGAGGCCTCTTCGGGGGTGCCGGACATGGGTGCGGACATGCTTCTGACAGGGCTGGCCCGCCCGTCATACGCACAGCGCCCCGCCCCGTGTTAACTTGGGCTTGGCAGGAGGCCGTTGCGCCGCGTTTAATGGCGAGGCGACGAGACGGCGGCTCGCCTGTCATCACGCCTCGCAATAGCGAAGCGACGCCTCGTAATAACGCCGCGCCCGTTCCCATGGCGTAGACGGAAGCGACGCGTGCTGCAGTCGCAGCGGCTGCCCGCGGCGGCGCCCTGCGCACGCGTCGTCGGCGTCAATGCGTGGCCAGGCGAACCGGTGGCCGCGTTAATGCAGGCCACCCAACCCTGCTCCTCCGGCCGCCTTTAAAACCCGGCGCGTCGCAGCCCTCCTCTCCCCACACCACCGCTTCTCCCTTCTCCCCTCTCCCAACTCGCCACCAGCAGATCGGCCGCCAAGCAAGGCGGCCAACCGCGAGACGCCGGAGGAGCGCGAGCTCCGGCGTCATCGCGACTTCCTCTCGGCGGAAAGCGAGCGCCGCGGCCAGCGACGCCGCGAGCAGATGGAGGAACGCCGTCGCCGCAACGAGGAGGCGGAGATGGCCAGGGCGTATGAATGCGAGCGGTGGCTCGAGGAGGCAGCCAACGCGCCTCCGTACGTCGTGTCGCTGGAGACGGCGCAGCTGTGCAGCCGCCACAGCGTGCCGGTGGAGGGGGACGTGTCCCTACCCGAAGGGTGGACGAGGAACGACGTCAACGTGCCGGTGGCGCCGCGGCTCAGCGGCAAGGAGCGCGTCGGCTTCATCATGCGGAAGTGGCAGGCGATGCCGTACGAGCAGATGATCGACCCCAAGTACTCCATCTCGGCGCCCTACTGGCACGCCGTGGTGGACGTGGAGTACGAGGCGCGCTGTGCCGGCGACTTCCTCCCTACCGGCGCGCGGGAACCAACGCCGGAGTTGTCTGCATCGGACGACGACGACGCAGCCGAGGACGACGACGACGACCCCGAGCTGCCCGATCTACCTATAGAAACGGCAGACGCATCTTGGTTAGCAGCGCCGCCGCCACCGGAGAAGGGCGCGCAAGGTGAAGCCGGCGAGGCTTCCGATCAGGCGGCCAGGCGGTAGATGAAATCCCACCAAGCACCGGCCGCGAAACCAGAAGCCTCAGCCACGGCGAGGCTTCGTTTCTAAAGGCCGTAGCCGATGGGAATAGCAGATGAAACTTCCCGCGCCGGATCATCGAGACATGCAAGTATGTTGATGATTCCGGTGCTTGCTTCGCATCTTCTTCCCCTTCGCTAGGCCATGGAGCGGCATCTCTCCTCGCCGCCGGCGCGGGTAGTGGTTAGCTAGACGCTGTAGCGTGTAGCCGGTACCGGCGTAGTTTAAGTTTAGTTTGTTAAATCTCGTTTAGATTTTAAATTGTAAGTTTGTTAAATCTCGTTTAATAAAATCCACCGCCCGCAAGGTGTTCGATGATTTGCTTGCGTTTGGTGGGCGGACGTTTGGAGTGCGCCGCTGTGGACGCGGTCGAAAACATGGGCGGACACATGTTCGGCACCCCCCAATGGAGGCCCCATTGGGGGGTGCCGGACACGAATTTGGAGGCCCCCGATAGAGATGCTCTAATGGAGTCATAGCCGTGCTGCTACTGCCGCTGGTGCTGCAAGGAAGCAGAAGGAGCAGCTGAAGCAAAGTGCGGAAGGCCATTTGCCAGATCGAGTATGAAACTTCAGCAGACGGAAGCACAAGCAGATATATAGGGGTGGTTGCTATAGCCAGTAGCGGCTTTTGCGCTCCGTGGAACTAGGCAGGCCAGGCTTTATCCGACAAAATCATTGCTAAAACCATGTTATGTATGTTGTTGCATGTGCTTCTAGTGCTGATTACTCTCACCTCTTGGTACATAGGTCAAGTACTCAAGTTACCTCCCACCACTACGATTTGTACATGGCTATGTGAAAGACCTATGGCGAGCGGCGAACAGGACGACAACGTGCACGACGGCGGCGGAGGTCGCTGGTGAAGGGTGTTGCGCCCACTATTTTTTACTTTCAAGCAACTTGCAACTATAATTTTTGCGGGAATTTACTGAGTCGGTTTTCTTACTGTACCACACATACCTCTTCTATTTCTGGATTCTGCAGCATTCCTGTATTTATTTTCGATAAACTCTTCGAGTGTAGTTATTTGTACAACATCAGTATCCACCTCAAGAGGGTTACCTGCAATGTAATTCTTGACTCTTTGCCCATACACCAATCCTGGTTTATTAATTTCGATGTTTTATACTCCCTCCGTTCCTCAATGTAAGATGTTTTAGGTGTTACACATGTTATCTATATGCATATTAAAATGAGTGAACCTACATATGAAATATGTCTAGATACACTTGTGTGCATATGAATGTGGACAAAAGCTAAAACATTTTATATTTGGGAACGGAGGGAGTATTTTTTATGACTACGGACTAGTCGACTTCTTCATGGTGCTGTCCTCGCCTATCAATCATCGGAGCCGGGCAAAACTTTTCGCAGTAGATAAACTGGAAGTCATCATACTAAGTCCACAAAGGACCAATGGATCATAGCAATATCCATCACCAAAGATGAGACTCGTAGATCGGAAGAGTCACCAACGAACACGAAAACCGAGTGGATCTCTGGAGATACGCCCGACACACAACTCCACTGGCCCTCCGCCAGCGCTAGGCACACCACCGTAGCGAGAGTAGGGCGCGGAGAACCTTATTCGGACTGCTGCTCTGTAGTGTGGGCAATTGAACTTCTTAATTGTAGGTCCGCCCAGTTAGAACTATATTTACATAGTATCGAGAATACAACAATTAGACACGTGATGCAAAGATAGCTCTTCAGAATAAGCTATTCCATATGCAAGGAAGATTACATTAGATCACCGCACTTCAATTAGTGCTCAACTTCTTTTCGGAGTTATCAGCAAGACCATAGAATTCAATTAGAGCGAAAGAAGCTTGTTACAAGTGCATTGCGATGGTACAATTAGTGCACAACCAATGTCCCCGGTATGACATGTGAACTACTTGCGAATAGTAGAACATGTTATTTTTGTATGTGCCGAATATGTGTACGAGTAGGGCTACAGTTGGACTTGTAATTAGCGGAAGGTTTAGGTGTTCGAGTCGAACACGTGTAACCTGGCCTAATATATAAAGGCAGCAGGGTAGCCCAAAGAGACGTGAGACGAAAGCTAGGTTAGACATAAGATCTATTCAAGGACAGACGGCGCCCGTGGCAGGGGCGGCCGGACCGGCGTGGCGTTGGTGATCTGATGTGTCTGTATACCGTGGCGGGCTTGTCGTCGACGGTACTATATTGATTAGTACGATGGGGGGAGCGCCCGTAAGCATGCCCCGCAGATGTAGGCGTTGATCGTTGAACTGCGTTACCAAATCTCGGTGTCGATTTCTGTGATTGCTTGTTCTCGTAGATCGATTATGTGCCTCGGATTTATAACAGAACAAGAAGATTTGTGTAGCCTAATCCGCAATCGCTAGATCGCCCCTCTCGATTTGTAGGTTTGGCGAGTGTGGTTGAAAACACATCACATACTTTCCTTCTAAATGTACCACATGACCTATATCAAATGGCCGAGGCTCCATCCAGACCGCATGGAAGAAACGTTATAGAGGATGAGAATACGTGTAATACGGTGGATGTTTTACCGAGCCTTTCGGGCGAGTATACAAACGGAATTGGACCACAAGACAAATTAGAAACGATAGTCATATATCTGCCTTTGCTGTCAAAGGCTTGACTGACCTTGGTCGGTCTTGATGGAGAAATATTTTGGTTGGGTGCAATTGTGCCCCCACACACTATATAAACGTACGTCGGACCCCGTAGAAACAGAAAAGAATATAACTCATAGTACTGGGCAGGCCGTACGTAGGGCCCAGAAAGGGGTACAGCGAGACCTCCAAGGCTGCACGTTCACACGCGCAGAAGCTATAGCATGCCAGCCAGCCAACCTAGCTTGAGTACCCTCCCTCCCTGCTCACATGTACAATGAAAGGTCTATCTAGCCAAATATACGTTGGTGCACATGAGTATCAGCGTATAAATTTTTTTCAGAAATTCGAAACTTTCAGTTGGGCAAACAAGATCAAGTATTGTACCGTATAAAATATTCGCCGGAGAATAAATTTAATTTCATCATGGGCCAAAGATTTGCCAAAAAAAAACATTATAAATGAGGGTTAATAACGAATAAAGTTTAATAACCTGTTTGGATAATGACAGCATACCATGTTGACGAGTGCACACTAAAGTCCACAAACTTACGCGTGAAGGCTAAGACAAAAAAAAATCTGATGTGGTAACCTAACTAGTGCCATGTAGACGATTTTTTTGATGTGACAAATATTTAATGAGAAGAAATAGATGTAGTAACATATTAATATCTTACCATAATATCACACATTGCAATACAATATGAGTTTACAACCTAATAAATAATTTTTTATGACATAGCATATATGTTTCTTTCACTCTGAAGGTAGTAACATACACTAATAATATTCACACTTTTACTAGTCCAAGTTACTCTCCACTTTAACCAGCTATATGATTCATAAACTATATATTTACATGGGAAATTGTATATCTCGTGTAGTTAATGCTTGGCTGGCATCTCAGTTATGGGCTTGCTTGAGGTAGGGGACTATTCGTGAAAGTAACATAGCTGGTGACATGCGTGCCATGTAGACAAAAAAAACTGACGTGGTAAATATTTAATGATGAGAAATGGATGTGGTAACATATTAATATCTTACGATAAATCACACATTAAGTATGATTTTACAACCTAATAAATAAAATTGACATCACACATATGTTTCCTTCACTATGAAGATAGAAACACACAATAATAACACTTGTACTTTTACACTACCTACAGTGGAGATATTACAGGTATTATCATGCATTCCATGCATGCAAAAAGCTGACGTGTCACTACAGTTAATGATGAGAGGATAGTGGTATCAAAGGTAGATAATATAACATAACACATTTCAATACACAATAATGTACAAAGCTCATAAATATAACACTGCAGGATACTACACATATGTTTACTACTACTCAAAGAAAAAAGTGGCATTATAAATATTGCTAGTATATCCGGACTGTCTTATTAATAGCTCTAACTCTAATTCGTTATTTTGGAATTTAGAATAAAAAAACCTATATTAGTATGGAGTTTGTAACATGGACTAATATCATATAAAGATATGTTACTTCCCATTGTGAGTAGTCTTACCAGTTCAGGTTACTCTCCACTTTAACTAGCCTACGATCCATAAACTTTGTATTCACATGGGTAACTGCCTATCTCGTGTAGTTAATGTGTCTCTCGTGTAACTAATGTTTGGCAGTTACTCTCCACTTTAACACGATCCATAAACTTTGTGTTTACATGAGTAACTGCCTATCTCGTGTTATTAATGTTTGGCATGCATCTCAGGCATGGGCATGCTTGACGTACAACACGATTTGTGCGTGCAACATCTCATAGCATTGTAGCATGACCGAGGCAGAACAATGGCATCTTTTATCCTTAAAAAAAAATCAGCTACTAATTAGATTTTAAAAAATCAGCCAGATCTATCCCCTCGCAAAAACTCCACGCTGAAAGGCGGTCTGAAAATCTAAGAGACCATGGAAATATCAGAAAACGTCATTCACTTGGCTTATCTGAGACTGCCAAATGCAAAACGGCTAAGTCATTTTAAATAAGCCATTTGATATGTTCTTTTTCAATCTCAGAGCCCCTAAGATTGTCAGAAACGCCAACGCCGTGTCACGCGTTTTGTAGTCTCACACAAGACAAAGTGAATGACTTTTTTGTGAGAATCTCACAGCCTGTCGAATTTTCAGAATGCCAACGCCAATGACATTTTTCGGGAGGAAACAGATCTAGTTGAATTTTTTTAGGGGCCATTAATGGATGATAGTTTGGCAAAGGACCATTTAGGACAAAAACATACAAAATAATGCCATAATGCATACATACACGTCGTGTTCGCTACCAAGTCGACGGAAAAGACTAGCGAGACGGTCTCGGTACTCAGGACCTTCACATGCAGCCAAAAGCTGAGACGATCGGCTACATTGTCCCACTGTACATGATGCTGGCTAGAGCATATCCATTGGCGCCCCAACGGCCACCAATCGGCCCAACAGAGGTCCAAATACGATATTCACGTATAGTGACTCTCCATCATTTCGGATGGTTACACTAGTACAAAACCTCGCATTAGATCTGGCCCAGAGAGTCACCTCCGACGGTTTTAATGGCCGTCTCTACGTCGGGGTCTCTAATGTACGCTTTATTAGAGCCGGTTGGCTCAAGCCGGCTGTAATGAGCTCGGCCTCTCCGACGGCCAGGAATAACAACGTCTCCAATAACGAAACCTTCAGAGACGGCCACGACTATCGGACGTCTGTATTGCATATACATTGGAGCCGGCTACAATTGGTGGCCGTCGTTAGGATGCGGACGGTCCGAGTTTTCTCTCCGGTCGTACAAGCTGCTATTTGGGCAATATGCGTGTGCTCCGGGCTATTTCCAGGGATTCCGAATTTTTTTTACTGGTCAACAGTGCTACATAATTTTTTTTTTCATCATTGCATCAACAAAACCTCAACCATGCCCTCGGCCAACCGAAATTTAAGCTAGCATATGCATATATATTATATATAAGGCTCCAACCGAAATTTGTGCCAATTACCAAAGTAGACCAAATCAGAGAATTGTTCACCGTACCCCCAACCTTAACAAGCTAGAATGAGTTCTATATGAGCTGGAACTCAATCATGACCTCCAAGCTAAGATCATTGATCTTTCTTAGAATGATCAAAACAGGTTGATCAATCACAAAATTCTTCTCTTCAATGAAGTTCTTCCACCCCAGCTTGTCGAAGTCAATGCGTCTGTCGGTTCTCTTGTTGTACGTGATGACGATGATGATGCCTGCAGCTCCAAGTCGTAGTCCAGTCATGCCCTCAGCCGGTATGCCAGCCTCTTCTGCTATCACCTTAGGTAGTTTCTGTGCATGAAGATAACTATGTCATTTTTCGATAAAGACATAGCTATTAACATAGGAAATTACAGAGGCATGAAAGAGGCGGTGGGTACATACCATCTCATGTCTGTTCAAATTTGTGCTCGTCAAGCGAGTCACAAAAAGAACTCCAACATAGGCTCCTACTGGTAGAAGCTGTACGAGGCGGTTCTTCTCATGGTTGTTGAGACAGACTCTTTGGGCAACTATGATTCTGTCATCATCGTCAATGTGATCTTCAGAAATGTCAGAATCGTCATAAATCTCATCAGTTTCATCTTCCTTGTTGCCTCTTTTTCCAGTGGCAACAGATATCCTGGAATGTGGTGTCATGGTAAACATTAGCATATCTCCCGCGCCGAGATTGTTCTTGGTGATGAACTGTTCACATTGTTTGCCGTGCAAGCGGGTCTTGCTACGTCCTTTGTTCACACGAATGTTGTATGTGCTCCCAAGGGCACGAAACAACACAGTCTGATCTCGCACTAACTCGTTGAACGCTAGGCGAGCTGTACATGGTACAGTCTGTTCAACAAAAACATCAAGAAACACATAAATTATATGTTAGATTAAAACCACGAAACACAAATCATATGTGTTTTTGGAAGCCTTGTTTTCTTACCACACACTTGCGTTGACAATACGATTCTAGCCGAACACTGAATGAGCATGCCTTTATCTGCCATTTGTTAGAGAATGAGTAGACGTTTGCTTAACTAAGTATAGTTGCATCAATCATAAGAAGCAGAACAAAATAACTAATGAGAACAAAATTATAACGCTGGAATTATACCGACACGACAAGGCTAAGCTGAAGACATGAAAAGTGTACTTAATTAAAGGCTACGCATTATCAAACAAGTTACTTAAACAGAAGTAAATTCATTTACTTTGCAGCATGAAGTAAATTCTATACTATCAAAGAGAATATTAGGAATCTAATCTCCGGTTACTAATAAATCTAGATCGGCTAGAAAAGTTGGCCCTGCTCAGGCCAATCTTGAAGGTTACTAGTAAATCTAGTTTCTTGATTGATACCGATACTATGGGGATTGAACCAGAACTCGTCCGCGCATAGCTAATCGCCGGACGAGGGAGGAGGTCCATCATTTACCTCACGGACCTGGTGGCGGATGCAACGGGGAGGGGCGACCATGCGTTAGCAGTTGGCGGCGAATCTAGGGATTTGTAGTGGCGGCGAATCTGGGGATTTGTAGCGGCGGCGAATCTGGGGATTTGTAGCGGCGGCGAAGCTAGGGATTTGCAGGGCTGGCTAGGGATTTGCGAGGGCGGCGAGGCTAGTGATTTGAATGGGCCGCGATGATAGGGATTTGCAGCGGCGGCGGGGGAGTGGAGGAGGACAGGGCTACATATTTGCAGTGGGGGCGAGCGAATGGAAGAGGGCCAAGGGTTTGAAAGGAGGAGGAACGGCAAATGGGGAAAAATCCCCTCCCCATTACCAATTTCGACCCCAAATTTTGACTTCCCGCCAAACAAAGAATAGCCAGACTGTCCGAATATATATGTGCACTTTGGAATAAATTTTGTACTTATAAAATTCGAAATAATCAAAAGTATTTAAGGAAAATAAAATACAAGTGTATATATGCCTGTTTGGGGTGAATGAAGCTCCATGGCAAAAAAAAAAAAAAAAGGTCATATATCAAAGAGATTATATCGTGTCCAAACTTTGGTGATACTTGTCAGGCTTTTCTTCTGAGAGGTTATACTTGTCACCATACAATATAACGAACAAATGGGATGTTTCATATATTTTTCCAAATTGTTTACATATTATGCAAATTAAATCAGTTAAATAGCTAGAAATTGCAAATGCAACATAAAATAAAATAAAGGAGGGAAAAACATTAAAATCACATGAGCAAAATTTTGTGATCAGTTTCATGATAGAAATGAATATAAAAACAGTCAGAAACTATTATTAAAAGGAATATCGTGTTAGTAAAAACTCGGAACATTCCTGGACGCTCCGGAAAAACTCAGAATTCGTTGGTGAGACGCGGTAGCAGTTGCTTTACTGCCACGCGTAATGGCTCCCAAGTCCCAACCGTCCCTAGCTAGTTCATCAATGCTGCCGTAAAATCAACCAGGTCCCCTTGTCAGCGACACGGCCGATGCAACAAGGGCGGTACCCGGAGCCTCCGGATCACTAACTTTTACTGCCACGCGACGTGCTCCCAGAGCGGCCGATGCCACTACGACGCGGTACATGATGGCTCCCAAGTCCCAACCGGCCCTTGTTCATCAATGCTGCCGTCAAATCAATCAGGGCCCACCAGTCAGCGACACGGCCGATGCCACCATTTTTTACCCCTTTCTACTCATCTTCCACGCCCCGTGCGGTCAGTCTCCTCTGTGCACAGTTACTCTCGTCTGACGCCTCCTCTGTTTTCCCCTTTGGGCAACTGTTCATCGCCTTCTCCCTCTACTTTGCGCCCTCTAAATCGCCATGGCCGCCGCCGCCGGAGAATGCACCATGCACGAGTTCCGTGAGTTCACCGTTGACATCCATGGCGGGAAGGAGATCGAAGTTGTCTACACCACCGATAGTGCGCAGGTTACGAAAACCCTGTTGAAGTACGAGGGTTTGCTCGCATGCAAGGTGGGCCGGGACAGATTCGTGGGGCTCGACTTCGAGTACAACAAGGGCGATGAAAGGGGCAAACAAGTCGCCGTCGTCCAACTCGGCTTGAAGACGGAGGTCCTGGTATTCCAGTTGTCTGCAGGGTACGTGTACAAATAGATCTAGTACTCAATCTGTGTCTATGTTTATTTGGTTTTAATTTCGCAATGAACAATGTGTTCTTCTCGGTTTAATTTTTCGATCAATTTCATAATCGGCCATTACTAGTATTGGATCAAAGTTTTTCCTTTTTTACATTTGGTTTTTATTGAGATATATATAGTAAATAATCTGTAGCAATTAGTATGCATGTGCATATATATATATATAGCTAGTTTCTTGTTCATAATGCAATTATCCGTGCTATATATACGAATTGCTTCTATCAAAGCAAAATTAATTAATTTTGTGCGTACTGCAAATTTCTTATACTCTGCAGTAACAAGACCTGTCCGCCGGCGCTGTTCAATTTCCTTCAAAAGAACAAAATTTATTTCACTAGCGTGGACATCACGAATGACAGGACGGTCATGCAGAGAACCTGGGGTTTCAAAATCCCAAAAGAGTACCATATCGATCTTCAGCACCAGTACCAGAAGAACGGAAATCCGAAGACAGGCATGGCCACCATGGCATTTGATATCATCGACGACTACTACGAGGATATGAATTCCAAGTTGCATTTCTCGAGGCACGATTTCTGGGAGGACATCCCACTAGCTCAAGAGAACCTCGACTACGCTGCTATCGATGGGTTTGTCTCGTACGAGATCTACCGTCAGCTCGATGTGATCTTCAAGCGGATGGCTCACCTCCGCGCGGGAGCGAAGACGAAGCTGCCGAAACACAGCAGCGAGGACGACAGCGACGAGGACGACATCGACGAGGCTGCATACGAGGACGAGAACGATGGCTGCGGCGGGAAGGATGATGCCGGCTCGATCGAGGACGGCCCAGGCAGCTGGGGTGGCGGCGGGTCCACGAACGTCGACTGTGGTTGGAGCGGCGGCTACTCGAAGATGGCCGACGGTACTGGCTGGGGTGGCGAGTCCTCGAAGAACGCCGACGACGACGGTGCAGGCGGCTGGGGTAGCTGGGGTGGCGAGTCTAGCTCGAAGGTCGCCGACGACGACGATGGTGGCTGGGGTACCGGTGGCTCCTCGAAGATCGTCGACGACAGCTGGACCGGCTGGAACGCTGGGTCGTCCTCTGCTTGGCGGTGATCTGCGCATATGCATGCGCGCACGGCGCGCGCGCCCTGATCTCTGTTTATATAGTAGCTAAGTTCTCTAGCTAGCTCTACAACTTTATCTATGGTGTGGCGCGCGCTATCGATCTTATATAGATCGATCGAGTGTAGTACTAGTACTCTTGCTGACCTTTGTGTATACATAGGTTAGTGCCGGTTAATTTTACTGGCCGTCTCAGAAGTTATGTATTTAGCGACACGTACGTTTCTTGGCCGTCTGCAATATGTCTGCGCCGGGTAAATGTTCCGGCCGTCTCCGATGTGTATCATTGCGTGTCTTTTGGCATCCTGCATCGCATGGCTAGTACAGTTTGTGCACTTCGTTTGGTAGGCTTCATCTTCACAGAAAAGGAAGCATCGATGCAATGTTAGCTGTTTGGTTGCGTCCGAGCTTGATTGTGCTCACCCCTTTTCGCTAATGGTGAGCTTACCATACCACATAGATGGAAATAGCAGTTCATCGAGTCCTAGCTACTACGAATGGTAGTTGAAGAGTACATCCCTAACAACTACGAATGGCAGTTAATTTATGAAATAGCATTACAGTCCCAGTGGTAATTATGAAAGGTTCGGCAAGGATGGTGGGGGATCAGTTCTTCTTCTTCTGTTGGCATTGCTGAAGCTCATATCCTGGCGGCACCTCTATCATCCCACATTGCCTGAGCCCACTCTAATCCTTTTGGCCTTCCAAGCTTCACTATCTCCTGTGGGGACACCATGGCCGCTCAGCTCATCTTCGGCAGGCATCACATCGTCCTCCGAGGGGAAATGTTCGTCCACACCCCACCCCAAGATCCAATTGTGAAGAATGCAACAGGCAAGAACAAGCTTAACTTGGGTCTCGAAAGGATGGAAAGGCTTCTGGTCAAGGATCTTGAATCTGTTTTTGAGCGCAGCAAATGCTCTTTCTATGGTGACTCTAAGGCTAGAGTGACGGAGATTGAACAATTCTTTTGTTATAAACGATAGCAAAGAAACGACGAAGAGCGGGACGATCAAACCAAAGGGGACACGAGATTTTAACGTGGAAAACCTCTCCAAACAAAGGAGAGGAAAAAACCACGGGCGCCAGCCAGCAATACTTCACAATATTGGGGTGAGGTTACAAACGCCGGGGATTTACAATGTATGGCTTACCCCAACCGGCAGCTTACAAAATGAATATATGCTGGCATAAAACCCTAGGTCGGCTGCAGTCCGACCCGGAAACGATCCGTACCGTACCGCTCTGGTCAAGGATCTTGAATCTGGCTCTCCTTCGTCACAAGTTGGCCTTCATCAGTATAAACGAATTTGGATCACCACAAAATAACACTCCACCTTGAGACAAATTCCATCTTGTAGCATGAACGAGAACTTCACCCTGAAACAGCAAAGAAAACATCTTCGACGCCAAATATCCTTTTAGGCTAGACAGTGATACCAACTAAGCCCGAGCAAAGCTCGAACTTAGTAACAGGAACTGGCTTTGTCATCATATCAGCAGGATTATCATGAGTACTTATCTTGCATACCTTCAGCTTACCTTGTGCAACAACATCACGCACATAATGGTATTTGACGTCAATGTGCTTTGTTCTCTCATGGAACATCTGAGCCTTAGTAAGGTAAATAGCACTCTGACTGTCACAAAACAGGTTAATGCAAGTATCATCTCCACAAAGCTCAGCAAACAAACCTTTCAACCAAACCGATTCTTTGCATGCTTCAGCAATAGCCATGTACTCTGCTTCAGTGGTAGACTGGGCAACAACGGATTGCAACGTTGCCCTCCAACTCACAGCACAACGACCAAGCGTGAACACATAACCTGTGAGCTAGGGATCTCCTCTTATCCAAATCGGCAGCAAAATCTGAATCCACATAGCCTACGAGTCCCTCATCAGTCTTGCCGAACTTGAGGCAAGCATTGGATGTGCCACGAAGGTACCTGAAAATCCACTGAACAGCCTTCCAATGTTCTTTACCAGGATTAGACATATATCTACTAAACAAACTCATAGCATATAATAAATCTGGACGTGAGCAAACCATGGCATACATTAAAGAACCAACAGCACTAGAATAGGGAACTTTAACCATGTACTCAGAATCCTCATCTGTACTAGGACATTGTTCAGCTGACAATTTAAAGTGAGGAGCAATAGGAGTACTAATAGACTTTGCATCATGCATGTTAAAACGATGAAGAACTTTCTTAATGTAATTTTGCTGACTAAGAAACAAGTGACCAGATTTTCTGTCACGAGTAATCTCCATACCTAGAATCTTCTTAGCAGCACCAAGATCCTTCATCTCAAACTCGCTGCTCAACTGTGACTTGAGAGCAGTGATATCTTTCTTGCTCTTGGCAGCAATCAACATATCATCAACATATAATAACAGGTATATAGGCGATCCATTAACAAACTTAATGTACACACAGCTATCAAATTCAGACCTCTTAAAGCCATGTGACAACATAAAAGAATCAAACCTTTTATACCACTGTCGAGGGGATTGTTTCAAGCCGTATAAGGACCTTTTCAACTTACAAACAAGATCCTCCTTACCAGGCACTATGAACCCTTCTGGCTGGTCCATGTATATCTCCTCCTCCAACTCTCCGTGCAGAAACGCAGTCTTTACATCTAACTGCTCAAGCTCAAATCACGCATAGCAACAATACCAAAGAATGTACGAATTGAACTATGGTTAACAACTGGAGAGAAAACATCATTATAATCAACACCTGGAATTTGACTGAAGCCTTTTGCAACTAACCTTGCCTTAAACCCATAGTTTAAAAAACCAGACCGGTCAGTGAACCGGTGAGGTGGCTGGTTCACTGGTTCACCGGTCCAACCGCCGGCTCAGTCGGTTCAATAGCAACAAAAAACCGACAAATTTAATAAATAACTAAGCTAATTTCGGAAAAAATGATCGCGAATTTATATATATAGCATTTACTTCTATAACTTAACACAAAAGATCATTAGCGCAGGTGGTATTGGGCCTCAGGCGTGGTGTTTGCAGGTCCTGGGTTCGAATCCTGCTTATATTTCATTATTTCTAATTTAGTTTTCCGGTTTTTTGATAGCTCGGTCTTTTGCGCTTAAAAACCGGACAGGGCCTCGGTTCCGGTTTTTTCCGGTCGAACCGCCGGTCCGGTCCGGTTTTTTAAACTATGCTTAAACCTCGGAGGCTCGCTAGGAGATAAACCCTCCTTTCTCTTGAAGATCCACTTACAGCGGACGGCCTTCTTTTTCTTAGGCAAGCGCACAACTTCCCATGTGCCATTCTTATCGAGTGACTGCATCTCTTCTTGCATAGCAGCAAGCCACTTCTCGCGGTCACCGGAACCAATAGCTTCAGTATAAGTGGATGGCTCATGTCCGTGCTCCACCTGTTCTGCACAACTCAGAGCATAATCAACAATGTTACACTCTTCAATTAAACGTGGTCGAGGACCACAATTCCTCCTGTTCCTACGAGCAGCAATAGACTGTTGTGGCTGCAAAACAGGGGGTGAGTTCTGAACATTATTATTATCAGAATCAGAAGAATCAGAATCATCAGAACCAGCAGAATCAGGATCAGAATCATCTGAAGTAGCAGCACCATCATTGTCAACAGTGACATTTTCCTTTTCAACAGAGTGCTCCACCTCGACACGAACCTGCTCCTCAGAAAAATCTGGCAAAACATCTGAGGACAACTTATCAAAGTACATAACAGATTCATTGAAAACAACACTCCTGCTCATAAATGCCTTGCTAGTTTCGGGATTCCATAACTTGTATCCTTTTACACCCGAACCATAACCAATGAACACACACTTAATAGCTCTCGGCTCTAACTTTCCATTATCAACATGAGCATAAGCAGTGCAACCGAAAACTTTAAGCTGTGAATAATCAGCAGGAGAATCTGACCATACCTCAATGGGAGTTTTCTTGTCGAGGGGAATAGATGGTGACCTGTTTATCAAGTAGCAGGCGGTGGCAGCCGCCTCAGCCCAAAAACGCTTACTCATGCGAGCGTTGGAGATCATGCAGCGAGCCTTGGAGATGATGGTCCTGTTCATCCGCTCCGCTACACCATTCTGCTGAGGCGTGTACGGGATGGTGAGGTGCCTGACAATGCCTTCTTTCCTGCAATAATCATTAAAGGCATTCGAACAAAATTCGCCACCATTGTCAGTACGAAGTAATTTCACCTTCCTTTCTGTTTGCCTTTCAATCATAGCTTTCCACTCTTTAAAAGCAGCAAACGTATCATCCTTATTTTTCATGAAATAAGGCCAAACTCTTCTAGAGTAATCATCAATAATGGTAAGCATATAACGAGCACCACCATAAGAGGGCTTACGAGATGGCCCCCAAACATCAGCATGTACATAATCAAGTGTACCTTTGGTGGTGTGGACGAAGCATTAAACTTAACTCTTGTGTGCTTACCGAAAATGCAGTGTTCACAGAACTGCATCTTACCCAAACTGCAGCCTTGCAGCAAGTCTCTCTTGATCAATTCTGCCATACCAAGTTCACTCATATGTCCAAGACGCTTATGCCAAAGGTTAGTTTTACTAGCGTCATCATGAGAAACAGCAGCAACAGTACCAGATAACGTGCTACCTCTAAGAACATATAACTTAGCAGAATTCATATCACCAACCATAACAATGAGAGAACCTTTTGATACCTTTAGGAGTTTATTTCCTCCTTTGTACTTGTACCCGTCACAGTCAAGGGTACTGAGCGAGATCAAATTTCTTGCCATGGTTGGTATGTGTTTCACTCCCGTCAACGTGCGTGTCATACCGTCATGTGTCTTGACCTGAACGGAACCAACGCCAACAATGTTGCATTGCTGGTCGTTCCCCACACGCACGAAATCTCCAGTCTGCACTAACTCATAAGAACTGAACCAATCTTTGTTACAGCAAATATGAAAAGAACATGCAGTATCTAGAATCCATTCATCCTGACGAGAAACACATGCAGCTAAAACAGCTAGGCATTCGCCATCAGAACTACCATCAACAACAGAAGCCTCACCGGTATCATTACCTTCATTATTTTTCGGTTGGTAAGTACCTTTTCTTTTCTCCTTGTTCTGCAACTTCCAACAATCATCAATGACATGATTAGATTTCTTACAATACCTGCAGAACTTGTCTCGTCCTTTGGACTTTGAGCGACCTCTGTCACCCTTGCTCTTATCTCTGTTGTTGTTGTGGTAGTGGTTATCTCGCTGCTCAGGCCTCCCTCGGACCTGCAAAGCATCGCCCTTGGAGGACGACGTCTCCTCTTTCTGTACCATACCTTTCATCTTTTCCCTGGCAAGCAGGGCCTCATATACTTCCGCGGTGGTTAGTTCATCACGGCTTAACAGTATGGTATCACGAAAATTGGCAAAGGAATTTGGCAGCGAACATAGAAGTAAAAGTGCTAGATCTTCATCATCGTACTTTACCTCCATCGACACTAGGTCAGAAACGATCTCCTTAAAGATCGATAAGTGATTCATTACCGAACCACCTTCTTGCAACTTGTGCGTGAACAACTTCATCTTCACATGCATCTTGCTGGTGAGATCTTTGGACATGCAGATCGACTCCAGCTTAGCCCACAGTGCCGCTGCGGTTTTCTCCTGGAGTACTTCTTGCAGAATATCATTAGATAGATGAAGTTGAATAAGCGATAAAGCCTTACGGTCTTTCCGCTTCTCATCGGCGGTCCATGTCGCCGCATCCTTGTCGCCGAATTTCTCCAGCGCTCGTCAAGATCATTGGACTGTGCGAGGATCGCACGCATCTTGACCTGCCACAGCGAAAATCTCGTCTTGTAGTCCAGCGCCGGTAGATCGAACTTCATCGATGCCATCCAAAACCCTAATCTGAAAACAGATCTGAAACAGGGCTCTGATACCACTTGTTATAAACGATAGCAAAGAAACGACGAAGAGCGGAACGATCAAACCAAAGGGGACACGAGATTTTAACGTGGAAAACCTCTCCAAACAAAGGAGAGGAAAAAACCACGGGCGCCAGCCAGCAATACTTCACTATATCGGGGTGAGGTTACAAACGCCGGGGATTTACAATGTATGGCTTACCCCAACCGGCGGCTTACAAGATGAATATATGGTGGCATAAAACCCTAGGTCGGCTGCAGTCCGACCCGGAAACGATCCGTACCGTACCTTCGTCACAAGTTGGCCTTCATCAGTATAAACGAATTTGGATCACCACAAAATAACATCTTTGGCATTATGCGGACCATTCCTTGCACTAAACTCGTTTAGATGGTACCTGGTTTTTCGGAACGGTGGCAGAATTCCATGGCGACAAGCATATCCAACATCTCCAAGGTAGAACTTACCTTCAGGCATGCTGATCCCATCAGGTCTGGACAAGCTGTCAGCTAGAATAGTTGCATCATGCGCTGATGCCTCCCAACCAGCTAGCACATATGTGAACTTCATGTCGAAATCAACAGCAGCAAGGACATTCTGGCTTGTGTAATGCTTCCTTCCTCTGTATGCTGAAGAATGTGATCTGGGCACTCTAGCAGTGACATGAGTACCATCGATAGCGCCAATACAATCTTGTCATGACATGAAGAAAGAAGTCACAACTGATGAACAAACTAGGTGAAGAAACAAACGAACAAACAGATAAAGAACCATGTGTAGGAGCTGTAATCAGAATACGAAATGTAGTGCTCACCTTGAAATATGGGAACCATCTGAAGCTGTTGGTGATCTTGAATTATGAATTGACTTCTTTACCTCTCCTTTCTTCCTTGCCTACTGTCCCCTCCCCCTGGGAGTCCACCGTAGTGTCCCGACCCCTCCCTCCTCCTGCCGACCGGCCCTGCTAGCTGTTGTGGGGTGTGGTAATCACCCGCTTGCTCCGCCTCAGCACCGGCAACGTTGTGCTGGAGCTATCTATAAGGCTCCATCCATGGAGATCTACTGGGGTTCTTCTTCAGCAACTCTTCCTCGGCAACAGGAGGCCATCATGCTGCTGAATCCAAAGGTGTTAGGCAGCCGCTCCCACCCTGCTTGTCGGACAAAAGCAGGCATAAGTTGTTGTTCCACTTCCTGGCCTTTGTGCCATTTTGGAGGCCCTCTAGCTCCAACACGGTTTGCTCATGCTGAACTTCAAGTGGCCATGTCTCCCCGGAGGTGCTGCGGTCAATCGTCGTCGGAAGGTTTGTCGAGAGATAGGTGGAGAAGGTGCGGGAGGATGACCTGGACTACGTTGCTTTTTCCCTTTTTTGTTCCAGGGTTTTTGTTGCAAAAGGTAAGGGCCAACTCCAAGTCGTATCTTTCTTTTCTTTCAAGGTTCTTTGGTAAACTGAACTCCACCGGCGATGGTATAAACGAAGCAGTCGGTGTCCTTTGAGACCCCTCTTCCCGTTCAAGAAAAAAAAAGATTATCAAGGCTCTCACGGCAAAAAAAGGAACGTTTGTGTGCTGATCATTTCACTGCCAATTGATTCAACCATAAACACTAGCAGGGGAAACATCGCAACAGTTTTGTAGGAGCAGAAGTAGACGAGCACCGTACGCGGATGAACAGGACAACGTACCGTCTGTGGCAACCATTCAGCCGGTTATCAGTCATACGGAACGGTCCAAAGACACCCACTATCGGTCAGGTACGGTTCGGTTCACGCATTAACTGGACACAGTGGAGAAAACGGGCTCGATCGTGTGCTATTACGTCGAAATAAACGAAAGCGAGCTGACCCACGTCGTACACGCTGAATTATT
Organism: Poa pratensis; assembly: GCA_947311845.1. NCBI lineage: Eukaryota > Viridiplantae > Streptophyta > Magnoliopsida > Poales > Poaceae > Poa > Poa pratensis. Next base: position 51,868,041 of record CAMZMU010000061.1, read on the forward strand.
AGTGGATGTTCCTTCCTGATCGTGTGCCACATGAACACATCGACAAGGGAAATTCGACGGAAATCACGAACCAACGAGTGTGGGCCGGTGTTGCCTTCAACAAGCCATCGCTGTACCTGTGATTTTCAGTGTGGAGATCCTCAAAATGTGATGTCATGAAGATTTTCCTTGCTTTCAACGATCTTCAGAGGGTGTTTGGTTGGAAAATGCATTGAAGAACCTGGCTACCATATAGGGTCCCTGATATGCGAAAATAATTTAAAAAATTCAAAAAGGTTTAAAAAGTTCCGAAAATAACATTCGGGCAAACATTAACAAGTATTGTACTCGTACAAAAATTGTCGCTGGAAAATAATTTTATTTGCGCCCTAGGTAAAAGATTTGGTTAAATTAGCGCTATATACATGCTATATTCGTCAAAAATTTCACTTTTTTGCCAGAAGTCAACGAGAATTATTTATGATAAAAATATCACGCGAGTAAAAGACTTGGTAATCTTTGAGTGTACCAAATTTCAGAATTTTTAACAATGTTTTCATTTTCTAAATATTATTCTCGCATACACCCGAGAGCCAAAAGTCTGCCCTAAGGGAGCTCCGCCCCTGCCGCCAATAATGTTCTATTGCCCAAGAAGGAAGGGGAACAAATCGGCCACGTATTCTGAGTAGGCTTATCCTTTCAATCGCTAAATCACAGCAGAAGTTTTGACTTTGAGACATGCATCATTCACTATGGATCTTATTTCAAATCGTAAAAGTGCCTTCATTATAAGACAAGAAGTATTCATGACAACTTTCTCTCTGTGTGAAACCAAGTTAGAAATTCCATTGTACAAACGCAGACCATCCACATATAGAACTTCAACCTCCCTAGGACGGCGACCAACTACCTCACCTCCATCGTGCTGAAAGAACCGGGAGAGAACCGTTCTCCAAGTCGGAGTGCGGCGTAACGACCCTCACATCGGAGGACGAGCATTTCCTGCTACATCAATTCCAGAATGAACTGAAGTTGGACTCTAGACAGCTGCCCTTATAGTCCATATTCACCTTTAGCTCGTGCGGTTCACCTTGAGTCTCAGTTTATATAGTTTTTCAATCGTCTCTTTTTTGTGTATAAGTTACAGTTCCTGATCTACCTTGCTAAACTGAAACCGAACGTGTACAATCTTATGCACTCTGACAACACTAGGAAGAACACTTCAGAAATAAGGAAAAACAGGATTCAGCAACGGAATCTACGGTCCAAGTGCGAGTTGCAGAGGCCGATTATACCAGTGGTGATGTTGGTGGCCGCCTTTTCCACGTCGGAGCATTTCCCCGAACGAGGATCGTATACTTGTAAAACCGCCGGTGACCTGTAGTTACGACGGTGACGGTAGTACAAGAGCAGCTTTCCTCCAGGACGCAGCAACCTCAGAGGCACAAGTTGCGTCGGAAGAACAACGACAGGAATCGTGTACGCCTGGACCCAGATGTTGTTGTTGTTGTTATCTGCCAACAAGAGCCATAGGTCGACCGTGTGCCGATTTTCATGGGCGACACACAGGGCGCCGTTGAGCTCGGCCAAGCTGATCTCCTTCTTGTGCCAGGCAGCTCCTCCTCGTGGTCCGTGGATGGCCGCCGTCCACTCCTCGCTCTCGAGGTCGAAGCAGACTATGCCGTCCTGCCATGTGGAGGACAGGAAGTGCAGGCGGCCGTTGACCGCGGCACCGTCGTTGGAGTAGCGGAAGGAGTAGTCATAGACCTCGCATGGCGGCGACCCTGTCTGCCTCCACCCGGTGAAACTGGAGTCATCCTCTAAGGTGAGGATCTCGCATGTCAGGGTGTCGCCACCGAGCCAGAGGGACCAAGACACGATCCGGAACACCTTGCGCACGCCAGACCGGGCGGCGCGACCGAAGCCGAACCACGTGGTGACATGTTTCGCCGCCACGTCAGGCCTCGGGCAGCTCGCGACTGTGTCCCCGTTGGCTAGATCGACCACGCGGACTGCGGGGGAGTCGTCGTGCTGGCAGGAGGTGAGGAGGACCATGCTGTCGTCGCTCGCGCGGAGCTCCCATAGGCCGTATTTGTGGATGAGGCGCACGACGTTGCCGTCCGCGTCCATGATCTTCAGGGACGTCGTGGGCCGGCCACTGCAACGAAGAAATTCGGTCGTCGCGGCGACGAGGAGCGGCTGTGCGCGGGATCTGTGCGAGGCGATGAAGGCCGGGTCGGAGACGAGGGCACGCCATGTCGTGCACACGCACCGGCATCGGCTCAGGGAGCTTGCTGGCAGCCAGGAGAGGATCTCGAAGATGACGTCCGCCGATGGTGGCAGGCTGGCCCGAGGGGCTGAGCGACGGTGGGAAGATGCCATGGCAGCGCTGGCTGGTCGTACGTCCGCGCGCTCGCCGGCGGCGCCTACGCGCGGCGGATTGGCCATCTCGGTTCGATAGCTAGTGGCCTGAGCGATCTGCGGATCTGTCCTAGATACGGACTATACACAGGGATGATCAATGCCAACAAAGAATCGTGCCCGTATCCATATCACGTTAGGAATCGATTCAGAGATGTACTCCTTTTCATGACAGGGGGCTGCGTTTTCTTTTCATAGGCAAACAAACGAGTGGAGATTTGGTTCTCCGGGGCTCCAATGATCTTGCCTTATATTTTGAAAATCAAAAAATATCTCCACTAATATTAAAAGACCCAGAGGGCGGAGATTCAGAGCATCACAACCCTTCAACAGATCCATCGTACGGTCTATACCCTTCTAATGTTTAACCCCACTCAACGCAAATCAACATCAACGGCGAAAACAAACCGCCCAATTCACGACCCCACGCAACGGCCGCTGTGCACGACCTCGATTCCCCGTTCGATGCCCGGCCGCTCTCCACGCAGCCGCCTCCCAGGTCGCCACCACCGCCCCTGAGTTCGCCGCCGACGCCCAGGTCTCCACCACCGCCCCTGATTTCGCCGACGCCGCCGCCACCGCCCTTAAGGTCGCCGCCGACGCCCCTGAGGTCGCCGCCGCCTCCCAGGTCGCCACCACCGCCCCTGAGTTCGCCGCCGCTTCCCTTGAGTTCGCAGCCCTAGCCTACGGCCTCGGATGCAGCCTAGGACCTCGGCGGCCGCTCAGTTCGCCGCACTCGCCACCGCCCCTGAGTTCGCCGCCCTCGCCTCCGTCCTCGCCCGCAGCCTACGACTTCACCGGAGCGCTCCGGAGTGGCACTCGCGCCGTCGGGACTTCAGCTGCCTCTGGCCGGAAACAGCAAACTGCTCCACGAAGGTACCGACGTTCTCCCTAACACAGAGAATTGTTTTGCCTTCTAGAACCAATTCTGTGCCATGTGATTTCAATAATGATTCTGGATGAGGATCGTTAGGCAGCCGATTCCTATATGATTTCAATATGGCTTTCATAGCCACTTATGTGCCATGTGGAAGCAACGTTGCGAGACTGCCTATTGTGCCCTGAATTGGTCTCTGCTGCCACCATACTCGATCACTCAAATTTTAGTTTCTGCGGTTCAGAAACACTATTGTCATACATAAAATAAATCTCTAGAACAATTGTTGATTTACTGAGAAAGAACAAATTTATTTGTGCCCTCTTGAAGTTCAAAGAATAAATCCATAGGAATGTACCTCTTTTGTTTACCAATTTCAGCAAATTCTACAAACATTGATCAAACTCTGTATATTACATTGTCTTTGGAACTGGAATTATAGTAGTACTCCATATATGAGTCTGTCTGTTATATGAAATCAGTCATTTCGTGTTATATTTAATCAGTCATTTCCAGTGTGGCAAATGAATCAGCTTCTAAAACAATGTACTGATTCAGCATTATTACCTCTGTATCTGTGTAAACTGTTGTATGAAATATACTGTTTCGCCACTGCTTCAGAAGTTCTTTTCTGAATTTCAAGTTTGCTTGGTGTAAGATGCAACAATTTACTTCAAAATCAATGTATCTTTTCTAAATGTTCAGTTTCTGGCCACTCCCCGTAGCTAATCAAGCTATATGTTCAGTTGGTTCAGTTGTTGTCCGATCCCCGTAGCTAATCAAGGCCACGCCGTTCGGCCCTGTGTCGAACGCCACCATGACGCTGGGCTAATTTCAGGATTTACAGCAGGTGCAGCTGCTTTAATTGGGGCTTCCACTATGATATCAGATCTGGAAAGCTTCAACTATGTATCTTCCATTATTTGCCAATTTCATATATTCACTTTATTCCGTTTCAGAAAATAGGTGTCAATTCTACTTTATTCCGTTTCAGAAAATAATGCTTCAACTATATTCTTGACCAATATATTTCTTTCACGACCACTATGTTACACATGGGTTTAAGCTCGTCATGTACATGTTCTTCTCGCTCTAAGCTTTGGTTGCCACCAGCCCACCATTGTCCATTGGTATAGTGCAGTTCAAGTATTTTCGCCCAGAACAGATCGATTGCAGCAGCCCCTTCCATCCTCCGTGTCAAACGTTTTATATGGCCCATAGACAGTCTTTTCACGTGAATTGTTTTATAGCTACCAAATATTCAATGGAGGAGTTCATCTACAGACTACAGTTATACCACTTTCTCCATTTAATCCAACTATCTCATTGCTGATTGTGTAGCAGAAATCCTACTATGTAGTATGTACTATGATCTTGGAGCCATTTCTGATAGTTGGACAACTATAATTAGATTATTGGAGTTTGTTGTGTTTACGAGCTGGATGTCTTGGTTATACAGGGGAGCGGAAGAAGACTGGGAGACGCTAGCATCCAGCTCCTCCTCCTATGATGTAATTCCAGGCGCGCTTGTTACATATTGTCGTGATACATGTTACAATAAACTCAGGTTCTTTCCCTGAACATACCCTTTTTATTGTTTATTTTAAAAAAGGGATAACCGAATTTGCTAACATCATATATGATATACTTGCTGATGTGGTTCATGCAGAAAATGTGCATGATTTTCTTTATTGAAGCTTAAATATTAGCTATGGCATGTATAATCCAAACCAAGCCGCTCCTCCTTATGTTAAAACGATCTGAGTATGTTTGTAGAGCAGTATAATTCTTTCTGAATAATTACCATAGATATCTATGTAAGTATGCTGCTGCTGCCTTCAGGAACATAATCTTTCTGCCGCATAACAAGAACACGGGATTATTCATGCATGGCATATTTAATCAATGCCTTTTATTGAAGCATTAGGTGGGTTTTCATGCCACCAAGGTCAGAAGAGCAACTTTTTCATGGTTGTTTATTTTTTATTTTGGCCTTGCCTTCTTTCACATAGTTTATTTGTTTTGAACTGACACACCATTACCTCATTGCGAGTTGTAGGATCGGAAATCTTTGTCTGGTTCACTTGTTCCAGTTTTTATTGTAAAATATGTAGTTGGTCAACAGGTATGCTCTACTCATTTGAGAAAGGCATAGGATGAATATATAAGACGTTGCAGAATGCTTGAAGGCTATTTGGCATTCATGAAATGGTGTAACATATCACAGAAAAATAAATTGATGCCTTTTGCAAAATAAAGTATGTACAAGCATTTTCCTGAAATAGTATGAACTATGAATCTGTCGGTATTTGTTCTTGATGTAGTATTATTAGCCGAATTGTTGTTTTGGTATAAGAAATGTGGCACTTTGTTACTGCACTGTAAATGAAGAGATGCAAGAACCTACTGTCCCAGATATCAAGTCCTTTATCTCCACTTCTTGAAATTTAATTGTAATTGTTTCTTTCATGAGCAGACTGCTTTAGGAGGCTTTGGCTTTGTGATAAGATGATGACCTGAGCTTCAATTGTGCTTGTTCCCTCAGGCTTTTACTAATTTGAGAAGTTTCCTACAATCAAAAGTTGAAGCTTGTGTCCAGATTCTATATGTTTCAAGTGATATTTTCATGAGTCGAGCAATCTGGGAAACTTTTGCTTCGAACCTCGAGTTTGCCATGCAAATTTTGGTCTTTGATCATTTAGCTTTTGGTGTCTTTTATAAAAGCTTCGTGAATGTTGTTTAGGTTTTTTTACTGTGCTCCTATATGCAACAAAATTTCCCATCAGCTTAGCTTGTTTTGGATCAGACTACGATCTAAAGTCCGCAATATTGCAGTGGATGGATCAATTGTGTTTGAGGAAGGAATTGCTGATATTCCATCTTTGAAGAGAGAAGACAACCGTTATTGTTTTATATGTTTGTATGGTGGTAGATTCAGATACAAACATATATTGTATGGAGTAAGAATTGCGTGCATGTGCACGTGCTCAATTACTAGTATTTACAAGTTTTAGAAAATCTGAAAACAATCATGCATATTCTTAATAATATAGCATATAAGCGTGTCAAATCTCAATGCAAAAAACTTTACGGTTCGAGCTCCACAAAAATGACAAATGTACAGATCTGAGTATAACGAATAAATATGTAGTTTTAAATTTTCAACTTTTGTCTTTTTTATGTAGCTCAGGACATATGGTATTTTGCATTGAAATTTTGCACGTTTGTAGGATATATCATTGAGAATATGCATACTGGTGTGCACTTGAAAAAAGAAGGAAAAAAGAGGATTTAGCTACAGAATCTACTGTCCAAATGCGAGCTGCAGAGGCCGATTGTACCAGTGGTTATGTCAGTCGCCGCCTTTTCCACATCGGAGCATTTCCCGGAATAAGGATCGTATACTTGTAACACCGCCGGTGACCCGTAGCTACGACGGTAGTACAAGAGAAGCTTCCCTCCAGGACGCATCACCATGAGAGGCACAAGGTAGACGACACGATTGACGACCGGGATTGTGTAGGCCTTGACCCTGCCCAGACGTCCTTGTTTTTGGTCTCGGCCAACAAGAGCCATAGGTCGATGGTGGGCCGATTTGCGTGGACGATGCACAAGGCGCCATTGAGCTCGGTCAAGCTGAGCTCCTCCTTGTGCCAGGCAACTCCTCCTCGTGGTCGTCCGTGGATCGTCGCCGTCCACTCCTCGCTCTCGAGATCAAAGCAGACTATGCCGTTGTGCCATGTGGAGGACAGGAAGTGAAGGCGGCCGTTGACCGCGGCTCCGTCGCTGCAGTAGCCGAAGGAGAAGTAACAGAGCTCGGACGGCGGCGGCCGCGTCTGCCTCCATCCGGCGGGGCCGTCTCCTATAGTGAGGACCTCGCAAGTCAGACTGTCGTGACGGAGCCAAGGAGGAGCTCGCATGTCAGACTGTCGGGACACGATGCGGATAACTTTGCACACGTCGGACCGGGCGGCGCGACCGAAGCCGAACCAGGTGGTGACACGTTTGGCGACCTCGGTCGGCCTCAGGCAGCTCGCGATCGTCTCCCCGGTGGCCAGATCGACCACGCGGACCGCCGGGGAGTCAAAGTGGTGGCGGGAGGTGAGGAGGACGATCCTGTCGACGCTCGCGCGGAGCCTCCAGAAGCCGTATAGCTCGAAGAGGCGCACGACGTAGCCGTCCGCGTCCATGATCTTCACGGACGTGGTGGGCCTGCCACAGACTCCAAGGAAGTCGGTCGCGGCGACGAGGAGCGGCTCAGCGCCGGCGCGGGACCTGTGCGCGGCGATGAAGACGAGGTCGGAGACGATGGCGCGCCACGACGTGCACACGCACTGGGATCGGCACAGGGACCTGGCCGGCAGCCAGGATAGGATCTCGAAGACGACGTCCGGCGATGGTGGTAGCCTCGCTTTGGTGCCATGGCGGGACTGGCCGGTCGTACGTGCGCGAGATCGCCGGCGGCGCCTACGTACGGTGGATTGGCCATCTTTGTTAACTTCGCCTGATCGATCTGCCGATTTACCCTAGGCGCGGACACGTAAGGCCGTAAGGCGCCCTCATTTGTCCTGGGCGAATGATGAATTGTTTCCTTACCCATATCTATCACGTACGCATCGTACGTTTTTATGCAAAGGATACAGGATACAGTTCCGCAAAAAAAAAAACAGGATACAACAACGTTGCGTTGGCGGAGGACGACGTGATACACGTAGTATAACTGACGACATGCAGAACGTTGGTTGATTCATTGATCAGTCTATTTTTTTGTATGATCTTTATTGATTAATCACGTGGGTTACAATCTTTCCACAAAACCTGGTCTAACAAGGGTGGTTTATAATTGACCCACAAACACCTTTTTCTCGAACTACTATTTATCTTAGCACAAATGGGTGGCCTCATTAGCTGAACGCCCAATATGACTAATGTTGATGCTAGTAATAAAACCACACAGCTCCTTGATCTCCTGGCATTACGGGGAAATTTCCGATCTTCCTCCTCCCGGATCTTCCAGCAGCTTGACAACTCCTTTTGAATCAGTTTCAATGTCAACCGCATGTAGATGACGATCCACGGCGAACTGAATGCCATCACGCAACGCTCTCCCATCCATAATCAACGGGCTGGCCACGTCATTATACCACAGGCCTTGAGTTTGCTGAAGGTCACCGTTATGATCTCTCGAGAGTTGTATGTTTGTAAACATGTGCATCTTCTTTGTTAATCAATTTAGACTTTAGATGTTGTTGATCCACGGAATAAAACTTTTTTGTCCATCATCTCTAACTTACAACACTGCTTTTCATTATATCTTCCGTTATACTCCTCCGTATCAAATAGAGTATAAGACTTTCTAACATTTTTGGCTTTTTCCTGATTCGTTGCCAAATAAGTGAATAAACAGACTTAAATATGTCTATGTATGTCCGAATAAGGACAGAATCAAAATCTCTAAAAAGATTTACATTTTGTTATGGAGTGACTACGTGTCGCTTAATTGACTTTAGTTCTAGCTTTCTGCTTGCTATTCTCTCCGCATATAATTACTCTGCATTCCAAATTTCGTCAATCAGATTACTTTGAACAAGGATAAAGGAAAATATCGCTCCCACTCGCTCCCACCCCTCCCTAGGGTTCCCACCCTCGCGCCACCGCCGCCAGGCCGTCCTCGCCGCCGCCGCCCACCGTTTGTCGAGGGTCGGCCTCGACAAATCCCATGGTTAGGCACCTAGGGTTGTTTCGGTAGAGAGATTTGGTGGAGCTAGTAGTTTCTACGGCTGACAAGCAAGATTTACCCAGGTTCAGGACCCTCGTGTGGAGGTAACACCCCTACGTCCTGCCTGTATGTTTATTAATGGATGTGAACAATGGAGCTACAAGGGATGCTCGGATGGGTAGGCCCACGTCACAGCTCCTCCCCTCCCATCCCTCCCTACTTCCCGCTCCCGTGTCGTCCCCCAGGGCGACACCGGGGCGAACCCGAGCACGCCGCCTCTAGGTCGCCTCCGGCCGAGGACCGCGGTGGCGGCGGGCCCAACGCCAAAGGCGCTGGGGCTCGGTGGTTCGCGGCGGTGATGCTCTGCGCGGCTGGGGCGGCGACAAGGTGCTCACCTGCGCGCAGTGGCGGACCTAGCGTCCCGGCCGCTCGGGCAGCTGCCCGGGCTTCCGGCCGGCAAGCCATATTTTCATAGTATTTGTACAAAAACTAGCATATTTTCTGGATATTTGTACATTTTGCCCAGGCTTTAAAATATTTCTGGGTCCGCCACTGCCTGCGCGAGGCGGCCGGGGCGGTGCCCCCGGCTGTGCGGCAGCGTCTGCCTCCCCTCCGTCGTCCTTGCGCGGAGGAGACCTCCCCCTTGGTGGTGGGTGGAGACGAGAGGTCGTGGATCTGGGATCCATCCCAGATCCGTCGCTGGCTCGGTTTAGGCCTTCGGCGGCGTGGTGGGAGCGCGGAGCTGCTAGGGCTGGCGTATGGTGGAGGTGTTGGTGCGGTGGTGGAGGTTGTAAGGGCGTCCCTCTGCCATGAGGGCCGACTGCTGCTCGTGGTGGTCACGGAGGTGGCCGCGGTGCTCCAATGAAGATGACGGTGGCGCGGTCCGATGGAAGAGAGGGATGCTCGGATGGACCAGTTGACCGGCGGGGTGCGAGTAGCAGTGCCGAGCGAAGGCTTGCTCTTGCCTTGGCTAGAGCTGACAATGACGGCGTCCGCGGGTGTCGTCTCCTTCATGAAGGCGTTGTCGTGGCACTGCTCGCCTCCACCGTGTTCATGCTCCGGGGGGAAACCTCCGATTCGGGTTCCCGATCAGACGATGTTGGCGGCTTGTCGTCATGTCCCTCCTGGGGCATCGTTCTTGGAGTTGGACTCAGCTGGAGGGACCAGTGGAGAGGTGGCGGTGGTGTTGTTGGTGCTTTCTGTGTGGTCACGAAGCTCGAGCTCCTGTGGAAGGGTCGGAAGCTCTCCTCTGAAGACGACTAATGGCCGGGCTAGTGCCGGGATGCCTCCCGGGTGTCGGCCTCGGCTTCATGATGCCTTGCGATTTTGCTGTTGGTTGTTGTGTAAATCCTGGGCGGCGCATGGCCCTTCGTCCGGGTGTGGACTCGGCAATGTGTTGCTCTTCGGCTGCTCCAGCACCATCGTGGCTAATCTCGGCTGAGTGAAGCTCTTCGTCTACGGCGGTGATGATCCATGTGCGCTAGCGTCCAACGCTAGTCGGAAGACGATGGGCGTCGAAGGCTCTCCCTGCGGGGTTGTTTGCTTAGTGTCATGTTCTGTTTCTTTGTTTTCCCTGTAACTTCTGTAATAATTCGCCGGCATTTGTTCCGGTTTCCTATTAATATAAAAGGGAGCAGTGCTCGTTGTTTTCCGTTAAAATAAATAAATAAATAAAGGAAAATATCAACAACTACATTACACACTATGTTTTTAGAATTATCATAAAGTATATTTTCATATTATATATGCATTTGGTATTACATATGCTTTTTTTTTTTCATATGCTTGGTAAAGCTTTAGAAACTTGACTTTGGACCAAGAATACAGATAGTTATTTAACAAAGTGGGTATGATATTTCGTATTCAGTCTCAACTTTGCACTCCTTTGATATTCGTTTTTTATGCACGATAATACTCGTGTTGTGCTGAAACTATAGATACAACCTTATTCTTTATTACTACTAGTACCAGTTGTCTTTCGAGGTCTAACTTGCGGTCACAAGTGACACAAGACACGTGCGGTCGTTTTCCTGTCAATCCTCGCCACATCTCCATTCTTTTCTTCTTCAACCCGCCTCCAGCTGCGTAGTCTCCACCGGCCCCGCTAACTACCACTGGTCGTAAAACTTGCCACGGTCGCTCGGCTGGCCTTGCCCCAGGCTCTTTCTCCAATGCACCAGCCATACCTCTTAAGTTTAGGGGTGGGCTAGTTCTTCATTGAATCCAACATACTTCCCACACCGTAGGGGTTCTCCCTTACGGTAATGTCTGTAAAAAAAAACATACTTCCCCCATCCACATAACCCCAAGGTTTGGAGTCCGCACCGCTGCCCCGAACCGCGTCAACCCTGACATTGTCTTAGTGGACTTCACCGCCTCATACCTCCCTCTCCATCTCACAATCTTTCTCTCCGTTCCCAGGAAATTAACCGGCCAACTCTCTTCTTCTTAATTAATGAAAATGGTAAATATTTTTCTTTGTTTCAAAATTAAAAGCAGGAAAAGGAGGTTTCAGCTACATAATCTATGATCCAAATGTGACCCGCAGAGACCCATTGTACCCCGGTGATGTCGGTGGCCGCCTTTTCCACGCTGGAGCATTTTCCCGAACAAGGATCATATACTTGTAGAATAGCCGGTGACCCATAGTAACGACGGCAGTACAAGAGCAGCTTTCCTCCAGGACGCATCACCCTGAGAGGCACAAGGTCCCTCGGACGATAGCCGACGGGGATCGTGTACGCCTTGACCCAGACGACCTTGTTGGTGTCCGCCAACAAGAGCCATAGGTCAACTGTGCGCCGTTTTGCATGAACGATGCACAAAGCGCCATTGAGCTCGGCCAAGCTAATACCCTTCTTGTGCCAGGTAGCTAATTCTTGTGGTCCGCAGATCGCCGCCGTCCACTCCTCGCTCTCGAGGTCGAAGCAAACTATGTCGTCCTGCCATGTGGATGACAGGAAGTGCAGGCGGCCGTTGACCACGGCACCGTCGTTGGAGTAGTGAGAGTAGTCACAGACCTCTGTCGGCGGCGATTTCGTCTGCCTCCAGCTGGCGGAGGAGCCGTCTCCTAACGTGAGGACCTCGCATGTCACACGGTCGTCACCCAGCCAGAGAGACCGGGACATGATGCGGATCACCTTGCGCACGCCGGACCCGGCGGCGCGACCGAAGCCGAACCACGTGGTGACATGTTTCGCCGCCACATCAGGCCTCGTGCAGCTCTCGACTGTCTCCCCGGTGGCAAGATCAACCACGCGGACTGCAGGGGAGTCATCGTGCTGGCAGGAGGTGAGGAGGACCATGTTGTCGACGCTCGCGCGGAGCTTCCATAGGCCGTATTTGTGGATGAGGCGCACGACGTTGCCGTCCGCGTCCATGATCTTCAGGGACGTGGTGGGCCTGCCACTGCAACGAAGGAATTCGGTCGTCGCGGCGACGAGGAGCGGCTCTGCGTGGGATCTGTGTGCGGCGGTGAAGGCCGGGTCGGCGACGAGGACACGCCATGACGTGCACACGCACCGGCATCGGCTCAGGGAGCTTGCTGGCAGCCAGGAGAGGATCTCGAAGATGACGTCTGCCGATGGTGGCAGGCTGGCCCGAGGGACAGAGCGACGGTGGGAAGATGCCATGGCAGCGCTGGCTGGACTTACATCCGCACGCTCGCCGGCGGCGCCTACGCGCGGCGGATTGGCCATCTCGGTTCGATATATAGCTAGTCGCCTGATCGATCTGTGGATCTGTCCTAGAGACGGACACGTGAGTACCTATACACAGGGATGCTCAATGCCAACAAAGAATCGTGCCCGTATCCATATCACGATACGAATCGATTCAGAGATGTACTCCTTTTGATGACAGGGAGCTGCGTTTTCCTTTCATAAGCAAACAAACAGGAAACAGCCGACTGAGCAACTCGTAGTATGGTAATCACTTGTTCCAGGTAAGCTAATTCCGGATTAGCGTGGCATTTGATTTTATTCCCTTTTTAGTTGATGTTTGCCCAGAATTTCGAACACTAGTATGTCATCGATACACGTAGTTGCGCAAACCTAGGTGCCAACACCTCATTCATTACGCCTTGAACCATTGTTAGTGTGCCTGTTAAACCATTCAGGAGCTATGTGCATCACTGCATACTAACTATTCAGATGCCGGATGTGAGCTCTAATTTTGTAAGCTAACATAACATATGAGTTCGAACAAACGCCCCTTTATCAAAAAGGATCTGCAACAAGAAAGAACGGGGTCAAGTTTTTCTATCCTTGAGAGAGATGCACTATTTTGTGATTATATTTGTCGCTCAATAGATAATAAGAATCATTAATATATTTTATGCCATGACTTGTTGATTATATTATGTTTCTAGTACCAAGGGATATTGTTTCACTTGTTTAACTTACGAAACAATCATAAGGTATTCGTCATGGTGCTCCCATTTGTAAACCGTAGTGATGTTTTTAAATTATAATAATTCCTTGAAGTAGTTCCATTTGAAAAAATGGTCTTTGTATATAAGTAGCCGTTCTGTTTAGTTTACTAGTTGATCACTTTTTTTTGTGTAACCAAGTGCATGCTTGGCACTTATACTGACACCGAATTATTCTTGACTAAAATGATTGTAGTAGTCTAAGATCGGTATTCGCTTCAGTAACATCTGCAAATTATCTTTTTTTTTTAAACAAGGAAAAAGATTTGCAATTTCATTTCAAAAAGGAGAAGCAAACTATCTTTTTAGTTCAAAAAGGGTTAGAAACGCTTCGAGTTTCTGAGAAGCGAGTACAACGGTACCCTAGAGGTGCTCCTACAAGAAGAAGGTACGAATTTCAACACCCGAGCTACCTCAATCACTATAAGTGATCTACCTCAATTATGTGCCTGAACTCCTAGCAGCTTCATTAAGTTGATTGAAAGAATCATGCATACATGTACCGTTCATCTGCAGGATGTCAAGGGGAAGGGCTTCCAGATGGTTTAGCTAGCAGATCTAGAGGGTTCGACCTTCCGCAGAACAGCCACATATACAACTTCGACCTCCCTTGGACAGTGACCGACTACCTCTATCGTGCTGGAAGAACTAGGAGAGAACCGTTCTCCAAGTCGGAGTGCGGCGTGATGACCCTCACGGCGGAGGATGAGCACTTCGTGCTACATCAATTCTAGAAAGAACTGAAGTTGGACTCTAGATGGGTGCCCTTAGCTCGTGCGGTTCACCTGGAGTGTCAATGTACATACTCCGTAGTTTTTCTCACTCTATTTTTGTGTACAACTTGCAGTTCCAAATCTACCTTGCTAAACCGAACAGCTATGTTTCAAAACAAGCACTCTTGAAAAAAAGAAGGAACAAAGAGGATTCAGCTACAGAATCTATGATCCAAATGCGAGCCGCAGAGGCCGATTGTACCCGTGGTTATGTCAGTGGCCGCCTTTTCCACGTCGGAGCATTTCCCGGAACAAGGATCGTATACTTGTAACACCGCCGGCGCTAAGACGGTAGTACAAGAGAAGCTTTCCTCCAGGACACATCACTCTCAGAGGCACAAGGTACATGAGATGATTGACGACCGGGATCGTGTAAGCCTTGACCCAGACGTCCCTGTTGGTGTCCGCCAACAAGGAGTTAATTGCACTGGCGGTCACACATCTCGTCGTGTATGTGCACTTAACTCACACATCTGGAAAACTGGATTTTTTTGTCACACAACTGAATATTTGGGTGCACTTTGGTCACAAACCGGACACGTCATCCGGTTTTGGATGGAAACTTCCGGTTTTGGATATTAGGAGGGCTGTTTTGCAAAAATCGCTGGCGTGGGAGCGCCATGAAGGTGTTCGACGAAATGCCGCGCGTGACGGAGCGCCGACCGGGCGCTGCCCCCTGCTCGCGCCGCTGCGCCCCGCCGCCGCGCCCCTGCGTCCCGCCGCCGCCGCCGCGCCCTGCGCCCCGACGCTGCCGCACCACGCTCCCGTCATTCTTGTTCCCGTCATTCTTTGTGAGACCTCTGGTGTTCCTTCGAAAGGGAAGGTTCCTCCACCACACCACGCCACAGCAGTCCCAAAACCCACGCGCTTACTGCAGCGACGAGCTGAACCCGGCCGGACTCACGTCGCCGGCGTCTCCCAGACGATCTCGCACGCATTTACTCCGACAGTCGGGCCAAAATCTCCTCTGCCGCACGCTCAGACTCGGGAAGCTCTTATCAGCATCGGGCCTCCTCCCCTGGAACCACGCACGCACTGGAAACCACCCCACACCGATCAATCAATATTGAACAGGAACCTGCACCATCTCGCGATAACAGCAATCGACGATCGAATCAAACGGTACAAATCTGTCTCTGCTTCAGGTTCGTAACCACCTCAAAACCAACTGACAGGAACATACAAGCTGGGATCAGAGGTCCAGAGAGCACCACGAAATGGGATCGATCCGGCAAATACTGAACGACCGGCGAACCTGCACCATCACGTACTAGCACTACCGACGAGTAATTACAATACAACCCTCCTAATATTACAGCAGGGTGTTTTCTGAAAAGTTCCTGTCAAAACTGGATACCGTTTTCGGTTTGTGACCAAAATGCACCCGAATGTTCAGTTGTGTGACCATAAAAACCAGTTTTCCAGATGTGTGACTTAATTACACATACACGACGAGATGTGTGACCGCTGGTGCAATTAACTCGCCAACAAGAGCCATAGGTCGACCATGTTCCGATTTGCATTTGCATGGGTGATGCACGGGGCGCCGTTGAGCTCGGCCAAGCTGAATCCTCCCTTTTGCCAGGCTGCTCCTTCTCGTGGTCCGCAGATTGCCGCCGTCCACTCCTCGCTCTCGAGGTCGAAGCAGAGGATTCCGTCCTTCCATTTGGATGACAAGAAGTGCAGGCGGCCGTTGACCGCGGCTCCGTCATTGCAGTAGTCAGAGGAGTAGGCACAGACCTCTGTCGGCGGCGATTTCGTCTGCCGCCAGCCGGCGGAGGAGTACGAAAACTACATTCCACACATACGTGGGCGTCCCCGTCCTATCTTCGGCGTCCAAAACTTTAAGATCCGAGCTGAGCGGTACCGGTCAACGCAGCCACGCGCGTCCATCAATCCTCGTTAGTGACTGCAAATCACGCGCCCGGCCGATCTGCCTAATACTTTGCCTCACTCCCAGGCATGCCTATTTCTTTGCACCACGCCAGCTCACCTCGCCCGTCTTTCGTGTTATTATCCTTTTCCCCGCCGCCCGCCGCTCTCCTCGCCCGACTCTCGCGCGCCGCCCGCCATTGATCTGCACCAGCCTCCCTCCTCTCATCTCGCATGACGGCGGCGCCACCCACCTCACTAGCCATGTCTGGCGATTCTTCATGCCGCAGTAGCTGTGGAGGATCTAGATCCGCTTGGATTTCGTGCAGCGGAGACGAGTTCGACGCCGATCATATCTCGCCACTGCGGCTTCGCAGTGCTTGCAAAATCCCTCTTGACCAAAAAACATACCAATGACAGAAAGCAGGAACCAATATAAGTATCCCAAATTCCCAATCCCCCACATCAGTTTTGGTTGAGGTCCGCGATGTACGTTTGTGCAGATCTTGAAATTGGTTGGTTGTTCTTCAAAATCGACGTTTTTGCTCCAGATTATCCTTTATGGGCCGTTTTTCTTACCAGCCCTTTTTCTCTGCATGATTTTCCAAAATGATGAAAACTGCTAGCCCAAATTGTTTACAGGATGGCGTAGTTGACATACTTTATTCAAAATCTGCATACTTTATTGTACACGATTTCAAGAATGATAGTTCCAGGGATTTTTTCTTTTTGGAGAATGGTTTAGCTGTAGATGTTTCTGTCCACGGCCACAGAGATGATGAACCCACGGGTGTGGATTTTTGCAAGCAATCCCCATATCCCTTTTGGTTATATCCGTTCTTATTTCTCCATTGCTATGTTCATTTCGCAGGAGATTTATTCATGCAAGGCATGGATTTAGGTCGATCTTGTGCGCCGCTATGTTGGCAAAATTGTCTAAGCTCAGGCAAAATATCAAGTTGGTGGCGGCCGTGAAGGAGGAGCTATCCATTCTCTGCATGCTTGTACATGATTCAAACTGCTAGTTCATGGGATTTTCTTTGTAAAATTGCTGACTTGTCATAGTCTTTGTTCATGATCCTGAGATGAATTCACGAGTTCAAAATTCAGATCGCAGTCGTGCAATCCCAGATAACCGCGCCTCACTCTGCTTCAGCGAAGAACAAGAGACTCCGACCGTTGCTCCTGCTTGCTGCTATTTGCTGGTTCGGAGTTCCAGGATCATTAGCAGTTGTGGTTGTTGTAATTGTAGCACTCCTGCATCTAGTGTAGCTCTGATGCAGTTGGTAGCTGTAGTTTCCTCTCTGATCTGAAGTGTTCATGCAGTAACTCTACATGTGTCTAAGAATCCTTGATTCTGATGTACCCAAATCTATTCTTAATGGAAATGTTGTTTCTTTTAATAGAGTGGATTCATTGCAGAAAAAAATCTTGTTTTCTCTGTTGAAAATTATGTCTATGTATCCAAGACCTTTTTGGTCGATCTCATCGGCTGAGAGCAGTAGCTCTATCTCAAGTGCTGAAAAATTGATGTGTTTCTCTGTTGAAAAGTTCATGTTTTCTCCAGTGCCATCATACTGCAAACAAACATCTTCGAGGACTCAATCATACATTTTGAACCCAGTGTTAATGTTATGCGCAACAACATTTTGAACTGATGTTTCAATTGGAAACACTATTAGTCTCTATCTTGTACCCAAGTGTTAATGTTATGCGCAACAACATTTTGAACCGATGATTCAAGTGGGAACACTATTAGTTTCCATCTTGTAACCAAGTGTTATGCACACCAACATTTTGTGATTACAACAATCCCAGCTAGTCGATTCGCAATCACACCTAGCCATTTGAATTCAGGACTTCATGAAAATTTGAGTGTTTGTAGAATACAGTGGTATCGTTGTATGATATATTCTTGAGCATCAGAGGGCGCTAGAGAACATTTTTGAACCAGTGTGTTCAGATTCTTTAAGTGTCCAAAGTGAGTTTTGATTTGAGAGTTTAATTTTCTAGAGTGTCCATCTCAGCACTCTGTCTTTTTTCTCACGGTCAGGCGAAATAGGATCAAATCAAAACATACTAAATCAATTTGTAAATACAAGACTTGTAGGAAACATTTTTTGAAATCTCAAAACAACTATGAAACATTGTAACAATTTGGAACATTATAGGAGTGGGGTTGGCGGCATTGTAACAACATTATAAATTCATGTTTTCTCTGTTGAAAAATTCATGTTGAAAAATTCATGTTTCTCCAGTGCCATCATACTGCACTCAAACATCTTCACGGACTCGATCATACATGAGGAAATGATCTTTTAAGCTCCACACAAAAAATGCTTCTATACTGATCATTATGCATTTTTTCGTACAAATTACGAATGTTTACACGAAAGTAACATCCACCACCCCAATGCCTAAACTGCCATCTATATTGGCAGTTAGCCAGAAAGAGAGCCAAACAGAATAGCAAAATACGCCCCTGGCTAAATCACCTAACTAACACAGTGATTCTGCTGCTAACTTCATGGCTAAGAAAGAGTTACACCAAGTTGCAAATGTTGTACACGCGGCGAGCGCACAGACGCACGGCGAGGTTGCGAACAGATCTGTATCCGTAATGGTGACGATCACTGAGCACCTCATCTTCGCCATCGTCGACGCCTTGGAAACCAGCATCTGAAGAGGAGTCGCCATCGTTGAGCTGCATGTCCACCGCTCCAATTGCAAAACCCGCGCAGACCATGTTGTCCGCAACCTGCACCTCTTTTTCATCATCTTCAAAATCTCCAACCTGAAACCTGAACATCCAAAAACATGTGTGTAACTCCCAAAAAAAATGTGTTAGGAATTTGGTCTTACAAATTCGATGGTACCTTTGTAAGACCAGATTCCTAACACACTACACACATGTTTTTGGATGTTCAGGTTCATAAGAAAAAACCCATGATTTTTTTTTTGCTATGAACGGTTAGCTTAGATTTCAGTTTCAACGAGTTTGGACTCGATAAAAAAAATACAACTCCAGCAGCTAGTATGACAGAATTAGAATAGGTACTCATTGGAACATTTTAAGATAACATGTGAACAAAAGTAGATAAATTCTAACATACTTCCTATCCCCTATATAAGTTGTCCACATTCAGAATCAAGATTGAAATTTTTCCCAAACATGTTACGGATGTTTTTGGGCACCCAGAAATCATACCACTGCTGGCTGAATCAGGATGTTCACACGCCCCCTCGCCAGCATCTCCTTGGCCGGGCAAGCCGTTGCCGTCGAACCCAATGCTAACATCGGCGTCTGCTTCATAGCCAGAATCGCCGTGCTTGCTCTGAAAAACAGAATGCAATCATAGACAGAGTGGAGCGTGCGAGCGTTTCTTAGGAAATAAGCAAATGTGGTGTGTCCGAGATTTCAGACCACAAAAGAATCCAAATTCAGCAAATGTTTGTAACCTGAGTGAAGTGCAAAACAACTCACCGTTTCCAATCCTAGCGAGCTCTCAACAACGATGGTTTCCTGCGAGACAGTGCTGAAACTTCTGTCAAGCACAAGCTGTGCTCAAGGTAGTCAGGGTCATCTTCTTCCTCGGGATCAGATGAATCCGACGAAAGGCCCGACCCAGAGCTGGGATGGAGAGGATAGAAATCGTCGCTCAAGAACAGGATCTAGGGGAACGACACATAAAAAAAGAGATTCGTTCTTCTGAAATCAGGGGTGGTACCTGGAAGTGGCCCCGTCGTTGAAGTAATAGTCGGAATGTCAGATCCAGCAGATCCAATCCTGCTACAGCCTGCACCCTCGTTGATCCCTTTGTCCATTCCGGTGAATTTGGGGGAAAGAAGAGCAAGAAAAACAGTAAACGAGAAGAAACTACATCAAAAGTGTGCGAGGTGCTTGAGATATGGGCCCTTACCGCGTGACTCCAGGAACATCGAGTCTAGCGAGGAGCTCGGCGTAACTCCCCATTCCGTCCATGGCGGCAAGGAGGCCGGCGACGAGCGAGGTGCGAGAAGGAGAAGCGGGGGAGAGGAGAGCTGGAGCCGTATCCCGCCCAATGAGCTACTTTCCGTCCATGGCGGTCGAAGGAGTGTGAGAGTGCGCGAGGAAGAAGACAGGGGAATCGGCACAGGGAGCTGGCCGGCAGCCACGAGAGAATCTCGAAGAGACGACGTCCGACGATGGTGGCCGGCTGGCCCAGGGGGCAGAGCGACGATGGAAATAGCTACCCGGTCGTACGTCGCCGACGGCGCCTACGCGCGGCGGATTGGCCATCTCGGTTGGATAGCTAGCTAGTCGCCTGATCGATCTGCGGATTTGTCTTAGACACGGACACGTAAGTTACGTACAAACAGGGATTGCTCAACGCTAACAAAGAAGAGAACTTGCCTGTGCCAAGATGGTTAGGAGGGTGGTTGTACCCCAGCCCACCAGAGTTCAAATCACAGGTTTGACGCTGGTGTTTCTCATTTATGGCGGAATATTCTTTAGTGGGAGGCGACGTTCCCGTCGACAGCGAGGCGCCCGTGGTGACTTCGTCAATCTCAAAACTCGACCCGCCGACTCGGTCTCTCGGAGGTGCTCATAGGGGTAGGGTGTGCGTGCGTGCGTTCATAGGGGTGAGTGTGTGCGCGTGTATATGAGCGCCTGCGTTATACTGTGTTTCGCAAAAAAAAAAACGCTAACAAAGAATCCTGTCCGTATCCGTATCACGTAACGAATCGATTCAGAGATGTACTGAGACGCGTTTTCTTTTCATAATCAAAGAAACAGGATACAACCGACTGAACAACACGCAGTATGGCCAACATCGATAACCCAGGCGGCGGCGGCGACTACGACCTGGCGATGGCGGAGCACATGGCGGATCTACACCCCGGGCAGCCGGGGCCATGGCCCGGGGCGCGACGGCGGCGACGCAGGCTTCCGGTGAACTGTAGCAGCACTGTTTGGCCCGGGGCGCGACGGTGACGCAGGCTTCATGTGAATGTGGCCCGGGGCTTCGCTCTCGGCTGGATCCGCCACTGCCGGAGCAGGACGAGATGGGCGAGTGCTGCCTCATCGGCTGCATCTGCATGGCCTGCCTGGGCTGGGCGACCCTCGGAGCATCGGGGGCGCTGGCGACGCTCTCCACCCACGCGACGACGACAGCGACGTCCGGGCTCATGCAGGCCCTAGCGGGCGCCGGGGTCGTCGCCGGGTTCCTGGGCAAGGTCTTGGGCTGGGCATGTTGCTGGACAGCCGGCGACATCTGCCTCTACGGCAACACGGAGGGGATACAGCAGCAGGACCAGCCTCATGAACATGCAGCCGTAGATTGATTCATTGATCGATCTCGAGAGTTGTACGCTTGAAAACATGTACATCGATCCTCTTTGTTCATCTATGCATCCTTTGTTTAGTGAAAATCAAATTTTCTAAAATTTGACTAAGCCTAGAAAAATAATCAGCATCTAAAATACAAAATAAATACTATTAGAATCATCATAATTTATATTTTCGTATTATATGCAATTGTACTGAAGATGTTAATATTTTTTCTTACGATTGGTCAAACTTTAAAAGTTGAATTTGGCCGAACCTGGAATGCAGAGAAATTGACACAAGGAGTATAATATTTGGGATCCAGTCTCAACTTAACACATACTCGATATACGTTTCTCAGATGCACGACATCGTCTATGTTGTGCTACGTATCCTATGCATCCGAAGAAGCTGTGTATCCGTGCATCTGTGTACTCGACCATCCGATCCAAATCGTATGAGCAACATCAAAACAACCATTAATACACGCCCTCATGCACACCTAAGTCAAAGTAAGTTTTAAGTAACCCTTGCATGCGTTCTCATCCTGACCGGTGAGAACGAGTGTCAACTTGACTAAGCTACACAAAACCAGTGGGTATTTGCGAAAAAATTGAAAACCGGTGGTTTTTTGCGACGTTGCTGCGAATTGTGGTGGTTTTTTGCAATTTACTCTTTTTCTGTCAATCCTTGCTGCCTCCCCATTATTTGCTTATTCTCCAAATAAAGACATTCTTTCATCCTTTTATCTACACACATATTGTAGTTGCAGCGGTAGTGTGCTCATTTATTACGGCGACAAATTTTGCTTTTATCTTTGTCGTAAGATAGAACGCATTTTAGACAAATTGTTCCAGAAATATACACATATTCATCTCTTGAGAAAAATATACACATATTCATGAGAGAGGTTATTTTGTTGAAAACCATTTTAATTTTTTTACCGAGCACCAGCAAATTCGGGTGCTACCAATGGTGGCCATCCTGCCGCGATTTTTTGTGCCAGCCCGAGGCACGGGAAAAAAGCCCAGCCCCAAGAACGGCCCGGCAGGGCTATCGGGTCGGGCCAAGCACGAGGCCCATGGTAGGTTATTTTCGTTTCCAGACACGCGGGCCGGCCTGGAAACGTAACGAAAAAAAGAGAGAACAATTTGGCTCTCTCCCGATTCCCTTTCTGTTCCTTCTCATCTCCGCAGACCAAACGCCGCCGCCTCCGACGACCACCGGCGACACTCCGCCCCGCCTCCGGCACGTCTCCCACGGCGAGCCGGCGCGTCCGTGCCTCCCGTGCGCCTCCGCCTCGACTGCTTCCACGACTCGGGGTAAGCTTCTCTGTTCCGCCTCCCCTGCTCTATCCGGCGCTCAGCCTGGGCGATATGCCCGTCGAGCCGTAGCGATTTAGGGGTTGTTTGGCCTGAGGCGGTGGTCGTCGGACTAACCAGCTTCTCGTGGTTATTGCTGTTGCTATAGGATCTATATATTTTAGAAAAATTGCTGCTTGGTATGTCTAGGATTTCAGTTGCGAGAATTCGCTGCATACTGTTTAGGCCTGTCTCGTCTGGTCTGGGATGTTTCTGGTTAATGTATGTGCTAGTGGTTATGTATGATGCTAGTTGAGCCTTGGTTCTGATTCTCTTGGGATATGGCATGGTTTGCAGAAATGTTCTGTCGTCCTCATACAGCTATTCGGTATGGAGATGTATGCAGTTAGATTTTCTCTTTGATCTGGATGCTCAGTTTACTGGCGCAGTGAGAAATTTTGAACCCATGAATCCGCAGATGCTCAGTGTGCTTATGAACAATGCTGCATAGGTGACAGATATTGCCATTTTGCTTTGTAGGACAGATGCTACATTTGATCCATTCTCCCCCAGTGTATGTGTTGTGTTTATGTGGGGCTACATAGTATTAAGCTAATGATAGCTAAATGTGAATCGGTACCTCTCTTCTCCCTTTAATGCAAAAGCAGAACGCCTGCTGTACAGTTCAAAAAGATAAATGTTATCCTCCTATTTCTCTTAGCTTGCTTGTCATCTATACTCTAGTTTTCCTTCTCTATGCAATCTGATAGCTAAGAGCATTTTAATTTTGGTTAAGCCATTTAGCTAAGTTTTAAATTGGCGAAATGCAGAATATTTCTGCCTAGGTTGGGCATTACTCATCTTATTTTAAAAGTGAAGCAGCCAGTCTTAGCAATTTTGACCCCTCTGCCCAATCATCCAGTCCAACAAGCAAAGTGTAATCCTAACTCATCACGCCACATGCACACGCTACCTCCACTCCACAGAGGCACACAACCCTTTCCACACAAATCGGACACCCTCTTCACACCGGCGCCTTCCATGACGGTGCCCTCCATGTGGGACACGTGATTGTCATCTGCCCTTCCTAGTTTGTGCAAGTGGTGTTCAGGGTGTTCGGAGCAATCCTTGTTAAGCGTCACTGGTACTAGGCAGCCTTTTCTTCTATTATTATTTTTATCTTTTCCTGTGAAGGCAAGGGGAAATGGGCAAGCAAGCGAATCGCTTTGGAGCCGGATGGTAATTTGGATCTTGATTTCCCTGTTTTGGTTGATTAGTTCTTAATTTCTGGGAGGCAAGGAACATTTTCTTTTATGCCAATTCTGATCATTGCAGTTCTGGCATGTCTGAATTTCTGCTTTTTCGACTGATCACATGGGCAGATAAGGTCCACTAGGATAGCAAGAAATGACCAAGAACATCATCACACATATAATGGCTACGTATGCCGACTGCAAATATTCTCTAGTTGTTTTGTTTGTGTCGTTTTACAGGGATTAGACCAGGAAGGGCAATAAAATAGTGTGATGTTGTTTATGTGTAGCTGCTGTTGCTGCTCTGTGTGTATTTTTTTGTGTTTCTCAAAAAACTGATCAACGATTCGGAGTAGCATGCTATTAACATGTTAAAGTATTTCTGCATTCAAAATGAAGAGCATAGGAGCTTTATTTATAATATAATCCTAGATAAATTTACCTGAATGATCGAATATATCTTATCCTGTGTGTATTTTTTTGTGTCCGACAAACCTGAATCCGCATAACACAGTATTAAGATATGGAAGGGCTGCATTTAGACTGGAGAATATTGAAAAATTATTATTTATCTAAAATCCTGGAGTTTTGTACCTGAAATCCATAAACACAATACTTTTGCTTCATCTCATGCAATACAACCTTTCATGGACACAACCAGCTATCTAGTTATTTGTGTTCCATCTCAGTTGTTAAAGTTAAGAGATGTTCATATTTGTACCTAATTGAACGAACATACAACCTTCTGTACTCGCATTTGAATAATATCCAATCATTATTTGACAAGATCCTTCTCCGTGTACATTCTCAAATAGGAGGTTTGGGAAAGAAAGTAGGAAGTGCGGTACCTGATTCGTTCCCATCCCTATCAGTAAGCAATAGTGTTGAATATTTTGTGTGGTTCAGATAAACTTTGACTTTTCCTGCCTATGGCTATGAACATCATTGATGCTTGAGGGTTATTTAGAGCGATTTATTTGTTGTTACGTTATTCAGTAATCTTAATCTGTCAGTTTGATGGTTTAAATATACTAATGGAGATCTCTTTTCCAACACATCTGAATACCATTTTTGCCGTAAGTTTCATCATTTTGAGTTCAGTGTAACTGATTAGTAATAATGGATATATTTGATGTTTAGTTTCATTTGATTCGACTAGAGTGACCATGTAGCTGCTGTAGTCATGTTTGTTTCTCCATTTGCATACAAAGGTAACTTCTTTGTACGAACCAAATGTTCTAGTGGCCACAGTTGATCATATGAAGGGCCGGGTATTTAGAGTTCCACCGTTTACAAGCTTTTAGCAATCATATAACCGTACGTTATGCGGGGATGTGTTGCTCCTACTATAATGCGGACTTGGAATAATTGTTATGATGGATTTGCAATGGCAAGGTCGTACATTAATCATGATGAATGTTGGTCATGATTTCACAACTTATGTGTGTCTGTTGAGGAAAATTTCTCTTTGTTTCAAGGTTAACATCTGGAAACCTGGCAATTGATATGTGTTACATCTCTTTTTTGTATGATGACCTTGGCACCTTGGTTCCAGGTGGGAAGGATGAGGAAGGGATTACACCCTCAGATGCAGTGGATCTCGTACGTGACGCAGAGCGGCAGGCTGATCAACATCATGATGACCAAGGTGAACCACACCGGCAAGGTGTACCACATGAGGGCGAAGCGGCAGATGGCCCAGAGCCTGGGGCAGGTCGCGAAGTTCAAACGCCGGTACGAGCAGGAAACACCGGAGGAGCACAACGACAAGTAGGTCAGGCTGTATGCGAATGAACCATATATTCTCCTTATTAGCCACAGGCAGATTCCGTTGACTGCATTGGATTTTGGTCAAATGAGCCTAGCTTATTCGTTGAGTTTTGTTCTGGATGGCCAGCCACTGTGCGGCTATCTATGTGCATGTTGGGGATTGATCAGTTTAGCCTTTGTGTTAGTTTTAAGTTGCCACTCGCGTGCTAGCTCGAGCATCCTTTGTTTCGCTCTGCAAATGCAACTAATTCAGTTTCTTTCTTCATGCTAGTTGTGTTACTATGTTTTTGAGAAAGCATGTGATTCATGCGTCCCTTCCATAACTAGGCCACCCTGCTAGTTTTTTTTTCTTCTTTTGATGGAATCCCACCCTGCTAGTTTTTTTAGTAAACTTCCACCCCTTATTAAATAGCGTTATGCTGATTACACACACCTTCAGGTGGAAATTGAAACCACACATGCCTACCAACATCAAGGTAAATTGAGCTTTTCTGAAGGAATTCTGTACAAAGCTTGCCTGAAGGAATTCTGCTGCTCTTGCTTAATCTCCTGAACGACATGGCCATAGCCCATAAGTCCTTTTCCTTCTTGCTCAATACTCAGCACCACGTTCACACAGTCTGTGGCCAATCTAAGGTGCTGCACCAGAAGGTCAGAGGCGAGAGCTTCATCTTCCCTGCACGCCAACGCTTCCAGGGTTTCAGGATCATTCATTCCTGCTAATACAACCGAGGATGCTCCCAAGAACTCACCCTCTGCCGATCTCGAAACCGCCGCTATTACTGCCAGTGGAGCATTCTTAGATACCGCTGCAACAGCAGTGTCGTCGATGAGGGCGTGTGAACTGTGCTCCCGCATAGGGCCTCCAAAATATTTGGGCCCCCGATTAGGTGTAACTCCTTGAGTCCCGTTTTTTTTAACCGTTTCTGTACTCCTGGTGCTCCAGCACCCGCGATTCAAAATACTACGACTTTTTCATTGAAATTTTGCACAAGGATATATTTCAACATTATCTCCACCTACAATTTTTGTTTCGATTTTTGGAAACAGAAAAGTGCAGATTTCAATTTTTTTAAACGGGTACATATCACCGCACTCTTGTTTTGTTTCACTAGAATCCTATAAAGCAACGATAATGAGACAATGTTTGGATGAAACTAAACGCATTTTTGTGACATAGGGACAATTTGATGGACCCAAAATAGGCAGGTTTGAAACTACGTACATCTCGATCAAGTTTTGTTTTTGAACATACATCTCGATCAAGTTCGCACTAGGTACATCTCGATCGGTGGCGACAAACGTATAACAGGGAGGCCACGATCATGTCGGTGACGTGGATTGGAGATGCATGGGGTCCACAAATTTACAATCAACATACGCAGGTGTGTATATATGGTTCGAAACCTAATTACAATTCCACCGATCGACATGGAAGATTCGCCGAACAAGAAGAGATGGATGGAAGAGGCGGCGGCGGTGCCGCTACCAGATGACATGCTCCTCGAGATCCTCGTCCGCGTCAAGGACGTCCCGGCCGCCCTCTTCCGCTGCGCGGTGGCGAGCAAGCGGTGGCGCGGCCTCGTCGCCGATCCCTCCTTCCTCCGCCGCTGCTGGCCCCCGGGGAGCGCGACCTACACCTTGGAGGGCTTCTTCACCGACAAACTGCGCCCCGGAGAAACTATGCCCAGCTTCGTCCCGGGGCCGCGATCGGCTCTGGGCCGTGGTCGCCGCTCCCTCAGCTCCTTCATCCCATCCTCCCCCGCCGGCCTCTTCGACCGTGCGGTGCCGGTAGCCTCGCGCCATGGCCTCCTCCTGGTGTGGCTCCACGGGTGGCCGGACACGGCACGGCTAGCGGTATGCAACCTGCTTGCCGGCACATGCCACTTGCTGCCGTCTTTACCCCGGGGCTATGGCTACCTATTTGCCATTCTAACTGGTGCAGACAGTTCATCACACCGGCCGATGCCCTACTTCAAAGTGCTAGCCCTGGATATGAAAACGTATGGTATGAGGTACGATGTTTATATGTTCTCCTCTGATGAAACGAGCTGGAGCTGCACGTCTAGCGAATATTTCGACGACAGGGCTATCCAAGTCTATGAGACGGATGCCGTTGTGTGCCGCGGAACGGTATATTGGATCGGTGTAATTCTTGACACATCATGTTTTTGCACCATTGAAGTAAATGCCGAGACCGGCCACGTCTCGAAGACCAAGTTCGTGTACAACAAGAGTCACCCCTGCTTTCCATATTATAGCGATCCATGCCTTAGCAGCCTCGCCTTCAATGGCGGCAGAACAATATCGGTGTTATGGATGCACCGATATCGCAAGATAGAGGTATGGGAACGAAAATACAACGAAAAGAGCATCGAAAAAGAAGAAGAAAAAGAAGATGATGATGATGATGACGACGACGACGACGATGATGACACTGACGACTACGACACTTCAACATTGCACCGCACTCAGGTGATCAAGCTAAAACAGCCCGATGAGGAGAGTATGAGAATGTCACATATTTTTGGAGAGAAGTGTGGCACATTGCTCATCAACGGTACTCTTGGGCATGCGTACTTTGCGCACCTCGAAACCGGAATAATGGAGGAGGTGATGGACTGTCGTGGGGACTATCTCGGCAAGGGGGACGCCGTGGCTTTTGAGATGGACTGGCTAGCATTGTTCGCTTCTCGGCTCTGTAATCTGTAGAAGAATGACATGGGGATTTACAATACTCTTACTTGTATATTCGGAATTTATAGTCCTCAGTCGGCCGATCTATCCTCCTGTCTCGCTCGACATTGTCCACCATTATTTCGATCCCCGTCGTCATACATGCACTCAGTTCCTTCTTGTATGTGTTGTACAGTAGTAGACTAGTAGTTCGAGGCGACAACGACAAACTGCATCTGCGAACTTGCCTGTTTTGATATCGGTCAGCAAATGGAAAAAAAAAACTGCATGTGATTCATGAAGAAACAAAATTCTTGGCACGCTAACTTTCTGCGGATGTAAAATAATTTCTGCACACCGCGGTAGACACACAATGCATTGGCTTGAACGTTGAGATGCGTTTCGCACCACACAAAAAAAACGTTGAGATGCGCAGTCATCTTTTCTGCAACAACAGCATATATGATTTTCGCAGTGATTGGTACAGATGGTGGCCTGGATTCTGTAACATATATGATTGGCTTAAGACCAACACATGTCAATGATAAAGATCCATTATCAACCTACCGCTATGTCAGGAACGGTTAAATGAAATGATTGGTATCGACATGAAATTGTGACCAAATATAGCTTTCTGTATGAACTTGGTCTTCACAGACAAGACAAACGAACACTATAACGGGCATAGAGTGGAACGAGCTTATAGAACACTACGGATTATAATATTACGTTCATCTAACAATGAATTTGGATGGTGAACATGATTTTTTCAGCTCTACTGTATTTGGCGCCATCCAAAAAAACAAGCTATGATCAATAAGCCAGGTTATGGTATATAGCATCTCTGTTTACAAAGTTTGTTATCTGCTGACTGTATGATGATATCACACTAACTTTTTAAATGTACGATGCAGAGCAACAAGTCAGCGTGGTGATTCGGTATCCGCTTGTACGATGCAGAGCAACAAGTCAACCGTCTCGAGTAGCCAAATAGTACTAATAAATGCTGGACTAAATTGTCTGAATTTTCCTATAACGTAGATTAAAAGAAAATGGAGGGAGTACTCGAGACGGTAACAAGCATTAGAAAACAACATGAAGCACTTGGCTGCATTTTTGTTCTTCCCAAGCTTGTACACCGGGTAATACAATCTGGTGCTTCTTTCGGCACTTGAATGTAGGGTCCCGGTTAACACTGAAATGAAGCCATGATTTACCTTTTTTTTTTAGAATGAGTATAAACATCTGGCCTTTGTGTACATTATATATCAGGGACATAGACAAAGAATTGATGTCGAACGAAAATAAAAACCTAATGTCAGCGACATAGAACTTTTCTCTCCAAAAATCCACAACATGATCTACTGCCGCGAACGGCGAACAATTGACTAGTCGGAGCTTAAAATGCCTGCCACACTTGAAGGCAACATTTTCGAGAACAGCAACCGCTCACACCACCTTTTGCCGCGTGAACGTCGACACTACGGGCCTGTTTGGTTACTCGCATGCATTTTGGCCATTTTGCATCTGTGGCCCAACTCAGCCTGGCCCTGAAGAGATGAGGCATGAGCCAACATCTGCAGTCCGTTTGGATGCCAACAATGTTCTGGCCTGGCCCGTTTGGCTGGCTGCAAATTTCGTAGCACACGCTGTTTGGTCGACTGTATGTTGCAATTAGCTTGTAAAGCACGACGTTTGGTTACGTGAGGCTAGGCTTGTACTATCACCACTTCTTCGAGTGGTGAACTTACCAGCATAGGTGAACTCAAACTGAAAAACTACTACCACATCACATTCATAAGATCATAGCGACAAGACTATCAAATTTGGTAGCAGTCATAGCAACATGCGATAATAGTCATAGTAGATCAGTCTTAACAACAAGGCATAACAGTCATAGGTTCATACTGACGGCAGGTAAAGACGATTTCATTCCTTCGGGGTGGCAGGCACCAGAAACAGGTTCGTGGGGTGTGCATCACACTTCTTCGCGAGCTCGACGCCATCGGTGTTGAAGATGGTGACCCTGTACACTTTTGGGTTGAGCATCTTGAAGGTGATGAATTCCCCGATTTGGATGTCGTGGCACATGGCAAAAGGTGCCCACCCGTTGTCAATCGCCGCATGTCCATTATGGTCGACGACGGTGACCAACCAGTTGCAGCCAGTGTTCGTCTTGAGGACGATCTCCTTAGGGATCCGTCCTAGGTGATGACGGAACGCTGGAGGAATTGGCAGCAAGTCCAAGCCAGGTGCCCGGATCACCTTGCAGAAGTGGGTTGGAGACACGTCCTCGTGAAAGTGGCCGACGGGGACCTTCCTCCTCTTCGAAGCACTGCCACCATTGTCGTCAACAACATTCTTCCCCTTCTCTGACTGCAAAACAAATCGCCAACTTGTGTCAAAATATGAACAAGAAAACAAGCCAACAAGTAAAATGTGCCACAACAACAAGCCAACAAGTAAAATGTGCCAGAACTATGCAGCATCAGACTAGCCATCAAAATGAAGTAGAAGACACAAGTACTTGTGCAAAGTTCTTAATTTTGGTAGCTGCCTACTGCTGACATAACCTAGCACACGTCGAACATATCATCATAGGCAGAAGAATAGAAGATTGCCTCATAAGAAGTAGCAAGCAAAGATCACAGGGAGATGACTCTGTACAGGGGCCGAGAGATGTGAACAAGTTCAATTTAGAATTGTGCACACTTCTTGGTCCTATACAAGTCACCTCCGCACATATGTCATGCCACATTGTAATCATCGGCTTGGTGTGAAGTAAAAAATTAAAGTAGAAAACAGAAACCAGCCTCATAAACAAGAGCACAAGCTGTGGTGCCAAGAAATGTCTCCACGGTACCAAGAGTTGTGCACAAGAATTGAACTTGTACGTCACTCAAGGTACAGTGGAGACACCTCTTGCACCAAAACATTGCCACATTACAATCATCGGCCCAGCAAGCAAGCCTCAGTTAGGTTATCAAGCAAGCACCACATGACAACCAACAAAATCAAGTAAAATACACAAGTACTTGTGCAAGGTTCTTAATTTTGGTCGCTGTCATGTGTTGAAAGTGCGTCAAGTGCTATCACCGTTCATCATTGGCCCAAGTTAAAATTCAGCACTCAAAAGATGATCTCTTAGTACCTACTATGCTACACAAATAGTTCAGATTTATGCAAAGCGCAATAGATACTAAAAGACACCTCTCGAATGCACAAGTAAAAATGAAGCCTCATACATCAAAGCCATATGTGGGCAAAAAGAGTACATACAGGAACGAAGAGGTCATATAGGCATTGTCCCTGTATTGACCACTTGGTTCTGTATGTAGTCTCCTTGCAACTTTCATGGCCTAGTTTAATCATCAACTCATGTCAAACAAGGTAACGTAAATCTGTTCATGTACCAGATCTTTCATGGCCTCAGTTAGCAAAATCCCTAAGAGACAACTTATGGTGTTTTCGGAACGGAGCCCCACGCCACATCCCTAAGAGACAACTGATGGTGTTCATCATCGGCCAATACCAAGAACACATGCAGAACTTTGCAGATCGAAGCCCTAAACGACCTAGATCTACTGTGCATGTCAACCAAAGCCGATAAATCAACCACGATCTACAGATCTACGCAAGAAGCAAGCTCATAAGGGGTGGAGAACATCATTACCGCCATGGACGAAGCCCTTCAAGAAGACGCTGAGCAGCACGGCCGTCGGTGCTGAAGCAGATCTAGCCGGTGGACGAAGAAGCAGGGATGGACGGTCGACGCAGATCTTCTTCTCCCACCGAAGAAAGGAGAGAGGAGACGAGTGTGAGTGGAGTGAGTGGGGAGATGGGCGGTGAGGGGATTTATGGCGCGTGCTCCCGAAGGGACGCGGCGTCTCCCGCTCCCTTCCCAGCGCGTGCAGCTCGGCCCGATTTTTTGCCTACGCGAGGGTGGCTCCACGGAAATGGCCGAATCGAGCATTCCTCCTGGGCCTGGCCCGAGGCTGCTTTAAGCTTCGCGCTGTGCAGGAACGCGATGCAACCCAGGCAAGCAAACAGGCCAAAAACAGGTCCCCAAAGGCTGCACGGGCTGCTTGTGACCTACCAAACACGCCCTACTAGATCTACCTCTGAAATGTCATTGCCCGTTAGGTCCTGAAACCAGAATACTCCCTCCATTCGTTTTTAATCTACATTCTCAAAAAAAATCAGACAATTTAAGCCACCATTTATTAGTACTAATTCGCCACATACTGCACAGGAAACAAAGCACCATCTCTAAACAAATCTGAATTAATGACATCCATGCGATTTGCATCCAAATACTGCTCCTGCATGCATCAATGCAATTAACGTCATTCATGCATGGAGAGGGAGACTGTCATGGACCAGGCTGGGATTACGCCTTCAGTGAAGAGGAAACGGACTTCGGCAAGAACAAGGTGGCAGCCAGCTAGGATAGCTGGGCCCGAGTGGACAACATGAGGACCAATCAGGTGTGGGCAGCACGCGTGGCGGTGCTAAGCTGGCCAAGGCGTGCTGGGTCTTCTTATCTCGCGGATGGTGCGGCTGTGTGTCTTTGTCGATTGACCACGAACTGGATGTATCTCTCTTCCCTTGCCTTCTCTCCTTGATCTCCTCTTCTGCTGAATTCATCTCTCTCTACCTCCTATTTCCTGAGACATCTGTAATCGGTGAACTGAATCCCTGTGAACTAGAGGTGTATCGTTGTGAGAAGTAGTTGGTCCATAAGAATTGGTATCAGCCAGTAATTGGTCCTGCACCCCAAAGCTCTCTCGCGCCGGAGAAGCCCCACTGCTGGACTGGCCGTGGATTCAGGCAGAAAGGATCCTGGGAGTGGATCGAGCGGTACTTGGACCGTTGGATGGGTGATGAACGATCGGGCGCTCCATGGCGCATCTGAGTTGCCAGAGATCCTGATTTCCGCTGTAAAATTCCTCGACCTGAGTTGTAAATCCAGTTGAAGGGCGCGGATTGCTGAGAAGCGATCTGCACAAAGTTTCCGTTAGGAACGCCTCAAATTGGTTGCTCGATTTTGGTTTGGGGACGGGAATTCATCCTGGAGAGGCATCACCAAACCCGGTGGACGACCTCACAACGACTGGATACTATGGGATCGGAGATGGAGGCGCTTCAGAAACTAATCCAGTCTCTGTCAACGGATCTGAAGGCGGGATTGAATTCTGTGGAGAGTAAACTCGAGAGCTCGCAGGCTACACTGGAGTCCAAAATTGAGAGCACGCAGGCGTCTGTGGATGCCACGGCGAGATCGCTCCACACCCTAGATGATTGGAGGAGCGGCATCGACACACAAGTGTCAGATTTGAGCGCGTCGATGGGAGAATTGCGCAAGCACGTCGACCGTATAGCCGTGGGAGTCGGTTTGAGCGCACTGGGGCCTGCACCTCTGCAGAGTCCCGGAGCTGCTTCGCTGCGTGCGACTCCTCAAGGTGCGTCTGCATCGGCACCGTCGCGGGCGGAAAACTCCAGGCCAGAGGGCCACTGCCTGCAATTCGATCTCCGGGGGCAGACCTCTGGGAAGTGCGACCTTCCCATGTCTACCCCGGGCACAGGTACCGGCTCTGCTTCAGTGTCTATGGCTCTCATTCCTGTTGATGATGATACTGCGGTAGCTGTTACACAACCTATTGGACCTAAGCTACCAGCCACTGATTTTCCACGTTTTGATGGGGAAAATCCTCGTAGCTGACAAAAAGCATGTGAAAAGTATTTCATATTATTTGTTGTTGATCGTAGCTATTGGGTAGAATATGCTGCCATGCATTTTAGTGGTAATGTTGCTTTGTGGTTGCAAAGAGTAGAAGACAACTTGCCTAATCACTCTTGGGAAAGTTTTTGTGACATAGTTAGTAAGCAGTTCGATAGGGGTCAGTATCAGTTCTTATATCGACAGTTGTTCAGGCTTAGACAAACTAGCACTGTTATTGCTTATGTTGAAAAGTTTGACAACCTGATGCATCATATGTTAGCTTACAAGCCAGACTTAGATCCCACTTTCTTTACTACTAGATTCATTGAGGGTTTGGTTAGGGATATCAAAGCTGTTGTCATGATTCAAAGGCCAGAGGAACTCGAGACTGTTGTTTCCTTGGCTTTATTGCAGGAAGAAATAGAAGATGATGCACCTCAGATGCAATTCAAGCCGGGCATTTCTCGTAGTTACTCTAAGCCAGTGACATTTCAGCAGAATAATAAAACTGCTGGAGTTCGGGAAGACAGAGGCACCAGTCTGGGATCCAAGATAGCTGCGCTGAAGAAATATCGCAAGGAGAAGGGTTTGTGTTTCACCTGTGGCGAGAAGTATAATCCAACACACAAATGTGCAACAACAGTGCAGTTACATGTGGTTGAAGAATTGTTGGCTGTGTTAAAGAATGCAGATTCCGATAAAGAAAGTGCAGGCTCTGATCAAGATGTGTTTGAAGATGCTATTTCGGATGCTAAAGAAGTGTGTTATTCAATCAGTAAACAAGCTGTTGCTGGGACAGAGGTCTTGCATTCAATGAGGTTGCTGGGGCGCATTCAAGGTCATGATGTGCTCATGTTAATTGACTCAGGTCTTCTAACAATTTCATCAGTGCTCATTTAGCAGACAAATTGACTGGGTTGAAAAACTGAAGCATCCCATTCAAGTCCGTGTAGCTGGCGGAGGATTGTTGCAAGGCGAAACTGAGGTACCTGATTGTCAGTGGACTTGCCAAGGCAACACTTTTATAACATCCTTGAAAGTATTGCCACTAACATCATATGATGTCATTCTTGGCATGCAATGGTTGGAACAATTTGGTCTTATGACCACGCATTGGACAGACAAATGGTTTGAATTTCAATGGCAAGGGAAGTTGTGTAAACTGCAAGGTTTGATAGCCAACACCGAAGCGTGTGATGCTATTACTGGTTCACAGTTGTTGGAATTGCAGAACCAAGATGCCATTCAATATCTGGTACAACTGTATGAAGTGTCTGACGACAGTGGTCAAACAACCGTACCTCAGATCATTGCTATGATTTTGCAGTCTTACAGTGACATATTTGATCTTCCTTCTGGGTTACCGCCACATAGAAAAAGTGATCATACCATTCCATTGTTGCCAGGTGCCAGTCCTGTGAATTTAAGGCCTTATAGATACAGTCCAATGCAGAAAACAGAAATTGAGAAGCAAATTAAGGAGATGTTGAAACAGGGGATTATTCAAACTAGCTCCAGTCCATTCGCTTCACCAATTTTGCTAGTAGGCAAGAAGGATTTGTCTTGGAGACTGGTTGGTGATTTCCGACACTTGAATGCTATCACTGTGAAGAACAAGTTTCCATTGCCAGTGATTGACGAGTTGTTGGATGAACTGGCAGGAGCCAAATGGTTCACCAGTCTGGATTTGCGATCGGGCTATCGCCAAATACGAATGGCCGAAGCTGATGTCCACAAAACAGCTTTTCAAACGCATCATGGTCATTTTGAATACAAAGTTATGCCGTACGGAGTGACTGGTGGTCCTGCTACCTTTCAGGGGGTGATGAACGAGATTTTGGAACCAGTCCTGAGGAAGTTTGTATTGGTATTTGTGGATGACATTTTGATATACAGCAAGACACTGGAAGAGCATGCAAAACACTTGGAAAAAGTGTTTGAGATTCTGCATCAGAATCAACTGAAGGTGAAGAAATCCAAATGTATGTTTGCTCAGCAAAGGATTCTGTATTTGGGCCATGTTATCAGTGCTGATGGGGTCACTACAGACAAAAGGAAAGTAGAACCTATCCTAAACATGCAAAGACCAATGAATGCAAAAGAATTGCGAAGAGTGCTGGGGATGACTGGGTATTATCGCAAGTTCATCAAGGGATATGGATTAATCAGTAAAGTCCTGACTGAATTACTCAAGAAAGGGGTGCCGTATATCTGGAGAAGTGAAACAGAGGCTTCCTTTCAGGCGCTGAAGAATGCATTAATGACAACTCCAGTGCTGGCACTGCCGGATTTTACTAAACTTTTCACAATTGAAACGGATGCGTGTGACACAGGCATCGGAGCTGTGTTAATGCAACAAGATCATCCTATTGCCTTCCTCAGCAAGGCATTAGGTCCCAAGCATCGCATTTTATCAACTTATGAAAAAGAGTTCCTAGCTATTCTCATGGCAGTGGAGAAGTGGCGTTCTTATTTGTTGCATGCCGAATTCATCATCAAGACAGACCAGAGGAGTTTAGTGCATTTAGATGATAAGAGATTAACCACTCAATGGCAACACAAAGCGTTAACAAAAATGTTGGGACTCCAGTACCGCATTGTCTACAAGAAGGGTATAGATAACAAAGTTGATGATGCCTTGTTTCGCCAATATCATGCTCCTTCTGAAGGTGTGTTTGCCTTGTCGAGCAGCACTCCTGTTTGGATAGAAGAGGTTGTGCTTGGATACAATACTGATCCAGTGGCCACTGACAAGTTAACCCAATTGGCGATCAGTTCAAGTGCTGGCAAGTATACACTGCACAAAGGACTCATCAGACACAAAGGGCGACTGTGGATTGGTAACAATCCAAAGGTACAACAACAAATCTTGCTAGCATTGCATAGTAGTGCTATTGGTGGGCATTCTGGTTTTCATGCTACTTATAACAGAATCAAGCATTTATTCTCTTGGCCTGGAATGAAAGGGAAGGTCAAAGCCTTTGTGGCTGCATGTGCTACGTGTCAGAAAGCTAAAACTGAAAGAATTCCCTATCCTGGATTATTAGAACCTTTAAAGGTGCCAAAACGGGCATGGCAAGTGATATCCATGGATTTCATCACTGGTTTGCCTTTATCAGTGGGTATCAATTGCATCTTAGTGGTGGTGGACATTTTCTCCAAGTATGCACATTTTGTTCCCATTGCGCATCCTTTCACTGCATTCTCAGTGGCAATGTCTCTGATGAAGGAAGTGTACCGTCTGCATGGAATGCCAGAAGCCATTGTGTCGGACAGAGATCCGGTATTCACCAGTAAAATGTGGCAGGAATTGCACAGGCTGACTGATACTGAATTGAAAATGAGTTCGGCACATCATCCTCAAACTGACGGCCAAACAGAGCGAGTAAATCAATGTGTGGAGGGGTTTCTACGTTGCTTTGTTGGTTCTTGTCAAAAGAAGTGGATGCAATGGATTCCATTAGCCGAATTCTGGTATAATACAACGGTACATTCTTCTCTGGGTAAAACACCGTTTGAAGTTCTGTATGGACATGAACCAAAACATTTTGGTGTTGATGTTGTTGAATCATGTGCCATTCCTGATTTGCAACAATGGTTAGAGCAGCGAGAAGAAATGGTGAAACTTCTACGCCATCATCTTGTGAGGCAACAGCAAAGGATGAAATCACAAGCTGATAAGAAAAGAATTGAAAGGCATTTCGAGGTGGGTGACTTTGTGTATCTCAAGTTGCAGCCTTATATACAAGCCTCCGTCGCAGTGCAGGGTAATCGTAAACTGGCATTCAGATTTTATGGCCCTTACAAAATCCTGGAGAAGATTGGCAAAGTAGCTTACAAGTTACAGTTGCCTGAGCACAGCCTTATTCATCCTGGTATCCAAGTGTCGCAATTGAAAAAGGCAGTGGGTGATCATGCGGCGGTGCAAACAGAATTGCCTGTCGTGGAAAGTGCAGATCCGGTGCCTATCAAAGTTCTGGGGCGCAGATGGATTCGCAAAGGGGCATCTTCACAATGTCAGGTGCGGGTGCACTGGTCTGGTTTACCTGACTCTCTGGCTTCATGGGAATGCTTGGAAGACATGCAAAAACGATTTCCTGGATCAACAGCTTGGGGACAAGCTGAATTTCAAGGGGAGGGGAATGTCATGGACCAGGCTGGGATTACGCCTTCAGTGAAGAGGAAACGGACTTCGGCAAGAACAAGGTGGCAGCCAGCTAGGATAGCTGGGCCCGAGTGGACAACATGAGGACCAATCAGGTGTGGGCAGCACGCGTCGCGGTGCTGAGCTGGCCAAGGCGTGCTGGGTCTTCTTATCTCGCGGATGGTGCGGCTGTGTGTCTTTGTCGATTGACCACGAACTGGATGTATCTCTCTTCCCTTGCCTTCTCTCCTTGATCTCCTCTTCTGCTGAATTCATCTCTCTCTACCTCCTATTTCCTGAGACATCTGTAATCGGTGAACTGAATCCCTGTGAACTAGAGGTGTATCGTTGTGAGAAGTAGTTGGTCCATAACAGAGACGAGGTGCGGTAGGGCTGTCTATTGGTTATCACTACTGCTAATTAAATGCTGCAATTAAAATGAAGGATTATAAGAGAGTAATTATCCTAGGATGTAGATTAAAACGGAACAAATTTTTGGCCCAGGATGTAGATTAAAAACGAACGGAGGGAGTACTCTGCAATACTGCTTGTTCGCAGTACGCACATCAAAAGCAACTTACTAGACCCGAACATAAGATTTATCCCTCACTGCTAAACACCGCTTAAAAAGCACATAAGAAATGTTCACCAGCACTCAATATATCAATCATCGATTACATCATCTTCAAGTTCAGCCAGGTAGTCAAGGTTCAGGCCTTCAAGATACTCGTCTATATTTTCAGACATGGAAGTGAACCAATCAGGAAACTGGAATTTTCCCCTCGGAAGCTGAGATTCGTGGACGTTGGTCGTGTATAACTGGCTAAGAGCTGAACGATGCTGACAGGAAAGTTGGCAAGATACGGCATTAGTGGATTCAAAGAATCAACGGCTTCAGATACCATCTCTTCGCTCTCGACCTGCAGGTCGTACTTGTAGATTTTCAGTGAACTTTTCACATAGTAGATGCAGTTGGCGACGACGGATGGGAACTTCTCAGCAGATACACAGACGCACCTACGGTCACCGATGAAGATGGCATGCTCGCCGATGCTCTTCACAGGCTCGGCCTCCTCACCGCTGGTTGTTACATTGAAAACCTTCAATTGGTGTTGTAGCACAACGACAACCAACAGTTGTCTACCAGATTTCACTAGGAAACAGCTGTTGGCAGCATGTCCCTGCCCATCCCAATCATATTCGGGAATTCCAATAACAGGATGAACGTCGAACAACTTAATGAGAGCGAATATCTTGTTTGGCCTCACATTGTACGTGAGATGAAAACGTTGTGTGAAAGCTTTGAAGAAATCGAGCTTCTTTTTATTAGTAGTAATGCAAGTAATGTGGTGCATCTCTGCGCCAAAAAAGATTTAAACGTTTTAGATTTGGTTCGTCTCTATGTAACACCTACTCCCTCCGGTTCACAAAAGGATGTCTCAACCTAGCCTAATTTGCATGTATCTATACATCATTTAATGTGTAGATAAATGTAAGATATGAATTATTTCATATTAAATGTAAAAATGAAAAAATAAAGTAAAATTTCTTTTATTGTTATTTATTCAAAATATACTATTACATAATCATAGTTACATTATAAAATTTGAACAATAGAAAAGTATAACATCATAAGCCAGGGGTTAATATGATTAATAGGATACAAATATCAGTAAGTTCTAACTTCTCATTTGGAAGCTAATTTGGAAGAAACTCAAAAGTTAAGCGTGTTTTTACTGGAGTAATTTGAGGATGAGTGATCGAATGGGAAGTTTGACCAGGGTAAGTATTTTGACCTATGATTAAGTGTGTAATTAGAGATTAAGTATATGGCTAAGTTGGAAATTTCGAAATAAAAATAAAATACAATTAAAAAAGTTCAAAAAACATTCAAAAAAAATTCAAAAAAATAAATTGAAAATAAAATCTGGCCTAATCATATGCCGAGGGCAATGCCGTCGGCGTAGCTTGGTTGCCGTCGGCATAGCCTACGCCGACGGCAATTTGGGCTATGCCGACGGTTTTTGCCGTCGGCGTAGCTTGCCTTTCCTGTAGTGAGACATCATTTTGTGAACGGAGGGAGTAGATTTCTGTCTAGGATTATTCAGTCTCAATGTAACCACTATCCCGTTTAATAAAGCATTAGATAATAATAAAAAGACTACTCTATTAGTCAAACAACTTCGGCTCTTAAATACCCTAAGGTTTCTTCATTTGCCACCAAGTTGGCACCGTGGTCCGTGTCGTTTGCACATGTTCTTGCACGAAGCGGTGTCCCCGCGTCCCGGTGTCCACCGCTTTGTGCAAGTCCCGCTGCCCAGAGCTCTTCCTCTGATCTCAGGTGGCCGCACATGTAGCTCATCCTAACATGCAGAAAGGCTCTAGTAGCCACCGGGAGTAAAGGTTGCGATTTTATGATGAATTTGACTGCCAGTATGAAATTAG
Organism: Poa pratensis; assembly: GCA_947311845.1. NCBI lineage: Eukaryota > Viridiplantae > Streptophyta > Magnoliopsida > Poales > Poaceae > Poa > Poa pratensis. The sequence goes on from CAMZMU010000061.1 coordinate 51,908,730, forward strand.
TCGAGATGGTTATCCATTTCTTAGAAATGATCTCGTCGAGGAGCGTTATAGACTTTTCGTCGTCAAATGATTATAGTTTCTCGGAAGTATTTTATCATTGCTTCCCCTGGACAACTAATATTATGCCATTTTACAAAAAAAAGTTGCTTTGGGGATTTACGTGGTGCCTAGAGAGTGTCCGGGGAGACAAGCTACATAACATTTTCAGTGAAATCACGTTTAAAGGATTTGAAATTCACAAGATAGTATGTTAAAAAGGCGATGATGTATAAGCATGTGAAATTTATGTTTGGATACGGGCGTTGTACTATTTATTGTTAGATTGATCTCAATTGACCGAGTCCAACGGCTCGGTCAACTCCTTGATTAGCGCCCTGATCGGGGGCGCCCGACACTTAATGGTCGGTGGGCCCCTGTCACCAGCTGCTATAAAGAGAGGTGGGAGTCGGCGGCACCGCGTAAGAGGTTCGTCCGTGCCACTCGACTCCACCGATATCCCTACCGATCTAGGGTTAGCGCTGAGCTGACGGGAAGCACCACCACCGCCGCCACTGCCTACCCACTGGCATCACCGCCTCCGTCCACCATGGCCGGAGCCTCGAGCGTCTCCCCGCAAGGAGAAGGTACAACTCCTCCTCCCGATCTCGTATCTATCCGAATTGATCTAGACTAGTGATCCTACGGGTATAACAATGGTATCAGAGCCACTAGGTTGTAGATCTTCTCGGGTAGACAGCATAGAAAAGGAAATCGAGATCTAATTTTTCTAGATCGATCGATTAAAGTAAATTACAGAAAGTTTCCCTCCGGGATACCCCAGAGCACAGAACCCCTTCGAGGGGCAAAGGGCACCGCCACACGATCCTCTTAACAGCGGCGGAGCTCTCCTTCGGGAGCTCGCACACGCCGGCAAGGGGGCCAAGGGGGCGCCGCCACCATTCTCCATCGGGCTCGCACACCGGAGCGCGGGGGGCAGAGGGGAGGCAGACGCTGCATCTCTCTCTCTGCAGCAGGCCATCCTCCCTCCACGGGCTGCCGCCGACTGCACGGTGCAGGGGAAGCGCAGAACCAACCGCTACCTCTCTCTAGCGAGGCAGTGGCGGCGGAGAAAGGTGGTCGCCGGGGAAGGGTCCCTCGCCGTCGCCGCGAGGCTCGGCGGCGCAGCGCGCATGGCTGCCTCGCCGTCGCCGGCGGCGCGGCAGGAACGGCGCTGGACAGCAGAGAAAGAAAGAAAAGAAGGCTCGGGGTGGCCGGCGCCTGGTTTTCATCAAGCGAGACGAGCGGACAGCCGTCGGATTTCCACAGGCGGTCAGGATTGACCGGATCAAACCCTAGCCAGAACGCGGGCCGTGGGCCGACTCCTAGCGTCAAACGTCACCGCGGGCGGCAGAAAAATATCCGCCGCTCAACAGGCCGTGGGCCGTGTACCTCGCGTCAGCGACGCTCGGGGCGGCAGATAGAAAACCGCCGAAAGAAGCAGGCCGTGGGCCGGCGTGGGCCGCGTAAGTGTCGCCTCAGGCGACAGATAGATGCGGGCTGATAGGGCCGAAACACAACAATGGGCCGCGTCGCTCGCTCTCGTGGGCCACGTAAGCGTCGCCCCGAGCGGCAGATAGCAAGAAAGCCGTGGGCCTCTTGTTTTTCGAACAGAAAAATGTTTTCTGTTTTGTTTTTTACAGAAGCATGTTTTAGTTATGTTTTCTTTCTGTTTTCCTATTCGATTTTATCCAACGAAAATTTTGTTTAGGAAACAGAAGAAAGAAAAATAAATACTTGTTAAAAGTATAAAAGTTTATGAATTTTATTCATAATTTTTCCGCTGCAAATAGTTAAAAGTAATTGCTTAAAAGCAATAAAGTGATAATTGAATTTTTTAAAGATGTGATAAAGTGAATATTAAAGTTCATGGAATTTTCATTTCATGTTTTTCTGCTGCAAATAGAGAAATGTGCTCTTTTAAATTTAAAAGGTCAAAAGAATTAAAAAGTAAGAATTAAAGGAGCATGTTAAAGTGTTTTTAGTAATGATTATGATTATGTTATTTTATGACCAACGTTGTTAATAACATAATCATGATTTGTTAATCGTTGAACAGTGCAAAGTTTGTGAAATACAGAGAATACATTACAGTTTCTGCTGTAAAGTAAAAGGACTCTCTTCTAATTAAATTGGAACCAACGGGAAAATTTAATTAGAGAGGAGGAAAAAGATAAATACTTGTTCAACAGATTAATTATGGTATTGTTATTTTCTGACCAACGTTGATGATAACGGTACTATAATTATGTGAGTTCTATAGTCAAAGGGCTAGATGTCTGATAATTTTGCATGAAAGTGATTAATTTTCAAAGAAAAGATAAAAGATCAAGAAATGCTCTTGAACTATAGAAATATGTATATTTCATGTTTCCGCTGAAATAGAGTTGATGATAATGTTATTTTCCAAAAAGAGTGCTTTATAGCAATAGAAATATTATCATCATATTGTTTATGAGTTTTATACATTGATTCTATTTCTGCCCAACGGTGATGTAGAATTAGTGTAGAAAGATGATGTTTTATTCTAATTCTGCCCAACGGTGATTTAGAATATAGAAGAAAGTTTAAAAAATTAATGTGCATATCTTTAACCAGACCAACGTAGGGTTATTTTTATGCTCATTATTGTTTATTATTATTGAATATTTTCTCAGACAAAGATTCTCATGTTTTCATTCGTGAAAGCAAAAGAATGGATACTTGTGACCCGAAAGATGACCAAGAAAGGTCATAAAGTGAGAGAGTATGTTCTCTCTAAAGAATGACTGCAAAAGAAAAAGAATTCTTGGATGTTAATCCAAGAATACAAATAGATCATCGAGAGTCTTGTTTGACAAATGTCTTTCATGTACTCCCCATGCAAAAAACAAATAAATCATTCAGAGTTTTGTTTAACGAATTTCTTTCATGTACTCTATATGAAGAAATTTTTTAAACGAGCAACATGAATGCTTAATTTGACAAACGTTGGATTAAGCATGTGTATAAAAGAGTATTCAGATTTATTTCTGAATTTGATGATTGAATATACAGTCTAAAGAGCCAATTGTGGCATCTATGTCTCTTAATTACCCGCATGACGGGAAAAGACGATAATAATACTCACGTGGTGGAAAAAGTCTGGGAAAATACCCGCATGGCGGGAGAAATTTTTGACAAAGGACTTATCCTGTATGACAGGAAGAAGATGTGATCACTCATGTGCTTTTATATCGACCGCACACTTTATGTGTCACAGTTACAAAGCACTTAATGAGTCAAAAGAGAATAAAGTCACAAATGAACCTAAAGATAAGAATGTTATGCAAGTGCTACTTGTAGTACCATTGAGAAAGAACTCTTGTGAGTTTTTGAAAAGAAATGAGGAAAAAGTACTCCCATACATTAAAAGACAACTTCATTTTGAATAAAGCAGATAATCAAAGTTTCGAAATTGTGGCAAAAAGGTTCTTGCCACATTTCGAGGGGAGATAAAGAATGTTACAGAATAAACTCCCCTATACTTCAGATAATGTGATGCATATTATGCATCTAACTGATCTATGATGAATTGTGATCGTCTGGGGAGTACGACGGTCATAATAATGATACCCCTAAAGTAAAGAAATAGATTTATTCTTGGATATTTTACAGCTCCGAAAGGAGACTAAGGACGGTACTCAAAGTGCCATAAAGAAGACAGATTGACAGGTTAACAGAATAAACCCAAATAAAAAGGATTAAGGATACACCATTTTGGAGAAAATGGAGTAATCTGGGGGAGCATGGTATGGACATACCTAAGGCTCGAATAGATTTTATCTGGGGGAGCTTGTTGCTTTATAATAGAGATGAACAAACCAACATGGATCTTGTGATTTAGGTCCTTGTAAGAGCTATAGCGATAGAAGACTACAGAATTAATTGCCTCTAGGCAATGACAGAGCAACAACATCCCCATATGAGAAAAACAGATGACTATAAAGTCTATATCAAAGAAATTTAAATGAAGGTTGATCCCACCTCATTTACAGAAATTATAAGCAGCGCTCAATCGATTTTGACAAGTGTCTACTTGTCTTAATGATTAGAGACTATGTGAATCCCGACAACGTTTGGGACTCATAAGTAATTTCCAATGGAGCCAAAACAGTAGGCTATAAAGGGTCTACAACGCCAATGTGACTCCAAAGGAAATATGTAAAAAGCGATTTTAAATCGAAAGTTTTGCGCTAAGAGAATAAACAGATTACAATAAGTGCTAGTGGCACATAATGATCTGAGTTACATTAGATGAAAGTAAAGAACACAAGGGATCTTACGGACTAGAGCAAGTCTTTAGAATAAGAAGTTATTTTGGGTTAAAGAGAATGAGAGGACAATCGCTTTTCTACAAACTTATAGAATGGGAAATTCATTCCCTAATCCTGTGTATGTGGATGATATCCTACTTGCTAGTGGTGATGTCAATCTACTACCGGCAGAGAAAAGAAGTTCTTGTTCTCAAAAGAGTATTCTCGGTAGAGTGTCTGTCGTTAAAAGTATCGAGATTTACTAAGAAAAGAAGAAAAGGGGTATTAGAAATATCGCATGGACATGCTGAGAAGAAGTCTCTAAAGCATGCATGTCGAGAAAATCTACGCCTGTTCTTATTGTCAAGGGTAATGGAATTGGGAACTTTAGTGTTCCAAGAGATAACATAGAATGGATCAAATGGATATGGTACCATATGCTTCAGCTGTTGGAAACTCAATATTACCCTGACAGTTCACGTATCCCGGTTGTTTTGGCAATGTCCAATCCAGATATAGATCACTGGAGTGGAATCAAAGATATCGGCCTCATGCTAAAAGAAACAGAGTGCTCTCAAAAGGTTGTGAGTACAAAGATAGATCTATAAATGTGCTCTCAAAAGGTTGTGAGTACAAAGAAAGAATTTGTGAAATGTATAGCGAAATCCACAATTGTCGCTAAATTTCACATTTGGAGTTTTTGTGTGGAAAAGCTCCAGAGAATGAAAAGATTGGCATCAGTGTGATGTAAAGACATGTTATAGCATGATATAAGGCCGAGGGATAGGCAAAATGGTTAAGGAAACCTATACCCGAAATTGATAATGGTTGACAACAGCAATAACCATTAAGTAATTCACTCCTAAGACAACGAGTCAAGTGTGGTGCCAAACACATTGACACAGAGTTATACGTTGTAAAGGAGAAAGTCCGGAATTATGTTGAAATGCTTGGAGCATAAGAGGAACATATAAAAGAAACACACAAGTGTTCGCAGATCTGCTAATTAAAGGCTTACCGCCCAGTGTGTTTTGGAGAACACATAGTCAACATGGGTTTTATGGTATAGTCTATATGATTTCCGGACAATAAAGAGGCCCAAAAGATCAAAGAATCTATTTCAAAACAGAGACGTATATTGTAGCTGTCTGATTCTATCGGCAATGAGCTGTGACGATGAAACATGCTCTATGTACTTATCCGTGATGAAACAAGTAAAGTATAAAGTTAAAAGTAAAAGTGAGATCAAGTGGGAGAATGTTAGATTGATCTCAATTGACCGAGTCCAACGGCTCGGTCAACTCCTTGATTAGCGCCCTGATCGGGGGCGCCCGACACTTAATGGTCGGTGGGCCCCTGTCACCAGCTGCTATAAAGAGAGGTGGGAGTCGGCGGCACCGCGTAAGAGGTTCGTCCGTGCCACTCGACTCCACCGATATCCCTACCGATCTAGGGTTAGCGCTGAGCTGACGGGAAGCACCACCACCGCCGCCACTGCCTACCCACTGGCATCACCGCCTCCGTCCACCATGGCCGGAGCCTCGAGCGTCTCCCCGCAAGGAGAAGGTACAACTCCTCCTCCCGATCTCGTATCTATCCGAATTGATCTAGACTAGTGATCCTACGGGTATAACATTTATCTCTATTTATTGTTGAATTAGATTTTGTTCATACATCCCAAAGATAAAACTTGAACCGGTAGGAAGGAGAGAACCGAAAAGTAAGGCGATCCCCGGGTGGCTAGGGTTTCCGTCCCCTTCGTCTGTACGTGACACCATTAGTCCTCCCTATCTTTGTTAGCCTTTCAGATGTTGGAGGGGCGCAGACCCTGGCTGGAGGGTTCATGTTTCTTGTTTTACATAATTTATCAATTAGTCCCTCCGTTCCACAATATAAGATGTTTTAGGTGTTACACATATTGTCTACATTCATACCAAAATAAGTGTACATAGACACTAAACATGTCTAGATAATGTGTGCACATGTGAATGTGTAAAAAGGCTAAAATATCTTATATTATGGAACTGAGGGAGTACAACACAAGCCCTACTATGCCAAGTTTTGCTCGCCTCTGATGAGGGAGGGACGAGGATATCAGTGCGCTTTGGCCAGCTTCAGTTGTTTTAGTCGTCGCTACTCGCTAGTAGTCCAACAACCTAGCTGTATTTTTTATTACTCTTGGAGATCTTTGTATGCTAATAATTTTAATAGCTCGGCCTATTTGTTCGAAAAAACACTCATTTTGGGGTGTTAAGTTAATTATGTTGTCCAACTAAAAAGAAAGTTGATTCTGTTATTTCCGGACGTGCGTCACCAGAGAACTTGAGCCAGACCATTGATTACATTAGACCATCCACTATGTGTGAAAGAAGCGAACCAATGGAGCCTTTGAACCGATGTTACACATAGCAGGGCATCGCTTTTGTTTTGTCAGAGAAAGAAGCGAACCAACAACATGGTTCGGTTCAAAAGAATCTTGCATGCAGATGGCCCGCATGGCATAGGGCAAGAAGTGGAGAGAAGCTTGCATGCATGTACTTTTTTTACTGCTCACGAAGACAGTCAAGCGATTCAATAGAGTTGATTGCACAGAACTACCACTTTACGCACTAAATTCCACAAAACTATCACTTTACGTTTGAATCGCTAAAAACTGTCACTCTACAGCTGATTGTTTGCAATGTGCGCACATCGTTGTCTAAACCGAAATTGACACTCGTGCTGACAGGTGGGACCCACCGGTCAGGGCTGAGGTGGCAGACACGTGGACTGTTTTATAAGGTGGCAGCACACGTGGCCATGGGCCCACATGTCAGACTAATAAAAAATCTAAATAACCTACTTGGTGCCATGGCAGCGGGGCCCACATGTAAAACCAATTAAAAAAATGTAAATAACTAAAAAGAAAAGAAAGTCAACATGCTGCCCCGTCCTTGTCCCTGCCGATGCGACGGTGAGGCCGGCTCCCGCCTCGGGCCTCCGTGCCCACGCTCGCCGCCGCCTGGCAGGCTGGCAGGGGGACGCCGCCGCGGTCGCCGCGCAGCTCGACACGGGCACCTCCGCCGCGCTGATGCGCGACCTCCTCGCGCTCCAGCCCTCGCGCCCGCTCGAGTCCTCCTCCAAGGTGGCCGCCGACCCCGACCAGCCATAATGAAACAGCGCACCTGGCACGCCCCCGACGTGCCGCTGCTCCCTTACTACGGGCTCGTCTCGCTCAAGGCTCAAGCGCTTCTTCTACGACGCCTACTCGCAGTGCATCGACGGCAGCATCTTCGACGGCATCAAGATGGACCTCGTCACAGGCAAGGCGCTCCGGCGGGATGTCGCCGAGAACGTGTTCACGGTGAGCAACCTCCGTGGTGTCCTGCAGCACGGCCACCAGCATATGGAGCTGCAGAAGCTGGCCATGGACATCCTCACGGGGATGGCCATGGAACTGGTCGCGCCTCCACCACCGGGGCAAGTCCATCCTCGACCTGGCCAGCCCGTCGCGCTGCCACCAGATTCGCGGGTGGGGCTGACCCCGTCTCCGACCTGTGTGCCGACGAGGGGCTCCTGCCCGTGCACGCGCCCTCCATTGCGACGGTAGGTGAAGGCGGCGGCGGCCGGCGAGCCTCCTTGACGCAGCCCAGGTGAAGGCGGCGGAGGCCGGCCGGTCGACCCGGAGCGGATCCTCTGATGCGTTGACCTTGGTCCATACGTGGCCTCATCTCACCTTTTGATTTTTTTATTTTTTATTGGAAAAGAAAAGAAAAGAGAAATAGAAACAGAAAAAATATATGATTTTTTCCTCTTTTTTATATGATTCAATACATTGCAAGCAAACACTGCCGGTTCAAAGAAAACTACCTTTTTGCTTTGAACCGAATCAACATAGTGTATGGTCTTGGCTCGCCATACACATGGAGCTAGCAAGTAGTCCTTATATATAGTCACGCAAATAACTAATCGGGATTCCAAAGTCACATCCATCCACAACGCACTAGTAGAAACAGAGGCATTGGTGCGCCCCTTTAGTACCGGTTGCAACAAAAACCGGTACTAAAGGGGGCATTAGCACCGGTTGTGCTTGGGCGCCAGCCAGGGCCCCGCGGCGAGGACCTTTAGTACCGGTTGGTATTAACAACCGGTACTAAAGGACACCTTTAGTACCGGTTGTTAATACCAACCGGTACTAAAAGGGTGCAGCCCCGCAGGCCGCGGTCAGTGGCCCCACGGCAGGCCCTTTAGTACCGGTTGGTAAATAAAACCGGTACTAAAGGTCCTGCCTATATCTTCCACCCCGGCCGAGCCAGCTCCATTTTGGAGCAACTCGACCCCAACCCCATTTTTCCTCTCTCCCAAGCTCTCCCAAGCTCTAGGTCACCCATTTTTTCTCCAACATTTGTCAAGATTGGTGGCACCCTATACAAGGGTTAGCAACTTCTTCATCTTCTCTTCCGGCTTTTCAAGTTTAGCTCATTTTCGTGCAAGTTTAGCAAGTTTGATTTTGGTTGTGCTTGCAAGGTGTTTGATGAAATGACTAAGTTAGGGATTTCATTTGTTTTATATGCATTTTGAGCTCGAATTGAAGTATAATTTATGGTTTTATATAGTGTCGTCCCGTCCCCTGATCCTCACCGCCGTCGATCGCCCGCGCCGCTCCGTCGCCGACACCACCTCGGTGAGCCTCTTTTTTTATCTTTTATTTTAAAAATTGTTAGTTATATGATTTAAATGCATAATTATTTCTTGTATAATTTTCTTATGTTTTTTTATATATGTATAGTGTCATGGTTTTGATATCCGTCCCCTTCGGCCCTCGTCCGGTCTATGATTCGGATGTGGTATATCTTTTTAACTATTTATTTTGTTTCGTGTTTATAACAATCATGCCGACCAACTTGACGTAGATATATTTTTATTTAGGAGGTAGTTGAACCGGAAATTCCGGCCGACCCTATTGTCGAGTATTTTAAAAAAGAAAACGACGATTTGAGAGCAAAATTGAAGATAAGTGAAGATCTTCGTCTCCAATGCCTAGAAGAGAAGATGGAATTGGACTTGAAGATTGCCGACATCGTTGATGCTCACGGGGTCGAGCTTGCCGACGTCGTCACTGCTCACGAGAGGAAGATGGATGCAATGCGCGCCAAGCTTAAAAAGATTAGAAAATATGCCATTAGTCAAGAGGCTTGGTATCATTATGCTGTTGGTTCAATAGTTACCTTGGTTGCGATTCTGATCGCATTTGTTGTTGGATTTAAATTCTTTAGATAGTTGTATGTTAGTTTCGATTGATGTATGTTTCGTGAGAACTATGTATTACATTTGGGCACTACTCTACTTTGATTTTAATGTGATGAACTTGTATAAATTAATTTGGTCACGTATCTCTATTCATTATTTAGCTGGTGTAATGGTTTTTGATATATTTATGTAATGTAGATGAGCCGAGAATGGATGTACGGTGATCGACGCTGTCCCGAGTTCATTGATGGCATGCATCGTTTTCTCGATGTGGTTAAGTTAAACAAGCTGAAGAATGGTTTTATGATTTGTCCATGTGATGAATGTCGGAATAACAGGAATTACCCGAGCGTAAGAACCATACACTCCCACTTGTTGCGACAAGGCTTCATGCCCAATTATTTTTGTTGGACCAAGCACGGAGAAAGAGGGGTTATAATGGAAAACCCTGAAGAAGAGGATGATGACAACTATCCCGTGTTCTCTGATGAACACGGTGATACTACAATGGGGGAAGAGCATGAGGTCATTGTTGATCAGTCCGACGATGATGATCTTCGTCAGGTCATTCGTGATGAACAGATGAACTGCGTAACTGAAAACGAGTGGTCGAAGCTGGAGCGCATGTTAGAGGATCACAAAAAACCGTTGTACCCAAATTGTGAAGATGACCAGAAAAAGCTAGGTACCACCCTGGAATTGCTGCAGTGGAAGGCAAAGAATGGAATATCTGACAAGGCATTTCAAGAGTTGCTACAAATATTTAAGAAGAATCTTCCGAGGAATAATGAAATGCCCCACAGCACGTACGAAGCAAAGAAGATTGTCTGCCCTCTAGGATTAGAGGTGCAGAAGATACATGCATGCATCAATGACTGCATCCTCTACCGCGGTGAGAAGTACGAGAATTTGAATGCATGCCCGATATGCGGTGCATTGCGGTATAAGATCGCGCGAGATGACCCAGGTGATATTGAGGGCGAGCCGAGCCCCAGGAAGAGGGTTCCCGCGAAGGTGATGTGGTATGCTCCTATAATACCACGGTTGAAACGTTTGTTCCGAAACAAAGAGCATGCCAAGTTGTTGCGATGGCACAAAGAAGACCGTAAGGAAGACGAGATGCTCAGACACCCCGCTGATGGGTCTCAGTGGAGAAAAATCGACAGTGCGTTTGGGGATTTTGCAGCTGACGCAAGGAACTTAAGGTTTGGTCTAAGTACAGATGGCTTGAATCCGTTTGGGGAGCAGAGCAGCAGTCATAGCACCTGGCCCGTGACTCTATGTATCTATAACCTTCCCCTTGGTTGTGCATGAAGCAAAAGTATATTATGATGCCAGTGCTTATCCAAGGACCGAAACAACCCGGCAACGACATTGATGTGTATCTGAGGCCATTAGTTGACGAACTTTTACAGTTGTGGTCTGACGAAGGTGTACGTGTGTGGGATGAGTACAAACAAGAGGAATTTCCCTACGAGCGTTGCTGTTTGTAACCATCAATGATTGGCCTGCTCTTAGTAACATTTCAGGACAGTCGAACAAGGGATACAATGCATGCACGCACTGTTTAGATAAGACTGACAGTGCATATATAGGTAACAAGATTGTGTACATGGGGCATCGTCAGTTTCTTCCAACCGGCATCACGTAAGAAACGGAGGCAAGCACTTCAAAGGTTTGGCAGATATCCGGACGAAGCCTACACGCCGTGATGGTGATGTTGTATATGGCATGGTCAAGGATTTGGAAGTAATATTTGGAAAGGGTCCTGGCAGTCTAAATGTTCCGAAAGACGCAAACAAGCGCGTACCCTTGTGGAAAAAGAAATCTATATTTTGGGATTTACCCTATTGGAAATCCTAGAGGTTCGCTCTGCAATCGACGTGATGCACGTGACGAAAAATCTTTGCGTGAACCTGCTAAACTTCTTAGGCGTGTATGGGAAGACGAAAGATACAGCGGATGCACGGCAGGACCAGCAAAGTACGCACCACGGAAGAGACAACCTGAATTCAGAGAAGTATCAAGGTACTTCCAGCTACGCTCTTACCAAAGAAGAGAAGGAGATCTTTTTTCAAGTCCTGAGCAGTATCAAGGTCCCGTCTGGCTACTCGTCGAATATAAAGGGAATAATAAACATGGCAGAGAAAAAGTTCCAAAACCTGAAGTCTCATGACTGCCACGTGATTATGACACAATTACTTCCTGTTGCATTGAGGGGGCTTCTACCGGAAAACGTTCGAGTACCCATTGTCAAGCTATGTGCATTCCTGAATGCAATTTCTCAGAAGGTAATTGATCCAGCAACTCTACCAAGTTTACAGACGGGTGTGGTCCAATGTCTTGTCAGCTTTGAGTTGGTGTTTCCACCGGCCTTCTTCAATATTATGACGCACCTCATAGTTCACCTAGTCGAAGAGATTTCCATTCTCGGTCCTGTATTTCTACACAACATGTTCCCCTTTGAGAGGTTCATGGGAGTCTTAAAGAAATACGTTCATAACCGTGCTAGGCCAGAAGGAAGCATGTCCAAGGGCTATGGAACAGAGGAGGTCATTGAGTTCTGTGTTGACTTTCTTCCAGATCTTAAGCCCATCGGTGTTCCTCAATCACGCCATGAGGGGAGACTGCGTGGAAAAGGCACGCTAGGAAAGAAAGCAACAAGAAGTATGGACGGGCATTCTTTCACTCAAGCACACTACACAGTTCTACAAAATTCCAGATTGGTGGCTCCGTATATCGTGGAACACATGGATATTTTACGCTCAGAATACCCGGAGAAGACTGACTTCTGGATTAAAGAAAAACACGTGGATACTTTCGGCAGTTGGTTGCGTACACATCTCATTAATGACAACACTGTTGGACAAGAGCTATACTTGTTGGCCAAGACACCATCTTCGACTATATTGACTTTCCAAGGGTACGAGATAAATGGGAATACATTTTACACGGAAACCCAAGACAAAAAGAGCACTAACCAAAACAGTGGTGTCCGCTTTGATGCAACAAACGATGATGGAACAAAGGACACATATTATGGTTGCATACAGCAGATATGGGAACTTGACTATGGACCTTATTTTAAGATCCCTTTGTTTCAGTGCAAATGGGTTAACCTGTCATGCGGGGTAGAGATAGACAAGCGGTACGGAATGACTACAGTGGATCTCAAAAATCTTGCGTACAAAACCGAGCCATTCGTCCTAGCCAATGATGTGGCTCAGGTTTTCTATGTGAAGGACATGTCTTCCAGACCGAAAAAAAGAAAAGATAAGCAAGCCGGTACATCATACAATGAGCCAAAGCGCCACATAGTTCTTTCAGGAAAAAGAAACATCGTGGGAGTGGAGGACAAGACAGACATGTCAGAAGATTACAATAAGTTTGCTGAAATTCCGCCCTTCAAAGTGAAAACTGACCCAAGCACCGTGTTAAATGATGAAGATTGTCCATGGCTACGACGCAATCAGAAGAAAGGGACACACAAGAAGAAAAAGTGAACACTAGATAGGGATGTTGTTGCTGATGTGTAATAATGTATTAAACCTTTTATGTAACTATGTCCTGAAAACTCAGAAGAGAGATCTAAACACTATGTCAATCAGCTGCAGTTTTACCAACACAATCGCGTGGTCGTGAGACGGCAAATCGGCCTTCGATCCAGAGAGCGGCAAGACGTCTCTGATGATTTGCAACAAGTGTTGGGGATGTTGCTAATCATCAGATCTAAACCGTCCGGCAACACATCTCTGATGATCTGCAACCGTTTGGAACGGTCGCAGGTCATCAGAGACGTCTTGCCGCTGGTTGCCCAAAGATGCCTCTCCGAGTGACGCTGGAATGTTTTGTGTGAGTGAGTGAGTGACGCTGGAATTTCGGGAGGTGGGCTATATATAGGGTCATGTGGCTCACGAAGTGGTCGTGATACTGCTGATCCAACAGCTCACAATCCCTCAAAAGAAACACACCTCTGATCCAACGTCTCACAAGCGCTTGAAAGAAACACACGATCCGTGTGCTTCTTTAGTACCGGTTGGTAACACCAACCGGGACTAAAGTCGGGCTCACCCCTGATCCAATGTCTCACAAGCACTTAAAAGAAACACACCGCTTGATCCAACGGCTCCCAAGCGCTGGAAGGAAACACACGATCCGTGTGCTTCTTCCTGATCCAAGGACTCACAAGCGCTCGAAAGAAACACACCGCTTGATCCAACGGCTCCCAATCGCTGGAAGGAAACACAAGATCCGTGTGCTTCTTCCTGATCCGGTCAGAGTGGCCACTGGAGAAGGTAGGCAACTTCGATCCCGCCACCGTTTCCCGCCCAAATATTTCCCGCTATCGTTCCCCCCAAATGCCGCCACCGGTAGTTCTATAAAACTCAGTCGAAGGTAGGCATGGTACTCACTTGAGCGCAAGCATGGTGTGTATTGGTCCTTGCGAGAAGTGTGTGTCCGGGTTTCACATTTCCGCATCCGAGCATCTCGCCAGGCTTTCGAGCAATTTGAAGGTAGATGGTAGGGTAGTTCCAATTGAAGAAATTTTGCACACTGAGAGTCATCTCGCTTTGCTCGGGGCGAAGCTATGCCGCGATGGGTTTCCGTAAAGGACCCCGCTCCAAATTCGTGCAGAAATGCTCACGCTTGCAGAGAAGTTTGACAGGAAAGTTACGAATAGTCCGTTCTACCGAACTGAAGCTGACCGTGATTCGTACGGTCGTTCCTGTCTCTGGGTAGTTGACAGCGATGATGACGATGATTTCATGCCGTCGTCAAAGGAAAGGAGGGTTGAAGCACTGAGTAAGAAGGCTGAAGCTTCGTCCAAGGGCAAAGGCAAGAAGGCAGAATCTTCGTCAAAGGGCAAGGAAGGCAAGAAGACAGAATCTTCGTCAAAAGGCATTGATGGGAGATAGGTAGAGTCTTTGTTTTACTTGTGTTGTATCGTAATTTCAAGTTGTACCTTAATTTGTTCTATCCAGTATTTAGAACTAGTGAAGTTGTAACGTAGATGTCTAGTTGTATGTTAAATCGTCTCTGCATAAGACGGTTGACCACACATCGGAGTTGTATCTTGGTTCACACGGTTGCGAAGATGGCGGCCGGCTTTTGGAGATTTTGTCCTCTGTTCCTCTCTTCGTCGCGGTTTGGTTTGCTCTGACCTTTCTGCGGAGGTACTGGAGGTGGTGTGGCCTGCTCCCGGCGGTGGTCGTCGGTTGGCGTGCTCGCCTGAAGAGGATTGAATCGGGGCGTCGCCCCCGCCGATATGGCTTTCCTCCGTCTTCAGATCTCGGCGTCCGCGTCGGGTGACTACTGCGGCGACATCACCTGGTGGCAGTAGAAAAAAAACAAAATAGAAACCAAATAGATATAAAAAACAGAAAACAAAAGAAAGAAAAAAAAAACTAGAAAATAAAAAACCAATAAAAGGCCCATTAGTACCGGTTGTATAATACAACCGGTACTAAAGGGTTGGGCTTCGCGCGCGAATTTTTGCGCGGCCCAAATTTGAGCTTTAGTACCGGTTGTACCTTTAGTACCGTTGCAGACCACCCCCACCAGCTTGGCGGTGTTTGCGTTGCTTCTGGCCCGGTGCCGGTTGCAGAGTCCATGTCCACGGGCAAGCAGGTGGCGACAGCGCGCGCGCTGGTGGAAGGGTTCACGGTGCTTGAGCCGCCGGCGGACGCGGAGGCGGCAGCGGAGAGGACGGACGACGTGGCGGCGCTCCTCGCCGCCTTCGGCAACCACCTCCGCGAGAGGACCCAACACCATCTTGGTACGCATGCACGAACGCAGCCATGGAAAAAGACACACGACCATATGTAGATTATTTTCGTATAAACTTGGAAATATCAAGCTTCGACTGCCGTGTTACACCGATCTTGTCATGTACTACTACAAGTTTCTAACGTGTGTTGCATTTGTTTCTGCATTGTGAATGCAGGGTACCCCTACAACCTAGACTTTGATTTCAGTGTGTTGGCGCAGTTCCAGAACTTCTCCATCAACAACTTAGGCGACCCTTTCATCGAGAGCAACTACGGTGTCCACTCCAGGAAGTTCGAGGTGGCCGTGCTCGACTGCTTCGCCCGCCTCTGGGACATCCAGCAAGACCAGTACTGGGGCTACATCACCAACTGCGGCACCGAAGGAAATCTCCACGGCCTGCTGGTCGGGTCAGTATTTGTTTATGATAATCTAGACAAAGCTCTTCCTTTTGTTTTTGGAAGAATTAATACTCTTTGTTGGAAAAGGTCTTGCAAATTTACAGTTTATTAGTATTTCTTTCGACAGGAGAGAGCTTTTTCCCGACGGGATTATATACGCGTCTCGCGAGTCGCACTACTCTGTCTTCAAGGCGGCCAGGATGTACAGAGTCGATTGTGTCAAGATCGACACTCTAGCTTCCGGAGAGATGAACTGCGGGGATTTTAAGTCCAAGCTACTACAAAATCCTGGAAAGCCTGCGATTGTCAATGTTAATATAGGTTGCCACCTTATTTTCACCAACCAAGTACAATTAATTTGAATGGACTCTCAAATTTCTTTGCTTAAATCCTCTAGTTGATCGTGGTATATCTTTGTTTGTTTCTATTCCTTGCAGGAACTACTGTCAAGGGGGCGATCGACGACCTTGACAGGATCATAAGAACGCTCGAAAAATGCGGATTCAGAGATCGATTCTACATCCATTGTGATGGTGCTCTGGCTGGCCTTATGATGCCATTTATCAAACAAGTGAGTCATGTTAATTTTTAGTAGTAAAGATACTTAGCACGCATGACATAGCAATTTTAACAAATTAACTATCGTATCTACTCTAGGCACCAAAGGTGACATTCAAGAAGCCTATTGGAAGTGTGAGTGTGTCTGGTCACAAGTTCATGGGATGCCCGGTGCCATGCGGCGTGGTAATAACTAGGCTCAAACACGTAAAAGTCTCTCTACCGACATAGAATACCTATCATCTAGAGACGCGACGATCATGGGGAGCCGCAACGGGCACGCGCCGATGTTCTTGTGGTACACGCTAAATAAGAAGGGTTATAGCATCCGCAAAGAAGTCCAGAAGTGCCTAAGGAACGCTCATTACCTTGCAAATCTTCTCAAAGATATGGGAGTAAGCGTGTACTTGAATGCATTGAGCAGCACTGTGGTGTTCGAGAGGCCACGGGACGAAGCATTCGTGCATAAGTGGCAGCTGGCGTGCGAGGGGAGTATCGCACATGTTGTGGTGATGCCCAATATCAGTGTAGAGAAGCTCGACGGCTTCGTCGAAGAGCTTGTCGCCAAAAGAAGCTCCTGGCATGAAGGCAAAGAGTGTAATGTACCATGTGTTGCAAAGGACATTGGTCCAGAGAATTGCCTTTGTGGTCAGCATAACAAGAAATCAAGAGTTGCATAAGATCGTTCAATTAATAATTATACAACAACAAGTTAAACTTTGATGTGTAAATGTCCCAAATGATTGCTTTGGATTTCGTAGATTGCACCCTGCTACCTGTATGTCGGCATCCATCTCTTTCGCTGGACTATCTAAGGCCTATGCCAATGCAAGTTTCTTAGCACGGTTTTATAGGCATTTTGCTTATGTGGCATACTATTTAATGAAAAGAGAGGGTGAAGTTGTAGCTTAGCTAAGACTAGCCACAATGGGGGTATCATAAGTAGTATCATGCATGCCATGTTGGCAAAAAGCTGATATGGCAGTGCAATTAATGAAGAAAGAGGTGATAGTGGTATCATAGGTAGATACCGTAACATAACGGATTCCAATGCAAGATGAGTCTACAACATAATAAATATAATATTATATGATACTACACATATGTTACTACCCATTGCATGATACTAGTGCATGATACTCTCCATTGTGACTAGTCTAAGATACAACCTTTGCATGTGGCCATAGGCAAAAAATGGTTCTACCTCAATCATATGAATGCATGAGCCCAAAATCATTAATGTAGATACAACACATAGGAGACAATGCATTGTACTAGTTGTATCTTAAATATTTATTACGCCTATGATTTCGTGCTAAGAGATGGTGCATTGGCATAGGCCTAAGATAGCCGAATATTTAAGTTATGTATTGTTAATAAATTCACTGAGTTGGTGCTTGTAATTAATTGTGTCTGGCCCTCGCTATGGATTATCCATACATGCCTCTTATTACTAATACTTCTTAGCAGTAAACTCCTTTTACTACCTAACATATTGTATGTTTGGTTTTTGCTGCATGTGGATGCCTATTAAACAAAATCTGACAAGTGACAACATATACTAGTACTCTCCTACGTGAATTCCGTATGAAACAACCTTTAATATCACAAATAATGAGATGACTTGAAATTTGGAAGCTTTCATGTCAACAAATTTGTCTTGTATATATACCAAGCATTACCCTCGATGTGTGTCATTGTCCGTCTCCTCTCACTAGGATTGCTACGTATGTTAGTTTTGTAGTGTTAATAAATTGATCAGGTTGGTTTTAGCGATTTTACTATACACTTTATATTCATTGTTATCTACAAGTTGTATATGCCTTTTCTTACGACCTAACATGACGTTTAGTTCTCGTCTGTGCTTTGCTTGTGACAGACTAGTACACATACCTATTATATACATTAAATTGTTTCACAGATTATTAGAGTTTCTCCCACGTTTTATCTTTAAAAAACCAGCAATTGAACCGAACGAACCGGCGGTTCAACCGGTGAACCGTGAACCGAGGACCTCGCCGGTTCGATCGCCGGTCCGTTTTTTTAATCTATGCTACAAAGTCCACCTAGCCGGCATTAAAATGGGAGGGGCCATGAGATTATAAGAAAAGAACTTTTAAGGGGTTTTGTGCAAATTATTGTCATATGGTCGTGTCAATATGCCACATGTGCAAGCTAAAATGTGATTTGGAGAAGATAGGACCATCGGTGACACACATAACAAACATATAGGACTTGAATGTGCATTTTCATAGTATTAGGACTAACTTGGCACCACTCAAATAGTTTTAGGACTTGTGACGCACTTTACTCTAAATAAATTCACAGTGAAAACAAATACTCCCTTCGTCTCTAAATAAGTGTACTTTTAATTTTTCTTCTAAGTAAATTATAATGATTTTGGTTAACTTTATAAAAAAGTTATAACATTATTCATGACATATATTATGAAGCTACATTCCAAAATGTATTTTTGTGTGAAAAGGTCGACCGGTCTATTGATCATCAAGAACAGTACAAATAATTTTAAAAGTAATAAAAAGACAAATAGATCTTCATCACCCCTCCTGCACTGGAGATGGGTAAAGCTTGTCGTAGAACAGCTTGTTGTAGCAGATAGACGAGAAGTCGTCGTGTCACGACCCCGAAGGAACCCCAGACCGCTCCGAGACCTTCACGAGAGCGTACCGGTTGATTGATGACTGGCAGTTCATTCCAAATACATTTAGTGATATTAATCGTAGTGTTGTAAATATTGCTATGTTTTTCAATTAAGTTGGTCAAATTTAGAAAGTTCGACTTAATAAAAATGTAGAAGTACACTTATATAGGGACGAAGGGAGTATTATCTTGAAAATGAGATCAACAATAAATAAAAGAAATTATGTGTTGAGTTCAACAAATATAAAAAGGAAAACCTGAATTGCTTCATGACAAAGGTAACGGGTTGCCCGGTGCTTCATGGCAAAGGTATCGGTTCATGCATATATAAACCAAGAAATATAAAACAAAAAACACGGAGAATCCGGTAAAGGAAGAAGAAGAGAGCCGGATGCAAGCGAAACTCCATAGAGACGGTACACGTCGACACCTTCTCCTCCTTCCCCCAAATCGCACCGCATCGTATTCGCCGGCGCGGCGCGCACCGACCGACCCTGGTGGTGGTGGTGGTGGTTTTGTTCCTTCCTTCGTTCGCTCGCCGAGTCCCGGTCTCCCGCCGCACTCGCCTCGACTCGCATCCGATTCCCGATGAAGATCACAGCGCTGCTGGTGCTCAAGTCCCCCGGCGACGCCTCCGCCCCCGCCTCGTCGACGGGCGGGGAGGAGCAAAAGCAGCAGGCGGTGGTGCTGGCGAACGCGTCGGACGTGAGCCACTTCGGCTTCTTCCAGCGGCCCGCCGCGCGGGAGTTCATCGTCTTCGTCGCCCGCACCGTCGCACTCCGGACCGCCGCCGGCAGCCGACAGACCGTCCAACATGAAGGTACTCCACTCCCCGGCCCAGCTTAATTCGCCGTTTCATCGCAATTTTGGTCTGACCGACGCGCTTGATTGCCCCGGCATGCAGAGTACAAGGTGCATTGCTACAACCCCAACGGCCTCTGCGCCGTCATCTTCACCGATGACCACTACCCCGTCAGGAGCGCCCACTCCCTCCTCATCAAGGTACCACGCGCTCTTCACCGGTTCATCTGTACATCTCGGTGGCACTTTCAGACGAGGTTCCCGAAATAATGATGAATTTGGCTGCTCTGTTCCCGTTAGTCTCGCTCGCACACGCTGAATTCCGCAGGTTCTGGAGGAGTACCAGAAGAGCTTTGGCGAGTCTTGGAGGACGGCAACAGAGGACGCGACCCAGCCCTGGCAGTATCTGGATGACGCCTTGACAAAATATCAGGTTCGCTTATTTGATCATCTCTCTAACGTTTTTGTCTATTACTGATTCAGTAGGCGGGTTGTAGCTTTGGAAGATGTGGATGCACATCGCTGCCAGCTGACTGAGCGAGTGCGTCGGAAATCTTAATGTTCCCTCACTGACTGTTCATGTAGCCCTGCC
Organism: Poa pratensis; assembly: GCA_947311845.1. Lineage (NCBI taxonomy): Eukaryota > Viridiplantae > Streptophyta > Magnoliopsida > Poales > Poaceae > Poa > Poa pratensis. The sequence continues at coordinate 51,929,048 of CAMZMU010000061.1, forward strand.
GCCCAGTACAGCATTAGCTTGAAATAAATAAGAGAAAAGAAAATTAGTTTCCTTACTAGGATTATTTCCTTTTGGGTATTCCATGTGTTGACATGGTTTGCGCCTAATAAGGTCAACTTCGTATACATTTGGCAGAAAACATTGCCTGGAAAAACTTACAGTCAGCTATTTTGAACCAAAACTAAACTTCCTCAAGCCTAACACAACCTCTGCTTTAAACTATACATAGTAGTTTGTACATGTAGAGAGTTCATAACAAGATCCTTGTATGCAACCAAATGGTTTTATATTGTGCCTCTAGTTATCATGGTATTTCTACAAATTTAAAATAGCCTCAATCATGGTTTGACCTGTGAAACTATGTTTGTTTTGTCATTTATTTAATCTGTTTTCTTTCAAAATATTTTCTGTTGCAGGATCCTGCAGAGGCCGACAAGTTACTGAAAATTCAGAGGGACTTGGATGAAACCAAGATTATTCTCGTGAGTAATGCTATTACCTATGAACTAACATGTTCCTCTTCCTGCCTATAGCCTATGCTTTGCATCTTCTTTTGGGTGGATTTGCACGAATCATTGCGTGTATTTTCAGTTATTACTCAGCATAGATTACACTATTTAATTTGCTCTGTATTTAATTTTAACAGAAAAAATAACAATCTTGGTGCTTAGTACAAGACTTTCCCTTTATTTTTTAACTTGTTGAGTTTACATTATTCAGTCTTGTTCAACTATCGAGCTGTGCAACCCAACAAACTTACAATTCGACATGTATGTGTTGTTTGTTAAGAATAATCTGGGCAAGTTTTAACTGGACTTTGATTTACATGAACAGATATAGTGTACAGTGTATGCAGGATTATGTGTTGAACAAAGGTCAGAAAAATCTGAAGAAAGTTCACCTGTTAACTTACCATAATTTTGAATCACTGCAGCACAAGACCATCGACAGCGTGCTGCAAAGAAGTGAACGGTTGGATAGCCTAGTAGCGAAGAGTTCAGATCTAAGCGCTGCTTCACAGGTAGAGACGCTCTCCTTGGGTTATTTGTCGCATGCCAATTGACAGATCCATGCCATGTTTTACGATTCTGGTTCAGATGGACCTAGTAACCTTATGCCCCCCTTTAGTTTAATACTGCAAGCAAGGAATTTGTCTTAATAACTATGTAGTTTCTTAGATGGATGAGTGCCACCATAGTTTCTTAGAAGTTTGAAGTGACATTTTATCAACTCAACCCAACTATGGCCCCCTTCTTTTCAGCTTGTAGCCCAGATTCTAGCCCAAAATCTGTACAAGCCCAAAAGAAGGGTCCAGATTCTAGCCCAGAGATTTTAGCCCAGAAGCTGAGTTCGTGTGTAGTACCGAGAAGCTGCTCTCACGTTGATTCTGGGCAGATTCCCGCAGTCCCCCGAGTGAAACGAAAGGGTTTCCATCTCTAGACATTTCGTTGCGTCTAATTACAGAGGAATGCCACTGGTGGACTAGCAGAAAAGAGAAAAGAAAAAACGAAGCATTATCCTCTCGCTCGTCTCCACATCCCCGACTGCTCGCTCCTCCCCGACTCGGCTCGACCCTCGCTCGTCCTCTCCCAATGGCGGCTAGGGTTAGCATCCCCGCCAGCGCCGCCGGCCGCCGCTGAGGCCGACCCCCACCGCCCCGTCCGCGCCCCGTCCGCCGCCCCCACCGCCCCGTCCGGCGCCCCGTCGGCCGCCCCCACCGCCCCGTCCGCCCCGTCCGCCGTCCTCACCCGCTCGTCCTTCCACTGCCCCGACAGGCCCGTCCGCCGCCGACCTCGCCATGTCGTCCTCCCAGCTCCCGCCGTCCTCGTCGCAGCCCCCATCGCAGGTAGCAAATCTCCCCTCTTTTGCTTTGTTTTTATTTAGGACTACTGCTATATGTTAGCTTGCAATTTAGCATTTTTAGCAATTGTAGATAGTGCAATTTCGAAATTGATTGTGCTAACTTGTTATATGGTTGCTTGTAGTGATAATATGTGTTGTTGTAATTTGGCATGTGAATGGTTGGTTGCTTGCTTATAGAAAACATGTACTGATTTATTGGTCCTGCTTTTAGATACTGCAATTTACCTAGCAGATTATTGGTCCACAACATTGTTTGGTTCTGGACCAATAAATTAGTCCTGTGAATGTGTGAAACATGTACTGATTTGCTACCTGATTTGCTACTGTAAATTAGTTCTGGACCAATAACTAGCAGATTATTGTGATGTTTTGGCCTGATTTGCTACTGTTTTTGTGGTAAACATGTACTGATTTAAACATAATCCGGTTAATGTTTGATAGAAAGAGAAGTTGAAATCCCCGAAAGCAAATTGGGATGCAGTAGGTCACCGAGCTTTTCTTGACGTGTGCATCGAAGAAGTGAATAAACATAATCGTCCGGTTAATGTTTTGAATGCCACTGGTAAAGTCAATATGGTAACAAACTTCAACAAGCGCACGAAGAGAAACTACAATTGGACTCAATTGAAAAATAGGTGGGACACCCTGAAAAAAGACTACACTGTTTGGAAGGGATTGCTTCAACATGCATCTGGTATAGGAAGAGATCCTATCACTAATACCATTGATGCTGATGATGGTTGGTGGGAACTTGAGATACAGGTAATGATATTGCTTGGCACTTTGTAAATGTTTGGCTTAGGTGTTTCTTCTTATGTGCTATACTGATGTTTCTTTATGCATGCAGATGTGTCCAGAGGCAGCCAAGTTTCGCATAGCCCCACTACAAAGATTTTGGCCCCATTTCAAGAATGCTATTGGAGCAATTGATGGAACACATATTCCTGTCTTAGTAGCTGCGAAGGACAAGCAAAGATACACTAACAGGAAAGGCTATACAAGTCAGAACGTCCTTGCAATTTGTGATTTTGACTTGAGGTTCACATTTGCTGTTCCTGGATGGCCTGGATCTGCTCATGATAACCGTGTATGGACTGATGCTCGGCCTAGGTTTGCCAATTATCCACACCCTCCTCACGGTAATCTTTTTGTATATGTACTATGCAAACAAAATAAATGCTCATAATATGTATTTATGTTCTGATGTTTTTGCTACTCGCAGGAAAATACTATCTTGTCGACTCTGGATATCCCAATAGAACAGGTTATCTCGCCCCATTCAAAGAGCAACGGTACCATATTCCTGAATTCCAAGGTGCGCCTCCACAAAACATGCAGGAGAAATTCAACCATCTTCATTCATCTCTACGAAATGCCATTGAAAGAGCATTTGGCGTTCTTAAGATGAAGTGGCGTATTCTGCTCGGGATACCATTTTTTCCAGAAGAAGAGACGCAGTCGAAGATCATCACGGCATGCATGTGTTTGCATAACTTCATTCGTGATAGTAAGCTATATGATGGCCATTTCGACACGATTGAGCGAGGCTCATATATCCATGAGGATAGTGCATCTTTTGTCGGGGGAGTCGCCTCATCTTCTTCTGATGAAGTCATGCGTGGGACGCGACAGAGAATTGCTGAAAGTTTAGTTGCATGAGGAGTATTCTAATTGTAATGGTTGAATCACTAAAAATGACTTTTATTTTATTTTGGCATGTAATATGAATTGTAACGTATGGAATTTGTACTAAAAAATACTTCTGTATTCATTCCTATCTTATTTGTACTACAAAATAGCTTACAAATGAAATTTAGGGGTGTTGCAGACATTTCACCAACTCAACACACCTAGAATCTCAAATTTTAGAAGCTACAAAGAATGGAAAAAACAGATTCTTTGAGCTTCTCCCCACCACAGCTTCTGGCCAGATTTTTCCAAAAGCTAGCTTCTCTAGAATCACAAGCCGGAAAGAAGGGGGCCTAAATCTACTCTCGTTTTGACTACTCCTTTCATCTTGGTTTATTACTCCTAAATCATGTAATTAATTATGAAAGACCAATAATACCCAATCGGAGTATTGGCCTAATTAAATAGAGCATTGGCTAAATCGGAGAGCATTTCTAGGAGATCATTAAGGCTAACTGTGTCTAACTCTTGAGAAAATCTGATTTGATATTGTGTCTAATAAACCAAGATGGAAAGAGTACTTAACAATTAGCCAAAAGGACTTATATTACAAAAAAACTGATTCGGATCTGTTGTTACGAAATAGTAATTGAACAATATTGTTTTCTTTTGTAACAAATAAATGTACTGTTACACAGAGAGTAATAAACTGACTCAAATGTATTGTTACAAATAATCTAGTGTTACAAATAATGTATTATTACATGTATTCTCAGATGTACTGTTTTCTTTTGTAACAAATAAATGTAACTGTGTGGCATATAACAATATTACAAATAATATGATATTTAGGTCCACATCAACTACATCAACAGAGTACTCAATATTACAATAGTGATCAAATAATGCAACAATTCCTAAATAAAACATCTCGGTGCAACATAAATTCATCATGACAAACAAACCCACAACATGAATTAGAATCAACCTTGCATATTAAAAAACAAGTGCTAATCAAAACCAACTCTTGTAATAGCCCACGTTGTATTTGTTCAAGAATTTCTTAGTTTCATTCACCTCATTCCTCCTCTCCTCTCCCCTTTCCCTTGTTTGTTCTTCCTTCTTTCTCTTTTTTTGAACTTTATGACAGTAGGAAAGGCTCCTACTGCGTCAATATATTAAAAACAAGGGGCAGAATTTACATATGTACAACTCGGCCAGGTGCTAGATTATTACAAAGAAGCAACAATTTTTTATATGAATGAATGTTTATCCTCCTTGGTCCTATGAACCAGAAGCAAGAAGTCCTCTTTAAACCGCGCAGTCCAGGAGCTGATAGTTGGAGCAATTCCTTTGAAGCAGAGATCATTCCTTTCTTTCCAGATGCTCCATGCTGCAACTGACAAAACCTCCATGAACATGGGGTTCTTCCACTTCGATTTCCCCCGAGAGATGAAGGCAAATCTGTCACTTGGACCCGTATGTTGCATAGAAATGCCAAGCTTGGACCAACAAGCAGTACTAAACGGACAAGTAAAGAACAAGTGCTCAAGCGTCTCTTCTTCCCCAGATTACAAAGTTTGCAGAGAAAGTCATCCGTGACAATGTAGCATCTTCTCTTGAGCATGTTTTTAGTGTTCAATCTGTCCGAAAGAAGTAGCCAACAGATTTTTTTATTTTGGTTACATTCTTGGATTTCCAGAGCCAAGAAAATGCAACATCAGGTTTAATTTCCCTGATGCTCCGTTCGGATGTTCATATTGGGGGGCTAGACATTATATTGGGCTGAATATCTAATATTCAGGATATTGATATTGAGATTGAATATCAATATTTTCTGTTTGGATGTGTTAGATATTCAGACCTAGACAAGATATTGAGGTTGAATGTCAAATACTGTTTGGATGTTATAAAAGCAGTTTTTCGAGACATTGATCATTGTACTGTTATATTCATGCCAAAATATGAAGAACAGCCACATATTATGGTACTACAAACAACAGCTAGACAAATACATAAAATTCTAAAATATTTCAACAACATTATATCAAATTCAAAACATAATCCATCATAAACGACCATTTCAAATTCAAAGCATAATCCATCATAATCCATCACATGTGCTACACTTTACTCCAATGATCAGTACATGTGCTCAGCTCGTCTCAAAGAAGAAAAACAAGGTAGAAAATGTGGTTGGACGAGTAAATCAACAGGATGATAAATACAAAGACTAGCTAGCTATGCGGTAATTGCCTTGGACCCTTGGTGGCTAACCAAGAACATGCAACGGGGCTGTCCAAGGGGATCAATTGCCGGCAGCGCAAGAGCTTGATGCCGCGATGGGAGAGAGAGGATCCCGAACAGGTGTGGACCGGAGGAGCTCCTGCAGTCCTGTTGCTGGACGGCCGGTGGCAGCCGATACCGGTATACACGCCGGATCCCGTATTCCCTACGGGCGGCCTCCGCGTTGGTGGTGGCAGGCGGCGGCCGAAGGTATGGATCCTTACCTCAGGGAAGTTGCAGCGCCGGATTCGCGAGCACCGGACGCCGGAGCTCCTCCTAGTCCTACCTATTTGTCCCTGCAATCAAACAAGATGGGATGAGAAGGGATGGAGGGAGGAAGGACGGGAGAAGGTGAGGGCGTCGGAAGGACGAGCGAGGGATGGAGAGGGGCGCCGGGAGGAGAGGGGCGACGGAAGGAGGAGCGAGGGCAGGGCGCGACCTGCTGCGCCGCCACCGCTTGAGTCGCGCAGGAGCGAGGAAACGAGAGGAGCGACGAGAGGATAGGGTCGCGAGGAGAGAGGCGAGGCGAATATCGACCCAATGTCGAGGGGTTCGCCTGGACATTCGCTGGCTGCTTTTTTTCACTACGGTGCCCTCGCTCGATATCATAAGCGAATACACGGGCTGAATATCGAGCCCATCTAATATCCAGCTCCAATGCGAACATCCGAACGCAGCATAATTGGTAAAATTGCTTGGCAGTGTATATGTACGAACCCCAAATATATATCCGCTTATCAGGAAATTGGTTATCTAGGACAATGTGTGCTATTGTCACCTGCAGTTGTCGGACCTCCTCCAGGGCTTCAGGTGAGAGAGGCAGACTAAAGTTAGAACTTAGAGTCGCAACAGTCAAGAAGCTCTGAGCAGAGACATCTTCAGTTAGGGCCTAAGAGAAGGCTCGAGGAAAGGCCTCCAGGGCCCTTGCATCTCCCAATAAATCCTTCCAGAAGAGAACTGAATTCCCAGACACGATGTTGCAGGTAGTCACTCCTCTGAATGTGGGGACCAATTTCATAACATCTCTCCACCAGAATGAGCCACAAGGATCAGAGGCATGGGGCACTTTATTATCATAGTAAGAATTCCAAACAAGCTGTACCCAAGGGATATCTTCTCTGTTATAAAATTTGTGCAGAAATTTTAACAGCAACACCAACTCCACCCTTGTTCTTAGGCCGGCAGACCCTATCCCAGGCAATAAGTGAATTGCAATGCTCCCCATTCTCTGTTTTTTTGTTCCACAAGCAATGCCTCCTGATCTTATCCACATGCTCACGAATTTTAGGATTCAACTTAAGAGAACACATTGAGAACGTGGCAATGGAGGTCAGCAGAGAATTGATCACCTCTACCCGAAGCATTGTTTGTTCTTCCTTCCTTCTCTTAGCTTGTACCTCCCTCTACTTTCAGGCCACCTCTAAATCCACCTCCAAGCGTTGTTTCTTCACAACTTTTTTAGCTTGCTTCCTCTTGTGCTCCCTAATCAATATTATATTTTCTTGCCTTTTTCTTCATCAAAAACCATCCATGACTCTTCCAAAGTGTTGGCCCCCTAAAGGGGGCACCACCGAGTCATGTGTTGGCAATGAACACATCAAACCATTAGAGGAGCCTTGGGTCTGATTTTGTCTAATTTCCATAGCGCTGTTGGAGATGGACGTGGACGCACAAGACGTGTCCAAGTCTCAGCCGGCCATGGCCCCGATAGAATCCCGACATATGGTGAAAGAAGGTGGTCATCATACACCGCAGACCCATCAATCCATTGGAAAAAGTAGCATGTACAATATGATGTCAATTTGTAAGCGAATGGGACATCAGTTACAAATAAAATTTCGAATTGACTATAAGGAAAAGAAATAAGAAAACCTACGGGAGAATCGCTGCACATGTTGAATGCACGAGCAGCCGTAGCAGGATGCATAGATTGTGAGATTGCACAAGGGGTTGCCGCAAGACAATTCGGAACCGGGTATCTTGGTGGCACCAGAGCATCTTTGCATGATACATTGGGATACTTGCCTTGGTTGTTTTTACTAACATCATATTACGTCCAAGTTTCTTATAAATATCAACGAAATCTAGCAACAAAAATGGAACAAACTATACGAGAGAGTCTAAAAGTATGAAACTAACCGCACACCCAAAGCTAGACATACATATATGCAAAAAACAGAAATATAAGAAACTATACAAAATATGTGGTACAATAATATATTCTACAACCATCCACATACATTTATAATGCTTAATTATAATACTTAAACTAACCACACCCTAAGCTCCACATACATATATGGGACTAGTGCCTCCTACAAAGTTAGCCACCATGTACAGAAAGTACAAAATTATTTTGCACTCTACAAACTAAAACATTAGTGCATCCTAAAAACTCAGCCACCATATCTTTGGCCACAACATATCTATTCTAAATTTAGCCAAAGTATTATGCGTCTAGTCTCTCCTATCAATTTAGCCACCTCATACAATTCTAAAAGTACTTACATGTTCCAAAAGAACTATTAATAACAAACTAATTCACACATACATTAAATATTTCAACAAAAGAATACACCACCATTTTTGGTTCTAGAAATTGAACCAAATTGACATGGAATATCATAATAAAATGGATGGAAATAAATTGATTTGAGAGAGAATACCTCCAAGAAGAGTTGCCATGGTCTAACTTGAAGAAATTCGCGAGTTTTGAGCGGATTTAAAGTTTGGGGCTAAAAACTAGAGAGAAAGGGGTCGTGGGAGGCGGCGGGGGAGGAATAGAGTGGGTGGGAGGGGAAAGAGTACGACTAGAGTTTTATGTCCAAGGTCGACGCCAAACCGCGTGGTGCCGAACACCTAGAGAGCGGTTCAGTTTACGTTCCGTGGTTGGTGCCAGACCGCCTGGCGCCGAACCTGCCACATCAGAATTTTCATGGGGCCCAACAACAAATTTCGGCGATACGTTGAATTGGCGTTGACCTGCACTATGTCGGCTCCATCGGGGTTGGCGTCGACCCGAGGGGCTAGATTTTAAAATAGTTTTCGAGAGCGGCCATATGCTCCATTAGTTCACGAAAACGGCCAGATTTGGCAAAAATACGGGAAACACGGCTGGGCAACCAAACTCATCGGCATAGTAGACATGAAGAGATTATCAAAAAAAAAAGAGGGAAGCCATGACATGTGGGCCCATATTTTCAGTGCCCCGGGAACTAGCTACAATGGCAAAACATGATATATTCTTTTGCGGCCAAACTATGAGTTCAAAGAACCACCCAAGGCCTTGTAAACAAGTCCATCTAAAACAAGACCTTGTAAACAAGAGGTACATTTTCATCCATAAAATGATTAGGGATTACAGGGCATTTGGTCTTTGGTGAAATTGTTCCTTTCACCAGGTCAACATAATTTTTATTTCCACCCAATACTATTGTACTCCCTCCATCCCATTTTCTAAGGCGCCCAAGCACCTCTAATTTTTCCCAAAATACAAGGCGTGCAAGCCTTTTTGTTGCGTTTCTTCCAACTCTACCCCGCCTGCATGCATCCAAGGCTACGATCGTCTCTCTCCGCAAAATACTTTATGGGCGATAGTTTCCTAAAGTGGATGCTACAGGTTCATCACGAAGCCAGTCGGGAGAAATTTCTTGAGCGGAAATCAATATTTGCTTTTTCGTGCGAAAGAGCTTAGGCGCCTTATAAAATGGGACGTAGGGAGTATGATGTAGTGTTTTTAGACGACACAAATATGAGACGGTTGGTGCGGGATATAGTGGTATTATCATATCCAAACCGGTTTAGTAAACATATTTTGAATATTTTTTGGTATTCGGGGTAATGCCCTTCAATGCCCTAGAATACGCTTTTAAACAAGGCCTAAGTGCATCACAATGAGAGTGGGAGGCAGAATCCAGGTAGGAAAACATGTAGCCGCCATGCCCAAGCAGGAGACCTCTGATGACTCCATTGATTAGGAAGAGTCATAGGCCAAGTACGAGTAGGAGAGCGTGCAATCGCCGCCGCCGTAACTCGGCTTTGACCACTACCTCGAGTGGTCGGGAATGGATGCAACAGTAGTAGTATGCGGTATCTAAATTTGTGGTTTGTCCAATTAGACTAATTTAAATTAATTAGCTATGTTTAAACTATGTCTAATTAGAAGAACTATGTTTGTACTTCCATGCTTAATTTATTAATGTTTGAAGCATGCTTTATTATATGAATATATATATATATATATATATATGTATGTATATTTTTAAATGGTAAAATTGAAAAACAGGTTGGTCCGTTTGCCGGTGCCCTTGGGCGAACCCTCCCGCATCCAACGATAAGATAAAATTTTCACACGTCCCCAAAGAATCAAAATTGGGAAAAGTTATAAAGAGGCGTCACCTTGGAACCTCGACATGCGACTGCTAATTTGCATATGGTTTTCCCTATAGGGGAGAGCACATGCATGCATATTCTAGTGTGCCACCTCATTTCAGTGTAATATGTTTCGTCCAATTTTTTAGGTCATTTGACAGATGACGTACACCGGAAAATTCAAAACTGGATCCCATGTTAATATGTTTCGTCCAATTTTTTCCCACACCAGTTACCAGATTAACTTCGGACATTACCACAATAATTGTTCATGATTATCAGATAATGTTTTATATGTTTCTGGACATTTTGTAGTGATATACATAGCGAGAGAGGAATAGTCAAGAATTGGGAAGACCTAAGTGATGATATAATTCCATACAAAGTAGTATAATACATTCTTAAATGGATGACAGATGACGTACAGATAACCTGATAACCAAGTTATTATAACTAGATGATGCCATGAAACTAGTACTATGAGGAATAAAATGAAGAAGTGATTATAAGGAAAGTAAGGAAGTTTATTATATTAGATGTGTGTTTTTTTTGTTGTTGCATCTGCTGAATATGCCCATTGGGTGAAAAAATACTACTCATCTATTCAGCTAGTACTGATCTTTCTGGACCGTCAGATCTCCTTAGCTTAATGGTCCATATTTGTTTGTCCGTGCAGTAAAAAACCTCTCCGGGTGAAACCCCATGCATAATCTAGAGTTCCTGCATGATAGGATAGTGTCGACGTTCACACGGCAAAAGGTGGTGTGAGCGGTTGCTCTTCTCGAAAGTGTTATCTTGAAGTGTGGCAGACATTTTAAGCTCCGACTAGTCAATTGGTTCGCGGCAGTAGATCACGTTGTGGCGAGAAAAGTTCTACTATGTCGCTGTCATTAGGTTTTTTATTTTCGTTTAGCCGATTTGTTCGACATCAATTCTTGGTTTTGATTACATTGTTGTCCGTGATATATAATGTATGACCATGTGCATCAATCCGTACAAAGGCCAGATGTTCATACTCATTCTAGAAAAAATTAAGAAGGTAAACCACGGCTTCATTTCAGTGTAAACCGGGGCCCTATATTCAAGTGCCGAAAGAAGCACCAGACTGTATTACCCGGCGTTACAAGCTTGGGAAGAACAAAAATACTAGAGACGGTAACAAGCATTAGAAAACAACATGAAGCACTTGGCTGACAGCATGCATGGTGTAGTTACACTAACACTACTCTGCAATACTGCTAGTTCGCACTACGCACATCAAGAGCAACTTACTAGACCCGAACACAAGATTTATCCCTCAGTGCTAAACGCCGCGTAAAAAAGCACATAAGAAATGTTCACCAGCACTCAATATATCAATCATCGATTACGTACATCATCTTTAAGTTCAGCCAGGTCATCAAGGTTCAGGCCTTCAAGATACTCGTCAATATTTTCAGACATGGAAGTGAACCAATCAGGAAAATAGAATTTTTCCCTCGGAAGCTGAGATTCACGGACGTTGTTGGTGTAGCTGGCTAAGAGCTGAACGATGCTGACAGGAAAGTTGGTAAAAGACGACATTAATGGATTCAAAAAAACAACGGCTTCTGATACCATCTCTTCTCTCTCGACCTGGAGGTCGTACTTGTAGATTTCCGAACTTTTCACATAGTAGATGCAGTTGGCGACGACGGATGGGAATTTTTCAGCAGATACACAGACGCACCTACGGTCACCGACCAAGATGGCACGGTCGCCGATGCTCTTCACAGGCTCGGCCTCCTCACCGTAGGTGGTTACATTGAAAACCTTCAATTGGTGTTGTAGCATATAACGACAACCAACAGTTGTCTACCAGATTTCACTAAGAAACAGCTGTTGGCATGTCCCTGCCAATCCCAATCATATTCGGGAGTGCCAATAACAGGATGAATGTCGAACAACTTCATGAGAGCGAATATCTTGTTTGGCAAAGCGCTGGGAGTCGGCACCACAATTCTATCCTCAACGTTGGCGCAGGCACCTCCGGCGACGAGCAGCCGCATGAAAATATAAGCATACTTGTTACTATCCCCGCTGAAAACATTGCTGTCAACAGCTGCAGTGTACCGCTCGTCATCGGAGAGCAACACGATGCTTGGAAAAGGATCTCCGCAGAGAGCGGCAGCAGAAATGTTTATGTTTGAAGGCACGGAAGCAACGAAGACGATCATGTGGCCCGTGAAAGGGTTGAGGATGCGGGCGGCGTGAGGGGGCTCCTTGTCGGCGAGGACGAAGAAGCCTCCGTGTGTAGTGGCAACAACGTAGAACCGGCGGAGGAGAGGCAGGTCCTTGCGAACTAAGCGGACGGTGGTAGTGTTCACCAGGAGGTGCGCATCGCTCTGGAAGACCTCGTCGAGGATGATCCAGTGGAGGGGACGGAACTGGAGGTGGGAGGAGTTGGTGGGGTCGTCCGTGGCGGAGCGCCAGCCGGGGCAGACGGCGCGGAAGTCCATGTAGCAGTCTAGGTCGTTGGTGGAGAGGAGGCAGTCGGCGATGCGGCGGATGAGCTCGGACGGTAGGGAGGACCAGTCTGCCATGGCCGGCGAGATGGGGAGGTTTACAGTGGGAGAAGCTAGATTATTTCTGTTGTTTCTTCCTTCTGGCACGGGAAAGAACGTGGATAGATGAATGGGTTAAGTAGGGGTGTGTGAAGTCAGAGCGGCCGGGCTGCATTTGATGCGTTGCAATCGATGTGCCTTGGGAGTCGAAGGCGTAAATGCCAACCATCAAGCTAGATATATAGTTCATGGGAAATGACAGCTGCGGCGCCGCTTCGGTTTTCTTTCTCCGCTGATCAATTAAATTTAGCCACCCGTTTGTATTCTTTGCACAGTTGTGCCAATTTATAGCAACGCACCGAGATAGACTCTTGCCGGTGGTGTTTTCGTTGTTTTGTTTTAGGTGCTTGCGTGCTTGACTTTTAATATATAGTTTTACCAAGATTTTATTTTATGTCTCCGTGATGATATTAGATCGGTCGGTTACACCGTCCGTCCATCTATATTTTGAAAAAAGAGAGTTCTCAGTAATGGATGAAGATACGATTATGATAATAAGTTGTGAAATATGTACTGAAGGAAATTGAAGATCGTAAAATAAGTTTTCATCGAAAGGGGAGTTTTGGCTCTCGGGCACACTGCTCCCGTTTTTTTGAATTTTTTGAAAATCGTACTTTTTGCTTCAAAAAAATCTGCATTTTTTTACACAACAAGATATACATGTTAAGTAGCTACGCAAGAAATTTCGTAAGAAATAATAAATTTTATGGCCTACAGAAAAAAGATAAATTTCTGACAGAAAATCCATACTATTGTTACTTGTTGATGCTCCTGAAATTTGTTATTTTTATGTAGCTCGTAATACGATTTGTTTTTCACAAATAATCTGTACCGTACGTAGAGGACATGCATATACATCACCTAGTATTTTTTTTTGGATTTTTTTGAAACTCGTTTAATTTTTTTCAATTTTTTTGAAAAGAGCGGGTGCACTGGCGCCCGAGCTCTAAAAGGGATTTCCGTTTTCATCCCACTTAATTCCTGCCTAATCAATTTAATAGGGTCACGAACTATGTTCTGATACAATTTGTTGTGACCAAACATGATTGAGTCACCGTGTTTACGGTGCTAGTCACTGGATTAAACTCGCTAGCACACGCAAATACTCCTCCGGTCGGGTAGAGCGGATTAAAATATGTGCTCATCCGCCGCATCATAACCCAACACAAGTGCATCATAATCAAATACAATGAATAATCCATAGTTCATAGACTAGTACAATTTCATAGCTCAAGACCATCTCAACAGAACAACCGTAGATCGAAATGAAATAAACAAAAAGGTGTTTCATCCAGTGTCACAAGTGAAATACTGAGTGGAGACTCGCGAACAATACATTGCTGTATCGGAATAACTTGCATCCTTCACTAGTACAAATAGGCTAGTAGCGCATTTGACACGTACTAGTATTACGCCACTGACAAGTGTTCCCAGTGGCATGCCAAAAGCACGCCACTTCTTGTCAGTGGCGTGCAGAAGACAATGGTAAGAGTTAGCTATGACTTGCCGGGTACACGCCACTTATGCACAATTAGACGGGGATTGCTGATTTCAAACCGTATGGAACTAGAATTTACTTTACAAAAAAATTAACTCAAGTTTAATTGAAATTTGCAAAAAATAAATCGGTGAATTTCATTCAAATTAGGATATATTACAAATATGAATGAAATTTAAACAAACTAATTAAAACCATAGATCTAACTGTGGTAGCGGTAGAGGATGCTCCAATCCAGGGCGTTAACGCCGCCCTCCCGCAGTCATCGTTGTCTGAGCCTCAGCGGATTAGCAGACGATGCCGCATTGCTCCGTCGACAACCTCTCAGTGAAGCAAATGTCTACCTCACTAGGGGTAAGGTGATGTGATGTCGTTATGCCTGCTTAGTGACAGAGAAAGTGATGTTTGACAGAGAAAGTGATCGACCCGCGGTGTAAGGATTTCGGAGCAAGCGATCTAGACATGTCGTTGATGACATCCCCTCTGCTGGGGATGAATGGTCTGGAGGTGGCTCCTTGTGGCGGCGCTTTTGGGTGGCGGATCACGGGAGCCCGAGTCCAAGTTCGTCACAGGAGGCGCGTGGTGGCCAGATCTTTCTCCGGCATCGTTCGCGCTAGATGCGGAAGATGGTGGCGTCACAACCTCACGGTTCGTGGTGATCTAGACGGCTGCGGGTTCAGGGAGGCGCACTGCTGGTGAAAACCGGCCGATTTCAGTTATGTCAAACGATGGTGGCATACATTAGTAGTCTCGAGGCCTGGCGAGACGGGCTATGATAGCCTCATCATGCGTGGCCGCCAGCATGTACATTCCCAAAAGTAAAAACTACAGGTGTGGCTCGTTCTATGAAAACCCTGTGGAGATCACGATGCTTTACAAAATCTGATTTTTTTTTTAAGTGTAAGAACATGGCGCGTGCGTTTAGAATATAGCCATAACGGGCCGGGCCTGGCTGGCCTGTGCGTATTGCTGAAGGCGAGCCAAATACTGGGCTGGCTGGGCTGAGAGAGAGCCCAAGACTTGCTGACAGAGCGGACCAAGGGTTCAGAGTGTGAAACGGTGCATGAGCCGGTGCATCGATCGCCTTCGGACTGCATTTCGGTTTCCAGCGGGAAGCCGTCTCCGATTTGAACCCGCAGTGCGCCGACACCAGCCCGCCGGCGCTCGAGCTACATATACCCACGCCCAGTGCCCAACACCGCCGTGTGTCAGCGCAGCGCAGCGCAACGGAACCAATGGCGAAGAAGGAATCCGGAAAAGCCACGGGCGGGGCGGTGCCCCGGTCCGGCGCCGGATCGAGGCGACCACGATCTGCTTCAACGAGGTGAGCGTGGCGTGCATCGCCAGGTGGGCTTATAGCTCTCATACGACGTTTTTGCAGCGAATTGGAAGGAGAGCGACGTATTTGGAGAGAATAGCTGCCATGCGACGCATCTGAGCGCGTAAATAGCCCACGACCAACATGGCCCTTAAACGCTCGTTAGCTGTTAGGTTGGGGTGACCGTTAGGTTTCGGTGACCGTTGGGAACATTGGACCCACCACTTATCCACGTACGCACGGTGTGGGACCCACATCAGCGCAGCTAGAAAAGAACCGCGCCCGTGCCCGACCGCCCGACGCCGCCCATTGCTTCCCCTTTCCAGCATCTCTCTCTTCTCCGGTGACGACGCGCACCGATGTCTAGCTCCTCCGCCTCGCAGTCAAGATGGCCAAAGTATGGTGCAGTGCCACTGACACGGTGCCCTAAATGCCCACGCCCAGAGCCCCTTAAACGTTGGGTGAGTAAGACGGATGAGAATGGCAATCTTGGGCGCGAGTTTGTTAAATGCCCGAGCAAGACACTGCAAGGAAGGGATGGCAAGGTTAGATCTCAGTTCTTTCGCAGCCATTTGCTCTGATTTCTCCCCAATTCGTGTTTTCTCGTCAAATTTTGGATTTAGGCTTCATGTGGCCGTTTTCCCCGACGACGAGTAATGCGCGCAATGGTGCAGTGCCCGTGGAGTGCGAACTGAACCAGG
Organism: Poa pratensis; assembly: GCA_947311845.1. NCBI lineage: Eukaryota > Viridiplantae > Streptophyta > Magnoliopsida > Poales > Poaceae > Poa > Poa pratensis. The sequence goes on from CAMZMU010000061.1 coordinate 51,945,296, forward strand.
AACTGAAGAAGATCAAGAAACATCTGAAGCAGATGATCGATTTGCAGAAGCAAGCAAATTTGATGGCAGCTGGATTTTATTGTTGTATCATTACTCTGTTTTTCTTTTACTTGTTGTTTATCCGTCGTTAGGGCAGAGAACGCGATCTGTGCGCCATGCCAAGTTCGTGTAACTTAATCGAATCGAAGCAGCAATTTGGGAAGTTTGTGAATTTGTTTGGGTCCGATTAGATGTTCTTCAGTTAACAGTTCAGACAGTTCTTCAGTTAACTTCAGTCGACAGTTATGTTTTCAGTAAAAAAAGTTCTGGGCTGCCAGATTAGATGTTGGGCCGTGAGAAAACAGGCCAACAGTTCATACCAATGTTTTGTTTTTCAGTAAAAAAAACTTTCTGAGCTGACGAAGAGATGATGGGCCTTGAGAAACTAACCAGATCCGAAAAGAAAAAAGCCCACCCCGTGTGGGCACTCTTTTTTAATAGCATAGAGGCACACATGTGTAGGGAAAAATGCTTGGATTATTACTGTAAAATAAAATTTTGCGTAGAGGCACACATAGAGGCAAATGCACATATATTTACTTGTTTTAGCTTGTTGTAACAAATTTTGCTTAGAGGCAAACTTATTTACTTGTTTTAGCTTGTTGTAACAAATTTTGCTTCGGCAAAAAGGTAGCACATGTTTTACTTGTTTCCCTTGTAGCACATGTTTTACATGCTTCGGCAAAAATTTTGTTACTTGCATGGCAAAAGGCAAAAATCACATATTTTGACCTTAAAAAAAAAATTGTTTCTTACATGGCTCATGCAAAAAATTGTTTTGAACGAAACAAACATATTAGACCAACAATATATTTTGTTGGACAACATAGTAGCACTAACAGCATCACACATATAACTTGTGCCCTCTTACAACTTACGAACCTTACACGATAACTAGCATCGACTCAACACATAGATATATAGCCCGATATATAGGGGCATCATCTTACATGGAAATAAACTAAAGAGGGGCATATATGCCCAAGCAAGCGACAAACTGAAACAAACATGGAAATAAACTACATTGAAATAAACAAACCGAAACAAACATGGCAAACAAACATATAACAGCTCCTCCTTGACTCCTCCTTGACTTCTCCTTGGCTCCTCCCTCAGGGTGGCTCACTCGTCGTCCTCGTCGTCCTCCATGTTGTAGGGGAGGGTGTGAATGCGGCCGTGGTAGTGGAAGATGTCGCTGAAGTTCGTGTAGATGTTATAGTTCGTGAATGCGATGAACTCGCACCCATACCAAAACACCTGCCCGAGGAGGTGGTAAGCGTCGAAGCTGTTGGTGAAGGTGACGTAGTAGCCGACGCCGAGACCGTTGTCAGTGTACTCCTCGAGCCGGAACATGCGCGGCGAGCCCTGGGAAAGGTGGCGGTAGCCACATGAGAGGAAGTAGAGCGCCCAATCCCTTGCGCCCCTCCACCTCGAGAAGGCCCACACGCGCAGCTGGTTCTCAACGAGGACACCGGTCGGATACCGCCACTCCGGCACGGCGGCAGGGCGTTGGAAGGTCGGGCCGTTGAACTGCATGGTGGCTAGGGTTTGAGAGAAGAGGAAGGATGCGGCTTGAGAGAAGAGTGTGAGAGAAGAGGAAGAAGAGAGGGCCTTATAAAGCCGGGTGTGAGAGAAGACGAAGGAGCGGTGGCATTTCTTCCCTGTCGATGTGTGTATTAAGTGGGAGAGATGAAGAGATGAGCGGCGCGATGGCGTTCAGACTGGGCGGCCTTCAGACTGCGACGATGAATCGATGAGACGCGGGCATGCATCGATGAGACGCGGGCTGAATCGATGCATCGATGCTAATAGCGTGGGTGCGACGCTTTTTCTGAATCGAGGTGTGCAGGGCTGCGTCGAGGGCTGGGGCTGCGGCTGCGGCATGCATGCAATGTCTGCATGTATCGGGCTGGTGAACGGGGCCCACTAGTCAGTGGCCATTGGTGCATGCAGTTACGTTGAGACAAACACACGGAGTCATACACTCCTACGCCCAGTCCATGCACCGCATCATTTAGAGTCGTTTGATCGTAATGAACGGTCCAGATCGAGCGCACGGGCCGATCCAAACCCCACCAATTGAACCAATCAGCGCTCCACGCACCGCTAGCCAATCAGAGAGCAGAACGAGCGCAGACGCGGATCGGCAGTCACATGCGCACGGAGCTAACCCTAGCGCCAGATCTGAACCATCCACGCAGAGCGATCAACGGCCCAGAAGGGTGCGGGGTTTCGGACGAGGTTTAGAGGGGTTTTGAGCAGTCACTAGGGTTAGGGTTAAGCATAACTAATTCAAAAAAAATCAAAAAATATAAAACTTGTGCCCAAAGTCTTATTATGTAGTGTAGTAACGATAAAAAAATATACATATGATTTACATCCATTTTTGTGAAAAATCCTCAAATCATGTGAGAGACCTAGAACAACTAGGGTTAGGCATAACTAATTCAAAAAAAATCAAAACATCCAAAAACCAACGCACATGGTCTTCTTATGTGATGTAGTAACGAGAAAAAAATATAAATATGGTTTACATACATTTGGACGAAAATGCCTCCACTAAAATGTGAAACTTCGAACAATGTACTATGGTTTTCAATGGAAGAGGATGTGTGTTCTAGTCACTAGGGTCGAGCATAACTAATTCAAAAAAAATCAAAATTTCCTCAAACCAGCGCACATAGTCTTATTATGTGATGTAGTAACGAGAAAAAAATATAAACATGATTTTAATTTGTTTTATATATGATTTTCTATTAAACCATGTTATTTAAATAAAAATAAATAAAAAATAGAATATTTATTCAATACATAATGAAACTTCAGATTTACACTACATAGGTAGGACATAGGTGTAGGAATTTTATTTGGATGATTTAGAGAAGATGCAAAAAAAAGTTGCTTAGAAATGAGGGCGTTTACCCTACCTTTGGAGGTCATTTGAAACACACTTTTGATGACTATGAGTCTAACTTAACAAAAGGGCTCAGAATGATCAGATAACATACATATTTGAGTTGAGGTAGCATTGAAACATCGTACCCGAGTCAAAAGTTCAACTTGAGTCCAAATTTGAATTTAAACCGAAATTTGAATTTTGCATCAAATTTGAATTTCTGTTTGAAAACAATAACCAAACAAGTTCGGATGGAAACATGTGGATACATAGTGCCCAACAAATGTTATTACATGCCATAAATTTCAAATGACCAATAGTTCTATCTCCTCCGACCACGCCGTGTACCCTTCTTCGCCTTAGCTATCACCTCCTGAAACTCGAAAGCAGGTTCAGTTCGATCAAATTCTTCAGTGTGCACCTCGACATCAGTTTCTTCAGTGACAACAGCTGCAGTTTCTTCAGTTTCGACAGTGTGCACCTCGACTGCAATTTCTTCAGTTTCGACAGTGTGCACCTCGACTGCAATTTCTTCATTTTCAGTGACACCAGCTGCAGTTTCTTCAGTTTCAGCACCAAACTGCTGCCACTGACTTCTCTTCCTTCTGCAGCCACTGACTCTTGCTCTTTTTGTTGGCCAACACTGTTCAACAACAAGAGGCTGACTTGCAAGATTCCTCCTGAAAACAACAAAGCATGCCACATATTTATAATTGAAACAAAAGCACAATATGAAAAAACACAAATAAACAAGCACATACTTTGTGGGCTTAGGAGAAGAGTAAATGCATTGTCTAGATCCCTCTCTGTGCCCAAGTACTTGGCACCGCTTGCATCTATTTTTGCTACTGACATGGGTATACATATCGGGTACCCTATCATGAGGGTACCTAGTGCACGTGACGACTAAGTCCCAATATCGAAGAGCCTACTCGAAGCCCAAGACAAGAGGCCCAAGAGGATGGAGTACCCTCCAAGACTAGACATAGGCATAGTCGGTTTAGTCTTTCCTTACGTGTAAACTAGGTCAGTTACAAACTCCCGAGACCCAGCCTATTTAAAGGCTGGGAGGGGTACCGATCTGGGAGGAAGCCATACTCGAACCACCCAAGCTCTTGCGAGATCGCCATCTCGCCGGAGCCACCCTGTAATCGCATAATCCACAATCAATATCAGACAAGCAAGAAGTAGGGTCTTTACCTCCACCCGAGGGGCCTGAACCTGGGTAAATCTTTGCCTCTGCTTGTCAGCCGACGAAACCACCAGTACTACCACGTTCTCTCCCCATAATCTCAACCCTAGGTACTTAACCATGGGATTTGATGAGGGTACACCTCGTCAATTGGCGCCGTCTGTGGGAAAGAATAGTGCTGGACTCACGGTTCCTTCGGTTCCATCGGAGAACGGCGACTCGCCGATCGGATCTACAAACGGCAACTCGCCGGCTGCATCAACAAACCAGAACTCGCCTACTCGGGCAGCACACGGCAACTCGCCGACGCACTCGACAAACGGCAGCACGCCAGCTTCACCCGCAAAAAGCACATCAGATCCTCTGATGGATTTCGAGCCACACTCGCCAGAATTCCAGGAGACCTTCTCCGATCTCGAGTCAGGTTTGGGTTTAACCGTTGGTTCGTTCAATTTTTTCGTCAACAAGCGTGGTGTGCAGGACTTGACAGATCCACGTCAACTCGCGACTTCTGCACCCGAGGCTCCATCGGTTGCGGCTCCTTCGACTGCGGATCCATCAACTGCGTCCATACCATCGTCGATCCTCCAAACTTGCTCATCTGCAACATCCATCTCAACTCGAGAACTTAACAAGCTCATGGAGGAGCTCGAAGGTGAGGAGGCCGAGTCAGCATACCGCACAAACAACCCCGAGATTGATCTTCCACTCGAGGGTAGCATCGACTGCGGGATCTCCTTCAGCGACTTCGACGAGACCGAGACTCATATCGACAACCACGTCGACTCCGAGATCTGCACCAACAACAACCTCGACTCTGAGATTCATAACAGCTTCGCCGACGCCGAGATGAGCATAGGCGATGAAGGCATCTACTGCGAGATCCATCCAGAAGGACTACACGACGAGCATATCGACTCCGACATGAGTCTTGATGACGACATCGAGTCCATGACGGGACTCGAAAGCACATACACATACCCTCGGGTAATACCCCAGCAGGTCTACATCGCGATCACCGCAGAATCATCAGATGCCGCGGCCAGCCGCAGGCCTACAGAATTCCCGTGCACAGTTACTATGCCGGACGGAGTCACAACTCTCACAATCACTGCTCAGATGGCAGCAAAAGCAGATAAAGTCATCAAGGAGTGCACAATGATGCCAGCGGACGCAACACAAGAAGAGATGCTGACCTTCCAGTACTTCAACTGGCAGGAAGCACTTCGACTGCGGCAAGTTAGGCGACACTCGAAGAACGCAAAAAGCAAGCAAGCTTGTCGAGTGTTCGCAGAAGACAGCTCTCCCTGAGCTCCACCGGGCGAGCAGATACAAGACCCAGATCAAGGCTATCACACCTATCGCCGGACGAGAGAGCGGCGCTCACCCGCAACTTGGGCAACTCCTTCATGACATACGACGAGGAAGGGGTGCCAGTACCCAAAACAGCGGCGGGTGCACTCTTCACTGCCGCAGCATATCTAGAAGCAATCAAGCCTCCAGCGGATGACCCCAATGCAAAACTACATCGCCAACATATCAAATCACTCGCCTTAGCTGCGAAGGCCATACGCCAAGTCCCAAACGCTCCAGGAGGGAGTCGAGATCGTGCCATTGCTGACACGCGTCGTGAAGAGCATAATCACAGTGGTCGCCGCCACCACTCGAAGGAAAGAAGCAGCTCACGCAGGCGCAGGTCCAGGAGCAGATCGCGCAGATCTTACAGCACGATTCCTACTCTGATCGAAAACCTGAGCAGCACGGAGCTCTGTGTGTCGGGGGAGTATCCCCGGGTAGGGTCAAGGCTTGGCTTAAGGTGGTGTACGAAGTGGTGCCGAGGTACGGAAAGGGCCGACCTGTTTGGGCCTGGGAAGGTCCGAGCTTCATCTTGACCTGGAGAATACAGGCCGACCTATTTTGGCCCAGAGGGGTCCGAGGTATACTGTTGCCAGGGCCAAGGTTAACTGTCCGAGCTATGTTCTGCTGACCTAACTACCTCGGTGCAGTTGTTTGTGCTGTGAGTGCAGGAGAAGATGTGGGAGGAAGTAAGATCCGACCTGGTAAAGGAGATTAAGCGCAAGACCCGAGGTACGGAGCCCGTCGCATCCGTGTCGAGCTAACCGAGATGGTGGGCTGTAGGTCGGGCCGGAGTCAATGCTCCTGTCACTTCCAGCCGGGTACTAGAGCGCCTGACACGGGAGCGTCTGTCAAGGAGCATGGCAGAGGCGTGCTCCGGGTTCGGCGGGCCTGCACGTCTCCGACCGCTGACCACGCGAGGTCTGGGTAAAGGCTACGAGGTAGCTCTGCCAGGCCACGTCCTGTCTCGGTCAGAGGGGACATGCTAGCTCTGCCGTTAGGCTACAGGAGATGGGCAAGCCACGTCTTGTCCCCGACCGAGGTATGGTGGTATGGTGGTGACCGTTGCAGAGGCATGGCAACAGTGTTCTGCGAGGGGCACAATGGTAACCCGGCTGGCCTATATAGTGGGCTTCACCCCCTCCTGCTAGGAGAGATCGAGGATCCAAGATAAAGAGAGAGAGACCCCCCCCCCCCCCCCCGCGCTGGAGCGAGTTGATCAAGAGAGAAAGAGAGAGAGGAAGCTCGGAACACCTCGGAGAGACCTCGGTTCAGGCTCGGAGTGCCTTTTCCTCTCTTTGTAGCATCATCTTCCACCTCGGGTTCTCACCCTTGTAAGATCATACAGCTCGAGGAGCAGCTTGTACTTGTCACTCTGAGCTATACACTGACTAGGATAGTGCTGCAGTAGGGGTGTTACCTCCGCAAGAGGGCCCGAAGCAGGGTACATCGTGGTGTGCTTTGTGTTCTTGCTTTCTTGGTTCTTCGTTCGTGTTCTTGCGTGTTCTTGCGTGTGCACTTCTTGAGTGCATAAACCCTCCCCGGATTCCCCCAACGACCATTCGGCCCCATCTTAGCCATACCTATGGCATCTGCCGTGATCCCACCACGACACTGTGCTTCACTCGACGCGTTCGCGAGACGCGGATGCCCAAAGGGTTCAAACTCACATCTGAGCAACCCAAGTACACGGGTCGACAGGAACCTTCCGGGTGGCTAGAGGACTACAGGCTGGTTGTTGCGTGCCAGCGAGGCACAAACACCACAGCCATGCAATACATACGACTCATGCTCGAAGGCACAGCCCGCGACTGGCTCAAGGCCCTACCTCCATCAAAATACGACTCGTGGGATCACTTCCGCGATGACTTCATCAAAAACTTTGAACCTCTGTGTGAGCGCCCAAAAACGTTCGAGGAGCTGCGGGCCTGCGTGCAACGTTCAGACGAAAGGCTGAGGTCATACATCAGACGATGGACTGAGATACGCAACTCAGTCGGAGTAATTTCAGAAGACATGGCCATGGATGCTTTCATAATGGGACTCGCCAGGCATGACCTCAAAGAAGCACTTGGTCGCAAAAAGCCAACCTCTGTGGCTAACCTCTTGATGACCGCGACTGAGTGGGCAGACGGAGAAGACATGGCGCGCACACACACGCGGTCCTCACCCCGTGACAATCATGAAAGCGGCAGTCGAAGCCGCAGAGACTCATACAGAGATGACCGAAGGCGCAAACGTTCAAAACGTCACTACGACGATGACAGACCCGAATTCATGGCGGCTGGGTTCTCCACACCCCGCAATGACCAGGACAGAAGCGACCGGCGGTCGGAAGATCGGCGAGACAGTCGAGATGATCGCGGGACAGTCGAGACGATCGTCGGGACAGTCGAGACCGCGGCCAACGCAGTGATAGCTACAAGAGGAAGGACTGGCGCAAGTCACGGGCACAATCTGAGCGATCATTCGAAGAAAAGATGGACGCTGATTGCAGATTCCACCTGTACAAGGGGGACGATGGAAAACTGCGATCCAATCACTCGATGAGAAACTGCAGGGAGTTCGACCAAATGGCGACTGATTACGTAAATCGCAGAAAGGCAGCAGCCGCACAAGCACCTGCACCCGTGCCTCAGCCAAACAACGTGCCTGTTCTGATGGCACCACCTCCACCACCACAGCCTGCAGGCGGAAACCTCGCGGGTGCCATACAGCACATACCTCGGGTGGACGAACCACAGTACCCTCCGCCCCAAGGGCAGATGTACATGATACAGAAAGGTCGACCTTCCAACAGGGAGCAAAAACTTCGCACTCGACAAGTAAACATGGCGGTCATGTCACCTCCTGCGGTAACAGAATACTTGAAGGGATCCGAAACTACAATAAGCTTCAGCAAAGAGGACCACCCTCCATCGGTTGTTCGCCCAGGGCACTCTGCTCTGGTACTCGACGCGCAAATTGGAGGCTACGCCATGTCCAAGGTCTTCATGGATGGTGGGAGCGGCATAAACATCATCTTCGCAGATACGCTCCGCAAAATGAACAGGTCAGTCGAAAACCTGCCAAGATCTTCAAATACCTTCCACGGTATCGTTCCAGGGAAAGCAATAAGCCCAGAAGGCACCATACAACTCGACGTGACGTTCGGGGACAAGCACCACTTCAGGACAGAGTCGATTGAGTTCGAAGTGGTCGACTGGAAGTCACAATACCATGCTATACTTGGACGCCCGACGTTCGCTCGATTCATGGCGGTGCCACATTACGCATACCTCCAGCTGAAGATGCCTGGACCAAAAGGAGTAATCACAGTCAAGGGAACTTCCAAAAGTCTGACTCTTGCGACCGAGAATTCAGCAAAATCTCTGAGATGTTTGGCATGGAAGCAACACTCGCTGATCTAGCGGTCTCCAACGATCGAACACTTATGCCAGAGCACAAAAGGTGGCAGTCGACAGAGCATTCAATGCCACCAATGACACAAGATCGCATCAGGTGCACCCGACTGACCCGACCAAGACAGTCAATGTCTCGTCGAGTCTGCCTATCGCATAGGAAAGCGCGCTCGTCGAATTCCTCCGTGAGAACTGGGATATATTTGCATGGTGTCCAGCAGACATGCCAGGTATTCCCAGGGAATTCGCCGAGCACTCTCTCCAGCTACTTCCAGGTGCTAAACCAGTCAAACAAACAATGCGCCGCATATCCGGCCCAAAAAGAACTGCAGTCGAAGCCGAAGTCGACAGGCTACTCGCAGCAGGATTCATCAGAGAGATCAAGAAATCACAATGGGTGGCCAACCCCGTACTTGTAGAGAAGAAGCACACAGATATCCTTCGGATGTGCGTAGATTTTACAGCACTCAATAAGTGTTGTCCAAAGGATCACTTTCCACTACCTCGAATCGACCAGATCGTCGACTCCACCGCCGGGTGCGCTCGCTTGTCCTTCCTGGATGCTTACTCGGGTTACCACCAGATAAGGATGAAGGAAGAGGATGAAGAGAAAACGGCGTTCATAACCCCACTCGGGGTCTACTGCTACACCACAATGCCTTTCGGGCTCAAGAACGCAGGCGCAACCTATCAGCGCATGATGCAAGATTGCCTCAAGAAGCAGATTGGGCGAAACGTCCAGGTCTATGTAGATGACATCGTCATCACCACAAGAGAGAAAACACACTACTCGATGACTTGCGAGAGACATTCGCAAACCTCAAACGCTTCCACATCAAGCTCAACCCGAAGAAGTGCACGTTCGGCGTGCCAGCCGGGCAACTCCTCGGGTATCTAGTCTCAGCTCGAGGAATCGAGGCGGACCCGGAGAAAATACAGGCCATCTTGACGATGCAAAGGCCTTCAAAGCTCCACGACGTGCAAAAGTTGGCGGGTAGAGTAGCAGCACTCAGTCGATTCATCAGCAAGCTAGGCGAAAAAGCACTCCCGTTCTATCGACTGATGAAGAAGGCAGATAATTCGAGTGGACGCCAGAAGCCGAAGCAGCCTTCACGGACCTCAAGCGAGTCCTCACAAGCCCTCCAATCCTCGTAGCACCAAGGGAACGCGAGCCACTATACCTATATGTCTCTGCAACTAACAGGGTGGTGAGCACTGTTCTAGTGGTCGAACGCAGAGAGGAGGGACACGCCCAAAGCATACAACGTCCAGTCTATTACTTGAGTGAAGTGCTCTCCACATCAAAGCAGCGGTACCCGCACTATCAGAAGCTGGCATACGCCGTGTTCATGTCCTCAAGGAAGCTGACGCATTACTTCTCCGAGCACCCGATCACTGTAATCAGCACTTCAGGGATCGGGGACATCCTCACAAACCCCAATGCAACTGGGCGAGTAGCAAAATGGCTCATCGAGCTAGCACCAAGAGACATCAAGTATGATTACCCGAAGGCCATCAAAGCACAAGTTTTACCCGACTTCCACACCGAGTGGATTGAAGCTCAGCTCCCAGGAGCACCAGATGTGTCCAATTCCTGGACTATGTACTTTGATGGCTCGAAGAAAAACGAAGGCGCAGGCGTCATCCTCATATCACCAAAAGGCGACAAGCTCCGCTACATCCTGCAAATGGGATTCGAGTTCCCATCCAATAACGAAGCAGAATATGAGGCTCTGATCCATGGCATGAGGATGGCTAAAGCACTCGGGTGCACTCGACTGATGATCTACGGCGACTCGAATTGGTGGTGCAGCAAACAATGAAGGCTTGTGACGCAATCGCAGATAACATGATCGCCTACCGTGACCTGTACAACATCATGGAGGGCAGCTTCGAAGGCTGCGAGTTGCGGCACATAGGGCGTGAAGCAATGAAGAAGCAGATAAGTTAGCCAACATTGGTGCGACCAAAGCACCAGTGCCACCTGGTGTCTTCTTCGAGCGCATCGAGCACAGATCAATCAAAAAGAAGCGGGCAACTCCTGCATCAGCCGCACCAGCCAAGAGCAAAACACCTAGCACAGAGGACCCACCAGTCGAGGTACTCCTCATCGAGCCAACTTGGACTCAACCCTTCCTCGCATACATACTCCGCGGCGAGGTACCCGAAGACTTCACAGAGTCAAGACGCGTCACTCGACGATCTAAAGCATACACTGTCATCAACGGTGAACTTTACAAACGCAGCATATCAGGTATGTTCCAGCGTTGCATAGCATTTGAAGATGGCCAAGCCATCCTTCGTGATATTCATGCAGGTACTTGCGGGCATCACGCCAGCAGTCGATCACTCGTAGCCAAAGCCTTTCGCGCAGGCTTCTACTGGCCCACAGCACTCAAAGACGCGGAGGACATAGTCAAAAGGTGCATCGGCTGCCAAAAATTCGCCACAAAGCCGCACGCACCCGCATCGGCGTTGAAGACAATACCATTGGCCTGGCCTTTCGCCCAGTGGGGGCTCGATATGGTTGGGCCACTCAAAAAATCCTCCCATGGAGGGCATACTCACCTTCTGGTGGCGGTCGACAAGTTCACCAAGTGGATTGAAGCAGTACCCATCACAAGTTCGACTGCCACTACAGCAGTCAATTTCATAAAATCCATCATATACCGCTTTGGTGTGCCAAATAGCATCATCACTGACAACGGTACAAACTTCACGGCTGAGGAATTCAAATCCTTCTGCAAAGAGCAAGATATCACGCTCAATTATGCATCTGTGGCGCACCCGCAATCAAACGGCCAAGTCGAAAAGGCCAATGGGCTTGTGACGAGTGGAATCAAGAAGCGCCTCCTGGTGCCACTCAAAAGGGCTGCGGGTGCTTGGGTAGAAGAGCTCCCGTCTGTGCTATGGAGCCTACGCACAACACCCAACGCCTCAACGCAATTCACTCCATTCTTCATGGTCTACGGCGCAGAGGCAATCCTGCCATCAGACGTAAGGTTCAACGCACCAAGGGTCGAAGCATACAATGAAGAGATGCAGATGAAGCACTCGAAGATGCAGTCGACTTGCTCGAAGAAGCACGCAACACAGCGCTAGCACGCACAGCTGTCTACCAGCAAGATCTACGCAACTATCACAGCCGTCGACTGCGTACCAGGTCCTTCGAGGTGGGTGACTTGGTACTTCGACTGAAGCAAAAGAAGGTGCATAAACTTGCTTCTCCATGGGAAGGACCCTTCATCATCACCGAGGTCATTGGTGGTGGAGCATACAGACTGAAGCACGCGAAGACCGGCGAACTCTCCCACAATCCTTGGAACGTTGCGCAGCTGCGCCGTTTCTATGCTTAGATTGCTCAGTCGCATAATGTAATAGGCTCATATGTCGGATGGCTGCAGGTTTCAGACGCGCTCTTTTCCTTACCAGGGTACCTAAGGGGACTGGAAGGTTTTTAATGAGGCGGCCTGCAGCCTAACATTCATAAATGGAATATAGTCAATAAATTCCTCATACTTTTCTTTACTACTCGCATAGCTTATCAGCACAAACTTAGCCTCACCCGTATGCTCGGGGGCTGAGCTACCTCAAACATAAAATTTCGCTCCTTCAAACATAATACTCCAGCCACACTCGAATACTCGGGGGCTGGATCATAAACACAAAGGAAAAAGTTGCTCAACCCCAATCAATCACTCGGGGGCTGAGCCTGCAGGCATAAGTTGAAGCTTCAACTCTCATAAAATTCATAGCCTCACTCGAGCACTCGGGGGTGTAATTCATGATCTATGTAAAGTGTTTTTCATAAACCCCACTCGATACACTCGGGGGCTGCATACATACAATAAACAAATAGTACGTACAAGTGGCAAATTTACACTCGGGGGCTGTTCCCTATACATAAATACCCTAATCTTCTGGTTCATCCTTTGCTGGAAGAACAGGGCCCATAAGTTGCGCTTGATAGCAATCAACCAATGTCCTCGCGTGATCGAATGTTTCGTCAAGATTCGACTGGGACAAGGACGATCCAGGCACGGGTGGACGTAGCTGCAAATTTGGACGTTGACTTCGGAGATATGCCATGGTTGCGTTGGCGCCATCCACAAGCTTCTGGGTGATAAAGCCTCGAATGGAACCTGTTGACCGGAAGAGCTCGAGTAACGCATGGATTCCTTGAGGTTGTGGCCCAGCTGGAAAAACATCTGGTTGATTCGACTGAAGGCCGACCTGCATAACTCAAGCAGCATAGTGCTCCGCCACACCCGATCCTGCAGAGTCGCGAGTATGCGTGCTCGGTGCTTGTCCAATCGAAAGTGCTGGCGGCCAGTCGTGGGTTCGTCAGTTGCCATGTTCAACTGCTCATCCACGCGAGCCTGCTCCGCCTGGAAATCTTGAACAAAACCTGCAACAACACAAGTTGGGTGAACAAAAAAGAACAGGCTGTGAACTCATAAGATCAAGGCAGTCATGCTTACACTCGAGCTGTCTGTTCACGATCTCCATCTCGCCAAGCACATACTCCTCCCGTTGGGTGGGTAAAGCAGGCCTTGCCCTCATCCTTTCCAGCTCGCTTCGGGCACTCGCCAGCTCTTGCTCCTGTTTCGCGAGTCGAGCCTTCATATAACGTATTACTGCGGCATCGTTTGCCGCCTGAGCTCGAGATCGAGTAGGGGCATGATGCCGCGACGAACTGGATGAAGTGGCGGCTGGCCGTTTCTGTTCCAAGCATCATAAAAGTTTCATGAGAAACTAGTCACAAAGCTCAGACGAGCAAAACATACAGCCTTACACGCAGATCATAATAAGGAAATTAATTCATACAAAGGTAGCAAAAGCACATGCATACTCGCATGGTCATAAGTTTAATTACAAGACATAAAAAGGCACGACTGCCCTACTTCTCAGACATCGACTCCGACCTAGCCCTACTCGCACGAGCGGCGACCTCTGCTGCCCGGCGTTCCATGGTGGCCATAAAAGTTTCAGCCAACTTTGCGGCTGGCTCGTTCAAATGCTTTAGGGACACCAGTTTCCCGCCAGGCTTGCGAGGGAAAGCAGACAGAGCGGCTTCGAAGTCACCCTCTATCCCATGACCTAAAAGGAGTTTGAGGGTGGTCTCTGAGCCGCGTACCGTCAAAGTGCGAGCAAAGTTCGCCATAGTCGAAGTTCCCGGGCCCAGGACGTCTGCGAAGCCATCCACAGTCGAAGGAGGTTGGCTGGATGGGAACACATCCTTGAACACGGCGCCGAGCGTGCTCGTAGATTTGGCGAGTGCGTCCTTGGCTTGGGTAGAGACGACATCCAGGTCGCCGATTGCGCGGTCAAGGGACAAATCGACACTCGGTTGGTCTACAGGTGCCGATGCGCCAACAGCTCCTTCAAAAAAGCAGAAGTAACAGAAAATGTTACATACTATTCAGTGGCAAAAGAAGTAGGCAAAAAGTGAAAGGTTCAACTCACCGCCTACGTCTCGGGTGAGGCTCGCCAGGCGCTCAGCATAATTCTTCTCGCGCAAAGCGGCGGAGTCCTTGGCATCATCCAAGGCCTTCTTCGACTCCGCGCGTTCCTTGGCGAGTGCCTCTTCTAGCTCTTTAACCCGAGATTCAGCGGTTGCCTTGTCACCTGAGATAGATGGACAGATGTCATTCACAATCGACAAGGCAAAGACATACAGAAACCCAAGACACTTACGGGTGAGCTGCTCCATAATAGCGCGCAGATTATCCCTCTCCTGTTCAACCTGGACAAATGCTTTACCTGATTCCACCAGGTTGAGGTAGAAGGGCTGCACGCACACGAAACCAACATAAGCTATACACAAATAGGTCCAGAAGGAAGACTCGACAAAAAGACACTTACGTGTTCAACCAAGGCGCAGGCTTGGCAGCAGAAGTTCCAATTTGCGGAGTTGATGTACTCGCAATATTGGCGGCTCAATGGTAGTAGCCGTGGCTACTGTTCTCACAACCTCAGCCGCAACAGGAGAAGCTTCTGGCTGGTCTGGAGTCGAGCTCTCTCGGTTGGAGGAGTTGGAGGTCGCACAGTCTCAGCACTGCAAGTGACCGAAAGACATGCAACATAAAGAAAGTACTCAATTCATAAAAAATTTAGTACAAAAAGGAGCAAACCTGTGCTCTTCTTCATCCTCAGTGTCGAGCTCGTCAAAGTTTGGGCCTCCAAAAGGTAGCTGCCCACCGACTGAGGAGGAGGAGGAGCCGAGCTCAAAGGACTCACGTCCAAGGGAGCAGCTGTGGTCGTAGGAGACGAGCTGAGTTTCCATCATCCCTCACATCCGATTCCCTCGCGGGTGAGCTCGTGGAAGAAGACATAACTTGGGCTCCGACGGCGCTTGCGAAGAGGAACCTCGCTAACATCCTCAGTCGCGGCAGGCTCCTTGCCCTGTGCTTCCTCTACCTCTTCCTCTTCAGCCTCCTCTGTGGGTGAAGTGGTAGCCGAAGGTAGAGGCGATTCATCTCCTCCCTTCGCTTCTACTGTCACTTCTGTTTCAGGAGTTGGGCCATCTTCAGGAAGGGAGGAAGGGTCGAGGTGGTCGAGTGGCCCTGCACACAAAATTCAATAGTCGAAATGTCACAAAGATGCATAGCAGAATAACAAGACAAGAAATCATAAAATCGATAGGTTCACTAACCTCTGGCAAAGGCTTTTCAGCCGAATAAGGGTCGACAGGCAGTCGACGTTGCAGGGCTCGCTTTGTTTTGTGCTGGTGATGGACCGCACATGTGTCACCAGTTCACTCCTGGACAGCTCCTCCTTGCTCATGCGGGTGGCGTCGAGGGCACCTTCGTACTCCCACATTGGGTGGGCACGAGCGCGGAGCGGCCATACCCGCATCTTCACAAAGGTGGCAATCAGATGCACACCCGTGATGCTGTTGAGAAGCCCCCAATTGTCTCCAGCATGGGTGCTGCTTCCGCCACTTCTTCAGTCGAAAGCTCGTGATCCCAGGCTTTTGTCCTAGCGGCTATACCAGCAGTCGAAAATGCTGGGGCCACATTTTGGTCCACTTGCACATAGAACCACCTCTTCCTCCACCCCTGCGCCGAGTCGACTGGCTTCAGGGCGAAGTACCGGGTGTCGCTGCGCACTTGGATCTGCAGGCCTCCGACTGGATAGGTTCGGCCGCCTCGGTTGTTTGGCCGGACCATGAAGATGGACTTCCATAATGCCCAACTCGGAGCAACACCCAAAAAACACTCGCACAGCGTGATGAAACACGCAATGTGCAGAATACCGTTCGGGGTGAGATCATGGATCTGCACCCCGTAGGCAAAAAGCAAACCTCGCACAAAATCATGGAGGGGGAGCGAGAAACCCCTAGGCAAAAACTCCGCGAAACAGACGCGCTCGTTAGCGCGAGGCTCGGGAAGTACCTCCTTGGGCGAAGGTGCGCGGACGAGGAGCTGGTCGGAAGGTGGCAGCAATCCTTCCTCGCGCAGCTTGTCCAGCTGCGCATCCTTCAGGGTGGATTTCATCCAATCCCCATTGGTCTTCTTGAGGTCGACGGCGGCCGCAGATGTGCTAGCCGCAGTCTTCTTCCCCTTCTTGCCGCCGCATCGGGCGCGGCGGCAGCAGTCGAGGGGAGCGCTTGTTGCCGCCGCTTTCTTCATTGCCAACGAGCAGGTGGAGGAGCGCGCAAAGCTTTAGCACAGGAGCAATGGAGGCAGAGCGCAAGGAAGACGATGGAACAGGGGCGGCGCGCAGAGCAAATGGCAGATAAAAAACAAATGCCAGCGCCGTTCCCCTATTTACCACAGATCAAAAGCAATCACAGCCATTCAGATCCAAACCGTGCGTTACGCACGCAATCTGACCGTACACGTGGCAAACGCGGAGGGCAACCGTCGCCGGCCACTCCGCCCACTACGCACGTAAAAAGAGGAGCCATCATCACGCTTGCGGAAAAAGTGGGCCCGTATAGTCAAATCAAGTCCAAACGGCACCGTCTTCGGTCAGCTCTGCATAAATGGGCCCACCTATGTGTCACGTCCCATCAATCGCAGCATAACGCACGCCACGCGTGTCAGAAATTGCAGTCGAAATAAACGTCATCCCTGACGTCATTGAAGCATCTGTTCAGAAAATACGTTCGAGTATGCTCAACGCATATTGGTCTAAGAGGTGGAATTGGAGTTGCATATGCAGCTTCGAATTTTGCTACCGAATAATATTCATGCAGATATGGATGCATGTTTATCTTCAGCTGTGAGGCTAAGAATAGAATGGCATGCTCACATGGTTTACCAGTGTGTTGCCACTCGAGGCAACTGCAATCATGCAATTCAGTGTCAACAACATGCCTTCTTCCAGTCTTGTTATCTCTAACTTCAGCACCCCACAGTGATGATTTTTCAACAGACAAATGTGTAAGACTCCTGCTTCTGTTGACCACCTGTTGCACCACTGCTGGAAGTTTATCACCTTGCAGACAATCACCAATCTTTTTTCTCAATTCCCACAGCCGCATGAGCATGATCCTGATTTGGTCAACCATGTCATGCACAGGCAAATCTTTTAGCTGCTTCACCTTGTTGTTGAAACTTTCTGCCAAATTGTTGTTGATATGATCACACTTGATGGCAGTGTTGAATCCTGACCTGTACCATAATAAAGAATGGTAGGTGTTCAACCATGTACCAAACTCCTCGCATGTTGCCATTACCTTACCAAGATGATATGAATGTGTCTGTTTAGTGTAAGATCTTGCTGCTGGCCACATTCTCCCAAATTCATCTCCTCTGAATTTTTTTATCAAATTCATCCACAAATGGCCAAAGCACTCCCTCTGCTCAGCATGTGGGAACACATTTTTAACTGCATTTTCTAGACCTTTGCATGCATCTGTGTGTATTGCCAAAGGTGACACTGGCCCTAAGCTTCTTTTCAACTGCATCATGAACCATGTCCATGAAGCCTCTGTCTCTGACTGAAACAAGCCAACAGCAACAGGAAACATCAAGTTGTGTCCATCTAGAGCATTGCATGCTGCCAACTGACCATTCCACTTGCCTGTCAAAAATGATGAGTCTATGCTCAAATATGGACGACATCCTGCTTTGAAGCCATCGGTGCAAGGCTTTAAAGCCATAAAGAATTTGGAGAAATAAACCTTGCCATCCTCTGATACCTCTGTATCTATCTCGACAATACTGCCAGGTGACCTTTTCTCCACCTCTGCTTTGAAATTGTAAAGCATCCTAAATGTGTTTGCCCAATCACCATACAAATTCTTCATTGCCCTTTGTTTAGCCTTCCACACTGTGGTATAATTCAGTTTAATGGGGTACAACTTTTCCAAGTCTACTTTCAGTCTTTTGGCAGTAGTGTTCGGTGTTTTCGCCAAAATTGGAGTTATCTTTTCTGCAACCCAAATCTGTGATGTCATGCTTGATACTTTTTGTGAACTTGTAAGACAAGTATGTTGATGAGGGATTTGGTTAACCCTGACTGTACTTCCATCAGGCTGCAGTCTAGCAGATATGTACCACTTGCAAGGCCTCACACCACTACCATCAAAACCTCTGCACTTAGCATAAAACTTCTTTCTATCAGTCCAAAGTGTCTTGGCATCAAACTGATGTCTGACTGCATAAGTCTTGAAAGACAACCTGAACTCATCCATATTTGGCCACAACTTTCCCACTTGAATGACAGGGTTTTCCTTCTCATACACATGCACCAGCTCATCATTATGTGCATCATCTACATAATCTGCAGCATCTTCCATCAACTGTTCATCTACATCTTCACACAATTCTCTGCCATAATTATCACTAGCTTCATCCCTCTCCTCCTCCTCTCTGTCATCGACTGGAATGCCAAATAGTTTGGCCATCTCAGTGTCAGCAATTGGTGCAATGACCAAATCAGTATGCTCCTCCAATTCAACTGCATTCCAATCAACAACAGCAACATTTCCCTCTTGTGCATGTGCATTAGCCCCATCGGCTATTACTGTCACATCGGTAATAATGGGAACAATCTGCCTCTGTGAAGCCCAATCATCATCTGCCTTCTGCATAGCCAAGTGTGACGGCACATAACCCACCTTCGAATCAATATTCAGATCAACGAGCTCAGCAAAAAAATCAGCCCTGAGGCTTGCCCAGCCCTCTTTCCTATCGATTTCATCAATAATCTGTTCACCATCTTCAATTCTGACATACTCTCCTTTGAAATCATCATACCGCAATAGTGAAACCTCTTGCTCTGGACCCCAAACCACAGTTTCCCCAATTTTCTCCACCAATTTCCTCACCGCCTTCTCTTCCATCTTCTGTAGTTCAGTGGGATCAATCTCTGCACAATCAACCTCCCATTTCACAATTGTGTCTCTCTGGATGTTCTCCATGCTACCATCAACTAATTTTGCCGTCGATGGAAAGAAATTGACCGCAAATTCAAAGGTTCGAGCAGCATCCTCTCTGTTATAGGCGGGCAGTGTGAGAAAGATCAGAGGAGGCCGGAAATCGCATTCAAAATTGGGCGGGAGGGAGGCGCATTACCTGTTTGAAGCTGAATCTAGCGGCTCCTTCTCGATCTGACCACGGGCTCCGGGTCCACGAGCTCCTCTCACCGGGCGGCCCCCTCTCACCTTCTATCGATTTCAACAAGCAAAACAGAGGCACGAGCTCAGATCTACAAACAGGCGGAGGGGATTGGGACTAGAGCTCCGAATTCACTAACCATGAAGGCCGCTGCTACCGAAAGAGGGCTCCGCCGCCGCCGAGAAAGAGGGCTCCGCCGCCGCCGCCGAAGCTGAAGAATGGAGCGCGGGCAGTTTCGGACAGTTCAGGTCGGGGGCGGGCGGGCACGGTCGGTAGTTTGACTTGATGCGGTGCTAATTAATTTGGTGGCCCGACATGTCTTAGCGCTAACTGAACTCGTTGACGACCGATTTAATGCCTGTGTCGCACGAGAGCTATTTACCCGCTCCGATCCGTCGCACGAGAGCTATTCTCTCCAAATACGTCGCTCTCCTTCCAATTCGCTGAAAAAACGTCGCATGAGAGCTATAAGCCCGCGACGAAGACGTTCCCCGTCGCCGAGATCGCAAGCGCCGATGCCTGCCGCGTCGCCCTCCGTGGGATGCTGGAGGCGCTCCCGCAGCTCCGGTCGCTCCAACCTGGCCCCGGACGAGTGGGACGCCGTCGTGCCCGAGGACGTCGTGCCTGAGATCGTCCGCGCGGCGTGCCGCGGCGATGGCAAGGGCTTCACGTTAAGCCTCTTGATGGCCGTGTGCCGCCGGGTTGTACATGACGAGAGGGCACTCCTGATGGCGTGCAAGGAGAGGCCTCCCGGCGAGCAGAACGACTGCGCGATCTGCTTCGATGGGCTGGAGGGTGGAGAACCCGCCGTGGAGCTGCCGGTCTGCGAGCACGCGTTCCACCGCCGGTGCATTTCTAAGTGGTTCTTCCTGGGGACGACGTGCCCGATGTGCCGGGCCGACGTCAGGCTCTCGGCCCTGCCTGAGTTCCTTGAACTGTGCTCTTCAGCCGGCGAGGCGGCTCAAGGCACAACACTAGTATTGCCCGATCTTGATAACTCGATTCTTGAGTAGTCTATTCTCTCTGTCTTTTGGTTTTCAAGAAATTTAGATTAATTGTAAGGTCGTCCTGGTCTCTATTTTTGTTGCTGAGGACAACAGTAGAAAGAAATCCACATGTAACGGGGTTTTGGAGAATCTGCAACGACCCACGAGACGTCACTGATGGAGATTTTTTTGCTTTTCATTTGATCTTGATCCTAGAAAAGGCGACATGGTTATGAACCGATACTTTAATGAACATGTATAGAAGCAGATAACTATGATTATTTTAAATAGATGTATAATAGTTTTATTGAAGTGACCGAGAAATAACGCGTGGTCATCTCTTTATGTTACCGAACTGACTGAGAATTAAATTCATAGTTTTATTATATGTGGTACAGTTCTGTAGCCACTGAAATGTTATGCTAAATAAAAAATCACATGTATTCTAAATTTGCGAACGGATCAGTGGTAAACAATATTGTCGACCATACTCCATACATATGGTTTTTACGTGTAAATTGGTTTCTATAGTTAAAGCTCAGACCACGAGTTGGCTGATACTTTTGTTGCGATCTTGTATTATTATGTGAGGTTATCAGACATTTGCATTAAATATAAAGTTACACAAATTTGTATGTCTTTTTCGATTAGAAATTCTAGGTGCACCTAACCAGTGGCCAGATGATCTTTAGAATAGCGAAATGAATTTTCTTTATGTAGTAATTTATCCTCCATAACCAGTAGACCAAGTTGATGGGATGCCCAATAACATGTGCCATGTGGCATGGTATTGGAATAATTAGGCTCCAAGATGTAGAAGTGTTCTCTAACGACATTGGGTCATTGCAGTGGGCGTGCACCAATATTTTGGAGGTACACGTTGAACAAAAAGAGCTAGAAAGGCATGCGTTAGGAAGTCCAAAAGTGATTGAGAAACGCTCGTCTGAAGGAGACAGCCGGCGGCTTTGTTCCGCGCGGCCGCCGAGGAAGGTGGCGGCTAGGATGTCGCTGCTCCATCCCTGGCGGTGGGAAAAGGGTTCAACACACTGTGTTGAGAAGAGTGCGTCACGAGGCCAAGCTTCTGGCATGAAGGAAAAGGGTTCAACACACTGTGTTGAGAAGGACATAGGCCAAGACAGCACATCGGGAAATAAGAAATTGCGTACGATTTTTGAGGGATCAAAGTACCACAACATGAAATTGTATTTAATTCCCATGTATATTGATCTCATAAACACCTTGTTGCAAGTCGTTATCCCGTTTCTTCTATTGCACTATCTAAAACAACGTGTTTGATTCAGTTATCATTTCTGATTTTTGTAGGCACTTTGTTAGAGGATTGATGATGACGTGAATCGATCGAGGCTGCCTCCAACAAGATATAGAGTGCTAGCTTAGAGGCAAAAATAAATCATACACGAACGGATGGTCATTTCTTTTCCTTTGCCTTGGATGTCTCTCTGCATCGGGCCTTGTATTTTTACCCTTTCCTATTTGATATGAACCACACAAGTTTTTTTTAATGTTTAAAAGATGGAGTCTAATTACTGGCTCATTGATTACCCCATGCACTCTAAATGTTCAACATGTGACATCCTACATGATAACACCATATACACTCTAGAATTCTCTATCGACATAATTGCTTAAGATAGACCACACATACTCGAGAAACCTATATCAAGATATATGTTGGGTTTGTATGGTATGGAACTCTGTATAAAGATATTGTACAATGGACAGATACATATGTAACATACTATATGAATCTTTTCATTCATCTCCTAATATTTTAGTGCCCATTGAATTTCAAGAATACTCAATTCTAACTTTAGAAAAAAGAAACATATTACATTGTGTTTTCCAAATAATAAATATTAAATAAATGAAGGCTAAACAATAACATGTAAAAAAACATAATTTTGCACCCAACCAACTATAACAAAGTGGCGCAAGATCTATGAAACATGGTATCTACTTCATTAGGATTTTCATGATTTAAAATCAATATATTTAACACACTATAAATATTTTTATAAATATAACGTTCAATATGAATCAAAATGTTTTCTTTTAAATTATAAGAGATGCGTTCGGGTGTGAGATATCCAATAGTAATAGAAATGAGTATCCCATTTGCCACTGAGATAAAAGATAAAGATACAGTGAAATGTCTTGATCAATAATTTGTATCGTGAGGATCTATGGCTATTAGATAATAAACATATATAAATTTAGTAAGATGGATTGGAAACGTTGGGCCTTCCATCCATATTAGCTAGGAAATATTTACACATCCAGCAAGATAGGCGGGAAAAGTTGAGGAGTAGGTTGGACACAATTTCTTTCCGAAGATAACAACCTACATCAAGAGCAACACCTCTGGTGTATTTAGACACATGGAAATGATCTTAAGAAATAACTATCATAATCAAGCAATTAATGAATTTGTATATAGACTAGTAGCTCACTGAAAGAAATATCACATGGAGATTCTAAGATGGAAGGACATATTGAACGTATGAAACTACATCTCCTCAATTGAAACCAATGGAGCACGCTCAAATTTCCATCTTGCCACCCCGGGCATCAACAATGTGACCACAATATCTCCAAGCTAACGCCACAACATTCACTGCTGCAAATTTTTGTGCTTTCGTGTTTTGGTTGGCGCGAACGCAGTTGACGCATCTAATGGCGTGTGAATGAGAAGTGTGTCACTTCTTACTTAAGCTGCTCTTTTCAACTTCCACGCTCCTCAATAACAAGTCGCGAAGCTCTTACTCAAGGGGTGTGTGTCGTGAAGCTCCGCTTTTTCTTGACACCATGGGACATGTCGACTATTGCGATTTCCATGGTGTTGGACTGAGCCGGGAAATGTCAAGCCGGTTATAATAGGAAGACCAATATTGACGAGTGCGGAGTCTTAGATGCGAGGAAGACATTACTTCACATAGTGTTGTGCATGCATGGCCGCATGATGAAGTTTCTGTCCAAACTGCACATGTGCATCTGAGTGTAGTGATTGGTACTTTACAACGGCGACCTCGGTGGGGGCGGCAACATTCGCAGATTTCAGTTATGGTGGTGATAGTTGAGTTCCTAGTCGTTTCTTCCTCCCTTCCCAGGTAGGCCATACATCGCTCCCGGGAAACCTTTGAGAAGGAGGAGCTCCATCGTGCGTGGCTCGCTCGCCACTTCAAGTTCAAGAAAGAGGCCCTAGTTGCAGAAATGACCCGAGAGAAGCTGCAGACTGTGGAGGCGGAGGCGAGGTAGCGCCGCAAGCATAGCGGCGTAATTATAGATCTCAGTGAAGTATCCCAAGCGTGCCCACCTAGTAGCAAATTTATAAGCTAATATTGCTTGCGCCGTCGCCTCCCCGCGGACAATTTTGTTTAAAATCGCACACGCCTTTATTTTATCTAGGTTGAACTACTTTTTAAATGTCATTGTTGACCTATGTTTATATTTCGCGTGTGAACTATGTTAAACCTAAAAACTATTGATGGGTGGGAAACATATGTCTGGCGCCGCTCAAATCCTAGTCCGGACAAATATTTTTTTGATTGAAATGCAGTCGGAGCTGCTTTTCATTGATCAAGAAAGACTTATAGCCAAATGTCTCGGTTTATAAGGGGAACCAAGCCAGGAAATTTATAAGGGCACCGTCCAAACAAACATGACCAGACGCTTGTTCGCTGCCCGGCGGAGCAAAACAGAAACATTCCAGTATATGAGTAATGGGGTATGTTTTTTACTAAATGGCCTTTTCCTAACCTCCAGCTAATTGTGAATAACTTTCAGCCACACGTGGCCCTCGCCATAAAACGTCATAAACTATGGAGTATCCCGAGCCTCTGGAAATCTCAGAAAACGCAATACACTATGGAGTATCCCGAGACTGAAAAACACAAACTTTCTAAGTCCTTTGAGAAAAGACATTTGATGTGGCGTTTTCCAGTCACAGAGGCTCTCAGAATCTCAGATTACGGCCACTGCACCCTACGCGGATCGAAACAGACACACTCCAAGTTGTTCCGCAAATTCAGGCGTTGTCTGAATTTCTGCGGCGACTCCATCTGCAGTATGCTCGGCCTGGATCCTTTGTGCGTGATGGGTATATGTGTTGCGTTGTTAGATTACGGGTGGTGGTCGTTGCATGTGTTGAAAACATTCTCTCCGATGCGGGTGCAAAAGGATGTCTATGGAAACTCACTCCCGGACCCAAAGCAAAGCGAAGGAAAGCGATGGAGAAGACACGGGAACACGCCGCGCGGTATCCAAAGATTCCAAAGACGCCTCCTCGTAATCCCCACCCTCGCTCACTCTCACACTCACAGAGAGAAAGAAAGAGCTTTCGGGTGGTTTTACTGTTGCCGTAGCGTCCTTTCTCTGCACGCTCCGGTAGCCAAAGCAGCAGCTGGTCTTCATCAGTCATCATCATCATCACCACCTCCAACTTCTCCTCTGCTGCTGCGCCGGTCTGAATCACATCGCATTTAAAGCCCGCACCAAGCTCTGCCGCCGCTCCCGTCGTCTCAGAGTCAGAGCAAGCCCTCCATCACATTGCTTGCAAGTACAGCCACCGGACTGAACTAGTGCAGCTAGCGTTTAATTGCAAGCTGCGTCTGCTCGCGTGGTGAGAGGGAAGAGAGGAGGTGGAGATGGAGCGCAATGCAGCTCTCGCTGCTGCTGCCGCCGTCTGGTTCCTCTGCTCCGTCTTCTTCGTCCCCGGCGCCGCCTCCGCCTACTCGGTGCCGGCCGATCCCAGGCATCCCACGGTAAGCTTTGCTCTGTCTTCATCCCACTTGTTACTGCTCAGTTCAGTGTGGCTCGTGCAAGTTCAGAAGCAACAATGTCTCAAGTCTGAACTGTTACCAATATGGCGTGCAGTGGCAGCCTTCACCGAGTCCTGCGGCGGCCCGGCGAGGCTACTACTACCACCACGGCCCTGTAGCGTCGCCGTCGCCGCGGCAAGACCACCGCGGCATCGCTCCGGCGCCAGCGTGGCCGCACTACTCCACTACTGCGCCAGCGTGGCCGCACTACTCCGCTCCGGCGCCAGCGCCGACATCCGGGGCCGACGAACTGCCGTCCCTGCCACCACCGGCGTACGCCCGCGCGCCGGAGCCGCAGCAGGCGACGACCACGCCGCACTTCGGGTTCCCGCTGGAGCCCACGGTGGGTGTCGCGGCGGCGCGCCCGGCAGGGGCCCCGGGATCCGGCGGGGGCGAGGGGTACCTGTTCATCGGCAGCAACCCCACGGTGCCGCTGCCCACCGGCGTCACCGACACCGCCACCGTCCTCCCGCTCCCCGACACCGCCGGCGGCAAGGTACATACGTACAAACATACACTTTTCCGTGACGCGACGTGACAACGTGACACTGGTCACCGTGTGATGTCTACTAGTAGTGCTCATGTTCGCTTTTTCTCCGTGCTCCGCAGGTGGTGGGCCGTGCTGCCCCGGGGCCCGGTCGAGCTCCGGCCGCCATGATTATCCTCCTGGTCGTCTTCTCCACCGTGCTGATGTCCTCCTGGTCGTGAAGCTGATGATTGTCCTGTCATTCGAGTAGTTGACATGAACCAAGAGATTCTTTTCAAATTTGCCTGTAAATATGAGTGGATCGTGTTTTGCTCTAGAAATTTTATCTGACTAGTACTAGAAATATGTGGGATTCCTTCAGAAATCTGGTGGTACGATTTCGTGTCAAGTCATTTGCAAGTGTGTGGCATCAGTTCAGTTGTATGTCTTGCTAGGTCCAAGTTCCAACACACCAAAGCCACTACTCAGTTTTCGATATCCATTGAGAGATGTGAGATAGTATGGATCAACAAACAACCAATTCTAGGTGGAAAAAAGAGCAGGTTAGTAACAGCAGTACAAGTTCATCGGCACCAAAGTAGCTTCAAGCACAGTAGCAAACACAACCCCACACTCACAAGGACATCCTGACCACACTTATGCACTATTTACAGAGAACATGCGGGGGCATGAGTTAACTTTGTTTTAACACGCCTTTAGACACCGACGTGATGTTTATGTTATGCTTTTGGCACTACTGAGCTCAACACCGCAGCCATAGCAAGCTGAGCTTTTTATTACAGGATTGTACAGCAGGAGTTTGTTTTCTTGGCCTGCTTGTAGAACATCTGCAGAGGAACAACAGGAAACGATCAGTGTGATAGCATGGACGAGCTAGTCGATCGACCTTATATAAGAATCAGTTTCTTTATGCAAACAAAGGAAAAACCATGAGTATTACTGAGGATCACTACTTCGACTTTCCCTACACGGTTCAGATGTTTGTATATATGACTGTACGAACTAGCAGGCACATAAATTTTCAATACAGTGGTCAAAGTTAGAATTTTTAGACAATCAGGCACATGGCCCTGCTTTTTTATAGAAACTATAGAGTTTTACAACGAGTTTTGCTGGGGATCCCACCAGCTAACAAGAACGCACGCAAACAAGCCTCCAAGCTAAGCCTGCGACATCCAACCTATGAACTAACTTTGCTGGGTCAAAGTTAGAATGGCCAAGTTACTTAGGCCGAGTTACATGGAGCTCGTTTTTTTTTAAATTCGAAATCCACATTTTTAAGTTTCCAAAAATCACGAAAAACTTCCTGGATGTAGATATTGTCTAGATCTATAATTATGCAAAGTTTCAATTCCAAATATCTTGTATTTTGGCCTGTACAAAAAAGACAAATCGGGCAAATTTTTAAAAACTTGAAACTGTGTATTGTTCACCACCGAGATCCACGAATTTGTCTTTTTTTGCAGCCTAAAATACAACTAATTTGGAGCTGAAACTTTGCACGATTGTGGATTTAGATAGTATCTACATCTGGGATTTTTTTGTGATTTTTGGAAATTTAAAACTGTCGATTTCGAATTTTTGAAAAAACGAGCTCCATGTAACTCGGACTCCATTTTAGGTTTTCGTAGTCAAAACGGGTTATATTGTGGAAACAGACTGATATTTTGTAGCAGCACATTTAAATCGGTTTACTATTTCAGCACAAACTCACTACGAACGTGAAAACGGCCAGATTTGTTAAAAAAATACGCATTTCCCCACCCTTCCGATCTCACACCATGGCGACCGGCACCGGCAACCGGCCGCCGCCGGCGAACCCGCCGCGTCCTCATCAGCGCCGCCAGTCCAACCACACCAGCCGACGCCCCGTACCTCTCACATCGTGCGCACCTACCTCGACCTCTCCTCCACTCCCAAGAAGCGCCGCGCCGGCGCCGCCCCTAAGAGCCAGCCCAAGCCCACTCCCGCCGCCGGGGAGAACAAGGGGTGCGGCCCCTCCGGTTCCGCCTCGCTCCAACCGTCGCGGCTGCTCCGGGAGCTGGGCGTCCGGGTCTGCCGCTACACGCACGAGGAGCGCCGCGACGTCATCACCCGCTACATGCAGAAGCGGAGCGGCCGCGGCCAGGGCGTCAACCGCGCCGCCGCTAAGGTCCCTTCCAGGCAGGCCCTGGCGGAGCGCCGCCGCAGAGGCGCCGGCGGCAAGTTCCTCAGCAAGGAGGAGGAGGCGCAGGTACAGCCTGTTCTGATGTTCTCTCGTGCCCACATTCTTGGGATTGCACATTGCAGGCGATGCGAGTATCAATTGATAATATAAGTGCGCGTGTTTCTCCCAGACTGCAGATAAACCTGAAGAGAAGGCAGAAGAAGAGCCCGAACTGCCACCGGAGGTTGTTGCAAACGCGGGAGGAGTGCCTATAGTTGGAATGGATTTCGAGAATGAGGAGAGAGCATACAAGTATTATGTTAGCTATGCAGGAGATGTGGGATTTAGTGTCCGAAAGGGATTGTGGGATAAAACAGCGAAAAGTGGCAGCAGATCAAGGTTTTATGTCTGTTCCAGAGAGGGTTTTCGCTCGAAGAATGAGGCCATGAGATACTATCCGGAGACGAGGACGGGTTGCCCTGCACGGTTATCTGTCAAATTAACATCCAGTGGAAAATACAGAGTGACCGAGTTCGTTCAGGATCATAATCACAGCTCGCAGGTCCATTTGATATTGGGATGCTCAAGTCGCAAAGAGCCTTGTCGAAGGTTCAGTCTGGAAATGGAAATGCCATCAACATTCCTCCAGGGTACAAGAATTACCTTCGGACCAAGTCTACAAAGCATATGAATGCAGGGGATTTCAGAGCTCTTACGGATTATTTTCGAAGTATGAAGAGCGATAATCCATCTTTTTATTATGCCATCCAGGTGGATGAAAATGACAAACCCGCTAATGTCTTCTGGGCTGATGCAAGATCAATCTCGGACTACCATTATTTCAGCGATGTAATATGCTTTGATATGACCTACAAAGTGAATGACTACGGCAGGCCACTAGCTTTGTTTTTAGGTATGAACCATCATAGGCAAATGGTCATATTTGGTGCTGCTTTCCTCTATGATGAAACTGCTGAATCTTTCAAGTGGCTTCTTGAGACCTTCAAGAGTGCCATGTGTGGGAAACAGCCAAAAACAATTTTGTCAGATCGATCTGCTGATTTGAAGGAGGCCCTAGCTCTCACTTGGCCTGGTACAGTTCACCAGTCCTGCGTGTGGCAAATATACAAAAATGCAGTTAAGTCCTTGGCGCATGTTGTCAGTATTTCGGAAGAATTCACATATGATTTTAGCCACTGTGTATTTGATGTCGAGGATGGCCAAGAGTTCATTGACACGTGGAATGTGATAATCGATAAATACAACCTTAAAGAAAACGAATTGTTAAATGAGCTTTATGGAGATCGAGAAAATTGGGCCTTGCCATATGGCCGGCAAATATTCTCGGGGGACATTAAAAGCATGGTACGAGCAGAAACCTTTGGCATCCGGATCAAAGAATACTTGGGTTGCGACAAAGAGCTATCTCATTTTTTGAAGTTTTTTCAAAGTTCAGCTGAGAAGAGGAGGCAAGAAGAGATACAAGCTGATTACCAAGCCAGTCAACGGGCACCAACAACACCTCTGCCACTGCTCTGGCAGGCTGCAAATTTGTATACACCAACAACTCTTGAGTTATTTAGGAAAGAATATGAAAAATCCATGGACTGTATGGCTTACGGTTGTGGCGAGTTTGGCTCTCTTTCTGTCTATATGATTACGATTAACAGCAAAACTAAAGAAGTGCAGTTCGACTCATCAGATGGCACAGCTGCATGTACTTGTAAAAAATTGGAAACTGCTGGAATTTTATGCTGCCATATATTAAAGGTATATGAATTGAGGAATGTTAAAGAGATCCCCCCACAGTATTTTCTTAAGAGATGGAGTAAAGATGCAAAGTCGAGGAGTACTGATGATGGATTTAATTTTGACAGTGATACAGGATCTTCTGTTCCAGAACGTTATGCAGCTCTTTGTCGTTTGTTCTATAAAATTGCTGCTAAGGCTGCTGCAAACGCAGAGACATTTGCACTGGTGGCAAGCCAGTCGGATCAACTTATTGGAGGAGTTGAACGTACTTTGCAATCTGCGCTGGCTGATAACTCATCTGTTGTCCATTCGATTAGGAACCATCAATTAACTCATATGGTTCAGAATGATTATCCTCTTGGTAATAGCAGTGAAGCTCGAAAATCTATGGGAAAGAAGAAGAGTGAAATTGCTCGCCGTGGAAATGGTCTGGGGACCAATAAAAGGCAGAAACGAAGAAAAGGTGTCTCCCAGTTTCTCTGTAGATAATATGAACACTCCTTTTATATACTTGTACTAGTATAAATTAAACATTTCCTTTTATATGCTATGAACACAGGCCATCCTGATGAAGCAGCGGCTGGACCAAGGGATGTGGAACTGACCATTGCACCTGACAGTATGCAAGCAGAGCCAAGGACTGATACGGATCAGTTCCTCCCAGACCAACTAATGCAGGTGAATTCTTCAGCATGAATACCTAGTATTTTCATGTAGAGTTGCTTTCTGTTTTAGCTTCTCCCTTCTTTCTTTCTGCAGCAGGGACATTATGTACTTGGCCATAACTTTGGTCTTAGTACCACACAGACCTTCATGACGATCTGAACCAGTTTGGACCTCAGGTCTGTGTTCATCTCTTGGGAATAATTTGTGGTCATGTTGATTAGTTATCAAGTTTCTCAGATTCTTGTGGCATACTGCAGGCTTCTGCAGTTTCTACCCTGCAACAGCATCCATTCCCCGGGAATGGTCAACTAACCCAAGTGAGTTATTTGAAACCACTGCTTTATACAGCAGCTTATGCTCGATGCCTTTTTGAGGCCTTTGACCTTTCTTGTCCACTTAATAAATTACAGTAGTAGCTTAAATTCTCAAGTCTGGACTGTACGCTACGGTATCTGCAGTCATGTTGTGCAGGCATTGTTCATACCATAGTTACTGAAGCGATTGTACGCTCCTGCAGGCCTACCCTGGTGACATGCATGCACTGCAATTTATGGGGACGAATCCCCAAATCGACCACGAGAACGATGACCAGGGTGAACCGTCAATACCGGTGTGGGATTTTCTGTGATGTACGCCTCACTCATCACTAAGGCTATTGTCGTTTGTATATTTTTGTACAGCAAGTAGACTGACTACAAGAGAGGGGCAACATGAGGAATTAGTTTGATACCTGGTAGATACGAGCATCTCTTTTTTGTGTGGGTGTAACAACCTGATCCTGCAATACCGTTAAAGGAATTCCTCGTAATGTAATGTTGCCTGTTTATTGCAAATTTTGTTGATGAGTTACATTTCTTTTTCTTAAAAAGATGATGACGTTGTGAATGATGTTTAACAAGGGCTACCGTTTGTTTCAGCCTACTTAATATTTTATAATCTGATCAGCTCATCAACTTATTCAAGCGTTGAGTGGACATTGGGTAGATTCTTCGTGTGCATTATCAACATTCAGTATGTTCATATCAGCAGATTGGTCAAGTAAATATCAATCTATATTTTACATTTCTACGGGTTTTTCTTCGTATGAATCGTATTGGTGTTGTGGTTCTAGTATTTAGGGGGTATTTTTATAAATTCAAAATACTAGCTATTGTTTTGTCAGTATCTTTTTTAAGAATGAGCCGAAGCTCTATATCAATGAAACACCAACATTACAAGAAAATCCCTGACAGAAAAGGGAAATACAATCTAGTATCGGAAAGTGCTCTGGCACCTCCACACGCCTCCCCATGTTTAAAAGAAGCAGCCCCGGAACGAGGGCGAGGCAGTGAGGACCCATTCCATGAATAGGTGAGAAGATCTACTGAAGAAGCATCGAGAAGTATGCCCAACAAGCCTTTTCTGCTAGCTCTGCAACACAACAGGAGAGGCATTGAGATATACTGCATGCATGTAGCCCCTTCCTCATAATACTGGAATCAGAGTGCAAGTTACAAAATCAATCTTCCAGATGCAAGCCACCAAATAAACAAGTGAAACATCAGCTTTCCCCGAGAGAACGCATTATATATAGCTAGTTACTCCACAAAATAGACAGGCGACGAAGCAAGCAAGCATCTGATAGTGTGCCTGCGGTTCCTAGTTACTCCCATCAAGGGAACAGAGCAAGCAGTCTTATAACTATATAATCTAGCAGTCTTAACTATATATAGATTATTACATATCATGCGCGACGAGCCAAGAAATCAGAGACGCCTGCGGCATTAGGCTCAAGCCGAGAGCTCCTCCGGTTCCGGCAGCCGTCAGTTGCGCCCGCCCGCCTTGGCCCTGCTCCTGGTCCTGCTAGCAGGGCTCCCGCCACCGTCCGCCAGCCCACTGCTCTTCATCAGCCGGCGGGGGCTCTCAGCAGCAGCCTTCTTCTCTTCAGCAGCAGCAGCAGAGACGGTCTTCTTCCTTTTACCGCCGCCAGCTGCAGCGCCGCCACCCTTGCGCTTCTTCTGAACCTGCTGCGCACCCTCCTCCTTGGTTTCTTGCTTCACGGCATCCTCCTCTTCAGCTGCAATCTCAACGGCCACGGCAGCGGCGGTCTTGGTCTTCTTCGCACCTTTGCCTTCCTTGTCAGCATTTTCTTTGAGCTTCAGAGCCTTCTTAACTTCTGCCTTGCTTTCAACCACGATCTTTACAACGGGAGCATCAGCATCCTGTTGTCCACTCTCGTTGTTCTCATCACCGTCATTCTCTTCCTCATTCAGGCTGCTGTCATCATCTTCCTCCTCCTCCAGAGCATCCTCATTTTCCTCGCCAGCTTCCTCCTCCACTTCTTTTTTTTCCTCGGCAGCCTTGCTTCGCAGAGACTCGATCAGGCCCATCAGCTCTCGGTTGATCTGTGATAAAAAATATCAAGAGGCATCAGCAAACGCATGCTTAGATGCTGCAGCATATGCTTCAACGGACTTGTGTTAATCGTACCTGCGGGTTCTCCAGGAAGTCGCAGATGTCAGTTGGGCAAGAAGGGCACTTCTTCACAATCTTCTGTGCCCGTAGAGTGCGGCCACCCCTGCTTCTTTCCCTGATGGAAGCCTGGCCATCAAATGCCCCAAGCAGGCAGGTTTTGCAGAAGTTGTGAGCACAGGGAGTGGTGAGCGGCTCTTTTATCACCTTCCGGCAAATGGAACAGCCAAACTCTGCATAAACAGGTGAACAGAAGCAAGTGTTAAGAGAATGGCTTGGGATACATACATTCCAGTTCTCTTAAAGCCAATACAAGATGCTGTAAGGAAAGAACACAGAGCGCAAAAACTACCTTTCACCAGCTTTTCATCCGCAGACAAATGAGCATGCCTTTGCCTTTTCCTCATTTCCTTGTCAGTTTCAGGATTCCCAGATTGGAAGGGCTTCTTGCTGATTGGTGCAGGCTTCACCCACTTCCAGCCTTCTTTCTTCTGTTACAATCAAACATAGATCAGTCGTACAATAGTATGGCGATAATGACAGAAGAGAATACGCGTGTACATACATCGTAGTCCCATGAAGGAGATTCTTTTCTATTAGTTATGTCAGTTGCACCTTGCAGCTCCTCAATCTTGGGCAGTGGTCTTGGATGGTCACCATGAAGATCACTTGAAACAAAAAAGCACAGCATCAGTGCACCCAACGCATGTTGTTTTTTAACACAAGCATATCACCAGGTAAGCAATTTTTCAAACCTGGTCCAAGGAGCTGGTTCATTGTCACAGCGCACAAAGAGGTACCTGCAGACCTTGTATGTACCCTAAGGCAGAAACCAGAATAGTATACATCAATCTTCCATTAAAAAATATGTGCCTCAAAGTAGAGAGCATCATGTTCAGCTTGCGGAAAAGATATAAAAATACCTGAACACTGATCTTCCTCCAACATTTCTCAATTCTGTAACATCCATCATAGCGCACACCAGATTCAGGAGCATATGAAGAACGCTTCTCTTTGTGGGACCTTTTCAAGACAATGTAGTCGATCATAATTTCATAAGCAAGAGGATATAAAGGACAAAAATTGTCAGCGGAATAGCAGATGAGCTCCACATTTGCAACAGTATGTAACAAACAATGAAAAATAAATCAAGGTAAGACGATTAACAAGGAGCATCATTAAAACTGTAAAGCTAACAGCATTATACCACAATATTTCAGGGAAAAGCATAGCAGAAAAAAACATACCGTACAACCCTGACAGGGTAGCCTTTCAAGCAACTACGACGCAAAGCAGCATTCATCTTTGTAAACTTCTGATCTTTAGATTGGTCCTTGTTTGTTCGCTTGTTCCCACTTAGATCCCTTCCACCACTGTCAGCACAAATTATTTTACAGAAATAATGAGTGCTCATATCTAGGATTAGAAAAGTACAAGGACAGCAAGCGGTTAAAGTAGCAAACCTTCCGGTATACAGAAACCACTCCCCATGGTCCTCATCATCTATGTAACCTCCTGAGAGTGCTACTGACTGAGCACCGTGTTCAGCCTGGCCAGCAATACCAGCTACATGAGGAAAATGCGCACCCCATTGCCTGCATTCAAGGCGGTCTTCCCATTTATCGCCAACTAAAATGCCAACATTCCTTTTGGGGTCATATTCTGCAGTAATGGGGCCAAAATGATCAGGTGCGATAGTCACAAAAATTTGACCACTTGAAGCATTCGCTTTCCCAGCCTTCTTTGCCCTGTCAGTTGTATAAGCCTTGTCGGGTCTAGCATCATTTCGAATGTACTGATATGCATTTGCCGAGCCAGCTTTGTTAACATTCTTTGCATTCCTAGCCATACGGATAGCTACAACTAATTCTTCATTAATCCTCGGCTGTTCCGCCATCTTGGGTGGGATCGGTCCCCGACACTTTCCACATGTCCTATTTTTCTTAACCCACTGAGCAAAGCATTTCAAGCAGAAGTTATGGCCACATGGGGTCTGCATGAGAAGTCATGATTAGAAACATTACCAAAAAAAATCAAGATATGATTAAAAAATGAAAGCACCACTCATACGGACTGGAATAGCATGCCTGAGCCATGATTTAAGAACAGAAGAACGAGGCTCGACCAAGTGTAAAAAACCGGATGATCAACTAATCTTACAGACTGATATTTTCAGGCATGCTCTTAAATTTGCAGGTGATTGGCCTAAAAGAGACAGACAGGCTATGATCCTTTACTACAAACAATCAGGCAAAAATAGATGGTTCAGCGATTTCTGAAAAGAATAAAAAAAGAATAGACCACACAGGAGGGGCACACAGTTTGATTACTACTGTTAAAGTGCATTTCAGTCAGTTCGAATAAATAAATCTTAGCGCAGAACTGAAGTAACATGAATGGGGATCGATTGATTATGCGATGAGAAATGGAAGCAGTGAAAAGCATCAAAGGCTACAGATTACACTACTCAGGATAACACTGTCTAAACAAAAAGGCATCGAAGACAATAAACTGAAACTCAGTCAAAGGCTACAGATTACACTACTCAGGATAACACTGTCTAAACAAAAAGACATCAAAGGCAATACACTGAAACAACAAATGCAAGCACCACTGATAAGAACTGGCTTGGACCATGATTCCGAACAGAAGAACGAGGCTGCACCGAGTGTAAAAATAGGATGATCAAATGGACATAAAGATTGAAGTGTGCAGGTGATTAGCCTAAAAGAGACAGGCAGGCTGTGACCCCTTACTCATATCTTTGCTACAGACAAGCACGCCAAAATAAATAATGCAGCGATTACAGACAACAATTAGAAACGACCTGAATAAATAAATCAGTTGGAATAAATAAATCTTGGCGCATGACTGAAGTGACGACATAAATGGGGATCGACTGATTATGCTAAGAGAAATGGAAGCAGTCGAAGGCTACAGATTACACTACCCAGGATGAAGAAATAGGCTTTCGCCCCGCTATATTAATATAGCAACCACCCGATACAACTGTGAGACCACCGCTGGGGCCAACAGCACAATACAGCCCAAAAGGAAAGAAAGAGAAAAAAGCAGAGAAAACAACGCCAACATCGGCGGATCAACGAAAACGAAAGTGACTCTCAACCGCTGCGTCCTCTCCGGCATATTCCCACCACGATCTTGGCGCTCTGAATCGCCGCGTACCAAACAGCACCTCCAAGAAGGAAACGACGACGACGACGCTACTGCCCGGACAGGTCCTAGGGTTTCCCCCGGTACGCTCCAAGGAGTGGGGAAGGGGCACACCCGACGCCCTTCAAGAAGGAGGGGCGACGCTCTCAAGCGTCACCGCGTCGGTGCCATGGCGAGGATTTCTCCCGACCCCCAAAAAACCACATCTCGGACAATCTGAAACGCTCCACCAAAGCTTGCCACCCACCACCAGACGCCACCACGGTCTTGAAATCACGAACGCCGTCTCTCCATGGCACACACTGCGAGGCCAGACTGATAAGAGACAACCGTAGACAGTGGATGACGGAACCACAACCACGCGGGAGGGAACAACCTCCACCGCCATAGACGGTAGCCGACCGGACACAACAACAAGAGCACACCAGACCAGTGGAGTCGGAGGGTGGCAGCAACACGGCCACCTGGAGGACGTCCTCCACCGCCACCTGCGGGTGCCGACCTGATGCAGTAGCAAGGACATACCAGGCCAGGCAGGCCCGGCCGGGTCCCATGAGGACCCGTAAAGTCCCCGCCGCCACGCTGCTGCACATAGGCCACGCCGCCGCTACCCTCTTGCCCGACACCATAGGTCCGACCGGACCCAGACGAGTCCGCGAAGCTCCCGTCGTCGTACTGCAGCAAGGGTGGTGTCGCCTCCGCCACCATGTCTCAAGCTATAGCTCGTAGTCAATCCGGAGGCAGCCAGGCCCTGGCCCACCCGGCCCGACCCAGATTGGGCCCAAAAGGGCTCAGATCTGGGCACGAGGGCCAGGCCGAGCCCAAGCCGGCCACCTCCTCCACCAACGGTGGAGCCGCCGCCATGCACGCCACCCGCACGGCCGCGGGTTGCCCCGCCGTCGCCTCGCCGGACCTCCGTGGCCTGAGGAGCACCGCCGCCGGGAGAGGGAGCCCCGCCTCCAGTCCACCACGGCGCGGGGGAGGACAGGCCGCCGCCGCCGGCGGCCACCGAGCCAAGCTCGGCAGCCCGAGCCGGCGGCGGCGACGGGAGAGCTGGGTGGGGGAGGGCTAGGCGGGGAAGGGCGGCAAGCGCGCCGCCGCCACGGGGGCGACGGTCGCGCCAGGGAGGGAGGGGGGAGGAGAGGAGGGGGAGCGGTGGCGGCGCGGCCGGCCGGCGGCGCGGGGCGGCTAGGGTTAGGGAGTCGCGAGAGCGAGCGAGGAGAAAAACTTTTTCAGGTATGAAAGTTGCCAGTCAGATTGCCCGTTACGTTCACACTACCCAGGATAACAGTGTCTAAACAAAAAAAGGCATCAAAAGCAATACACTGAAACAACAAATGCCAGCCCGAGGGTGCACCGAGTGTAAAAAATGGATGATCAATTGGACATACAGATTGAAGTTTGCAGGAGACTAGCCTAAAACAGGCAGGCTGTGACGACAATAATAATTAGAAACGACCACAGACACAATTGATTACAATCAGTTGGGATAAGCAGAATTGAAGTGACGACATGAATGGGGATGAATTGATCATGCCAAAAGAAATGGAAGCGGTGGCCCAGAGAAACCGCCCCCCAGGCGGATCTAATGATCGGATATAACCAACCAAGCAAGCATTATGACAGTCATACAGAAACAAATCATGACGAAGCCACACAAACACGATTCGTCACCCAGATATAATAATTATGTAATTGCAGAACAGCATAGTGATGAATTAATACTATCTTTGCCTGACGGGGGGAGGGGAATGAACGTCTTACGGTGACGGGGCGGTCGGGGAGCTTCATGCAGAAGGCGCAGCTGAAGTTCCTGATCGCTTCATCCTCCTCCTCGTCCTCCTCATCCTCCTCATCATCAGCGGCGGCCGCCGCCTTGTGCGCGGCGCCCCCGAGGAGCTCCTGGCGGCGGCGCGCCTTGTCCTGGTCGGAGAGCGTGGCGTCGGCTTCGATCCTGCGGATGGCGGCGAGCAGGTCCCCGCCGCCCCCCGCCCCGGCGGCGGAGGCGTTGGGGGCGGGCGCGGAGGCGGAGGCGTCGTCCCCGGAGCAGTCGGGGCAGCTCCACGCGGCGGCGTCGGCGAGGGCGGGCGGCCTGGAGAGGCACGGGGAGTGCCAGGGCGTGGCGCAGGTGGTGCAGAGCAGCAGCTCCACCTCCGGCGGGGACGCGGCCCGGCACACCATGCACACCCCGTCCCCGTCGCACGGCAGGTCCGGCATCTCGTCCCGGCGGCGGCTAGGGTTTTGGGTGGAATGGATTGAGAGATGGAGGGAGGGAGGGATGGGATTCGAAATTTCGATTTGGGATGAATGATGCTGACTCTGGTCTCGCCTTCCTTCCTATTTCTACCCGGCGGGCCTTGCCGTGCGGGGTGTGACGGAGTGGTGGGGCCCACCTGAGAGTGGTAACGGAAGTGCTGGCGCGGAACTCGTTTCGTTTTCCTACGCGCATTTGCTCACGCAGTATCTGTTCCACTGTCTGCGGGACCGGAAGGCGTTGGGCCCCGCCTGGCGGTGGTAGGTGGGTGGAAAGGCTGGGTGGAGACGGTGGGCGGTGGGATTTTGGGGTTTGGGGAGGGCGGGGGATGTGCGCGCCAATGCGAAACAGCGAAAGTGGGCGGTGCGAAATGACCGTCCTGCCCCTCCCTCCCTCTGCACGCACGGCACGATTGATCATGGGTTCATTCGTCACTGGGCTTCCTCGGTGGCTCCGCCTGCTGTGATTTTTTTTCTACCGTGCTTGAGTGCTTGAGTGGATGGTACATGGTTGACACTTGACATGCTCTCTGGTGGACTCGGGGTGGGACCAAAATGTTGAGTCGGTCAAAGTTACCTATGGTAAAAAAAAACAATGGAAATCTATCTTTTTTCAGATTTGGCTGGTCAAAAATTCATAAATGTTCTTGTTTCAATCATCGAGGAAAAAAACTTGGGCAAAAACATATGGCATGCTAAAACATAGGCCCGGTAAAGAAATGGAAATAAATAGTATTGAAATTATGAGGGAAAACATGTAATTGTCATCACATCACCTTTGAGAAGTTCGGAAATTTCCATGGTTGTCTGTAGAGTTGTTCATCCTCCTTTGAACGGATCTGGCTCGGCTTTTTCAGTCCTTTCTCAGTTGGATCTCGCTCAGCTTTTTCCGTCCTCTCTATGCTGGATCTTGCTCGGCTTCTTCCGTCCTTTCTTGGCTGGATCTCGCTCGGCTTCTTCCGTCCTTTCTTGGCTGGATCTCGCCCGGCTTCTTAAGTCCTTCCTCGGCTAATTGTTCATCCTCCCTCGGCCAGATCTGGATCGGCTTCTCAGTACAGAGTTGTTCATCCCTGTCAACCGGATCTCACTCGGCTTCTACGGAGTTGTTCATCCATGTCAATCGGATCTCACTCGGCTTCTAGAAGTGGATCATCCTCCCACGGCCAGATCTGGATCGGCTTCTAC
Organism: Poa pratensis; assembly: GCA_947311845.1. Classification (NCBI taxonomy): domain Eukaryota; kingdom Viridiplantae; phylum Streptophyta; class Magnoliopsida; order Poales; family Poaceae; genus Poa; species Poa pratensis. The sequence goes on from CAMZMU010000061.1 coordinate 51,984,689, forward strand.
CTAGTTGTTCATCCCCCGTCGACCGGATCTCGCTCGACTTCTACGAAGTTATTCATCCTTCTTTAATTGGATCTAGCTCGGCTTTTACAAACTTGTTCTTCCTTTTTCGATCGAATCAGGTCTCGCACAAAGGGTGGCTTTGCATCTCGAATGCAACTGCGACCGAAGCGAAAAGTGAACCAGGACACCAAATAAAAAATACATGTTAAAATAGGATTGACATCAAAACAAAAGACGAAAGTGAGTTCCCATGGCCGTCGGTAGAGCCGTTGTAATGTTTCGTTCAAACCTGGCCATGAGCTTTCTACGGAACTTCTCGGCCTTCCTCGATTCGATCTAGCTCAGCGGCGGAGGATCTTGAACACTAGCAACGACACATAACAAAAGCGTCGTCGTCTCCAAAGGGGTTATTTTTGGCAACTCCTATGCGGCGGCGACGACACGAGAAGGGAGTATAGTCTAGGGTTTGTGAGGTGGGGAGGGGGTAGGACGGGGGAGAGTTCGGATTTGAGATGGTCCCCTTCACTTTTTTCCTCCTTCATCCTATTTGTAGCCCCTCACGATCGTTGTGTTGCGGAGTGGGTATCCAACAGGCTAGTGGAGACAAAGGTAGGGACGTGCTTCGGCCACTCTGCGCCTGGAACCTGTTACTCCTATACCTATAAGGGTCGTGACCATCGATATACATCCACCCGTGAGAGAGTGATCAAATGACATCACGGCCACATGTTGGGTATATAGAAGTGGGAGAATGTGCATATAGGTGTCATGTCGGACATTCCGGACAGGGAAGAGCACACCATTACACCAAAATCCCATACCATCCTAACAAAGGTATGTATTCCATCCATGTTAAACTTGTGGCACCTATATATTGTAATTCTAGCCTGGTTTTCGGGTTGCCCCACCTGATTACATTTAATAGATTTACCAATAAGCCATGTCTAGCACTTACTTTTTTGTCCTTCTTTCTTGTTTTGTACCTGTTGTGCCAATTCAAGGTAAGAAATTGCAAGATTCGCTCCTCCCACGTATCTTGTCTTCCCTTTTATTTCAAACCCCACCGATCACCGATATTGATGTCTCAAGTTTATATAGAGATTTTTTGAGGTGTTTTAAATTCGTTTCACTATAAGTCTCACCTCTACACTAAACCAATATATTTAGAAAATATAAACCTTGTTTTTTCTACAAGAGTTTCAATAACAACACATATTGGGAAGGAATTGAAGCTACATATGGAGAATTTAGACGAAAAGAAGAAACTCCCTAATTGGAGGCATTCCAAATCAGGAGTGACAAGAGAGTTAACCACTGGTGGTGACCGTACCGCGCCGACGTACCACGTGCCGGCGCCTTCATCTAGGGAAAAGGAGCAACTTTCGTGTAGGAGGCAGGGACGAAAAGATTCACAACGTCGCCAACACAGAGCATAACAAAGAGAAGCCACTTTTCCAGATATGATCCAATATCATCTTCTTCGAGATTATTAATCCAACATTGCCATCACTATCTTGTGGCCTCCATCAAATTAAACATTAGACATGCCCTCATGGCCAGATTGTGTTGGTTTATATGTAGAGGTGGTTTTTGAATTTGTAATTTTGGGTCATAGTTTTCGTTTTGGGAAATTTCGGGACATAGTTGATGTACACCACATACATGTCATAATTTTTTCATGGAATTTTATGTGATGCAATTGGATTCGAGGGCTGGAGTACCTGACCCTAGCTCGGACGCCAACTCAACATCTCCATGTTATCACTATCTCCCTGAGTCAGCATCTCCATGTCAGTGCTCTCTCCATGTCACCATGCCCAGTCAGCAGCCAGGGTCTCTTAACCCTCTCCCTCTGCCCTCCTAACCGTCGCCGGTGAGCCCCGCGAACCAGCGTCCCCGCCCCGACCTCCGCGTCCCGCCGGTGCCCCCAGCCCCCTCCCTCCCCCCGGGGCGGGAGAATACCCAATAACCCCCTCGGGTCACTTAAACCCCACATGTCAGTGACAGCGAAAAGGGGTCTGTGCGCGATACTTAAGTGACCAGGGGGGTTATCAGAGATTATCCCCCCGGGGCTTGCTCCCGCAGGATCCGAGGCTAGGGTTTACGGAAACCTGGGCAGCGAGGAGGAGGGAGGGATGAGCATCGTTCCCAAGGAGACGATCGAGGTGGTTGCGCAGAGCGTCGGCATCTCCACCCTCACCGCCGATGTCTCCGCCGCCGTGGCCTCCGACGCCGAGTACCGCCTCCGGGAGATCATGCAGGTCCGCCGCCATGCGCCCCTGCCCTTGCCCATGTGATTATTCCGAACAGATTATACGGAATTGATGTGGGGTGGGGAGATCGGCCTATAGCGTGTTAGGAGCTAAAAAATTCTACTCCCTCTGATCCCAAATAAATGTCGCTGGTTGTGTTATGAGTTGTAGCTAGCTTAGTTATTTTCTTACGACACTTAAAGCGAATCGGAGGGAGTAGATAAAACAATATACTGAAACTGGCAGCACGTCAGCTTCGTGGTACCCATGGGAGATACTTTGAATTGCATCATTGTAAGACAATCGACAGCTTAAATCATCTTTGCGCTGAATTCGCTAGCAAAGTAAAAAGTAGTTGGAAGACAGCAAAAAATGGGCTAACCTGAAGATGAATTGCATAAGGTTTGGCATGGGTTAAGATAGGAAAGAAGAGGCTGGAAGAGCAGTTTAGGCAGGAGGACGAGTGGGGATTGGGTAAGTGCAGGATGGAACGGTTGGAGGTAAGCTAGCTGCACTGTGCCACCAAAAGCCAATGGCCTTTCGAGGACGCTGGAGAAAATTGCAGCAATGGGGAACTAGCTGTTTAGTTATATGGATTATATGGTTCGCCTCCAGTCCACAACAGCTAATTTCACCACTTGAGAAGTTTTTTATGGAATCCTGAAAACTGATATTCCTATTCTATCTTTAACCGTAAATCACATGTTCAAGACATATCATTTGCTCCTTGGTATAACTATATTATATTAATTTCAGTGTTCTGTGCATTGTTCCAGGAGGCCATCAAGTGTATGCGGCATGCGAAGAGAGCAGTTTTGACTGCCGACGATGTTGACAGTGCTCTCAGCCTGAGGAATGTTGAGGTGCTTTCTCTTCCAGCAATAAATACTTAGGATGATAAGAATGCAGAGTTTTGTAGATAACTAGATATAGTATCACTTGAATACGTGACTTGGGTAGTTAAATTATCTTGGTACATTTACCCTTGATTCCCTTCTGGATTTTTTTTCAGTATTTCTCTAACAGCCTAACTGACGCCATGTGCTTTTATTGCTTTGGATTTACACTCAGCCTGTATATGTGCTGTGGAAGGTGCTGGTGCCATCTTCCTAAATACAAAGGTTGGGTTATGCAGAACTGATCTCAACTCAAGCCGAAGCAAATAGTACGTAAAGATGTTTTTCGAGAAAATCATTTCCGACACAAGTTTTTACACTGGACTGGCCTCATTCTAATTTTTATATATGCACATTATTTCAATACTTTTGCTTAATACTTATAGCTCAAAATCTGCAATGCAACATGTGGATTTCTGAACGTTGATAAGTAAGGAGGATTTTCATTCCATTTTTATGCGTATAGATACAGATTTCAAAGTAGGTCTGCTCATCGGTTTCGCGGATGCTTATAGATTTTGTAGGCCCCATCATCATTCCGCTGATATACTATTATATATGATGTTTAGGTCTGCTGTCGGTTTCGTAATTTTAGCCAGTCATGAGGTGCAATTGTTTTTTGTTGGCAATGTTATATATTCGGTGTTAAAAGCAAGAGAAAATTTTGGTGTGTGATTGAGTAATTGTTGTATTTGTCACTAGCTTTCTTATATATGGGCATACTCTCATAGAGTTGAGAGCACTTTACTGATCGAAGCTTAACTTGTTGTTAGCAAAGAGAGCCTCACAAGCCACCAGGCATTGTTGTTCCAGATAGACATTATGTGGACGCTTTTTTGTCATATTTTGGCCGATTAGGACCGATGGAAATAAAGAGGGCCAAAGTGTGCTCCCGTGCGGCACAGCCGGTTGTGAGGGCACTGACGAAGCTTCCATACGTAGATGTAGATGCCACAACAATCTAATCAAATGGCATCAAGACGATGGACCAGTCCACTTATGCTTCCCAGAAATAACTTGGAGTGAACTTCGGTGTCTTCTATCAGTTAGTTGTGCTTTTGTGCTATCTGTTTTTTGTCAAAATTTTGAACTCGTCATCGTCATGTATTGTTTTTTACTCTTGTATCGTGTTTGTCCACAACACCTCCCACCAAACCAACCACTGACACAGTTCAAGACAGTTTGAGGCCGGAGCAACCACCTCCACAATTTAATACTCCCTCCGTCCACAAAAGGATGTCTCAACCTAGACCAAATTTGTATGTATCTACACACTAAATCATGTCTAGATACATGCAAATTTGAACTAGGTTGAGACATCCTTTTGTGGACAGAGGGAGTATTAGAATGCAACAATGAAATTCACTATGCGGAATAGGTTACCTCTAGACCACTAAAAATCCAACACTCCTCTTCATCATCATGCATTGTTTATTTCTCTTTTATGGTGTCCAAGTAATCTATGAGAAAACAATGTTGAATCGAGATTCCAAAATTTTAACAAAATTGCAAATGACCAACAAAAGGCTATTTTACCTTCGAATACAACATGTGGTTCCACTGGCTAAAATATTCCATTTGCATAGGACTCTTAATCAAAATTTATGTCATCTGGACTGGTATATAAAAAAACCTCGGTGAATTTACCCAGTTAACTTCAGTACACTTGATGAATAGCGTGTTTAAAGGGTAAATTTAAATGGCCATGCTTGCATTACAAGTCTGCTTGGTGAGGACATATTCATGGTGACATAAGGGACAATGTTGCATTAGTGATTCTTGCTTTCTTGTTCTAACGGTGAGGCTGCAACACTCTTTTTTTTTAAGGTCACCGCGGGGGGGGGGGGGGGGGGGGGGGGGGGTTTAATCCCCACCTGAACACAATATATCTTTGTTCCTCTGTCATCATTGAGTACTGTTTCCTAGCCCGTTGTCGTGCTGATCTGCCTCCACATAGCTTTGTCCAGCTGAAACCAATTTATCGGGTAGTAGAGAAATAGGAGCAGTAAGAAGGCACGAAAAAATCAGTACTATTCCAAAATCTGACTAAGATTGCAATCAGGCCCAAAAAGTAGAATGATATTCCCTGAGATTTGAAGGGAGCACATTGATACTTGAGTTTCAGTACCGCTTCTTCTGTTTACATGCTCACTCATAGATGAGGTAGAGGCAGCTAGAGACTTAGTGCATCTCGATATTGATTTAGTTCGATGATAAGTATCATTCCTTTGAAGCCAGCTAACATCTTCGTTATCTGTCAGACTTCCATTGAATGAACATATGGCCCAATTGAACAACATTGTAGTATGTCATCTGCCTATAGACACGTAGAGAATAATTAAATTTGAGAAGTGGTACATACAGATTCATGGAGTAGCCTAGTATATAGCTTGTATAAGTGGCGTTCCGTTGTGCTCTGTAATGCACGTTTATCCTGAGCCCATATGCGCCATACCTACATAGTGGCATCAACGACAATGATATCAGAAGTATATATCATGGAGAGAATATGTATAATTGTGGATGCTTATAGTCACGAAAATAATATCCAAAAAGTGATAAGCTCTGCATTTAGATTCACTGAGCTGCGTAGTATACTTTGTGTAAGTGGCGTTTCCCACATGCTTTGTAATGCAGGTTTGTCCTGAGCCCAAATGCGTCAAAACTTCATAGTAGAATCAACACGATATTATATCAGAAGTACATCTAAATGAGAGAATATATAAATTTCAGAAGTGATGCTTAAAAAATGTAGGGATGAGTTTAAGACCTTGTGCATTTGGCGTTCCCACTTGATCACTAATGTAGGTTTGTCCTGAATCTATCTGCACCATACCTTCAGAGTTGAAAAAACTAGATGATGATGATATTGTAAGTGCCTTCATCTGAATCTGAATTCTTGTTGGTAGTACACACAGATGCTTTTTCTGGCGAAGAGCTGAAGATAAATGACAACACAAGAGTTAGGAGTTATCAAAACATTGTCTGTTACTATGATGAAGCTGAAAATTCAGAAAAGATGCATGAATATTAGAGTTAAATGTTTCCTCTTATACCAAGCGAGAATAATCATTGTACTGATCAATATAGAAGCAGTGACAAAACTGTATATTTTACACACCATTTTACACAGATACTTGATGAACGAATGCGTGCACCCCTTCATTGCACTGATCAATATAGAAGCAGTGACCAAACTGTATATATATTTTACACACCAGTATACAGAGAAACTTGCTGAACCAATACATTCACCCCAATCGTTCTACTGTTCCGTTATTTATATCTAATCTACAGTCTGAACCAATACATGCTACAGAAGTGGACACGATTAACGAATTTAAGTAAATTGGCATCATGAGCACTTCTCCTTGATGAAAAAAAAAGAAAAAGAAAACAGCAACAAACCTTGAGCAATGAGGTAGCGGCGTCAGGGTGGAGGATACGGCACAGAGGTCACGAGGATTCAGAGGAGTAGGCCGCAGGTGCTGCGCTGATGGGGCGAGGATGGCTGCGTCACCGAGCTGGCGCCGGCGTCGTCGGCGTGATATGGTCGCCGAGCGCCGGGGCGGTAGCGATGGCGACGACGCTCGGTTGTCAATGTGGCACGGTGGCGGCGGCGTCATGGCAGAGGCGGAAAGGTATACGATTAAGGGCTTGGAGGATTTCACCGGAAGGAAGTTTTGTGAGATCGATCGCGTCTTTTAATACTGGGCCGGCAAGGACAGATCTTGATATAAGAATAAGCAGGGAGGGAATGTGCATGCCCTCAAGAACTTTTTGCCTCAAGAAAATATGATTCCAGGGGCCTAGGTTTACTTGCTCTAGGGTTCAAGAAAATATGATTCGTCCGTGGAGTCCAAGGATTGCGTGTGAAGCAGGCAGGTCGTAGTTGGTGCAGGCATCGGATTGGCAAGCTGACGTAGTTGGTGCAGGGCACATGACATCGAGTCCGAGTCCTACCATCACAAACGCGTCGCCTGCACGTATATATAAGCACACCTCACCTCATCGATCGATTCTAAGCAGAAGCAGCAGCCATGAAGCTTAATTAGAAGAGCGATCCGTCGATCCGAGAAAAGCAAGCATGCGCTGCCACAAGAGCGCCGTCTCCACCGTCACGACCACCGACAACACCGTCACCGGCACCACCACGGTCTTCAAGATCAATGGCTACACGGCCACCAAGAAGATCGAGCCTCTGGTGCCGGTGAAGTCCGGCCGCTTTCCGGCGGACGGACACGTCTGGCGAATCTTCTTCTTCCCCGACACAGGATATCCGGGCATCGTCTCTTTCCAGCCAGGATCATCTGCGGCAACCGCAAGCTACCTGCCGGCGCCATTGCCCGCTTCACCCTGCTCCCTCACGGCGGCGGCGGCGAGCCGCTCAGCTTCACCCGCACCTTCCGACCGTATTGGGGGGAGCGCATGCACTACATGGCGAGGGAAGAGCTCGACAAGTACGTCGACGCGGACGACGATTCTTTGACCGTCCGATGTGATGTCTCTATCGTCGAAACACCATCGGTTGTGAAAGTGCGGAGCAACAAGCGCAAGAAAGTACATGGGCAGTGCTCCTCCTCCTCAGGGTCACCGGCCCGTCTAAGCAGCAGGATTAAAACCGCGTGGCTAGGGTTCACACGAAGGCTGCTACCAGATGCGTGCGCCATGTTTGAAGATTCCCGACCATTACTTGCATAGATTATCTTCTAGCTAGCATTCATATCCATACAATTCTCCTTTCGCCAAAATGTATAGCGGTTTATAGTATATCTTAGTTTTACTTGGCATAGCGTGGTGCGTTGATGATGTACAATGGTCTCCATCCTTGGCTCTATGATAACTCTTGTATGAACTCTGCAGTCAATGAGATATTTCAATCCATAATTCACAACCAAATAAGGGTTCTAATTTGCAAGGAAAGAAGCTTACTCTAACATTTGGTATTGCCAAGAGAAAAAATTCACTAGTCGTAACCCCAAAGGTATCCTCGATTAAATTCACAGTCAGAAAAATATTACAGATGTAGAATTGGTCAGAACCTTACCTGAATTCCCAAACACGGATAATCCTCACGTCAAAAAAAAAAACACGGATAATCCTTTCTAATGGAAACTGAGATTCGGGTAATTTTCGCTGTACAGTAACTATAAATCACACAATGTTATGAACAGAGAAAATTGCTGAGCGTTGATACCAATCTGCTGTCACACACAAAAACATGAACATTCTGAATGTTGATAATGCACACAAGGAATCTACCAACGTCCATCCAATACTTGAACAATCTGATGAGTGAGCAGATTATAAAATACAGTACCAAGTAAGCTGAAACAATGAACATCATGCGCATCAATAGTCACCATCCACAGCCACATATTTTACGAAAAGGAAATGTAACTCGCCAACAAAATTAAGCAACAAACAGGCAACATCACATCGCCAGAAATTAGCTTTTTTATTAGAAATTTACTTCAAATAATTTAGGAACTCATTGGATCGTATGACCGAAAAGCTTAGGAATAAGAAAAACACAAGATTGTGACAGGTTTGCCGGTGCAAAACAGAGAGATTACAAATCACGGGAAAATTGCAGGGATAGTGGTATGGATGGAACACATGTAAAATAGAGCCATGGATGCACATGGATGAACACAGCGAAAACCGGCACCCGTTTGGTGTCCTGCGACGTGATGTTCACTGTCGACGGCGGCTGTAGTAGACAGAGCCATGGATGCACTGAACCACAGCGCCAGCACACCACGATATAACTGATTTATATTATTCCATCTCACGCTGGGCGTTCGGGTTTACCCGAAATTTCGGGTCGGGTAATTCGGGTTATTAGAAATTCGGGTTTTCGAATATGACACCCGAATTTTGTCTGAATTTTTTGATACCCGACAATTCGGGTACCCGATAATTCGGGTTCGGGTCTGGGTTGTCCCGAATAACCCGATATGGGAAAGAAGAAGACGTGCGATACTGCGGTTGGGGGCGCTCGATGTGCATCGCCGTCGTGCCGGAAGAGATAAGAGATCTCGTCCTCGTGGGGCACGTGACGCTCGAGGAGGAGGTCGAGCCAGAAGCGACCGGAGAGACGAACCAGCAGCGGCCGGCGAGACGAGGGATGCCGGCGCGCCGGCTGCACCGTTCCACGCCGCCATGGTTGTGGTCTCGCCGGTGGAATACGAGAGAGTCGAGGGAGGCGGCCGTCGGACGGCGCGACGCTACTCGTTACTGCTCTCTTGGTGAGGGACTGAGGGTGGCCTGGTGGGATACGAGGGCGGCGGCCGGCTGCATCGCAGCAGGTGGCGGCGCTCTGTGGTAGATCGTGAGGTCAGGGAAGAATAGGATAGGAGGAGAGGAGGAGGTGCGTGTGCGTCGTGTTGGGCTGATCAGCTGATGGCACAATGCTGCTAACGATTGGTGTATAGTGTTAGTTGTTGGGCTGAGCTAGGCTAAAAAACATAAACAATCTACTCCCTCCGTCCAAAAATAAGTGTCTTAATTTTGCTGAAAAGCGGATGTATCTATACATGAAACATGTCTAAATACATCAACTTTTGGGCAAATTTGAGACACTTATTTTGGGACGGAGGGAGTATTTCATTGCTGGGCTGCACAGATATTTCGGGTCTATTGGGTTGTTTGGATACTGGGGGTTAAAACCCGAATTACCTGAAGTAAATTCGGGTTTTCAGACTTGACACCCGAAAATGTGTTCGGGTTTCTCGGGTTCAGGTTCGGGTTTTATGCCCAGCGTGAATTCCATCACAGGCAGAGCATCCGTACACGCTGCTTTAATCTAAAATCACAAGATCAGAAGGCCATCTGCTCTCAACAGAGAATGTTAAATAATAAATCACGGTGTGAATCAATCAGCTAACAGCATGTACAAGACAAAATCTCAGCGAAGTAGACACCACCAATGGATAAGCTATACAAAAAAAAAACACAACCACCGACACGGCCACACACCCCAGTACCATGAGATGATGTGCGCAATCTCAATCCGACTATAGACAGTAAGTGCACAGCGCCAGTCAACATCAACAACAACAACAATAACCGCCATTTGAGAAACCTGCCCCATTCTTAATGAGATGACCGCAACCCAGGCTGTGCGTCCTTGAAAATTTGAGAAACCTGCCTTAATGTACACTACAAAAAGTTATGGTGAGATCGACATCATCTCCTTGCGGAGCTCCCATGTCTTTGGCTACGGAAATAGCTCAGAAGAGCCTGTGCCTGCAAAAAAAAAAAAAAATCAAATTCTTATCAAAACTTTTTGGCCACATTTTTTTCTTCTACTAGTTGTAATTTTTTTACACAAGTGGCAAACCTTTTCTCTTGCTCGCGGTGTTCCTGACTGCGACAGGGCGACTAAAGGGGGCACAGCACCCTCCTGAAGAACTATGCTGCAAAATCTGTTGCTGTTTGTGCATAGCTGAAGCAACGCCGCGGCAGCATTTTCCTTCCCTCTTGCTGAGCCCAGCTCGACGACTTCAACAAGGGCTGGAATACCACGCGCCTGCCCGATGGCAGTCCTCCCTTCTGGTATCGTAGCGAGATTTGCCAAGACGGCTACGGCTTTGTCCACCATTCCAGCAGCAGGATTCATGAGGTCAACAAGGTGCTTTACCGCGTCAGCTTGCACGATGCGGCCCTTGTTTTCGTGGAGTATGGATAGATTGAACAGTGCAGTGGCTGCATCTTTCTTTCCTCGTGGGGTCCCGTTTCCCAGCAAGTCCACCAGAGGCTTGACAGCGCCAGATCGTCCAATCCTCACCTTGTTTTCTTCAATAACTGAAAGACTAAATAAGGTAGCTGCTGCATTCTCTTTAGCTTCAGGGTTCCCTGTTTCCAGGACATGGATCAGAGGTTCAACAGCACCTGCATTCGCAATGGCAATCTTATTGTTGTCATTGATCGATAAGTTCAGGAGGGCTGTCACTGCATTTTCTTGGACTTTGGCATCTGGTGAATGAAGAAGACCAACCAACAGGTTTATAGCCCCACAATTTGCAATGACAATCCTGTTCTCCATGTTGTGCTTAGCTAGAAGGCGAATCTCTGATGTTGCTAATCTCAGAACTTCTATGGAGTCACTTCTCAAGTCATCAATAAGCTTGCGTACCTGACTCTCGATGGCAGAAAGATCACCCCGAGCATCCATGGATGAGGAAGATATTATTCTGGGGAATCCCCTGTCAGATGCTTGCCGCCGAACAAATTGCCCCTGAGTCTTGGCAGGATAACATTTTCCCTTGGAGGGGCAGCAGAGGCAGAAGGTCCACCATCAGCAACCTCCCCAGATGCATCACTACTGTAATTCGTCCTATCACTTGAAACTCGTATCATCCCATTGTCGATGTCACCCTCCCCATCTAGCTGGCCGCTATTAGGAAGACTACCATTAACCGAAGAGGCGCCTAGATGGTCCTGTGAATCGCTGTTCAAATGAGATGCTTCCTCCCTTGACTGCTCTGAAGTTTGTGCATTAGAACCAGCATGTCTTTCTTCCAAACTAGACTCTCTTGCTTCAGAACTTGCAAGAGTTAGCCTCCCAATGTCTGGCACAGAGCCATTTGCATAATCTAAAGACTGATTAGTGGAGGCCTCATGAGCAGGACGGTTCACATGTGCATCAGAGTTCTGATTGACCACACTGTGGGGAGGAGATGCTCTGTTCAAGCTTCTCATATACAGGTCAGCTTCTGGGGACCCAGGAACATTGCCCCTACCCACAGTACTAGGATGTAGAGGGCTGTTGCATGTGGCAGTCAAATCTTGAAGGGAGAAGGCTGCTGAAGGAAAGTTCAACTTCAAGGATTTCACAGGATCAGGTAGCTTAATGTCATGTGACTCACACCAGTTAGATATCAAAGCTTTCACAGTATAGTTAGGAATTAAATTAGAATGAGCAAGTCTTTGGCGTGTCTTCGGACAGATGGTAAAACCCTCATCGAGCCACAACTTGATATAAACCCGCTCATAGGTCTGACCAGATGCTAAAATAACAGGATCGGACATCAGCTCCAGGGAAAGCGGGCAGCAAAAATCAGCAGGAATAGGCACCCCGTTGATGTTAAGCAATTGTGTATCCCTGAGAAGGCGCTCATGCATATAGTTGACCATTGGAATCATCTGCTCAACTAGATCAAGTTCTTTACGGTTATCACTTCGCATTGCCCTTGCTCTGAGATTCTCGAGGGAAACAGCTTCCATGTATAATTCAAGGTTAGTTGACAAACTTAATGAACTTGATACTACTGAGAGGTTCGCAGGACTTTGTGTCCCCTGCACACTTAGCTCCACTGCAACCTCCTTCGCCAAATCAAACATTTGCTCATAATTTATGTCCTCGAGTTTCTACAAGAAATAAAAAATTACAGATGAAAAGCATGAGCTGGATGCGGAAGAGATCAATGCCAAAAGTAGTAATAAATCAGTAACCAACTATATTAGATACAGGCTTGAGTGGATTTTCCATTACCTGAATACAGATGCAAGCACAGCCGGTCAGAGAAGGTAATAAAGAATTAGCAAGCTGACACAACTGAAGGGAGCATCCCTGAATTTCTGAGATCACTGATTCAATTTGCCAAACCTGTTTATTGAAACATGCTGAATCAGAAGAGAACGTTTGATGAGCAGCATTAGCCATCAGCTACACATTATTTGCATTATAAAGGGAAGTACGATGTACGAATAAAATAAGTCCATGAACCAGTAACCAATCAGAAATGGCGTAAATCAACATGAAGAGCAAAAAAACTCAAATTATTTGCATTGACCTCAAACAGATATCCTGTAGAAAAAGGACAAGTACTGGACCAAGCACAGAAAAATGAGAGATAAAAAAAAAACAGGATAAGATAACACCAGAAGAGTCAAAACAGAAGCCATAGAAAATAAATTGTGCAAGTACCCCCATAAAAGTACCGCCTATGATTTAGTGTTAATATGTTGTTTATTTTGGGTTGATATGCTATTTCACTTAAGCAATACTGCTTACTGGAGAATCGTAACATCCACTGCTGAAAATGTCAAATACTGCTGGTTAACCTTCTCAGTGAAGTTTAGCTAACGTATTTACTTGGATGTTTACCAAGGACAAAGGTCAATGCCCCCAAAAAACCTTTGGAGGTTATTTTCACAAGAACAAGATATCTATTCAACATTTGGAACTTGATCATCACATTTAAGGTCAGTTTACAAGTGAGCCACAGAAACTTACAAAAATACTTTAACTAATGTAATTGCATATTGATATGATTCAGCCTAGAAGGGAATAGGACACTCGCCTCATCTAGCCACTGCGGGCCAAATTCCGGCCATGGTGGCGATACACTGAGGCTTAGTTGAATGACTGAATTACTAATTGGTTGACAAAAAAAGTTAAACAAAATCTATTGTATAGGCAACAGACTTTCCACTAACCAGATCATAATAAAAACTCCTGACCCAAAACCATAATTATATCTTCATACTTTAATAGGAAATGTTCCTAGTTTGAAAGATCTGACAGTATCCAACACAAATACCTCTCTTAAGGCTCTTTCTATCGCTAAGAATACCTTACTCTACGCTGCACAATGCAGCAGTGCACACATGAGGCTGCTACCGCACATATAGACTGAGCCTGAGCTGTTGACACTGCTGGTTTTCCACGTGGCTGCTGCGCATAGGATCCACACTGTAACACATTTGTTTTTCAAACAGCTACGGTTTCAATTGAATGATCAATGCCAGCTGAACCTGAGATTAACACTGTAACATCCCATCAAATTTAATTTAAATTAATGTTATCTGAGGGATATGTCGTTCTGTTGATGCAAATGCTAGCCAGCAAAGAAGATTGAATGGTGACACTGGAACAAAGCAGAACATTTGTCACCAGCAAATGCATGTGAGCAAAAATTCTGCACAATAACAGGCACCACCTGCCTTGTAAGAATTGGTGTTATCTCTAAGAATAAAGCATGGCAAGGTGGAGAGACTGACTGATCTACTTCAATTAATTTAGTTATGAAGTATCATGTCTGAAAATGCTGTGTGAATAAGTGAAATGAGGATATCTAATATGTACTTACAAAATATATTTTGCTGGTCGTTTGGTGCCAGTTCCCAATAAGCCCTGAAGCTTCGTTAATAGCAGTGTCAAGCTCCCTTAACACCTCATTGAGTTGCTCATCAGGAGACTTGCATATATCTTCTATGAGAGGGCTCACAATGCTTGAGATATGACATACATTTTGGCAGTACTTCTGAATAGGTTTGGGCCTTGCAGTCGAGCCATCAGAAGTTAAGACACTAAGGTCTGAGATACTATTGAGCAGAGTCCTCGGAGAGAAATTTTCCATCAACCCTGTGAAAGGATCCATATGTTTAAGAGTACTACATGAATTCGTAACTCACAAATACCAAAATCATACATATATGTTGGTGAATATGCAGTAGGTTGGTGTGGGTTTTATGAAGCATTAGAGCTTCCCATAGAAAATATTATGCACATACTTATGATTGCTGATCCTAAGTAGGAGTACCTGATTAGCTAGGCTAAAAACGAGAAATGTAAGCTGTGTATTGCCCGATTTTCGTCTGCACTTTGATCTATCATTTTAATCTATGTATCTTGATTGTGGATTCGATTAAATGCATTTTAATCTGTAGCTAGGTTAAAAAGAAGAAACATAAGCCGTGGTGACCTACCTTCACCTTATGTATTGCTCAACTCAAGTACAAACAACTACTACCATCCAGCATGCAGTATTGAGTGTATTAGGGTATAGCCTACAAACACTTAACATCCACACAATCATAATTCCCAACATGTGAGGCGTGTGATTAATTGTAGTCGATCGATGCAACAAACAAATTAGGAGGTGGCTGCGGGGTAGCTACTCAATTGCGCGGGAACATGAGCTGGTTGCGCAGATCAATTAAGAATGTAGTCATCTAAGCGCGCAAACACGCCCCCAGCATAGCATAGCACGTGTTGCGCGAGGTGCTCCTACTCAACAGAGCATGAAGGCGCAGCGAATTTTGCTCGCATGGCGCCCACGGTGTCCATAACTGTAATGATTGTCGCCCAAGTTTGATTAAAGGGGTGAATTAATACAACAAAACGTACTGTACATAGCTGGGTCAATCATGTGGGAACATGAGCTGGGTGTCAAGTTAAATTAAAAATGCACTAATAATCAGAGCTACACCATGTAACGCCAACACGCTCCAGCGGAACACACGCTAGAAGAAATGTTCCGGCTTCAGAGCGCACGAAGGCGCAGTGAATTCCCGCTCTCACGGCTCGTGGAATGCGGGCGTCTAGAGCTGTAACGACCATCGCCCGAAATTGGTCGACGGGGTGCATCAAGGATCCATCCCGAGTTACAACAGGAGCTAGGGGCGGATCTAGGGCGCGGATCTAGAACGATGATGTGCCGCGTGCGTGCGCGTGCGTGCGCAGGGGCAGTCGGAGAAATTACGGAGGTCGGCGGGATTTAGACCTAATTGCTGGATGGAAAGAAGCTCTCACCTCAGGAACCAATGGCCGCCGAAGGTTGCGGACGGGGCGGAGACAGGTGGAGCGCGATGAGGGGGGACGGGATCGGCGATGGCGGAGGAGCGCGTGACGGGCGGGGGTGGGGGATATGGGGGGAGGAAGGGGCCAGGCGGGCGGGGGATTGAGGCGTCGGCGGTGGCTGGCTGGCTGGCGCCGAGGGACGGCACGGCGCTAGGGCAGGCGGTGGTAGACTGGAGAAGAGACCGCGTTGGGTTGGTAGAGGAGGAAGAGGAAAGAAATGTACGGGAAGAGGAAGGAGATGGGTGACTGCCTGACTGGATGACGAAACCACTCTTTGACCGTTTCAAGCTTTGACGCGAACGAAACCGTGCACACGGACGGACGCATGATGGAACCGCGACTTGCTCCCTCCCACCCGTGTTGGCGTTGGAATGGATGATGTACTACTCCTCTAATATTATTATTTTTGCGAGGAAGGATCTGATTACAAATAACCGAGACTCTTACAGAAAAGCCCAGAAACAAAGTGAATTACAAAGAAGTCCTGCTGAGCTCTGGCCTCGTCTCCGTCGGGCAAGCGCTACGCCGGCGAATCCTGCCGCTGCACCTCCAAACTCTTGGACTGGGAGGCTCCCTCCGCGACCAGGAAGTCGACGCTCCTCGACACCTGAGCACCTCCACCCTGCTCGACAGACGGCAACACCATCTCGGATACCTGCACCTTCACCTTCAAGATTTACAACCGCCGGCGCCGCCAACACTCGGCCACCAGCCAGGGGATGTCTCGCAGCGCAACTCCAACGAGCTGCGACCGCGCCAGGGACAGAAGATCCGCCGCAGCACTCCTCCGGAGCACCCCAAGCGGAGGAGAAGAACTCTGCCCCAAAAGGCTCTCCGCCGACGCCACCACCTCCTCAGCGCCGCCGGCAACCGTACCTCTACTTCCTACGCTATATACACGACATGATCCTTCGATTCCCCATCCTCCCCGCCGGAGGGTGAGGAATCAAACGGATCGACGCCGGCGAGTGATAATCCCCAAGAGTAAGGAATCACTGTAGCACAATTCGATAAGTATTGAGTGTCGAACCCACGAGGAGCTGAAGGTAAACTATCTATTCTCTAAAGCCCTATAACCCTCTTATATGGCCTTTTATGCAAAGCAATAAATATGAAAGGATCTAACTAATGGAAGCAAGTGATGTGAATGGGTTTATCTAGTAACAAGTTTCTCAAGCAAGTTTCAGACACAGTTTCTTAGAGCAAGTTTCTCTCAGCAGTTTTCTCAAGCAAGTTTCTCAAGCAGCAAGTATCAAATATCTCAAG
Source organism: Poa pratensis (assembly GCA_947311845.1). NCBI lineage: Eukaryota > Viridiplantae > Streptophyta > Magnoliopsida > Poales > Poaceae > Poa > Poa pratensis. The sequence goes on from CAMZMU010000061.1 coordinate 52,001,695, forward strand.
TAGCAAATATCTCAAGGGAGCAAATGTTCTAGCAATTGTTATTTCATTCGCGTGGTTGTCACAATTAGTGAAGCACATGTTTCAGTCTTAGTTGTTTCTTTTAGGTGGGAGCCATAAATAGGTGTAGCCAAGTAAATGAGCAATAACACAACTCTTATGATGGATCTCATGGCCAAATAAATGTGCAGCACAAGAATTATTAAGACATAATTGTCCCACCATAGCCTTAAGTTCTAGGGTCCCCCATATTATCCCCCATAAAGTAACTTCAAGTCTCAGACACCGGTTTCTCTCTACTCCGACATGTCCTACTCAATCCATTACGCTACGGTGATCACCTTACATGCATTCCCCAACATATGCGTGCACTCATATATTGTACATAAAGACAATCATAAAAGATAACAACACTTGTATGCAACCAATCAACGAACTATTTCACAAGTGCCATGAACAAATCACTTCTCAAACACAGATGGGAGACACAATAGATCAAGGGAATAGTATATTGCATCACACATCATGTTTGCCAAGAGTTTACAGTGGGGAGATGGAGATGATCTTGCTGTAGATGTTGATGATGAACACGCCGGAGGGGGGTGGAGCCCTCCGGAGGTGATTCCGGCGGCGTTTCCCCCCTCCGATCTTCTCCGGCGGCAGCCTTCTGACTCTCTGTTTCGTGGTTTTCTGTTTCTCCGCCGCCTCCTTTCGCGAAACGCCAGGGGACCTTTTTTATAGGCGTTTTTAGGTCAAGACAGGTCGGTGGAGAAAGATCGACGGCAACGGAGCCACGAGGCCCAAACGGGTGGGTCCCACGCGGCCTGGTACTGTGGCCGCGTGGGCCACCCGTTTGGCCCTCGGGTCTCCGTTTGCTTGCTTCCTTTTTCGTAGTCTTCTTCCTTCCAAATATTGACGCCCGTAAATTTCCAGGTGATTTCGTTGACGTTTGGGTCCCTGAAACATTAAAATACAAAACTAGGGTTTTCTGCCTGTGCAGGGTTAATTCCAAATAAATGGGAAAACTATGAATATTCCCAAAATCATTATAAAACATTGATATAACCCTTATATGATGCAAATATGATTGGAATATAAGCAATTAAAGTGCAAAGTTCATGTATGCATTTTACATGCATCAACATCCCCAAGCTTAATCCATGCTCGTCCTCGAGTATGAAGATGATAAAACTAACATGGACTTTGCAATTTAATACTTAACAATGAATATCAAAGATGATTACTATTGCTACATATAGTCAAATGATTCATTCTTCAAAGGAGTAGCAATATGCAAATAGTTTATGAAGTGATATCAAGTATTCAAGACAAGGATGTTCATTGATAGTTCACAAAGTGTAACATAGTAGCAAGTAATATGGAACACATGTATGCATAATGATAAGTAGAACATCCTACAATGGTCATAGAGTGTAGATGAAAATCTGAATATGATAGGTGTACACTTTGGAAAGATGTATATGTGAGTAGAGGTAAAGCATGCATAAGTTTCATCCAACTTCCAAACTCTTCTACTTAAGTTAATGATTGCAATAAGGTATTCATTGGTGTCAAGCTCTCATTGCCCCTATCATAGCATCTTGAATGATTAAGGTTAAAGTGAAAGCAAATATGAGTAGTGTGCTTGACAAAGTAAAGGTTGGATGTCTCATGCCCCTTGAATACAAGTACCTACACCATGATTACTCAACTTAGGAAACAAAGCAAGTTCAAGTTATATATCATTGTAAGTAATAATAGTATCATCAAGAGCGTCAACTGGGGTACCTCTTGTCCCAGGATATGGAACAAGCCCATATCAAAATGACAAGACAAACAAACAAGATGAAAAACCTCAACACCCTTTTTATTTACCATTGGAATAGCTTTTTATTGTAAGGTGCGTCATAGATAATTCACCATAGCATGTAAGTAAATTTCCACCATGAATAATGCATGGCTTAGATTAGCGGCCCAGGCGTCTCTCTAACCATTTATACAAACTCATTTAAACTTCTTCATTTCCACCTCATTTCACCATGATAGGCATCCATAAACAAAAGTACATGATATCAACTAAATGAGATGAAGGAGCATGTTGAAAGCTTTGCATGTGACAGCACATATGGGCTAACTCCCAACCTCGAACATTTATCAAGCCACTAGCATCATAATCTTAATCACAATGGGTCATGTTTTATTTATTGCAATGATAGTAAAATGTGCATCAAGTTCGTGAGAGCTATATAACCAACTTTTCCCATGGCAATCAATAACATAATCATTTTCATTCAGAGGTATAGATAACACAAATATCATGATGAACATACTCGGAATAGCATATAGCTAGTAGGTAGATATGGTGGACTCACTGGAATAACTTTGGTTGAAGGTGTTGGAAACAAGTTTTTGCTTGTTGGAGTTTTTGGGCTAGCAAAAGGGAGAAAGTTGACCATCTAGATGCATGCATGAGTGTCCATAGAACTAACTAATCCATGTTAAACAAGTAAAATAACAATCAGCATCAAAACATGAATAAGTGATAGCTCTTCAAAAAGATTTGCAAACTATTACTCATAAACAAGCTCATGAATCATGCAACTATATGTATCATTAAAAATCAACTCAAACATCCCTTTTCCCATCATGATAATAGCATCCACATATTTCAACCCATATTTCCAGTAGCTCTCTCATATATAATTGATAGTGTGGTGGTCTCTCAAGACTCAAACAAAAACAAAAACGACGCTCCAAGTTTATGCGATAAAGTGTTTTGATCGAAAAACAGAAGTTGGACGTGTGCAAACCGAGAGTGTGTAGGTCCAGCGGGGTTGTCTTCACATCCCCAAGCTTATGGTCTTCACCATCCTTGGATAGCTCTTGGTGCATCTCCTCCAATCCCTGTGAAAAAACTTCAAAACACCGTTTCTCCCATCTCTTTTCTGTGGGGTGCATTAATAGTGATAAACAAATAGGTTTCTTGCTGCATATAATCCTTGAACAAAAATTCATATGAATGTCCAGAAAGTGTATAATGTTGTATGCCTACTCATAAACTCAATTGGATCAAAAAGATTCAACTTAAAAGCTCAAAGCATGCATCAAACAAAATGGGACAGAATCTGTCCAGAAAAACAGCAGCAGCAAAACGTATTTTTCTACCCTACCAAACTTTCTCGAAAAATTCCGAAAAAATTCATGCATACAGAGGATGAAAAGTTGCAACTACAGTTCAAATATGAGCTCATTCGGAGTTACAGAATAAGAATTAAAAATCATACCGTGCACAGATTCGTGCAGGAATAAAATCTCCGAACTCAAATAGCAACTTTTCAAGACCAACATGGGTAAAACTTGGCACTTTATTAAAAACTCCAGAACTAAACTAGACACAAAATCTCTTGTTACAGCAAGAGGACACAAAGAAAAATCACACACAAAAATAACCGGGTTGCCTCCCGCAAAGCGCTTTCTTTATAGCCATATAGCTAGGCTTACTTACTTGGTATCAAGATGGTTGAAGTGAGGTGGCTTGGCATCCCCAAGCTTAAATTCTTGTACTTATTTGATATATGTAGGGTGAGCCTAGGGGTACATCCCCAAGCTTGAGTTTTTGTCCCTCTTGATCTTGTTCATCACCCTCAATTCTTCCACCTTAAAATTCTCTTTACACAACACTCGTCACAAACTTGATTAGAGGGGTTAGTGCCTTCATAAATTAAATCCACATAGGCACAGCAAAGACATATCATGAATTGATTTTAAACATTAGCTACTGTTACTATGGTTATGTAATGCTCCTTGATCAAAAGAACCGCACAAAACACAAGTAATGAGAGTAATGCAGAATAAAGACAGGATATGTCAAAAACTGGACAGCGAATTACTATTATCACTCTTTTTATTTGGTTTTAGCTTTGGGAAAAGTTTAAATGATAGAGACTTTGCAATGGTTCCATTGGCATGAACAACACATGTTCAAGGTCGACCCCAACTTCTCCATTACTCATCCTTCTCATTAACTTTCCCAAATTTTATAAAAAATGAAAATCCTAAACTAATTGTCACAAATCAGTAGGTAAAGATATTTTACATGTTGTGAGGATATAAAGGTGTGCTCAAACCGAATAGGAAGTTAAAGCATAAGAACACACCACAGAATATCAAACCATCAACTTTTAAGTCTAACTCTTTTCCTATGCATTGGCATTTTATATATGAATAAATAGCAGCAATTTTGTGATAACCAATGCATGTAGTGATCAGTAGCTTGCATTTTAAATAACATAGAAACATAAAGAGGATTCTTATCTCTTCCTCTCTCATAATAGTTGCAAGCATTAAAGTTAAACATACCCACATAGTTTTGAATAGAATCACCACATAAAGACTTATCATCTAATGAGCATAATGGATCATCAAACTCAATTAAATCACTTTCATCCTCAACGGCTTCCCCAAGCTTAAACTTTTCCAGAGCATTAGCAATAAAGGTGTTCAAAGAGTTAGTACCACAAACATGAGTGTTATGCAAATAAAATTTAATTTTCTCCTCAAACACTTCATGTCCTAACTCAAGATAGATATTATACAACTCTAATTTTTTTGGTTCTTTTCCATTTTCTAATTTTTTTGTGTTTTAGATTTATATGTTAGTATGCAATGCAAACAAGAATAAAAGTTTAGCACAACGCTCCCCGGCAACGGCGCCAGAAAAGTACTTGATAATCCCCAAGAGCAAGGAATCACTGTAGCACAATTCGATAAGTATTGAGTGTCGAACCCACGAGGAGCTGAAGGTAAACTATCTATTCTCTAAAGCCCTATAACCCTCTTATATGGCCTTTTATGCAAAGCAATAAATATGAAAGGATCTAACTAATGGAAGCAAGTGATGTGGAATGGTTTATCTAGTACAAGTTTCTCAAGCAAGTTTCAGACACAGGTTTCTTAGAGCAAGTTTCTCTCAGCAGTTTTCTCAAGCAAGTTTCTCAAGCAGCAAGTATCAAATATCTCAAGTAGCAAATATCTCAAGGGAGCAAATGTTCTAGCAATTGTTATTTCATTCGCGTGGTTGTCACAATTAGTGAAGCACATGTTTCAGTCTTAGTTGTTTCTTTTAGGTGGGAGCCATAAATAGGTGTAGCCAAGTAAATGAGCAATAACACAACTCTTATGATGGATCTCATGGCCAAATAAATGTGCAGCACAAGAATTATTAAGACATAATTGTCCCACCATAGCCTTAAGTTCTAGGGTCCCCCATATATATCCCCCATAAAGTAACTTCAAGTCTCAGACACCGGTTTCTCTCTACTCCGACATGTCCTACTCAATCCATTACGCTACGGTGATCACCTTACATGCATTCCCCAACATATGCGTGCACTCATATATTGTACATAAAGACAATCATAAAAGATAACAACACTTGTATGCAACCAATCAACGAACTATTTCACAAGTGCCATGAACAAATCACTTCTCAAACACAGATGGGAGACACAATAGATCAAGGGAATAGTATATTGCACACACATCATGTTTGCCAAGAGTTTACAGTGGGGAGATGGAGATGATCTTGCTGTAGATGTTGATGATGAACACGCCGGAGGGGGGTGGAGCCCTCCGGAGGTGATTCCGGCGGCGTTTCCCCCCTCCGATCTTCTCCGGCGGCAGCCTTCTGACTCTCTGTTTCGTGGTTTTCTGTTTCTCCGCCGCCTCCTTTCGCGAAACGCCAGGGACCTTTTTTATAGGCGTTTTTAGGTCAAGACGAAGTCGGTGGAGAAAGATCGACGGCAACGGAGCCACGAGGCCCGAACGGGTGGGTCCCACGCGGCCTGGTACTGTGGCCGCGTGGGCCATGCCCGTTTGGCCCTCGGGTCTCCGTTTGCTTGCTTCCTTTTTCCGTAGTCCTTCTTCCTTCCAAATATTGACGCCCGTAAATTTCCAGGTGATTTCGTTGACGTTTGGGTCCCTGAAACATTAAAATACAAAACTAGGGTTTTCTGCCTGTGCAGGGTTAATTCCAAATAAATGGGAAAACTATGAAGTATTCCCAAAATCATGATAAAACATTGATATAACCCTTATATGATGCAAATATGATTGGAATATAAGCAATTAAAGTGCAAAGTTCATGTATGCATTTTACATGCATCAGCGAGGTGGGACTATAACTAGGCAAAACCGAGCGCGGCGTGAACTGGAGCCGCCCCAAAGTACATACACCTGGCCGCGTGGTTTTACCTTTGCCTGTTACGATGCGATCTGGTGGAGGGGGTGGGGAGGGGCGAGGAGGGATTTCAGAGGCCCCAATGCAAACTCAATCAACGGGCCCAAAGTTACACACTTATTTTTTCCACTCTGCCTTATATGTGCATTTATACCGGTTATGGGTCCCAAATTTGTTCGGGCCCCGGGGCGTCGCACCTCTCACCTGGGCTGTGGCGGTTGTTACGCGCCTGATAATCGAATTTCAAAAAAATGGGGAGTACAATGAAGGCCCTTCAGGGCAGGCCCATAGGCCGGGCAAGAAGGGCGACCGCCCGGGACTCGAAAAGAGAAGGGCCCAAAATAGTAAACTATATAGTAATTCCTATGTTATTATCCATTATTCCCCGTAAAATTAAAAAATGAACAATTTTTTTGGTCAACAAAGCACAAATTTTCACTCATAATTTGTCTAAAATGTAGTATAAGTACATATTAAAAGGGCATACCACGAGACAAATACAACAATGACATTTATACAACCTCAATCCATACACTTTGGTATTATTACCGGTAAATATGTGAAATTTAAATGGTGAGAAATCATTTGCACCATATATCTTTTTGCAACGTAGAGAGTATCTTAACACAATAAAATGGTTAATTTGCTAAATCCAATACGCCACGGGACTCTTCAGATGTAAGAACAAACCAATATGACCGGCAACGACAAGTTCAGTTGTCATGTTATTCTCTTTCGAAGAGTCTTATAGGTAATGGTTTAGGTTTTAAGGAAATCTACGTAACCGGATATTAAAGTTTAGTTTTGGGAAAAAAAATGTTCCTAAACTAGCATGGGACTTGTGTACACAAGATGACAACAAGCAAATTGCAAAAGAACGTATCAAGTTATAAATTTAGATACGCAAACATACTATAAAAAGCACTTTTGTATTGGTAATTAGGGTGACCACTATTGTTCTGATACCAAGTAAAAACATGCACAGTTTGTTAAAATTTGACTTGCTAGACAATTTTAACCATATAAAAGTAGTACAATTTGTTTAGTTTATACTCTACAAGTTCCTATAAACATGCTTAACCATACGCTAGAAACTGCTATTGAGACATTTATTAGATAGTAGTCTCTAAGTGTCTTTATTATAAGTAGTTAAAAATTATATAGATTATTCATTAAAAAAACGTAGTTCTATAACAAACTTTTTTACAGAATATAGTTTAATATCTTTCAATGAATTAACTATAAACAAAAATGACACAAACTAATATCTAGTTAAAGTATGCGAACAAACATAAAATTATACTTATAATAGTATAAAATGATAAAAATAAGTACAAGAGAAGTATAAAAGTTTGGTATAAATTGTATTCGCCCAGGACCTAAATACGAGCAGATTGATCTTGTGATAAGGACCTGTTGACGAGCTTATGCAACGACCTTAAAGTCATCTGTACTCCCAATAGCTCCATACAAATGGATAGATGGACAAAAGCCTTCCTTAACTTCTTTGGGAGGGAAGCCGTGAACTTTCTTGGGAAAAATCTTGCAAAATCCCCAAAATATTACCAAGAAATTGGACAGAATTGGAAAGAGCAAGTATATGATCGATCTAATCCCTTCGCGTGATGTTGTTAGGATAATGATCAATGCATGTGGAATCATGTGGCCTACAAATAAATACGGCACGATAATCTTTCAAACACTCTTGCGTTTCTCTCTAGCCATATTTTTTTCATTCCGGCGATCGTGAAGGTTGCTAATGCTCTTTTTTGCTTGCTTCTGCATCTAGTGAGAGTGTTATTCCACCACTCAAGCACTGTGACTTCTCGTGAGGGTGTAATGTCTGGGATCCGCATTGTGTGACAGGCTCTGAACCAGAGGGTTTTTGAGAAGGAGCAGTTCACCATTAGATGGTCAATGGTCTCTGGTTCTTGATCGCAGAGTGTGCACACTGGTGGTCCCTGAAGGCCTCTCTTGGTGAGTCTGTCCGCTGTCCAGCACCTGTTTCTCATCACCAACCAACTGAAAAACTTCTCCTTCAGTGGAGCCCTGCTCTTCCAAAGCGTTTCAGCATAGCTTGCTTCTGTTTTCCCAAAGAAGAAGGCAAGGTAAGCAGTCTTCGCCGAGTACTGACCATTTGTTGTGAGTCGCCAGCTAAAGCAGTCATCATTGTTGGCCAGCGTGACCTTCTCCCTGATTAAGCACCAAAGGTGCATGAATTGAGCAATGGCATGCAGTGATATGTTTCCTCTGATGTCCATCACCCAGTGTCCTTCATGTAAGGCTTCATCAACCGTTCTTCGTTTAGCTCCTCTAGCAGTGGCAAATTTTATGAGATCAGGTGCCAAATCAACGGGACTTTGCCCTTCCAGCCATCTATCGTACCAGAATGAATTTTTATCACCTTTGCCTACGCTGCAACACATAGTTGCTTTGAAGATGTTTTCTGCATCAGGGGACAATTTGAACTGCAAGCCTGACCAAGCCCTCAGCTCGCCAGCCTTTTCATACCATCTCCAGCGCATCCGTAGTGCGTCATTGAGGAGTTTGATGTTATGGAGTCCTAGACCTCCATATTTAGTTGGCATGCAAACTTTGCTCCAAGCTACTTTGCAGTTTCCACCATTTGCATCACCTACTCCATACCGCTTCTGCATATCTTGTTGATCTTCTTGATAACCCATTGTGGCAGATCCAGGGATAGCATATGATACACAACAATTGCCGCCAGCACCGTTTTAATCAGTAGTAGCCGACCACTGGGAGCAAGCAAGTGCGATTTCCAATTTGCAAGCCTCTTGGGTGCGGTGGGTTGGACGAGGTGCAGGGAGCAGTGGCGTGGAGGCTATGCCGGCCAGGTCAGGTCGGGCAGTGGGCCAATGATGCGCCGGCGTTGGTGGTGGTGGTTGGTGAGGCTTGCCGGCGCCGGTGTTGGTGGTGCGACGGAGGGTGTGCTTGGAGCTAGGGTGAAAACCCCGTCTTGGTCTGTACCGTGGCTAATGATGGCGGCGGCTGTGGCCGTCGTTTACCTTCTTGGAGGCATCGCTGATATGTTGCAGCCCCCTCATGCTCCGTTCCAATCGGTGGTCTAGCTCCGGGGGAAACTCTTGACCTTGTGGTCGGACGATGACGGCGCCCTGGCGTCGTTTCCCTCTTGAGGACTTCGTCTTTGGAGCTAGATATCGGCAAGAGGGACCAGTGGAAGGCCGAGGTGTTCGCGTTGAGTCTTCTGTGGCGACGATGATGATGATGATGATGAGCGATGTCGGAGTCGTGGCTGTGGCTGCGGTAGTCGGCTCTTCTCCGGCGTGTCCTTGGGGTTGCCTCGGCGTGTTTTGTTGCTAAGAAGTCGAAGCAACTGCGGTGTTCCCGGTGGTGTACGATGACTGGCGGCAGATGTTCCTTTCGGCAAGTGTCCACGGCGCTAGCCTGCCTGGTTCTCTCTTCTTAGCTCTTCAGTGGATTCGAAGCTGCGCTGCCTTGGCGCTAGGGGCTGAGTTTCTGGCACGGATCTTCATTTGGCTACACATGGCCGCGACGGTGTGGGTTGGCTCGGCGACTGCCTGCGGTGAACTCGGAGTCGCATGCTCAGAGTTTCGGGTTGGCGGCGTGGCCCCCAGGGGAGATGTGATGACGATGACGCCTTCATGCAGTTTCGGCGAGGCCCTCTCTTGAGAGGCGTGTGGGGTTTTCTTTTTTGGTGCCGCTCAGCGGTTGTGTTGGTTTTTGCCAGGTTTGGCCGGCGAGTGGTGCGTTGTGTTGTACGGTTTTTGGCCGGTTTTCCTTATAAACTGTCCAACTCTTTTTCGGCTTAATCAATAGATTGTCTAAGTTTCGAAAAAAAAAAGAATTTTTTCCAGTAACAAGTGAAATTCCTCCTTTCTCAGCTTTGTCAGAAGCCATGATATCAAAGGCTAGATAATACTTATCGATAGAAGAATTACAGACGTTCGCCTTGTTCCTGCTGTTCCATCTGGTTGTGTTCGCTTCTAATTGGCAGCCTGGCTAACACCACACGCAAGAACGCACGCCTAACATCAAGCTCTCTCGATGATGAGATGGTATCACACAGCGATGGCAGGTGCTCTGAAGAGATTACCTTTACCTGTACACGATCACGCCGCTGCACCTCGGTTTGCCCACACTGTACCCCAGTTTGTTGGTTGCATCTCCGTATTAGTTTATACATGTTCCCCTGTTCTGTAATTAGCATTTTAGTTCATAAAGCACTGTACTTCGTGCCTCTAGACCTCCTGAACCACCTTATATATCCATCTGGATACTTTTGTTCAGACTGTCATATGTATGTCAAACATAAATACTATACCTTAACGTAATAACGTTGCTTTTTACATCACTGATTGATCACTGTCTTATGCATGTCCCGAGATATCAACTATCTTTCCTTATCCAATTTATCTCTGTGTACAAATGGATGTCAATTACAATCGGAATATTTTGAGAATCTACGGGTGGCGAGCGGCAATCAGCGCTACCTAAACTAGTAACTAAACCTTAATAGTGGCACTAGCAACATAAGACAACCCAAAGGTAAATGCTTGAGATGAGCGTCTATATCAATTCACTGTTTCTGGGATCTCTTCAATCCAACAACATGGCGTGTATGGAAAAGCTTCGACATGCCGTAATTCGTTAGCTAGACCGGAGTCAAAATCTTCGTAAACTGCTGGGTATATGCTACCTAAGCATTTAACCCTCAAGCTATTCAAATGATAAGCGAATCCCGTGGCATTTGACTTACGAGTCCTCAAACTACACAAGAAGAGAATCTCTTTGTATGGGTGAAATCCGAGTATGTCAATGTCCGGATATACATAAGGGCACGCTTCAACCACGTCTTTGTTGTCATCACAATCGGCGTTGTCGGAGTTCCATTCAGATGTCTCTTGAACTACTTCTTTCTTCCCGATTTCTGGAGGACTAGAAGGAAAGAGGTCATTGTTAATGTCTTCTAAGACCCAAGGTCCATGAACAAGCTCACCAAACCCTTTTACGGGATTAAGGTAATAGTCATTCTTAATTATCCACTCCGCCTGATCGCACGATTCATTCAGGATAAAAATCCTAATGTGTCTCGTAACAAATGATGCAAAGTACACCCCCTTTTCCGATCTTCCGAGATAAGGAGACGATCCGATACTTGTTGGCGGCCTAATCATCATGTACTTATCTTCAGACAAAGATATTCTGCAAAATCAAATTCTCGTCAAGAATATCTTAAAAAATTGTACATAATGTTCATATTAAGAAAAATATGAACAATAAAATAAACTATTAGCAATGTACGTAAAGTGATCCTTGCCAGTAGGCAGAGAAGAGTCGGTTGTAGGAATGCACACGACTCGTCGCAACCGTGCCAGCGGCATCGCCTACTCGTACAAAAGATCTCTCCTCCCAACGACGTGCCCTTTGGGAGAATACACGCAAGATATATGGAGATGGTGGCCCTCCATGGGATCAAATTCTTCTGCAGGTCTCGAGAAGTGCCGGAAATAGGGAATCCGAAACACCAAATAGTTGGAAGAAGCCATGGGGTCAAAGGCTAGATAATAGTTATCGATAGAAGCATCACATACGGTCCCTGTGGCATGGTTGGCTGGGCATGAGGGCAAAATATCCCAGCGTCGTGTGGCAGGGTTAACCACCCCGTAATAGTTTTCTGCGGCAGGGTTATACTCCCCCGTTCCAATTTAATTGACTTACTATCGACCACATGTGGATATGTCTAGATACATCCATATTTGGTTAATAGCAAGTCAATTAAATTGGAACGGAAGGAGTAGACGCTAACCAAGATGAGCCCATTGCAGTGATCCGCGATGTAATAGCTGGCATCTTCAGAATGAACCTTATTGGCGGGTGGCAGGAAGTCGAGCTTGCCGCTGATGGCAGGCCGACATGGCGACGGGGGTCGGGAGAAGATCTCGGGAAACGGCAGCACGTCATAGTAGATGAACATGCCGCTGAACGGCAGCTCTGTGCGCAGGAGGCCCTCGCCGTCGATGATGGTGCGCCACGCTTTGCACACGCAGCGAGAGACGGCGAGCCAGCGTGGCGTCGCTATGCGTCGGAGAACATCGGCGAGCACGTGCTCCGGCAGCAGCGCCGCGAGGTCGCCGTGTTCGTGCAGCTGTTCCATCTAGTTGTAGTCGGTTCCGATTGGCAAATGTACGTATCTGACTCCAGCACGTATTCAAATGTAGCTCCGATTCGGATCGTGCAAGTTTGACAGTAGTGTACGTACATATATGGATTCGAATTAATTTATGTGCCTGTGCACTTTGGAATTTTTTTTAGATTGAAAGGGCCCCGCCCCCGATTTCATTTTATTGAAAAAACGAAACCCATAATACAAAGTTTTGTTTTTATGACACCAACATCTCCACCAGCTTCAACCTCCAAACCTATAACCAGAAGCACTACTGAAACAGAACCACTACTTTTAAACTCTTACAGAACACATCCAACTAAACAACATCCAACATCACAAGTTCGAACTCCTACTACTACGACATCCTTCTCCAAAACGCTTATCTTCTCCTGGAGCCCTTCTACTATGTCTCCTCGCTTTTTTTTAAAACATCATCTGGCAATCCTTTGAGTTAACGGCGCCCAACCTCTCCTTTTACTGAACACCTCCGCTGCCACTCGCAGCAGTGCTTTTGCTCCTTTGATTTGCAGCTCTCGTAGTTCTCGGATCTGCAATTCAACCCAAGTACTTAACCAATGAGCCATTTTCACTATTACACAATTAGGATCATACGGGAACACTTTATCAAAATAAGCAACATTTCTAGTTTTCCAGATGGCCCATAAGACCACTGCTACTCCTACAGCTATTACATTTCTAATTTTACTTGGAAACCTGAACACCCAACTAACCAACTCATTAACAGAAGCTACATTAACTTTAACATCGAAAGCACACTCTATTACACTCCACACGTACTTGGCCAACGCACAATGAATGAACAAGTGATCTATACTCTCTTCTCTACTACAAAACAAACAACTTTTTTCAACCTTACTACCCCTATGATTTAAAACATCCCTAGTTAAAATACTCTTCTTGCAAATTAACCATAAAAACACTTTAATCTTAGCTGGAACTTTCACAAACCAAAGCTTCTTAAACTCACAATTAACCTGATTGATCTTAAGCGCATTATACAGAGATTTAACAGTAAACTCCCCAGTTTTCGTTAGCAGCCATCTACACCTATCTTTTTGTTCAGATAACTGCACATTAGCACAAAGCCTTTTCAGTTCAAACCAAGACTCTAGATTCTCCCCACTCAAAGTACGCCTGAACCTCACATTCCCCCAGTCATCTTCTAAAACTTTAGCTACCGTGAAACCTGTACTGAAAGTAATGCCATAAAGCCTAGCAAACTTAATTTTAAAAGGAACCTCACCAAGCCAAAGGTCTTCCCAAAATCTTGTTCTCAAACCATCTCCCACTATTTTCCTAACATATTTATAGAAATGCTCTCTTACCCCTAGAATACCTTGAAAAAAATGCGACTGACCTCTCCCTTTTTTAACTTCAACCAACAGTTTTTTACTACAATATTTTCTCAAAATTAGCGTTTGCCAAATTCCCTCCTCGTTCTCTAACTTCCACAACCACTTACAAAGAAGACTAATATTCATCGTACGCAAGTCCACCACCCCAAGACCCCCCTGATCCTTGGGTTGGCAAACTATTTCCCAATTCACTAGATGCATCTTATTAACATCCTTTTCATCATCCCACAACATTCTTTTCCTACTGTAGTTAAACTTTTTTTCTATGCCCTTTGGCAACTCAAACATCGCAATCATAAAGAAAGGTACATTGCTTAAGCTACCCCGAATCAGAGCTAATTTGCCCCCATACGACATAAATTTACCCTGCCACATACCAAGTTTCTTCTCCATTTTTTCTACTGCATTCCTCCATTCACTATTCCTCAATCTAGCACTATGAGCGGGAATCCCTAAATACTTCAACGGTAAAGTACCACCAACGCAGGTAAAAATGTCTCTATACCTTTCACTATAAGCTTTAGCTTCTCCGAAACATATAACCTCACTCTTATGAAAATTAATCTTTAGCCCCGACAAATGTTCAAAGCAACAAAGTAAATACTTTAAATTCAACGCATCCTCTTCACTGGCTTCCAAGAAAAACACTGTATCGTCGGCATACTGTAACATACTCAGACCTCCGTCTACCAAATTTGGGATAATCCCTCTAATTAAACCATTGTCTTGTGCCCTTTTAATAAGAGTTTGCAAAACGTCTACTGCTATATCAAAAAGAATCGGGGACAATGGATCCCCTTGCCGCAACCCTTTCTTCGTTTTAAAATAAGTACCTAGTTGCCCATTCACCATCACAGCTACATGTCCACTACTAATAATGTCACTTATCCACTTAACATACTTATCAGGAAACCCTTTCATTCTAAGAACTATTAACAAGAAGTTCCAATTAATCTTATCATAAGCCTTCTCGAAATCTACTTTAAACATAACTACACTTCTCTTTTTTCTAACTACTTCATGCAACGCTTCATGTAAAATAACTACACCATCTAGAATATATCTACCCTTTATAAAAGCGGTCTGAACAGGAGCTACAACTTTATCTGCCAAAAGAACCGTCCTATTATTAATCACTTTAGTAATCAACTTAAAAATCACATTAATCAGACAGATGGGCCTATACATTTGTATCTTATTAGCATCACTACCTTTAGGCAACAGAGTCAAAATACCATAATTTAATCTCCCTACATCTAATCTACCATGATAAAACTCCTGAAACAAAGTTACCAAGTCAAACTTTAACATATGCCAGTAATGTTGATAAAATTCTGCAGGTAAACCATCCGGACCCGCCGCTTTATTATGCTTCATCTGAAAAAGCGCCACTCTAATCTCTTCTAACGAAAACTCTCTTTCCAAGAAAACTCTCTCAACTTACCCTAGAACACATTCCACTGGTACCTCCAAATCCACTTTTATATCACTAGCAATAGGACCAAACAGAGCTTTATAAAAACTAGTAGCATACAACAACACATCCCTATCCCCCTGAATCAAACCTTCGTCCTGTTCTAAACTCAAAATTCTGGTTTTTTTTTTTCCTACCACAAGCTTTATTAAAAAAATAGGCGGTCATCGCATCCCCTTCCAGCAACTCTTTTTCTTTAGCCCTTTGAATCCATTTAACTTCCTCTTCCTTATTGATAACATTAATCCTACTCTCCAGCTCTTTCTTATAAAAAAACACATCTAATTCTAGCCCAACAACTTCACTTTCTCTATTAAACCTATCAATCTCTAGCGTTAAAAACTTTTTCTCTTTTTTATACGCGCTATCATAATTAATGTTCCAACCTTTTAACATACTTCTAACACCTCTATTCCTATTTTGCCAGAAATCTAAAAAACTTTTACCACCATAATTTTTAAACCAAGCTTTCGCTACCACTTCATCTAAATCCTGACGTAAAAACCAACAAAGCTCAAAACGAAACATACTTGTCACCTTTACCTTCTCAATACATACATCCAAGATTAACGCGGAATGATCAGAAATTACTCTAGGGAAACTTCTTACTGCTACTAAAGGAAAAACTTTCTCCCAGTCCGGACTTACCAGAATTCTATCTAATTTCGCCATCACGGGGTCCTCCTGATTATTAGACCAAGTAAACTTCCTACCAGTCAGCTCTAGCTCCATTAATTCTTTATTATTAATAATAGCATTAAACAAAGTCGACCACTTAGACAACCTCCTCGGCTTATTACTTTCACTACTTTTCCTTAGTAAATTAAAATCTCCACCAGCTACCACCGGATAGACGTTAACACTCAAAACATGAACTAATTCAATCAGAAAAGCTTTCTTATCTCTATCATGAGGCGCACCATAAACAGAAATAATATTCCAAACCAACCCATTTACTTTATACTTCACTAAACATCTAACATAATAAATTCCTACATCAGCTTCCAAAATATCAAAAACATCATTATTAATGCCTAACAACACTCCCCCAGCAAAACCTCTAGCCGGAGAACCTATCCAAGTAAAATTAAACGGACCAGACAAAGATTCTAACAAAAACATGCTGTAAACCGACTTCCTAGTCTCTTGCAAACCAACAAAACCAAGCTTGTAATCCCTAATCGCTTCAACAATAGCACTTTTTTTCTCAGGGTCATTTAGACCCCTAGGATTCCAAAATAAACCTGACATAAAAATAACAATCAAAGTAAACTACCTAAACCTCTACCTCTTCTACCACACCAATTACTTCTACCCCTACCTCTACCTCTACCTCTGTTTCTGCTTATGGTGCACTTTGGAATGGGTGATTCAAGCGAATAGTTAAAAAGGGTGCAGTGAGTTATCTGTTTTCTTTATCTTAGAGCATCTTCAAAAAAGGTAAAATTGGCTCTAAAATATCCACGGACACGTCTGGACGTGTTTGGACAGGCTGGACACATATCTTCATTCATGGGGGACTGGTTGGGTAGCTTATTTACCCCATTTTCTGTCCGAGCACTGTTCGCCTGGACGTTTGGGGAGGATTTGCCCATCCCGCTTAGTGATGCTAGCTCTTATTGATCCACTAGTAGAGACTTTACACAACCGAGTTTTATTTCAGGTTAAATAAAGGAAATAGAAAAATACTCATGACATACTCGGAAATGGTACAAAATCTTATGTTCTTCCTAATAGTAAAAACAAAATAGCTGTGTTAGGCCTGTTCCGACGCTTGTTAAAAAGAGTAAAAGACCCGTGTGAATTAAAGGATATGTTTCACTTATATGCATGGACATAATCATGGAAATAGAAGTTCTTCTCGACGAAGTTGGCGAGCCAGCGGGACGCGGCCATGCACAAGATGGCCAAGGACACGATAGTGGCTTTCTGCGCGACCGAGGTGACTAGCGTCCCCTTGCTGACGGCGAGGAACCCAACGACGGCGACCAAAGCGACTTGTAGAGTGACCTCCAAGGCCTTCATGTACTTGAGCGCTGCACTACAGCTGGTGCACTGCGCCACATGCGACCAATACCTGTCGTATGCAGTTAGCGGTGTCGTCCTCGTAAAATTCCGGTTACCGTGAAGAAGAAGAATGGTGATTTTGTTACCTCTCCATGAGCATGTCTCTGGTTGGAGTTTAACGCTTACTAATTAAGTAGTACTCCTACGAGAAAACATATTTTCTACAACTCATTTGGTGCGCAACCCGTATCTCGACCATCCGTTACCACGATTGAACGGTCAAGATTTTCCATTGAATGAGTTGAACATTAAACATATTAAACGGCAAATCTTGGCTGTTCAATCACAGAAACGGACGGCTAGAGATATGGGTTGTGCGCCATATGAGTTGTACAAGCTCATAACCGACTCCTACGGCGAGTCCGATCTCACCCAACCCAGCCTCGTCGTTTCTTCTGTGTAGGTTTGCCATCCGCATGTTGATATTGTAGTGCTTTCGATCGCTTCTCTCTTGCCTAAAAATCCAGCCTCTCCATTTCTTCTACTCCCATCAAAGACCGACACACGACACACCTGACCTTCAACGTTGCAATCGCCCTAGGCGCAAAGTCAACCTAATTACCAATCAATCAGAACAGAATAATAAATGATATTGAGATTTGTTAATGAGACGTTAAACTTGCCTACTTCTCGGGACATGGCTACGGGCTCTCCTCCTTTGATGCCCAGGCTTGGTGACGTGGATCTTGAGGGTGTACATATCCGTTCACATTCGGTACGCTTGCGCGCGACTTGTCTTATTGGACTAGGCATCTTTGCATATGACAGGCCAGAGGCATCATTAGTAGGTGTGGACTGTGGAGAATTATTTCTTCAAATGTAGTAGAGAATATTATTGTTGGTGTATCGTCTATACAACAGAGGATATGAGTATATGCCATTGTTTGTGTACGAATGTACAAATGAATTATATAAGTAAAATATACATAAAGCATCTTCCAAACTCATGAATCATCGAACCGAACCGAACTCCCGGACAAAACTGAATTCATTCCATTTTTATTAAAGGACACGACAAAAGTGTTCCTAGCGTGACTACACATGACGATCTGCCCAACCTTCTCCACGTATAATATTCCTCGTCTACTGGCCGGCTTGATAAATTTCTGGATTGTCCTGCCACACGCACATAGAGATAACTTATTTGATTTTTGCTCTTATATACTTACCAAAGGCCGGCATTGAGCTTTCCTCCGTAGTTTTTTTGTTAACTCAACACGTATTAACTGAGAGCATGTTGAACACTCATGTTTAAGAGCCCCAAACGACCAATATGGCTTGAGGAGCCCCTAATCAGTGACAGCACTTCGTTTTTCCATCATCCTCACCCATCCCTTGCCGGTGGGACGAGGCCTCCCGGGTAGTTGCGGAGGGATGGCCGAGGTCGAGCAGGCGCATCCGTTCGGCAATGTTGCCACCACGGTTAGGTGGTTTGGGGCCCATGAAAAGATTTTTTTTACCAAAACCGCATGAGTAAGGGTCGAAAACATTCCACCACTTGTATAGGGTTCTAAAATGAGTGCATAAATATGTTATACTCCCTCTGTTCACGAAAGAGTGTACTTCCAACATTCTTGTAAATTCAAAAAGTTTCTAACTTTGACCATGTTTATAAAAAAGACACCAATATTTATGCGACCAAATTAGTATCCTTATATTAATGATGAAATATATTTTCATCCTATAACTATTTGATCACATAAATATTGTTATATTTTTGTATACGCGCTCAAAGTTTAGAATTTTTCGTGGACCGGGAGTACCTGATTATGGGCAACACCCACTTCTGAGGTAGCACTTGCTTTCCAAGCAGGACAACCCGATAGGAAGGTTTTGACTTATAGTGTGAAACTACCACTTCGATGCCACCGATCCAACTCGTGCGGTAACTTGCCCTTTTTTGGTTGTTAAAGTCTCTAGACTTGTCATAACACAAACAAGAAGATAAGTCACATGTATGTACCCACTTTCGATGAAGATCTAGAGGTGGACAACAAGGGCCCACTTAATAGAGTTTCACCAAAAACCGTGCAAGAGGGTATGTCTAAGGCTGGTGTACTTGATTAAGAGTCAGTACGCAAATTTGAGGTGACACTTGCCAAGTAGGACGACCCCACAGGAAGGTTTTCGACTTTATAGTGTGAAACCACCACTTTGAGACCACAAACCAACTCTTGTGAGAAATTTCCCTATTTTTGGGACGTTCAAATTTCTATGGCCTATCCTAACATAAGTAAGGATAAAATCTACGTGGGACCCCCCTTCTTCGAAAGATATAGGGAGTTAGACGGTGCCAGGCCCACATACATGGTTTCGTTCGAAACCGTATGAGCAAGGGTCGGAAACCCTTACCCCACTTACATGAGGTCCAAATATTGGTGTATAAGGGGTGATGTAATTGATTAAGATCGAATATCGAACTTTGAGACGGCAATTGCTTTACAATGAGGACCACCTTACGCGAAGGTTGTGGATTTGTAGTGCGAAACTGCCACTTCGAGACCACAATTCGTATATAAGATGTCGCAATGTAAAACGACGATGCACCAATGTAGCATGAACATGAGTTTCTCATCGAGCGCCGAGAAGGAATTCACTCTCACAATAAAATTCTCAACAACTTTAGTGCGTAAGGGCGTTCCTTGCAGGAACGCTCACAACTTGACCAGAACAACCCCCATCTGAACACTCGTGACCCCCTCTCTCTCCAAGGCCTCGCCGATAAGCTCTTCGTACTTGTGGAACAGCGGGTCCATGATCTCCTGTCCGAAGTGGTGTTTCAGCATGGACTCCTGGACTGCCCTGATCGCCATCGACACGGTCCTGGCTGCCTCCTTGGGCAGGCTGACCTCGTACGTCTGCGCGTGGTCGAGGCTGAATGAACCTTCCTTGCGCACCTCCTCCTCGATTTCCCGGATGCACGGCGGGTAGAACGGCACGTCGTAGGCGTCCACCTTGGCCTGATCAACCACCCTCGGCTCCACCAGCACGGCGAGTGAGTCGGACAGAAGATCCCACAGCTGGGTGGTCTTCTTGTCAGTGCAGCATTCGGCTTCCCTGCCGAGCATCGACAGAACCATCCTGCCGCCGGGCACCACCTCCGCCACGCGCGACTTGAGGAACAGGCTGAAGTCCCTCTGGAACTGCCTCAAATAGGCGGCCGGAACGGCAGGAGGGCTCGTGCTTGATATGAACATTTTCCCTTTGTTTATGTGCCCCTTCGTCTCTTCATAAACACCGGGAGGAACCTGATCATGAGATATGCCGGCCTGTAGGTGCTTAGTTTACAGGTAGAATACAAAGATAAATACTACTCCCTCCGTTCACAAAAGTATGTCTCAACTTTGTCCAAATTTGGATGTATCTAGACATGTTTCATGTCTAGATACATGCACATTTAGACAAAGTTAAGACATCTTTTTGTGAACGGAGAGTAGTTACTGTCCTATATTTACATTGATGCAGCATCGTTTGATCACTTTCGAAAGAGATTCAAAGTTTCAAACTCACATGCGCATGTGTATGCATGTGTAGGTTCAAGTAATCAATGTAACAGTAGTGTATTAGAATATTCACCTGAGAGAGCCAGTGCAGACTGGAGAAGGAGCAAACGAAGTGCACGCTCCTCGCAGGGAACAGCCTCCCGTAGAAGGATCCCGGGACGCCGGACAGGAATACCAGCGGGTTATCGGCCTTTACCTTACCGGCGAACTCAGGAAAGCCGGCCGAGAAGATGGTGTTGAAGTCGTTGGTGGGGAGATCGTTGAGGAGCACTGAAAACTCCGGTGGCTGCCGCTGCTCCGACGCCGTGCGACACACCTCCGCGATTCTCCTGATGATTTCCTCCACCATGCCGAGCGCGTTCGCCCCCGAGGAGCACCCAAGGTCGGCCATGGCGAACCTCTCCGGCCTGAGAGACAAGTACACTTCTGTTGCCGAGTCGGTCACCAGGTTCTTCATGCTGTCCATCATTTTCTTCTGCGCGCGGTAACATAGGCAGCTCGAAAGAATCAAGTCCAAATATCCTAGAAAGACTAACGGGGATTTAATTGGCATGATCAGTTCTAAGGCGTAATGCTCACCTGCAGCGAAGAGTTCTGTGCGTAACTCGTCTCGCCCAGTCCTTCCTTCATGTGCAGGACGGCTTCCACATTCATGGACGACGGGGTTTTGCTGGAGGAAGAAGTCATCGCTTGTAGAACTGGCGTTCATGAATGCCTTGTTCGGTTCTTCCTGTGACCAAATATATATTGAACTAACATCCTATGTAACAGCCGGACATGTACATCGTGGTCATGAAAAATATTGTTGCCTGACACCATGAAAGAACTCTTTGTATCTACATGTTTTTATTGCTGAAATTACAAGATATCTTGTTGTGTTTAAGTCTTTTAATTGTTATCTCTAGAAAACATACAAAGCAAAACATATCTTCTTTACCATGCATGATACTTGCCCTTGAATTTATTTATCAGTTAATGTACTACTCCCTCTGTTCACAAAAGGACGTTTCAACTTACCTCAAATTTGCATATATCTAGATATAATTTAGTGTGTAGATACATACAAATCTGATCTAGGTTGAAACATCCTTTTATGAACAGAGGGAGTACAAAATTAATGTCCAAATAGTGATCTAGAGGTAGTCCATCGGTCTCTATATGCCTTGGTCAATTGTGATGTTCTCTATATAAAATGCATGGCTCGCTACACTTACAAGTAAGTTGGCACTCGTTTTGTCTTCATTTGAAACTGGCATCTCTGCAGTTTGATACCGTGTTAGTTGCATTTGCCATTACATGGAAAAACAAGTTGTGACGCCTGTCATGACACATGATACTTACTAGAATAACATTACGTTCTTGTCCTTTCTTTGATTTTTTTCTCATTTCCCATTGTTGTGGTTTGCACCTACGAGGTTTTCAATAGATAGATGCTGAAAGTTTGATGGTAAGTTGGTGACAGAGTCAAACAGATGGCTTATGCACAAACGAGGTAGAGAACTACACAGGGCCTAGAATGTCTCTCCATATCAAGACAAGCTGTGGCGGAACTGCGAATAGAACATGATATAGTTCAGTTAGGTATTTTTATTTTTTGCACAGTTTACATATGGTTATTTTGTAACAAAATTGTATAGATGTACACGATTCAACATCATCCATGTCCATGATTTTATCACATATTTTTGAATCTTGTAGGTGTGCCATCCGACGATAAGATGTTGGTGCAACTAGTTGCAAAATATTCACATCTGGCAACATTAAGTAACATTCAGCGTCTTTCAAGCTATATTTTTTCTTTCTATATCATTTTTAATGATTTAAATAAAATGCCGCACGTTCTGAAAAGACAAATGACTAGGTCGATGTGTGTCGGTTGTCGTGGCCGGGTACATAGCAGACAAATGGAAGCATCTGCCTTGCTTTCCTTCGATGATACCATTTCCAGTCAGGACAAAGAAATTATCTTGCATTAAGTGTTAGTACACCAGCAGTAAGCTAGGATTGACGAGCCATGTCGACAACCATGGTACCACCAAACCTGGTCTACGCTGCTCTGCTTGTGCCGGCGGTACTCTACCTGGCCGCCGTGACCCGTCGGCGGCGCAGCAGCGGCCTTCCGCCGGGCCCCATGGGCCTCCCGCTCGTGGGCAGCCTCCCGTTCATCGACCTGAACCTGCACACCTATTTCGCGGGCCTCGCCGCCAAGCACGGGCCCATCCTCTCCATCCGCCTCGGCTCCAAACTGGACATCGTGGTGACCTCCCCGGAGCTCGCCCGCGAGGTGCTCCGCGAGCAGGACACCGTCTTCGCCAACCGCGTCATGCCCGAGGCCGGCACCGCCATATCCTTCGGCGGCGAGGAGAACATCCTCGGAAGCCCTGTGGGGCCCACGTGGCGTCTCCTCCGTCGCCTCTGCGTCCACGAGATGCTCAGCCCCGCCGGGCTCGCCGGCGTGCACGACCTGCGCATGCGCGAGTTCAGGTCTACCCTCCGCTACCTCCACTCCAGGTCGGGCCAGCCCGTCGACGTCGGCTCGCAGATGTTCCTCAACACGATGAACGTGATCACGGGCGCCATGTGGGGAGGCACGGTCTGCAGCGACGCCGAGCGGGCCACCGTGGGCGCCGAGTTCCGGGACCTCGTCGACCAGCTCACCGCGATGCTCGGCACCCCCAACGTGTCCGACCTGTTCCCCGCGTTGGCGCCGTTCGACCTGCAGGGCATCCGGAGGAAGATGAAGGGCTTCCGCGCGCGGTTCGACCACATGTTCACCAGGATAATACAGCAACGGGTCAAGGTACAGCAGGAAGGCCGTGGCGCGGCCACCACCGACTTCCTGGAGCGCATGCTCCGGATGGAGAAGGAAGGCGGCGACGGAAAGACACCATTCACCATGGATCACGTCAAGTCCATGCTCCTGGTATGACATATGCACCAGTTACACTTACTTTGTAGTAGTAAAAGCCTACTCGATGAGTGCAGGCTTTTGTCTCATGGTACACAGAAATATTTAAAAAAAAATCGCAGTATCACAAAAAATTCTCAAAACCATCATTCAAGCAGATTTCAATATTCATTAACATCAGAATAGTTTCAAAAAAGAATATTGATATTTGCATGATCAAAAAAGGAAATTTATATTCCGGTTTTCTGGAGTGCTTTGTACCAACTGTTTCTGCTAATAGATTTGGGGATCTTTTCCGCAAAAGAGGGAAATATAAAATTGTAAAAATGTTGCCAAACTTTTTTTCCACATTTCGCATTATATTAAATTAGTCTATGCAAATTTCGGACCAACGAACATTCAGATTACTAAGTGCCAGTTTTTGGGTGATTTTTTGACCAAATACATAATTTTTTAATTTTATCTTCCAGAACCAGGATCACTCGTGCCTGAGATGCAAAGTGCTTTTTCGCTAATGGGTCTCACCGATCTTCCTCTTTGTATGTATGTAGGAGATGGTGGTTGGGGGGACGGAGACGACGTCCACCACCGTGGAGTGGGCCATGTCGGAGGTGATGCACAACTCCGAGGTCCACAACAAATTACAACAAGAGCTCGATCGCGTGGTGGGACGAGACGCCGTCGTAGAGGAGTCGCACCTCCCGCAGCTGCATTACCTCCGCATGGTGATCAAGGAGACGCTCCGGCTGCACCCGCCGTTGCCGCTCCTGGTACCCCACAGCCCCAGCGCCACGTCGGTGGTCGGCGGCTACAACGTCCCCGGCGGCTCCCGCGTCTTCGTCAACGTCTGGGCCATCCAGAGAAACCCCTTGGTCTGGAACGAACCACTCGAGTTCAATCCGGAGAGATTCGCCGGAGAAGACGACCGCAAGTGGGACTTCACGAGCAGCAAGCAGTTTGACTACATGCCATTCGGGTCCGGAAGGCGGATCTGCGCTGGGATCGCCATGGCTGAGAAAATGACGGCCTACTCCCTTGCAATGCTGCTGCACGCCTTCGACTGGAGCCTCCCGGAGGGAACCCAGCTTGACCTCGCCGAGAAGTTTGGGATCGTCATGAAGAAGGCCACGCCACTAGTAGCTATACCCACACCAAGGTTGTCCAAGCCTGAGCTGTATCATTCCTGAGTAAAAGCGATACATACGTGGCACGTACATGGAATAATTCTACAATGCACATTACTATACTCGCCGAAGCACCGGGAGTATGGAAAACACTTGAATTTTTGACATAGTATTTCTTGCATGTATGGACAAGCAGACCATAAAACCACACAGAGTTTGATGTCCACGACACGAGGAGAAGTAACCACGCCACAGACGAGCGTGTTCCTTATTTAATTAAATCCTTAGAAACGCCTCGCCTAAGACATAAACGGAAGTCTAGGCGGCGTAATAAGTAAATTGTCTTCTGATACGTCTCAAACGTATCTATAATTTTTGATGTTCCATGCTTGTTTTATACCAATTGCTACATGTTTTGCATCTACTTTATATCACTTTTATACATTTTTTTGGGACTAACCTATTAACAAGATGCTGAAGTGCCAGTTCCTGTTTTCTGCTGTTTTTGTATTCCAGAAAAGCTAGTCTGGAAATATTCTCGGAATTGGACGAAACTACTCGGGGGTGCCTATTTTTTCAGAACACGCCTGACGGAGCGAAGGAGCAGCAGAGGAGGGCCACCAGGAGGCCACACGCACCTAGGGCGCGGGCCCCCTTCTGCCGCGACCTAGGGTGGTGTGGGCCCCTCGGGGGTCCGCAGCCGCCGCCCTTTCGCCTACTTATTCCCCCCGACGCGAAAACCCTAAGTACCTGAGCAAATATCCACG
This sequence comes from Poa pratensis, assembly GCA_947311845.1. NCBI lineage: Eukaryota > Viridiplantae > Streptophyta > Magnoliopsida > Poales > Poaceae > Poa > Poa pratensis. The sequence continues at coordinate 52,027,321 of CAMZMU010000061.1, forward strand.
AAAAGATCCAGATCCGCCGCCGTCGTCAACCCTAGCTCGGGAGGGTTCAGAACCTCTTCCCGGCACCCTGCCGGAGAGGGGAATCGTCACTGGAGGCTTCTACATCGCCATGCCTGCCTCCGGAGTGATGCGTGAGTAGTTCATCCTTGGACTACGGGTCCATAGCAGTAGCTAGATGGTTGTCTCTCCACTTTGTGCCATCATGTTTAGATCTTGTGAGCTGCCCTACATGATCAAGATCATATTATTGTAATGCTACATGTTGTGTTTGCTGGGATCCGATGAATATTGAATATTATGTCAAGTTGATTATCAATCTATCTTATATGTTATTTAAGATCTAGCATGCTTCCGTTACTCGTAGATGCTTTGGCCAAGTAGATGCTTGTAACTCCAAGAGAGAGTATTTATGCTAGATAGTGGGTTCATGTCTCCGTTTAACCTGGGACAGTGACAGAAAGTTCTAAGGTTGTGGATGTGCTGTTGCCACTAGGGATAACCTAACGATGCTATGTCCACGTACATATGTGTTTGTTTACATTACGCACTTTACTTAATGCAATTATCCGTTGCTTGCAACTTAATACCAACGGGGGACTCGGATGACAACCTGGCGGTGGATTATTAGTCATAGATGCTGTTGGATAACGGTCTATGTATTATGTCGTAATGCCCAATTAAATATCATAGTAGTCAACATGTCATGTATATGCATTGTCATGCGCTCACTATTCGTCAATTGCCCAGCTGTAATTTGTTCACCCAACATGTTAGTTATCTTTTATGGAGAGACACCACTAGTGAACTGTGGACCCCGGTCCATTCTTTTACACTGATTAAACAATCACAAACTGCAAACTGTTCCTTTTTCATTCTCTGCAATTTAATACTCATTTTCCACACCATACGTTTAATCCTTTGTTTTCAGCAAGCCAGTGAGATTGACAACCTCACTGTTTCGTTGGGGCAAAATAGTTTGATTGTGTTGTGTGCAGATTCCACGTCAACAGTCCAGACTCCCTGCAACAGCTATTTTTCTGGCGCCGTTGACAACCTTCTGAAGAGTTGCTGCTCCTACTGGTTCGATAACCTTGGTTTCTTTCTGAGGGAAAACTTGCTGCTGACTACATCATACCTTCCTCTTGGGGTTTCCCAACGAACGTGTGTTTCACGTCATCAAGCTATTTTTCTGGCGCCGTTGCCGGGGACTACAAGTCTTCATCCTCATAAGCTCCCGTCAAGACGCTAACGAGTATCACTATTTTTCTGGCGCCGTTGCCGGGGAGACAGCAGTCTTCTGCAAGGGGAGTTTCACGCTTCCAATCTCTTTACTTTGTTTTTGTCTTGCTTAGTTTATTTTATTTTATCTTGTTTGCTTTCAATTATCAAAAACACAAAAAAATTAGTTTCTTGCATTTAGTTTATTTCGGTTTGGTATTATGTCTAGTTATTTATTTGCTATCAATGTCTTCTCTCTTTGAAAAAAAATCTTATTGGCTAAGTGGGTTCACGGAGGAACAACATAATTACTATAAGGAATACCGCTTGTCTCAAAAAGGGAAATATTTATGGGAACAAATAAGTAGATTGAATTATTTTGCTAAAAACTTGTGCTCTACTTATGATGAATCCTACTGCTTTAATGAATCTTTATGTTGTAGAAGGCAAACACCTCCCTTTCCAATGTGATTATAATGATAATGAAACTTTGGCTGCTTATGCTAAAGGAAATTATGACTTTGGTAATCTTGAGCGAATTGAAGAATTTTTTGTTTTTAAGGTGCCTATGAAATTGCTGGTTATATTCAAAATGATGATGCTCCTTGTAGAACTGAGAATTATGCTATACTTGGTTATTGCCTTGAATATTACAATGATAATCCTTATATCACTGAATTTCTTGAGAAGACTTATTCTCCAGAACAAGTTGCTACCTTTCAGGAACCTATGGGAGAAGAAATTGCTGAAACTGTGATCTCATTGGATGAAAAAGAGGAGGAGAGTGAAGAACAAAAGGAGGATCTACCTCCTAAAGATAGTAACTCTTTAACTCTTACATTATTTGATTGCCCTCCATGCCTACCTAAGGAGGAAGAGTGCTATATTGTTGAATTTCGTGATTCTATTGAAATATATCCTTTTGATAAATTTGAAGTAAACATCTCCTTGACTCAGTAAAAGAGGAAATTGCAGAAAGTAAAAATGTACTCACTAATGTTATATATGATAATGCTCTTGATGATGGTCCTATATTGGTTGATAATATTAATTGCACTACTAATGAAAATGGGATTGGAGAGGTCTTGACTTTATCTAGATGGAGTCCCATACCTCTTGAGAATGATCAATCATCTTGTTATAAAATTGTTAAAAGTGGGTTTGAAAGTTTTAATCCCACTATTTTTGAGCTTGATAAAAATTATGTGTTTGTAGATCATGAAAAGCATGCTTTATGTGATAGTTATATTGTTGAGTTTGTTCATGATGCTACTGAAAATTATTATGAGAGAGAAAATATGGTTGTAGAAATTTTCATGGTACTAAAACACTCTCTATATGCTAAAAGTTCTGAAGTTGCTCTTGTTTTATCTTCCTATGCTTGTCACTTTGTTCTTTATGAATTTATTTGTGTACAAGACTCCTATGCATAGGAAGAGTGTTAGATTTAAACATGTTTTTTATATGCTCCTTGATGCTCTCTTTTATGTTCCAACTCTCATCTTTATGTGAGCATCATAAAAATCACTATGCCTAGCTAAAAGGCATTAAAGAAAGCGCTTTTGGGAGGCAACCCATTATCTTTTATTTTCAGTATTAGTCAAGGAGTTTGTTTACTTCTGTAGCAACTCCTTTGTATCTTTATTTTCTCGCATTGTTGTGCCAAGAGTAGCCTCTAATGATAAGATGATGCTTAATTTTGATTGCTGCGCAGAAACAGATTTTTGCTGTTCACTGTACGAAATTCCTAAAATCACCAGATTGTTAATTAAATCTGAAATTTTTGTGCGTAATCTTTATGAATGTCTGAAACTTTCATTAGTTCAGAGTTTCTCGATCTGAGCGTCGTAAGTGCCTCGAAAAAATTCGTCTTTGCGGACTGTTCTGTTTTAGACAGATTATGCCTTTTTATTTTTGCATTCTCTCTTTTACTAGTGTTGAGTGAAATTCTTTTTTGGGTGGAAGAGCTTCACATAACATCAGTGGCTGTAGCTAATGTTTAAAGTAACAAATCATATTGCGTCTTTATAGAACATGTGAATTTTTGATTATGCACTAACCCTCTAATGAGATCTACTTTGAGTTTGGTGTGACGGAAGTTTTCAAGGGTCAAGAGAGAAGGATGATATAATAGGATCAAGAAGAGTGAAGAGCTTAAGCTTGGGGAGGCTCCCATGGATCTCCCCAGCATATTTCAAGAAGACTCAAGCGTCTAAGCTTGGGGATGCCCAAGGCATCCCCTTCTTCATCGTCAAAATTATCAGGTCATCTCTAGTGAAACTATATTTTAATTCTTTCACATCATATGTGCTTTTCTTGGAGCGTCTGTGTGCTTTTTATTTTCAGTATTGCACTTTTATTTTCAATAAAGCTTGACTGGACCCTAGCATTCTTGATTGGGAGAGAGACACGCTCCGCTTTTTCATGAGAATACTCCTATTCTTCACTTATATTTGTTGAGTATTCATATCTAGCGCTGTTCAGCTTTTAGCTCTTGTTTTCATGTATCTCTTGTCAGAGCTATTAGCTTTCTTTTGTAGAAAGTACTCTCTTGCTTCACTTATATTTGTTTGGAGAGTTGATGAAATAAATTGATTGGTGTTTGGTTGGTTCAGAAAATGTTGCATGTGGTAATTGGTATAAGGAAAAACTTGCTTAATCTTGTAGATCACTAAAATGGATAACTTGATGCTTGTCAATTGTTTTGAGTTAACAAGTAGATCATGATTAAATTGTGCATCACATGAGTTAAGCCTATTAGTGAAGAACTACCGTAAAGCTTGTTGAAAATTTGGTTTGCATCGGTGGTACCTCTAAGGTCTAGATATTTTCTAATAACAGGGTTTGGTTAACAAGGAAGACGGTATGAAGTCTTATAACGTTTGCAATATGTTTGTCATATAAAACTTGGTGTACGGGTTGATATTCTTGTTTGCTTACATAACCTTGCTAGCCTAAACTCTGTACTGAGAGGGAATGCTTCTCGTGCATCCAAATCCTTGAGCCAAAATCCATGCCATTTGTGTCCACCATAACTACCTATATGTGGTATTTCCTTGCCACTCCAAGTAAATTTTTCATGTGCTACCTTTAAATTATTCAAAATGTTATTATTCCCTTTTTGTGTCAATGTTTACTAGCTCATGAGGAATTAGTGTGGTTATTCTTTATTCTATTTGTCGAGTGGACTTTTACACCTGGACTAGTGGCATATACATCCGCTTATCCAATAACTTGCAAAAAGAGCTGGCAACGGGGTGCCCAGTCCCAATTAATTACAACTTTAACCAATTAATTCTCTTCACACTTTTGCCCTGATTCATCAGTAAGCAATGACAAACAGTGAAATACCTGAATGTGTGTAAACCAAAGAGAAAGAGGGATGATCTGCCTTGCTGGTAGAAATAACGTCCTTCATGGGAGCCGCTCTTAAAAGTCCGTTCGACAGGTAGAATACTGTTCTCACCCGCTACCATTCGTTGACAATTAACAAACACCTCTCAAAAATAGATACTCCTCCATGGTATGTGATTGATGGAAGGCACCCGAGGATTCGGTTAGCCATGGCTTGTGTTAGCAAGGTTGGGAGGAGTATCAAATATTTTATGCAATCTCTATATGCTTTCAAAAACCTAAAAGCTCTAGCACATGATTTAATCCCTGCTTCCCTCTGCGAAGGGCCTTTCTTTTACTTTTATGTTGAGTCAGTTTTCCTATTCTTTCTGTCTTCCACAAGCAAACACTAGTGTCAACTTTGTTACAACATGCGTTATATGCAATGTATTGGACTTGTTATACTACTTTGTGTTGACAATATCCATGAGATAAATATGTTGAAAGTTGAAGCAAATGCTGAAACTAAATTCTTCCTTTGTGTTGATTAAATACCTTTTATTAGAAACTATTGCTTTATGAGTTAACACTTATGCAAAACTGTTTGATGCTTGTCTCGAAAGTACTATTCATGAAAACGTTTAGCTTGTGTGATTCATTGTTTACTCATTATCTATTTGGTAGCAAATTATAGACCATTGACTTGGATCACTTCATTCATTTACATGTGCCTTGCAATATTATATGATCAAGATTATGATAGTAGCATGTCACCTCAAAAATTATTTTGTTTTTATCGTTTACCTACTCGAGGACGAGTAGGAACTAAGCTTGGGGATGCTGATACGTCTCAAACGTATCTATAATTTTTGATGTTCCATGCTTGTTTTATACCAATTGCTACATGTTTTGCATCTACTTTATATCACTTTTATACATTTTTTGGGACTAACCTATTAACAAGATGCCGAAGTGCCAGTTCCTGTTTTCTGCTGTTTTTGTATTCCAGAAAAGCTAGTCTGGAAATATTCTCGGAATTGGACGAAACTACACGGGGGTGCCTATTTTTCCAGAACACGCCTGACGGAGCGAAGGAGCAGCAGAGGAGGGCCACCAGGAGGCCACACGCACCTAGGGCGCGGGCCCCCCTCTGCCGCGCCCTAGGGTGGTGTGGGCCCCTCGGGGGTCCGCAGCCGCCGCCCTTTCGCCTACTTATTCCCCCCGACGCGAAAACCCTAAGTACCTGAGCAAATATCCACGAAAAGATCCAGAGACGCCGCCGTCGTCAACCCTAGCTCGGGAGGGTTCAGAACCTCTTCCCGGCACCCTGCCGGAGAGGGGAATCGTCACCGGAGGCTTCTACATCGCCATGCCTGCCTCCGGAGTGATGCGTGAGTAGTTCATCCTTGGACTACGGGTCCATAGCAGTAGCTAGATGGTTGTCTCTCCACTTTGTGCCATCATGTTTAGATCTTGTGAGCTGCCCTACATGATCAAGATCATATTATTGTAATGCTACATGTTGTGTTTGCTGGGATCCGATGAATATTGAATATTATGTCAAGTTGATTATCAATCTATCTTATATGTTATTTAAGATCTTGCATGCTTTCCGTTACTCGTAGATGCTTTGGCCAAGTAGATGCTTGTAACTCCAAGAGAGAGTATTTATGCTAGATAGTGGGTTCATGTCTCCGTTTAACCTGGGACAGTGACAGAAAGTTCTAAGGTTGTGGATGTGCTGTTGCCACTAGGGATAACCTAACGATGCTATGTCCACGGGCATATGTGTTTGTTTACATTACGCACTTTACTTAATGCAATTATCCGTTGCTTGCAACTTAATACCAACGGGGGACTCGGATGACAACCCGGCGGTGGATTATTAGTCATAGATGCTGTTGGATAACGGTCTATGTATTATGTCGTAATGCCCAATTAAATATCATAGTAGTCAACATGTCATGTATATGCATTGTCATGCGCTCACTATTCGTCAATTGCCCAGCTGTAATTTGTTCACCCAACATGTTAGTTATCTTTTATGGAGAGACACCACTAGTGAACTGTGGACCCCGGTCCATTCTTTTACACTGATTAAACAACCACAAACTGCAAACTGTTCCTTTTTCATTCTCTGCAATTTAATACTCATTTTCCACACCATACGTTTAATCCTTTGTTTTCAGCAAGCCAGTGAGATTGACAACCTCACTGTTTCGTTGGGGCAAAGTAGTTTGATTGTGTTGTGTGCAGATTCCACGTCAACAGTCCAGACTCCCTGCACAGCTATTTTTCTGGCGCCGTTGACAACCTTCTGAAGAGTTGCTGCTCCTACTGGTTCGATAACCTTGGTTTCTTTCTGAGGGAAAACTTGCTGCTGACTACATCATACCTTCCTCTTGGGGTCTCCCAACGAACGTGTGTTTCACGTCATCATCTTCTTCAGCGAGAAACCATTTCACATTTCACTAATGAGTCAAATGAGTCATATTCCACTCAAATATTTTGGTAATCTACAAAAATCCACCCTGACTCCCTAGCTCGCCTACTCCTGCCATTTTCGAAATTCAAAAATAAAAACACTTCAAAAAAATCTGAATAAGGGCAACAAACATATGTTAGTTTTCTAACTATGTGCAAAATTTTGTGGTGAAATGAAATGTGTAGTGCTCTGTGCCAAAAAAAACAATGCTCATTTTGGGTTATCTTTGTTGCCACAAATGGGTACTTTTTTTTTATGTACAGAGCAAAAAAATGTCACCTCACCACAAAACGACATACTTAGTACCCTCTCATATGTTTGTTGCCCCTTTTTCAGATTTTTCCAAAGTGTTTTCATATATTTTTTTTGAAGTTCGAACAGGGGCCGGTGAGCTCGGACGTGAAAATTTTGTTCTCATAGTTTACTCATTTACATGCTCTAAAATAATGTGTACACATATATAGTAACCCAAATACACATATGATGGCCAACTATACGACCGTCTAGGCCGAGCCTAGGGCGCTTAAGCGCCGCCTAGGAACTATGCAAGTTCCAACCGCCTCGTCTAGGCGTAGCGTTTTTTTTTTTGCAATCTTGGAGCTCGTTACATGGGGGAATGGTACTTTGATGTTACGGGAATTCCAACTCTTCCACATGATGATGAGAGCAACACACGGCCAAATGTCCTCGGGGAGGCTAGCAGGGATGGGATTGATCCAGAGGTCGGGGAAGGTGTGGTATGCTGGGACGATGTCTATCTTCACCACTCCAGACATCCGAAGGACAGGTTGGTGTCTATCTATGGATGATGGCTTCTTGTGGAGGTTGTACTGCTTGTTATTCATGAGCCTATCTGAGTCGAGGAGCCACCCAAAGATTTTGACTTTTTGGGGGAACGAAAGAGTCGTGAATGATCGCAATATTGTGAAGAATGCTGAACCAATGAGGAGGGTCATGGACTGTGTTTTATAGAACAGCACCCTGCAACGAGGAAGAGAGCGAACTAGCAACAGCTGCTCTGATGTCGCAAGCTCAGTTTTCCTTTTTATATATGACGCTGGAACGGAACACCCTTCAATGGCGGGTTTCGCTCTAGTCTTCTACCTGCGACGTTGTCGACTAGTGACTGATGTCCGTGACTGCGAGAATGCCATCACTGCTGATTCATATATGATGCCGGGATTAACCTTGCATAGCATATACCCATTTGAAAGACATGTCATAAAACGACAAGGTAATCCTGCAGGAAGCATATTTGAGGCACAAACCCCTTATCCAATAAAAATCAAGGAGAGAGACAGTCATAAACGACAAGGTACTCCGGCACAAAGCATCTTTGAGTCGCAAACCCCAGCATCTAATCAAAATAAGAGAGAGGGAGATGGTTGAAATATTGGATGCTGTCTTCCGCAAGATTCTCTTGGAAACGCAATCTCACATTTGATTTTTGTTTTCCGCATGATAACCAGCTCACAGGCTCCAACGGCTCCGCCTAATTTTCGGTGTCTCTTTCGATGACATATAACTTCATTTGCCTGGCATCAGCAGGTACGCTGATAAACTATTAACAATCAGCAGCTGGTGTATTTATTCCCTCGGATAGTACGCCAAATGAGCAGAGAACCAAGTGAAGTGGAGATGATATCGGAGGAGATGATGAGCCGGGCGGAAGCGTTACTCTCTTCACCATCTGCAATCTTCTTCACCGTCGCAGCCTTGGCAGCCGGTGTCCTGGCGGCCTACTTGTACGCGCCGTCGTGGAGGCTGCGCAGGCTCCCGGACCTGTCGCCTTCCCTCTCGTCGGTCACCTACCCTTGCTTTCCAAGCATGGCCCGGAGGTCTTCGGCGTCCTCGCAAAGGAATACGGTCCAATCTATAGGTGAGCAACCTATCCGTTAATTCCCTGTTCTGCAACTCAGGAACTGCTTCCCACGGACTGTTTTCCCAGGTTTCAGATGGGCAGGCAGCCGCTGGTAGTGGTAGCCAGCCCTGAGCTGTGCAGGGAGGTGGGCATTAAGAAGTTCAAGAGCATCACCAACAGAAGCATCCCTAGTCCAATACGTTGTTCGACTATTCACCTCAAAGGCCTCTTCTTCACCAAGTACGTACACACAAGTTTGTTGGAGGAATACTCTCTAGATAATATCTGCATTTATGTGAAAGTCGGAAAGATATTATATTTCAACCCAGATTGATCCAGTGTACTTCAAGTTGAACTTCAGAACTGAAGGCGGGGAAAGTTATAAATTCACAGCTGCACATATATTTTCATATTAATTTTGTATTCAAGGGCTAAGTAATATTATCGTAATAGTCTCAGCAGCTGCAGCCTAAGCGAAAATTGTCAACGACCTTCCCATTAACTTTTGGATACGATTTTTCAGTTTTATGCTTTTTTTTTATAAAGTTCATCTTTATGCTCAAAACACAAAATCACTAGGTTTTTTATTTATAGGTCTAGAATTAGTCTTATTATTTACCTTATCTTTGTAACTTCTTTGGAGATAGTCACGTATACTTTTCAAGTCATTTTACCTATCCAAAAATGATAGAGTTTGTTTTATGCACCACTATATAATGTATGAATAAATTTTATTATTTCTTGTTGATGAAGAAGATCCAACGGTAGAAATGTGGACCATTGTAAGAATTTAGCTCACTTGGCTAGAAGATTGGACATATAACCTAGCCACCCATGTTCAAGCTAGACCCATGAATGCAAATTTGGTTCTTATGACAAGGAAAATAAAAAAACTTATCACCGGTGTCTCATCTGTTGCATTCCTTTCAAACGGAAACAACCCAAGCTCACTGGATCTACTCTCCGGGTGGGCTTAGATAAATGTTCAATATGAACAAACCACAAAACACACCTCTCATTTATTCCGAGAATTATCATGTTTCTTACTTCTTTACTAAAATCTGTACGGATAACTGTCGTTCATTTAATATTAGATTTTTCTTTCTGGCTATGTTTGCACGTTCACAAAATTATAATTATCTTTGCAGATTCAGTAATTACTATTCTTGTTATTTTCTACTAATACTCAATGCGCGTACGAGATACCTATAAGAAACATACTTACACATTTGCCTCATATATTTTATCTGAGTTTTGTGTAGTATGTAATAGTATATATAGTTTTTGAGTATTTTGTAGTTATAATTCATACTGAATGAAATGAACTACGAAAAAGAAATGTGCATCTTACACTTCATTCTTGTGCCTTAAATGTTTTCAGTGCTACTTTGATTGTCCAAGCTCTGGCGTGCATTGCATGCATAACCTATTTGTGTCGGCATGGCATGGCAGGGACTCGAGATGGCAGTTCATGCGGAACGTCCTCACATCCATCTACCAGCCGTCGCACTTGGCAAGCCTCATAACAGATATCCAACCTTACGTCGAGAAGGCCGGATCTCTTCTCCGGCACGGAGAGGAGATCACATTCTCAGACCTCTCCCTGAGGCTCTTCACTGACACCATTGGCCAGGTCGCCTTTGGGGTTGACTTCGGCCTCACCAAAGACGTTTCCGCCATTGTTCCTCCTTCAGCTTCTTCACCGCCACAGCGCCCCGCCACCGCCGACTTCATCGGGAAGCATTTCTATGCTACGACGGAGCTCAAGATGGACCTCTCGGGCTCCCTCTCCAACGTGATCGGCATGCTCGTGCCGCTGCTCCAGGAGCCCGTGCGGCAGCTCCTGCTGCGCGTGCCGGGCTCGGCCGACCGGCGGATGCATGATACCAACATGGCCTTGCGGAGGATGCTGGACAACATCGTGGCGGAGCGCACGGCGCTGGCAGAGTCAGACAGGGGGAAGAAGAACTTCCTATCGGTGTTGCTCAACGCGAAAGAGAGCACTGAGGCCCTGAGGAAACTCTTGACACCAGATTACGTGAGCGCGCTCACGTATGAGCACCTGCTTGCCGGGTCGGCGACCACGTCCTTCACGCTGTCGAGCTTTGTGTATCTCGTTGCCGCACACCCGGAGGTAGAAGAGAAGCTTCTTCGAGAGATCGATGATTTTGGGCCCAAGGATACCGTGCCTAGCGCCGAGGAGCTTCACAACAATTTCCCCTACCTAGACCAGGTAATTAGATTTTTTTTTACTATTTCTTCATATCCATCCTGTAAGTTTTGGGAGAATAGACCACGATGGGTCGGTTCCATTGCTTGTTAATATATAGACAAATATTACAAACCCTAACCCTAAACGGGAGATTACAACAATCACGATTCTCCTCAGTTTATGGGATTAGGAGATATGTCACGTTCCGTGACATATTAGTCTAACACTCCCCCGCAGTCGCAACGGGAGGAGGACGGACGTTGAGACTGGACCGAAAATCCAGAAACAATGGTGATGGCAATCCCTTCGTCAAGATGTCAGCAAACTGTCGAGACGAGGGGACATGTAGCACACAGACTTGACCCAAGGCAACACGATCACGAACGAAGTGGAGATCAATCTCGATGTGCTTGGTTCGCTGATGCTGGACGGGGTTTGTGGACATGTAGACAGCGCTAACGTTGTCGCAGAACACAACCGTAGTAGGAGGAGACGGTCGATGAAGCTCGTGGAGGAGTTGCCGAATCCAACTCGCCTCAGCGATGGCGTTGGCGACAGCACGATACTCAGCTTCGGCACTGGAGCGAGAAACCGTGTGTTGCCGCTTGGATGACCAAGAGACTAGGTTGTCACCTAGGTAGACGCAGAAGCCCGACGTAGAGCGGCGGGTGTCGGGACAACCAGCCCAGTCAGCGTCGGTGTAGGTGATCATGGAGTCCGGTGATGACGAGTAGAGCTGGAGTCCATGAGAGATCGTGCCCTTGACATAGCGCAAGATGCGCTTGATGGCCGCAAGATGCTGCGCGCGAGGGTCGTGCATATGGAGACACACTTGCTGGACCGCATAGGCGATGTCGGGGCGCGTGAAGGTGAGGTATTGCAGAGCCCCAGCGAGACTCCGATACTCGGTGGGATCGGCCACGGGAGGACCGGCGGTGGTCGCGAGCTTGGGCGACGTGTCGACAGGTGTCGAGGCAGGCGTGCAGCCGGTCATGCCGGCCTTGTCCAGAATCTCGGCGGCGTACTTGGCTTGCGAGAGATGCATGCCGGAGGAGTCGCGGGAAACCGCGATGCCGAGGAAGTAGTGGAGGCTGCCCATGTCGGTCATGGCGAACTCGGAGCTGAGGGAGGCCGTGATCCTGTCGAGCAGGCTAGTCGATGAAGTAGTGAGCACGATGTCGTCGACGTAGAGAAGAAGAAAGGCCATGCCTTCCGCGCACTGGAGGACGAACAGCGAGGTGTCCGAGCGCGAACATGTGAAGCCAGTGGAGGTGATGAATGTCGCGAAGCGCTGGTACCACGCACGAGGGGCCTGCTTGAGACCGTACAGAGAACGGTTCAGCCGGCACACGTGGTCGGGGCGAGTGGAGTCGATGAAGCCCGTTGGTTGGCGGCAGTAGACGACTTCGGCGAGAGTGTCGTGGAGGAACGCGTTCTTGACATCAAGCTGACGAGTCCCCAAGTTAAGGGAGAGCGCGATGGAGAGGATGACGCGCACCGTGGCCGGTTTGACAACCAGGTTGAACGTCTCGTCGAAGTCGACGCCTTGCTCCTGAGAGAAACCGCGAAGCACCCAGCGTGCTTTGTAGCGGTCGAGAGAGCCATCAGGCTTGAGCTTGTGGCGAAACACCCACTTGCCGGAGACGATGTTGGCGTGCGAGGGAGGGGGCACAAGATCCCAAGTGTTGTTGCCGAGAAGAGCGTGATACTCTGCCGTCATGGCATCGAGCCAGTTGGGATCCTTGAGAGCAGCCCGAGCAGAGGTGGGAACCGGTGAGTACCTGCTGACAGAGGAAACATGCAGGTTAAGCCGCTCGCGGGGACCCCGATGGATACCGGATGTGCTGCGCGTGCGATGAGCAGGCGCGGGAGGTGGTGACGGTGGTGCCGAAGGTGGCGAGGGAGGAGCCGGTGGTGGCGAGGGAGGTGGGGATGGGTGCTCGGTGGGGGCAGGTGTAGGAGTAGGGGGAACAACTATAGGTAGGTCATCATCGAGAAAGTCGTAGGTGGTAGCGGTGGGTGACTCTGTGGAGGCAAAGGGAAAAGTCATTTTATCAAAAACAACATGACGAGAGATAATTATACGAAAAGAAGTAAGATCCATGCACCGGTACCCCTTATGATGAGAAGAATAACCGAGAAAGACGCACACACACGAACGCGGTGACAGTTTATGTGGCATGGTGGAAGCTATATTAGGGTAACAGAGGCAGCCAAAAACACGTAGTGATGAGTAGTCGGGATGGGTGCCGTAAAGAGCGTAATATGGGGAGGGGGCTGAGATAATCTTGGTGGGAAGACGATTAAGAACATAGGTGGCGGTGTGTAGGGCTTCGACCCAAAAACGAGGTGGGAGGTGAGCTTGAAAAAGGAGAGAGCGAACGATGTCGTTGACAGTGCGAATGATGCGTTCAGCCTTGCCGTTTTGGGGCGAGGTATAGGGACAAGAGAAACGGATGTGAATGCCGTGCGTGGTGGCAAGGGAGTGGAGTTTGTTGTTATCGAACTCGCGACCATTATCGCATTGGATGGACTTAATAGGTAAATCAAATTGGGTACGAACGAACGCATGAAAAGATGAAAGAGTGGCGTAGGTGTCCGATTTTTGGCGTAAAGGAAAAGTCCACAAAAAATGAGTAAAGTCATCAAGGATCACAAGAAAATATTTATTACCCGACACACTTAAAATTGGAGAGGTCCAAAGATCACAATGTACTAACTCAAACGGACGAGTGGTGCAACTAGTAGATGATGAAAAAGGTAAACGAACATGACGCCCTAGTTGGCAAGCATGACAAAGAGAACTATCTTTTATTTGTTTGCTACATGGAAGTGAAACATGGTGAACTAGACGACGAAGAGCATCATGTCCTGGATGGCCGAGGCGATGGTGCCAGACGTCCGGGGTGTCGGTGATCGAGGTGAGAGCGCGGGGTGGCGGTGGCAGCAAGAATGGATAAAGCTCCCCCGTGCTACTGCAACAAATAAGCTCACGCCGGGTAGGAAGATCCTTCACAGAAAAACCGAGAGGGTCAAACTCGACAGAACAATTATTATCAGTGGTGAATTGTCTAACGGAAATGAGATTCTTAATAATGCGTGGAGTGACAAGAACGTTGTTTAGGTGAAGTGGGCGATTACTGAAAAAAGAAGGAACATAAACGTGACCAGAGGTGGAGACGGGGAGAGTGGAACCGTCTCCGACTACGACATGAGAAAACCTAGGATGGGAAGATAGAGAGGAGAGAGTACCGGGGTCGGAGGAGAGGTGTGCCGTGGCACCGGTGTCCATGATCCACTCCGGCTGTGGAGGCTGCAGGGTCATGGTGTTGAAGTGCTGCACGAGAGCAGCAGGATCCCATGTCGGTGATGGAGCGCGGGGCGCGCTGGGGGCGCCGTAGTAGCCCGCGCCGTAGGGGGCGCCGCTGGGGGCGCCGTGGTAGCCCTGGCCATGAGGAGCGCCGCCGTGATAGCCCTGGCCATGGGCGTTGAAGAAGGCGGGCGCGGGTGGAGGGGCGGCCATGTATGCGTGGGCACGAGCGTGCGGGCGAGGACCCGCACCGAGGATGCTGCTCGTGTTCCCGGCACCGGACTGCTGCATGGGCCACATCTGGATGGCCCCCGTCCATGGATTGAACGGAGTTGGCATGGGGAGGGTGGCACCGTGGGGCTTGGTGCCGTAGTAGGGCTTTTTGCCCTTGTATTTGCCGTAGCCCGAGCCTCCGTGGTGAGGGTTCGGCGGAGGTCTCCATGGCTGCGTGCTGGGCGCGCCAGAAGGGCCGGCGGGGATGGCCGGGACCGAGGGGCCGCTGCCGGGGCCGCCCTTGGCGGCGACGAAAGCCGAGGCGGAGGCGGAGGCAGAGGAGGCGGCGGAGCGCCGAGTCGCCTTCAGCTCGTGGAGCAGCAACATGTTCCGAAACTCCAGGAACGAGGGGTAGGGCTTGAGCAGCGGGGCGAGGTCGGCGATGGCGTCGAAGTCCTCGTGGAGGCCCTTGATCACGTTCGTCACGAGATCGGAGTCGGACACGGGGGCGCTGACTTCCGCCAGGGCATCCGCGGTGGTCTTCTGGAGATGGAGATAGTCGCTGATTGACCGATCCCCCTGCCGGATGTTGCGGAACTCCTCGGAGAGATAAATCTCGCGAGTCTTCTGGTTGTCGCTGAAGAGCGCCGTGACGGCCGTCCAAACCGTGTAGGCGGTGGCGTCCGAGGTCATGACGAGGTCCACAATGTCCATGGACATGGAGCCGTAGAGCCAGCGGAGCACAGTGGCGTCGAGGCGAAGCCATGTGGGGTCGGAGGGAGGAGTGGCGGTGGAGAGGTGATCTTCCAGCGCGTAGGTGGTGACGGCGATGTTGAAGAACGTGCGCCACTTGGGGAAGGAGGGCACCTTGAGGTCGAGGACGACCGGGACGAGGGAGCGGACGTTCTGGATGGCCGTCGCTTGGGCCCAGAGGTGGGCGTCGGGGTGCGGCTCAGAGGGCGCCATGGGAGACGAGGGAGAGAAGGGAGGAGTTTGGCGGCGGCTGGACCTAGGCGGGTGCGCCGTCGTTGGGGGCGGAAGCGAGGGAGGAGAAGATCGAAACTAATCTGATACCATGTAAGTTTTGGGAGAATAGACCACGATGGGTCGGTTCCATTGCTTGTTAATATATAGACAAATATTACAAACCCTAACCCTAAACGGGAGATTACAACAATCACGATTCTCCTCAGTTTATGGGATTAGGAGATATGTCACGTTCCGTGACATATTAGTCTAACACATCCCTCTTAAAAATAAGTCCATGCAAGGGCCATTTCGGTTGTCGGATCGAATTTACGGTTATATTTTTTAGTTCCCCCATCTTATAATTCATTTGCCTACGTGCCACTTATAATCCATCTTCATGGAAATATAATTTTGCAACAGATCAGTCATACAATATTTGTTTGTTTCTTTGTCAATTGAGGAAGTTACTTTTTTCCAACAGGTTTTGAAGGAGAGCATGAGATTTTTTATTGTATCCCCAATAATTGCAAGGGAAGCATGTGAGCATGTTGAAGTTGGAGGCTATGTCCTTCCCAAGGTAATATTTATATTCATGCTAAATCTTGATGCACATGCCAACACCAGTTTTTCCGTAGCAGCACTCCCAACGATATGAAGTTTGCAAAAAAAAAAGACTATCAAGTACGCAAAGCATCAATTATGTTAATTTTTGTTTCTACAATTAAATATTTGTGTTTTTAAACGCTTCATAAATATTGATGTTGGCATTTATTTATCTGATGAGAAATATATTAGTACTGACAAACCAGTCGCAATGTGGGCAAACATATCCAGGGCACATGGTTGTGGTTAGCGCCAGGCGTGCTAGCAAAAGATCCGAAGAATTTCACGAATCCCGAAGTGTTTCGTCCCGAAAGGTTCGACCTAGAGAGCGAGGAGTGTAAGCAGAGGCACCCTTATGCGTTCATTCCCTTTGGCATTGGACCTCGGGCATGCATCGGACAGAAGTTCTCCATACAACAGCTCAAGCTCACCGTCATCAACCTGTACCGTCGGTATGTTTTCAGGCACTCACCTCGGATGGAGACCCCTCTTGAGTTCCAGTTCTCAATTGTTGTCAACTTCAAGCACGGTGTGAAGCTCCAAGTCATCGAGAGGAACAGATGATATACGACTAGAGGGGGACCTTGCTAGTTAAACAATAGCAAGGAGTGTGAATAGGAGCTTGGAGGTAGTTCGGAGACTCCCAACTTAAACAGCTCTTGTCCAAATATCACTATTAAACAGCTCTTGTCCAAATATCAATATATATGTACATGTAACTCTTATAAAAAAAACTATTGAGTGAACACACACAAAATGTACATGGACGCTTATGCTCCGCAGGACATCTGCTCAGGGCTAAATGTGTAATATATCCATCCAATGGATGTGCAGTTTAACGATGGCTAGTTTGTTTTGCCCCTATATCTAGCGGTTTAACGAAACAGCTATCCATGTCATCCTAGCCATAGGGGCAATTAACGATGTCACGGGTTTGTTGATTGTCCTGATTTTGTTATGATGGAAGAGCAAAAGATGTATGTGCAAAACAAACTAAGATTTGAAAATTCATATTTGAAAATTCAACAATATCATAAATCACAAACTTCATGTTTCATAAGTCTCGTTGCAACACATAAAACCCGTCAAAAAAGAAAGTGAACTACACATATACCGAACAATTCCAGCTAGTCATTTTGCCTTCGCTCTAACTTATGAAGCCGTCGCAGACTACAATGCGGTCCCTCTTATACTCCCCTCCCCCTTGCAATAGACCGAGACATAGAGAAAAACTCACACATCCAATGTGTGAATGAAAATTGCATGTAAGACCATTGTTTTATAACATTGTTGCACAAAACATAAAATCTAAATATCTTTTGCAGCTAACCCCAGTTTTTTTTCTATTATGTTGTACCTAGCCAAAAATATATGATTTAGACGGCAACATTCTAAAACTCGACACCATATAGACATTATGCACCTACAAATTATTTCAGCATCAACATAATATAATGTATATCATAAGTTACATAATCTCATACAAATTATTTGAGCATCCACAATCTACTGTAATGTTGCCCCTTTTTTCAAAAAAAAAATCGTATGATTGTAGTATACGGCCCACAAATATGGACGCACATGTTATTTTATACGCCGTTAATGGCCTTAATCTTGTATTTTGGTCTAGGTGCAACATATTACACAAAAACTGGGGTCAGCTCCAAAATATGTTTAGATTTCGTGTTTTGTGCACCAATGTTATCAAGCAATGGTGTTATGTGGAATTTTCTCAATGGAGTATTGCACGATAGGAGAATCTGTATTGGGCAAGGGAATTTGGGAGCAAGAATTTCATCCTGGCACAAATCATTCACCATGGATTATAATAAAAATGCCACTCCAACAAATAAAACAGGTGACAAGGGGTCCCCTTGTCGACCCCCCGTCTACAATGAAATTTCTTTCCCAGGACACCATTTAACAAAACTGAAGACGTACACGAGGAGAGAATCAAACGCAGCATTTTTATCCACTTTCAAAACCATGGCAAGAAATCCAATTTGAGAATAATGGTTTCTTCCCCCGATTGTTTGCATCGATGAATATATCCGTACGTCCAGGCTAGACAGTACTGAATGTTTCTATTTTTTAGAATACAGATTGATTAATATGCACAAGGTCAAGGATTTTCCGTTGGAGCCGAACCGCAAGGATCTTAGTCAGCAGCTTCAGACTAGAGTTGAGCAATGATATTGGACGGAAATCGTTTGGGCCTTCAGTATCAGTGTAATTAAGGAATCGTTGTTGTTTTGAAGAATAATTTTCCCTTCCAAAATATCTGAACACAAACCGTAGAAGTATACTTAATTACATGCCAACACACTTTAATTAAGAAATAATCCTGTGAACCCATCTGGCCCGGGCGACTTATCATTTGGAAGCTGTGCCACCACCTTATCCTCTTCCTTATTGGTGAACCGAACAGAGAGATCACTAAGATGTGATGAAAGCATGAATCTATCTAGGGTAATCAAAGTTGGTCTCCAACGATTCCGAAATACCTAGTCTGGTTCTGAAAGAATGCCACAAGATGCCGGCCTTTTCCTCGTGATCATGCGCCACTGAACCATCCTCTCGTTTCTGGGAAACCTGACGGTCGCCATAGAGTGAAGAAATGAAGTGTTCTCATCATCGAACTTAGCCCAAGGAGCAGTACATCGTTTTTTCCCATACTCATGCTTACAAGACAACAGATGCTGCAGCCTATGTGCCTATGTTTAACAATATTTCTAAAGTTCCGTTCTGAAAGATGAAGTGGTCTCAGCTCTTAAAATTCATCCAACATAGGTATGATCTCATTGCAGTTGGCAATTAGCTTGTTCAGCACAGAGATGACACTACTCCAATTTTTTAGCCCATTTCTAAGCAGTTTGAACTAAGAGTGTACTCGCCGTGAGGTCTCGTCGGCCCCTCTCATTCTCTCTCCACTTGAGAATTGCCCGTGTGCTCCCGACGCCGCTCCCCTCCTTCTCCGCAGGCGCTGTCGGTCGGAGTCGACCTGGAGATGGTCACCGGGCTCCTCTATACATAGTACGCATTGTTAGGTTTAGGGTTTGAGTGGTCCTTCGTGGCGAATGGTGAGATGTCGTCTTTCCTTTGTGAGCGATTTCCGGGTGCCTCACCCGTGCGTGTTGCACTATAGGAAAGCCACAAGACGCCGACGGCCAACCAGTACGCCGACGGCCAAATGTCAGGGCCGTCGGTGTACGACAGGACACATGGTTGCCCTGCAACCAGGCCGTCGGCATACAAAAACCGTCGGCGTAGTCGCCTTTACGCCGACGGCAGCTGTCGGTGAAACTTTGGCTGTCGGCGTAAGTTGACGACGTGCACCCCGGAAAACGGCCTCGCTGGGACGGCGTTATGGCAGGAGGTACGACGACGGCAATGCCGTCGGCCTATCGTATTATTTTTATTTTTTTATTCACCTTATTAAACTCCGTCCGTGGTAGCTCAGTGTGAAGGTCGCATAAAATGACGTTGTGCGCGGGTTTTCCTTTTTTAGATTTTTTGGAATTAGTTGTAGCAAATTTTGGTCTCACATCCAATGATAGCGCGCAAAATGTGCACCGCGGGGTCAACCGGAAGGAATCTTCCTAAACCGTCGTGGTATATGTGATGAAACATGACCTTGTAAACCGTCGTGGTCCACTCCGGGGTGTGAGCTGCTTCACAGACACCCACTTCTCTCTAGCGAGTTTCACGACTTATAGCGTGAAAGTCCCGGATCGGACGAACCGGAGGGAATCTTGTCAAGAGTTGGGTTATACATTTGTCTTAGGACTTCCTAGGGCCTACCCTAACACAACCAAGTAACTAGTTCCACTTTGCTACCCTCTTCCGGCTTCGGTCAAGGTTGTAGACGATAAGTTGGACTTTTCTCCGGCTGGGCTAGGGTTTCGCCGGAGAGGGGGTCCGGAGCGTCGGGATGCCACCACAAGCTAGGGGGTGCCATACCATGTGTGTACAAGTGTGTTATGGGTTTTGGATGGCAAAGATTCCACTCCGGGGTGTGAGCTGCTTCACAGACATCCACTTCTCTCTAGCGAGTTTCACGACTTATAGCGTGAAAGTCCCGGATCGGACGAACTGGAGGGAATCTTGTCAAGAGTTGGGTTATACCTTTGTCTTGGGACTTCCTAGGGCTACCCTAACACAACCAAGCAACTAGTTCCACTTTGCTACCCTCTTCCGGCTTCGGTCAAGGTTGTAGACGATAAGTTGGACTTTTCTCCGGCTGGGCTAGGGTTTCGCCGGAGAGGGGGTCCGGAGCGTCGGGATGCCACCACAAGCTAGGAGGTGCCATACCATGTGTGTAAAAGTGTGTTATGGGTTTTGGATGGCAAAGATTCCACTCCGGGGTGTGAGCTGCTTCACAGACATCCACTTCTCTCTAGTGAGTTTCACGACTTATAGCGTGAAAGTCCCGGATCGGACGAACCGGAGGGAATCTTCTCAAGAGTTGGGTTATACCTTTGTCTTGGGACTTCCTAGGGCCTACCAAAACACAACCAAGCAACTAGTTCCACTTTGCTACCCTCTTCCGGCTTCGGTCAAGGTTGTAGACGATAAGTTGGACTTTTCTCCGGCTGGGCTAGGGTTTCGCCGGAGAGGGGGTCCGGAGCGTCGGGATGCCACCACAAGCTAGGAGGTGACATACCATGTGTGTACAAGTGTGTTATGGGTTTTGGATGGTAAAGATTCCACTCCGGGGTTTGAGCTGCTTCACAAACATCCACTTCTCTCTAGCGAGTTTCACGACTTATAGCGTGAAAGTCCCGGATCGGACGAACCGAAGGGAATCTTGTCAAGAGTTGGGTTATACATTTGTCTTGGGACTTCCTAGGGACTAACCTAACACAACCAAGCAACTAGTTCCACTTTGCTGCCTGATAACCCACAAGTATAGGGGATCGCGTGTAGCCTTTTCGATAAGTAAGAGTGTCGAACCCAACGAGGAGCTAAAGGTAGGATAAGTATTCTCTCAAGTTCTATCAACCACTGATACAACTCTACGCACACTAAACGTTTGCATTATCTAGGAAATAAAACTACGGTAGCAATACGGGTATGAGAGGTAGTTTTGCAAGATAATAAATACAAGAAAGTAAATGTTAGTGCTGCAGCAATAAAATACACTAAGTAACCATATAGTAACAGTACCATGAGTGTGAAAAAGTGGTGGTAATTGTGGTGGCTTTGTCCAAGATTAATTAGTGAAGGTACTTAGTTCATTGTCTTCGATGCAGTTTTCTATGTGGGAGAGGCTAAATATACATGCACTCCACTACTTGGGATTGCAAATACTATATGATTGGATTGTTAGCAAGCATCCGCAAATACTAACAATGCATTAAGATTCCCCCAACCATAGCCTTAAGTTCAATGTCCTCTTACTCCCATACGTGCAACTAATCGGTTCGCGTTCTCAGGTTTCTGTCACTCCGGCAGAACTTCCCCCGCTTCGTTACAAATACTACCAACCCTAGCGTGTTTGATCCATGCGCGCACAAATATAATGGGCACCAAAGGACAGCACCATATAGACATACAACTCTAATGAACCTCATGCATTCAATTAAGCAATCGAAAGACAAATAAATTATGGAAACATGATATAAATCATAGGATAAATATTATAGCATCAAACACCATGTTTACATAGGACGGTACAGAGGTTTGTGGGAGGATGAACCACTGAATACAAGGAGAAGATGGTGATGGAGATGGCGGTGAAGACGGCGGAGAGGGGCAGCGCGGCGGCGCAGGGCGGCGCCGGCGCCGGCGGTGCGGGGAACTCCTTTCCCCGCCGCCGGCAAGCTTGGGGAGTGCCGCCCCTTAGCCTCCCTCCTTCATAGCTTCTTGGGAGCCCTCCCCCATGGAGATGGGATCCATGGGGGAGGCAAAAACGTGGTTTTTGGTGGCTGAAATTCGTGGGTGGAGGAGTCCTCCACGAATTAGGTTTCCTCCATTTATATATCTTCTCGGATTTCCGTCACCCCCTTTTAGGGTTCCACCAAAACGGGCCTACAGGCCGTGTCCGAACTCCGATTGGGCTGATCTCGGGCTTAAAATCTTCGTATGGAAAATTGTGACAACTTTCATAACAGCCAGGTCTCCATATAACGTCATCTTCGAGGGTCAAACTGGCAATCTTCGTAAAAAGTTCTCAGACAGATTTCAGGAAAGTCCCAATTCGACTCCAACAAGGTTTCCTCTTGTATTCTTGATAATTTCTACACATCAAAGAGTAAAACAAGAACATTGTGCACTTTTGCAACTATTAGTAGGTTAGTCCAAATAAATAATAAACTTAATATAAAACAAGTGCTAAAAGCATAAAAATGGCATGAAACAATCAAAAATTATAGATACGTTTTGGACGTATCAACATCCCCAAGCTTAATTCCTGCTCGTTCTCGAGTAGGTAAATGATAACAAAATAATTTTTGATTGTAAATGCTATGGTCAGGTCTTTAACAATTGCATGATGTATGGATAATAAAACTTAGCAATCATGTTTCCTAATGAAAAGTATCAACGAACTAAGAGCTTATAACATGAAATTTATAAACATCAACAAGATTGTAATGACCATAATAAAGCATGATAGAGTGGTATCTCGCTTGCCCTTAATTGTGGAGCAAAACATAAATGCCAAGGCACCTCTGAAGTTCAAGTGAAGACTAGATATAGAGATATCAAAGATAAAAGCATCATGGTTATACCTCAATTAATCGTATTCTGGGACAAGCACATTACACTAAGAACGACAGCTATGCTCTCGAAGAAGTGCTCAAAGAAAGGATGGTGACTCAACATAAAAATAAAAGATTGGCCCTTCGCAGAGGGAAGCAGGGATTAACACGTGCTAGAGCTTTTTATTTTAAAAAAACAGAGGTAAAAAGTTTTGAGAGGTGTTTGTTAATTGTCAACGAATGGTAGCGGGTGAGAACAATATTCTACCTGTCAAACGGACTTTTAAGAGCGGCTCCCATGAAGGACGTTATTTATACCAGCAAGACAGATCATCCCTCTTTCTCTTTGGTTTACACACATGCAGGTATTTCACTGTTTGTCATTGCTTACAGATGAATCAGGGCAAAAGTGTGAAGAGAATTAAGCGGTTAAAGTTGTAATTAGTTGGGACTGGGCACCCCGTTGCCAGCTCTTTTTGCAAAATTATTGGATAAGCGGATGTATATGCCACTAGTCCAGGTGTAAAAGTCCATTTGACAAATAGAATAAAGAATAACCACACTAATTCCTCATGAGCTAGTAAACATTGACACAAAAAGAGAAATATTTTGAAGGTTTTAAATGTAGCACATGCAAATTTAGTTGGAATGGCTCGAAATACCATGCATAGAAATTTTTGGTGGACTCTTTGGGATAACTTGGTTTTAAGGATTTTGGATGCACGAGCAGCATTCCCGCTCAGTACAAGTGAAGGCTAGCAATAGACTGGGAAGCGACAACCACGAGAGCGATAACGGTCATAATCATGCTTGCGACAAAATAAAATTAACGGAGGCATAAAGATGATACTAAAACTCTGAGGC
This sequence comes from Poa pratensis, assembly GCA_947311845.1. Classification (NCBI taxonomy): domain Eukaryota; kingdom Viridiplantae; phylum Streptophyta; class Magnoliopsida; order Poales; family Poaceae; genus Poa; species Poa pratensis. Next base: position 52,051,090 of record CAMZMU010000061.1, read on the forward strand.
AAAATAGATCATCAAGGCTTAATTGTCTTTTAGTTTTCAGTCATAACATGTGTGAGTATGTGCCAAGTCGAATCAAGTGAATTATTCAGAGGAGGATACCAGCCTGCCATACCGTTTTACGAATAGAACAATGCATGTAAATATCTATATGGCATGTTATTCGCTATTAGCAATTTGGTACTGATCATAAGAAGACATGAACATAAATGCCAAGGCACCTCTGAAGTTCAAGTGAAGACTAGATATAGAGATATCAAAGATAAAAGCATCATGGTTATACCTCAATTAATCGTATTCTGGGACAAGCACATTACACTAAGAACGACAGCTATGCTCTCGAAGAAGTGCTCAAAGAAAGGATGGTGACTCAACATAAAAATAAAAGATTGGCCCTTCGCAGAGGGAAGCAGGGATTAACACGTGCTAGAGCTTTTTGTTTTAAAAACAGAGGTAAAAATGTTTTGAGAGGTGTTTGTTAATTGTCAACGAATGGTAGCGGGTGAGAACAGTATTCTACCTGTCAAACGGACTTTTAAGAGCGGCTCCCATGAAGGACGTTATTTCTACCAGCAAGGCAGATCATCCCTCTTTCTCTTTGGTTTACACACATTCAGGTATTTCACTGTTTGTCATTGCTTACTGATGAATCAGGGCAAAAGTGTGAAGAGAATTAATTGGTTAAAGTTGTAATTAATTGGGACTGGGCACCCCGTTGCCAGCTCTTTTTGCAAGTTATTGGATAAGCGGATGTATATGCCACTAGTCCAGGTGTAAAAGTCCATTTGACAAATAGAATAAAGAATAACCACACTAATTCCTCATGAGCTAGTAAACATTGACACAAAAAGAGAAATATTTTGAAGGTTTTAAAGGTAGCACATGCAAATTTACTTGGAATGGCTTGAAATACCATGCATAGGAATTTTTTGGTGGACTCTTTGGGATAACTTGGTTTTAAGGATTTGGATGCACGAGCAGCATTCCCGCTCAGTACAAGTGAAGGCTAGCAATAGACTGGGAAGCGACAACCACGAGAGCGATAACGGTCATAATCATGCTTGCGACAAAATAAAATTAACGGAGGCATAAAAACGATACTAAAACTCTGAGGCAAAATAGATCATCAAGGCTTAATTGACTTTTATTTTTCAGTCATAACATGTGTGAGCATGTGCCAAGTCGATTCAAGTGAATTATTCAGAGGAGGATACCACAATACCATACCATCTTATGAACAGGACAATGCATGTTGATATCAAAATAACATAATATGCACTATTAGCTAGTTGAGACTAACCATAAGAAAACATAAACTACTAAACAGTATTATTCACACATCATTTTTAAGTTTCAACAAGTAATCCATTAACCAAGTAAACATTGAAAACAGAGGATAAATAAAATATGTGACGATCCACTTATTAATGTAACTGGTGTTTGATGCTAAGATAAATAGATAATAAAATACAGCCGCTTCAAGTTTAGTTAAGTTCCTATGTTGCTCAAAAAACAAAGTTTAAAGGTTTGCAAACCGTGGGGTTATTGATGAAGAGGGATGCGGGGACATCCCCAAGCTTATGACTTTGGTAATTCTTCAATATTCCATAGTTTGGTGTTCCTTCATTCTCTGTGAAAAAACTTCAACACAAAAACTTTCCCATTCTTTTCTGCGGTTAGACATTAGTACAATAGATAATATTTCCCAAGTGCTACTATTAAACCAAATAAAATTTTGTTTTTAAGTTACAGAAAGGTTGCTTAAATGGCCAACTTATAAATGAAAGGTAAGAACCATTAAAAATCAAATGAAAACGAAAAGAGGCCACTCTTGCAACAAAAGTCAGAATCTGTCCAGAAAAACAGCAGCTGGAAAACGCAATTTTTAGGTGCACTTAAACATGCCCGAAATTTTAGCCAATTTTTGTACATGCAGAGGATTAGGTGCTACAACATCAGTAATTTTTTCGTGATTTTTAGAGCTTCCAGTAAAATATGAAAAATCGCGCAATAAGCAGTAGATACCGAAAACAGAAAATCACTTTTTACATATGTATCAACTAAGCTAAATGGATAAAACTTGGTACTTTATTTTTGATAAACTAAGAAACCAGAGGCTAAGCAAGACCTAAACATGCTAGCTACAGCAAGGAAAACTCTAAATAAAAATCAAAAGTAAAACCCAAATAAAATTAAAATAAAGAACCAAACAAAGAAGCAAAACAAAAGAAAATATTTTTGTTATTTTGAATTTATAAGTGAAAGTAAAGAAGCAATCGAAACCAAATAAGGAGCCTAATAAAACTAAAGAAGGTAAAACCAAGACATATAAAAGCAATTATAATACAAGTTAAGACAATACATATCATGTGGACGGGTAATATAGAGTATGAACGAGACAACCTCATGTTAGTTGATGAATAGGGGGATGACTCGGGCATCCCCAAGCTTAGATGATTGTATCTTCTTGAATATGTTCTTGGGATGCACCTACACATCCCCAAGCTTGAGCTCTTGCGTCTTCTTATTCATCTCATATCACCATATTGATTAGATCTTATAAGCTACATCCACATAAAACTTCACAAAACTCATTAGTAGGGTTAGTACTCATTAAATAAAATCCACTCATGTTCAAGCATTGACAAGTTTTATAATTTTTACTCAACATTAGCCACTGTATATACTAAGGTGTTCATGATTTCCGTTGTCCGTCGAAAAACTAATGAAACTAACAACACCAAGTACAATATTGAATAAACAAAGAAATCTGTCAAAACTGAACAGTCCGTAAAGATGGCATTCAACGAGATAGTTAAGTAGCTCAAATCGAAAAACTTTAGTCTAATGAAAGAAAGATAATAATCTCAGGTTTATGCACAAAAATTTTCAAGTCAAAATACTATTCTGAGATTTATCACGATTTTATTTACAGAGAAGCACAAAATCTGTCTAAACAGAACAGTCAGTAAAGATCGAATTTTTCGACCTATCTACGTACCTTAAATCAGAAAAAGTTAGTCTAATGAAAGAAAGCTAATAAGCATCACTTTGCACTCAAGAAATTTCAGATCAAGATCACGTTCTGGTGATTTTAAACATTTAATACGGTGGAGCACAGAAAATCTGTTTCTGGACAGCAAAGTAAAACTATCAACTTTCAATTAACTAAGACTATAATTAGCATTTTATTTTTATGTACAGAGGTATATACACAATATTTACATGTTTTTAATGAAAAGCTTCCATGGAAAGATTTGTTTTGGTTTCATAGGCATGAACACAAGTGTTCAAGGTCGACCCCCATTTAACCATTACTCATCTTTCCAATCACTTTTCTTTTTGAAAACGTTTTTAGATAACAACTACACCTAATTTTTTTTGTAATTCGCATTCCCTATCCATAGTAAGATAAAGAACAACTTAATACTGAAAATAAAAACTACTTAGAGATAAAGCAAACAAGTGCACACAAGAACATTAACCTACGCTATGGCTCCCCGGCAACGGCGCCAGAAAAGGTCTTGATAACCCACAAGTATAGGGGATCGCGTGTAGCCTTTTCGATAAGTAAGAGTGTCGAACCCAACGAGGAGCTAAAGGTAGGATAAGTATTCTCTCAAGTTCTATCAACCACTGATACAACTCTACGCACACTAAACGTTTGCATTATCTAGAAATAAAACTACGGTAGCAATACGGGTATGAGAGGTAGTTTTGCAAGATAATAAATACAAGAAAGTAAATGTTAGTGCTGCAGCAATAAAATACACTAAGTAACCATATACTAACAGTACCATGAGTGTGGAAAAGTGGTGGTAATTGTGGTGGCTTTGTCCAAGATTAATTAGTGAAGGTACTTGGTTCATTGTCTTCGATGCAGTTTTCTATGTGGGAGAGGCTAAATATACATGCACTCCACTACTTGGGATTACAAGTACTATATGATTGGATTGTTAGCAAGCATCCGCAAATACTAACAATGCATTAAGGTTTCCCCAACCATAGCCTTAAGTTCAAGGTCCTCTTACTCCCATACGTGCAACTAATCGGTTCGCGTTCTCAGGTTTCTGTCACTCCGGCAGAACTTCCCCCGCTTCGTTACAAATACTACCAACCCTAGGGTGTTTGATCCATGCGCGCACAAATATAATGGACACCAAAGGACAGCACCATATAGACATACAACTCTAATGAACCTCATGCATTCAATTAAGCAATCAAAAGACAAATAAACTACGGAAACATGATGTAAATCATAGGATAAATATTATAGCATCAAACACCATGTTTACATAGGACGGTACAGAGGTTTGTGGGAGGATGAACCACTGAATACAAGGAGGAGATGGTGATGGAGATGGCGGTGAAGACGGCGGAGAGGGGCAGCGCGGCGGCGCAGGGCGGGGCGGCGCCGGCGGTGCGGGGCTCCTTTCCCCGCCGCCGGCAAGCTTGGGGAGCGCCGCCCCTTAGCCTCCCTCCTTCATGGCTTCTTGGGAGCCCTCCCCCATGGAGATGGGATCCATGGGGGAGGCAAAAACGTGGCTTTTGGTGGCTGAAATTCGTGGGTGGAGGAGTCCTCCACGAATTAGGTTTCCTCCCTTTATATATCTTCTCGGATTTCCGTCACCCCCTTTTAGGGTTCCACCAAAACGGGCCTACAGGCCGCGTCCGAACTCCGATTGGGCTGATCTCGGGCTTAAAATCTTCGTATGGAAAATTGTGACAACTTTCGTAACAGCCAGGTCTCCATATAACGTCATCTTCGAGGGTCAAACTGGCAATCTTCGTAAAAAGTTCTCAGACAGATTTCAGGAAAGTCCCAATTCGACTCCAACAAGGTTTCCTCTTGTATTCTTGATAATTTCTACACATCAAAGAGTAAAACAAGAACATTGTGCACTTTTGCAACTATTAGTAGGTTAGTCCAAATAAATAATAAACTTAATATAAAACAAGTGCTAAAAGCATAAAAATGGCATGAAACAATCAAAAATTATAGATACGTTTTGGACGTATCACTGCCCTCTTCCGGCTTCGGTCAAGGTTGTAGACGATAAGTTGGACTTTTCTCCGGCTGGGCTAGGTTTCACCGGAGAGGGGGTCCGGAGCGTCGGGATGCCACCACAAGCTAGGGGGTGCCATACCATGTGTGTACAAGTGCGTTATGGGTTTTGGATGGCAAAGATTCCACTCCGGGGTGTGAGCTGCTTCACAGACATCCACTTCTCTCTAGCGAGTTTCACGATCGACTTGTAGCGTGAAAGTCTCGGATCGGACGAACCGGAGGGAATCTTGTCAAGAGTTGGGTTATACATTTGTCTTGGGACTTCCTAGGGCCTACCCTAACACAACCAAGTAACTAGTTCCACTTTGCTGCCCTCTTCCGGCTTCGGTCAAGGTTGTAGACGATAAGTTGGACTTTTCTCCGGCTGGGCTAGGGTTTTGCCGGAGAGGGGGTCCGGAGCGTCGGGATGCCACCACAAGCTAGGGGGTGCCATACCATGTGTGTACAAGTGTGTTATGGGTTTTGGATGGCAAAGATTCCACTCCGGGGTGTGAGCTGCTTCACACACATCCACTTCTCTCTAGCGAGTTTCATGACTTATAGCGTGAAAGTCCCGGATCGGACGAACAGGAGGGAATCTTGTCAAGAGTTGGGTTATACCTTTGTCTTGGGACTTCCTAGGGTCTACCCTAACACAACCAAACCTGTCAACGACGCGACATACACTACACCACGGACCAAATTTGGGGGCAAAGAACAGCCGGGAAAAGTCGACTTTAGAAGGCAATTTAACTGCCAGGAAAAGTAAACAGTCGGCAAAACTTAGAGAAGCCAGACTAACTGCCGGGAAAAATATAGATATCCCGGCTGTTAACAGCCAGCCATAATATTAGTATACCGGGAAAAAGGCGGGAGAAAAAATTTAAAATGATATTATTTAATTTTTTTTCCAAACCCTAGACCCCAATATTCCGCCAAATCTTTCCCCACCCCTCTCACTTCGCATCCCGCACCGCCCCACACCCCGATAGAGAGGTGAGAGCGGCGGCGCACCTCCACCTCTTCCTCCAGGCGCACCTCCACCTCTTCCTCCAGGCCGCCGCCCGCTGGTGAAGCCCCTCCTCCGCCGCCCTCCACCTCTTCCTCCAGGCCGCCGCAACTCATCCCCTTAATCCCCTCTCCGCACAGGCGCCCAGAGCCCCTCAACGCCGGCCACCGCACCTCTTTCCCCGGCGACCTCCTTCCCGGCGCCCTCTTCCGCGATGCCGGCTGCAGCACCTTGGATCCGTGTCCTCGGACGGGCTCCTAGACCGGCCTCCAGACGCCAACCCTAGCGTCGGCGACTACGCAGCTCCCTGCTCTGCCGCCGCCGTCGGCAGCACGTTCAGCTTTCTCAAGGTACACCCAATCCGAATCCTCCTACTACTCCTCTCTCTCAAAATCGATTCTCTCAAAATCGATTCTCAAATTCGGCCTCTTTCCACCTCGCTAGGATCGATGGATGGATCTTTCCCCTGTTATTGGAGGATATATGTAAGCACAATCCTACTGAATATTGTTTGTGTGCTATGTTTGTATCATTTGTTTCTTTTTTCGCTCGATTGGGCGTGTTACAAGTTTCACATCCATGTGCAGTTTGTGGGGGAGTCCATGTTATAGTAGTTTTTAAGTTGCTTTATGTTATTTTTATGTCGATCCGGATGCGGGTGGTTTTGTATTCTCTAGAATGGCGATGATTAAAACGTTGTGACACAATGTGATCCAGAGGCGGCGTCAGTGAGACTTGTGATATGCACGAATACACATTTTCTGCATCCCACTGGATCTCACTAACGCCGTCTCTGAATTTGTGTGTCCTGTCTAAGTATGAGGCATGCTTTTCAGTTGACCCTATTTCATTTCTAGAATGCTGATGATTAAAATGATGTGGCGGACAGAATAGTTTTGGCCGGGCTTGTACTCTACTGTCCCCAACGGCGAGACGAAGCTAGCCACCCATTGGGTAGACTATGAGACCGCCCATCACGCGAGCCTCGGGAAATGTTCTGACACCGTGATCACCAAGTTTTGGGTAAGGTGAACTTTTCGAATTTCGTTCATAGTTGATGACCCCACCATGCTCTCACAATTTGTTTTTTATGCATGATTAAAGAAATTCTATAGGGTCCTTACTGAGCATCGGGCCACGGCGGACAAGACTTTGTTGGGGGCTTGTAAGAAGTTGGCACGGCAGTAGTTCTACAATATAAAGCATACCTCCATCAATCATTTCAGTTCTGAGAAGTTAGGCAAGACGGCACCGAAGCAAGAGATTGTGAATGGACCACCTGATATGACCCTGGATGATTACATGTCGGTAAGTAAATTGTCAATGAGATAACATGTTGCTGCTAAGTTGCAATTGCATTATCTGTTCTTCACATGAGTATTGTTTTTTCAGGTTATGCCCCAGTGGGCCTATGGTAAGGCAGACGCGTGGGAGGCGTTGGCGACGAGGTGGCTTGGGCAGGACGCTGATACGTCCAAAACGTATCTATAATTTTCTTTGACACTTGTTTTTTATATTAAGTCTATGATTTATTTGGACTAACCTATTAATAGTTGCAAAAGTCCACAATGTTCTTGTTTTACTCTTTGATTTGTAGAAATTATAAAAAATACAAGAGGAAACCTTGTTGTAGAAATTATAAAAAATACAAGAGGAAACTTTTGACTTTCCTGAAATCTGTCTGATAACGTTTTACGAAGATTGTCAGTTTGACCCTCGAAGACGACGGCAAATGGAAATCCAATTAAAGAGAAAGTTGTCACAATTTTCCATACGAAGATTTTAAGCCCGAGATCAGCCCAATCGGAGTTCGGACGCGGCCGGTAGGCCCGTTTTGGTGGAACCCTAAAAGGGGGTGACGGAAATCCGAGAAGATATATAAAGGGAGGAAACCTAACTCGTGGAGGACTCTCCACCCACGAATTTCAGCCACCAAAAGCCATTTTTTTGCCTCCCCCATGGATCCCATCTCCATGGGGGAGGGCTCCCAAGAAGCCATGAAGGAGGGAGGACATGAAGGAGTTCCCCGCACCGCCGGCGCCGCCGCGCTGCCCCTCTCCGCCGTCTTCACCGCCATCTCCATCACCATCTCCTCCTTGTATTCAGTGGTTCATCCTCCCACAAACCTCTGTACCGTCCTATGTAAACATGGTGTTTGATGCTATAATATTTATCCTATGATTTACATCATGTTTCCGTAGTTTATTTGTCTTTTGATTGCTTAATTGAATGCATGAGGTTCATTAGAGTTGTATGTCTATATGGTACTGTCCTTTGGTATCCATTATATTTGTGCGCGCATGGATCAAACACCCTAGGGTTGGTAATATTTGTAAACGAAGCGGGGAAAGTTCTGCCGGAGTGACAGAAACCTGAGAACGCGAACCGATTAGTTAAATGTATGGGAGTAAGAGGACTTTGAACTTAAGGCTATGGTTGGGGAAACCTTAATGCATTGTTAGTATTTGCGGATGCTTGCTAACAATCCAATCATATAGTACTTGTAATCCAAATTAGTGGAGTGCATGTATATTTAGCCTCTCCCACATAGAAAACTGCATCGAAGACAATGAACCAAATACCTTCACTAATTAATCTTGGACAAAGTCACCACAATTACCACCACTTTTCCACACTCATGATACTGTTAGTATATGGTTACTTAGTGTACTTTATTGCTGCAGCACTAACTTTTACTTTCTTGTATTTATTATCTTGCAAAACTATCTCTCATACCCGTATTGCTACTGTAGTTTTATTTCCTAGATAATGCAAACGTTTAGTGTGCGTAGAGTTGTATCAGTGGTTGATAGAACTTGAGAGATTACTTATCCTACCTTTAGCTCCTCGTTGGGTTTGACACTCGTACTTATCGAAAAGGCGACACGCGATCCCTATACTTGTGGGTTATCAGACGCCGACTTCAAAGCCGTGAGCGAGCGGAACAAGGCAAACCGCGGGAGCGGGGGGACACATTGTGCGGGAGCCCGCAACCATGATCGTTTCAAGGCAAAGCTGGTATATATATACATGGAACAACCTTCATTTATTTCCCCTCATGTTCCTACTTGATACGCATAACACTTCTTTGGCAATGCAGGAGGCCGATACCGGGGAGCCTGTTACGGACATGCAAGCATGGGAGAAGATGAAGATTAAGAAGCTCGATCTATCCCAGCCTCAGCCCTCGCTTCCCGTTTACTTCGGCAGTGCCAAGGAGAACATAGATAGGTACTGCTCGACGTTCATAGGTTTTAATCCGGAGGTGGATAAGCCGATGCAGCATGCCACCGACAAGAGAGCGTTGGTCCTGGCCGGGCACGGTTGGGAGCATGGCCGTTTGCCCTGTCTTGATGCAGTAATCCCGCGTACTCCGGATTTGGGCCTCACGCGTATCAAGGCTACCCTCACCACCGACGACCCTCCTGTCCTGCCTCCTCGACAGCCTTCCCGAGCTCGCCCCGATGTAAGTTTTTCTCAATTTCATTCTCTTTCCGACATTCGTTCCTAAGTGGCTAAGTTGACGAGATTCGTTGTATTTTGAAATTGTAGCCTGATTTCGAGGCGGCCTACGATGCCGCTTATGCGGACTATGCGGCGGCGTATCACTCGTGGCTGCAGAGGAGAGCGGCCTATGACGAGTGGAAAGAGTTGCGCGATGCTGTAAGTTTCAACCTTTATATTTGCAAAAGATGACAAGTCCCATTTCCTCTAGTTTGAACTTTTTTTTCTACAAATCCTGACATCTAAACTATCTTGTAGGCGACCGAGAGGTTTTTTGCCACTGGAGAGCAGGATCCGCTGCCAGAACGGCCAGCTAGGGTGGGGATGCCGCCCATGTGCCCATCGAGGGATGCGTTCACTCACACATACAACGCAAGGGCTCCGGTAAGTTATTTGCCAAACCAATTGTTACCGCCATACTGTGCTTTCCAAGTTGCTAATTTGGACTCAAACATGTAGGGATCGGGATGCTCCAGGACTGTACCCTTTGGTCGGGCTTCTGACTCGCCGACTTCGACGCGCGCGCTCATGGAGCATGGCAGTGGTGGTGCCTCGCCGAGTTCGTCGCGCGAGACCACACCGTCTCGTGGCTCGCCGGGTTCCGCGTGTGATTCGACGGCGGCTGCCCCACGTGGTCGGTCGCCTATTCTCACGCGGTCAGATATCGGTACCTCGAGCTCTCAGGAGATGTAGGATGTGTTGGGTGTTCCGGCTGTGCTTGTATGAATGCTATGAATTCGAATTATGTTGGGTGTTCCGGCCTATGTTTGTGTCATTTGGAGTTTGTATGATGGTTTGGATTATACATATGACGTTCTGTGATGTTTTAAAATTTGTGCAATTTTAATTGTATTTGAAATGTGCTAGAAACAAGCAGCAAGAAACTGCAAAAACAAAAAAAATATGGTCAACATACGCCGACGGCAATAGGATGCCTCCCAGGCGCACAGGAGGTCACAGGAAGCTGCCATGTTGACACATACGCCGACGGCAGGCAATGCCGTCGGCGTATGGGGAGCTAACGGAACGGCCGGATGCCGTCTTGTGGGTCCCACCACCACGTACGCCGACGAGGTACACATACGCCGACGGCCGGGTGGATACGCCGACGGGGCGAAACGCCGACGGGTCTATGCCGATGGCCACCGTCGGGCTTTGGCTACGCCGATGGCTTTCTGGTCTACGCCGACGGTTTCCGGCCGTCGGCGTCTCGCCAGATTCCCGTAGTGTTGTTCACTAGGGACAGTACGCACACTGTGTTACTCTGTTCACTGGTAAGACGGTATAGCAACACTGTTCATTAGGAACAGTGTAATAATCTCATATCTAAACTAATTTGAAAATCTGATATTTCTTCAAAATATGAACAATTTTGAAAATCGCAACATTGTTCAAAATCTATATTTTTAGTAAATCTGAAACTTTTTTCGAAAATTAAACGAGAAAACAGAAAAAGAAAATAAAACGGAAACGTATATGTGTATTTCAGTGATATATGGGCCCACCAGCTGCTTGTGAAACGATACGATGGTCTCGTGCGTCGTCACCCAAGCCAAGCCAAGCCAAGGCGGTTACACGAAACCCTAGCAGCCGAAACTCGAATTCCCCAAGCTTTGAGAGGTGATCAGATGCCAACGAAGAGGCCCAGGCGCCCGAATCGCAGCCTTATCCCGAAGAAACGTGGTGAAGCTTATTTCAGCAGCAGCGGCAGTTCCGGCGATGAATCGGGAGCATCGTTGCGATCAGCGTTGTTGTGGAGGTACCGATCACTCCTCGCCGACCGTCTCCACTTCGTGTTCGCCCTACGCGACGGCGTCGACATCACAGATCTCGCCGACATCCCAGATCTCCATTGTGAAGTCGGTGACTCCTCTTTCGACTGCCGCCTCCCAATTCTCCCTTCTGGTGAAGTCCTCGAAGCCCTTACATCTCCCTCCTTCCTAGAGGGCGAGATGGGAGACGCCCTTGTAGAATATCAAGTCTACAAACACCTCTGCGAATTAAGTGATGATGGCATGTGGCCACGAGATCTTGAAGAATTTCATTCGGCACCCGGTGATGCAATGTACTCAGTGGACGATGATCTCACCTACGAGGAGTTTGTACAAGACGCGGACAAGCTGATTTCTCGTAAAACTACGGTTGATGAATACGATATACTGGAACCAGAGGAGGTCGAGGAGCGCGAACTGAAGGAAGCATTGTATCGCATCAAAGCCCTCCTGGTCAGTCCCGTACCAATAATGTCCGTGTATTCATTAGTCATGTACATGATTATATGCCCTCTTACTCACCTATTGATATATCTGTATAGTTGTTAAAAGGAAAGGCAGTTGATAAGCTGGGCGATGCTGCTTTGGAGAGCAAATTCTCTCCAAGCCTTATAGTGGACAACTCTTACTTTCTCAACTTTCACAAGCCTGAAGCCTTTGGTTGGTATTTTGATCCCGAGCTCTGTAAAATTGCTTCCTTGACCGACTACCAGCGGCTAGTCATTTTAAATTATGTAAGTACTCGCTAGCTACTTTCAGCTCAGTAATCTCCAGCCTAGTAGCCACTTTCCTCTGTCTGCACCCTTAATTAGTAGCCAGCTCACTGATTTCTAAACTATGTTTTTTTTTTAATTTCTTAAAGTGCAGGATTATTTGAATCAATATCATGTCTCCACATATTATCCTACAAGCTAAAATCCATGTTATTATGTCCAGGATTTGTTATTCTCAAGAGAGATATAATATGTTGCATTCCTTCTATTTGGTGCAGTGTGGCGATCAGTATCAAAATTGGAGCCGTTACCGGTCGCATTATAACACACCTGAAACTGATAGGGAATATCTACTCTACTGGAAAACAATTACACAGAAAAGCAAAGTATGCATGTTGCCGCAATCAGCTAATCCAATTTTAAATCATTGTTTACTATCTCGTGTATATTTTTTAACTCGCAGCTTTTTGTTCTTCACAGTGGGTTGAAGATCACATGTATCCTGACACGTCTTCGCGTGAGGTAAGCACATGCACAATTTTCTCTATTAGTTTGGTTAAGGAACCCGGAGCATGGGATACGTATCGGAAAAAAAGACCCCACAAAACCATGAAAAATACATTTTAGCACCAAAGATAACTTTTCTGTTTTACTCTACTATTTAGTGGTCTGACATCAAGAGGAAAGCTAGCTTCCAAGCAATCAGGATCGCAACAGATTTTGAAAATATTCATTTTGATCTGGCTCGTCTTGGGATTGAGGTATGATTCCCTTGTCACATGCTCATTTAGACGGTCAGCTTGGGTTATTGTTGTATTGAAATATTGTATTCTTTTGATTCTGATCAGGAGTTTCTATGGAGCACACGCCTTCATGTCTATAATCTGAAGGATCTTGACGGTGTCTTTTTTGAGATTTGGAAGCGGGTCATTAAGGAAAAGGTTAGCTTTGTACATCAGTCTTATTCTGACTTGAGAACATAGTTGTTATTTGCCGTGAATGCTCTCTCTCTATCTCTCTACGTATTTGTATACATTTATGCTTAGTGGTGTTTTTATCTTCCTTGCAGAATGTGAAGGATTGTTTTGCAAAAGCTCTGAAGGAAGTTTATGACCTGAAGATGTTCCCTTCACGTGAACGATCTATGAAGCGTGGGCAGGAAATGGCTGAAAAAGTAGGTTAATTTTTTTCACAGACTTTCATTGTTAACTTATATATGCGTTGTAGTGTTTAATAATTTGATCTTCTTTTGTAGTTTAAACGGTGCACAGTTGGCATCATTGCAGAAGTAAGTATAGTATAGTATAGTATGGTGTGGTCTTGCATCTAGTGGTGTAATGTTTAAATGTATTCCCGTATCTTATATGTTACATCAATTTCTGTCTCTAGGTTCCAGAACCTAAAGCCCGTCAGCTGATTGAACAGCAAGTTAGAGAAAAGGTATGTTTGAATGCATGACCATGATGTATATTTGGCACGGGTGTGGTCATGAGGTTTTGCTTTTACTTATTATGATATATTTTCAGTTGGCGATGACGCGCGGATATGAACATTACGCCAGGAAGAAGCTAAAAATTGCAGAGTACATCGGACTGATTAAGGAAAAAATATGATGTAACATGCAATTAATGAAGAAAGAGACAAATGAATTAACATAGGTAGCTACCGTAACATAACACTTTCAATGTAAATTTATTTAGCCAAAAGCTTGGATCAAAATATAATATAATATTGATACGGTGATACCAGATACTAGTGGTACACTGAAGTTTGTTTTGCCGGAAGCATTGATCGAAACTAAAAAAATATCTACATGCTAGCACATTGCTACTTGTACCTAATACCAGCAACTTGGGTTCCATTCTTTTTGCCGAAAGCTTTTACAACGATGATCTCCTGATGTGCGTGGTGCGGGGTGCAATCCTGTTCTGTTTCTGTTGTCTTCATCAGCTCCGGCACAAGGCAAGGAACAGTGCAGCTAGCGTACAGCCAAACTCGCCGAACAAACAATGCAACATCGTATCTTCCTTTCTTGCTCACTTTGGATGGTTGATCAATGTGCAACTGAAATGTTAGGTATGAACACTGTAGCCAGCCATGGTACATGTGATAAAATAAGCAGGCGTGGCAGATTTTTGTGTTTTAGTATGGATGAAAAGCAAATCGGCTTATTTTATTTTTCAATCCAAACAACAACAACAACAAAGCCTTTTTTTTCCCAAACAAGTTGGGGTAGGCTAGAATTGAAACCCATAAGATCTCGAAACCAGGTCATGGTTCTGGCACATGGATAGCTAACTTCCACGCAGCCCTATCCATGGCTAGTTCTTTGGTGATATTCCAATCCTTAGATCTCTCTTAACAGACTCCTCCCATGTCAAGTTTGGCCTACCACGACCCCTCTTAACATTCTCATCTCGCTTTATCCATCTGGAATGCAATGGCGCTTCCGGAGGCCTACGTTCTATATGACCAAACCATCTTAGACGGTGTTGCACAACCTTCTCTTCAATTGGTGCTACCCCAACTCTCTCATGTATATCATCATTCCTAACCCGGTCCTTTCTTGTGTGGCCACATATCCATCTCAACATGCGCATCTCCGCTACACCTAACTGTTGGATATGTCGTCTCTTGGTCGGCCAACATTCTGCGCCATACAACATCGCAGGTCGAATCGCCGTCCTATAGAACTTGCATTTTAGCTTTTGTGGCACTTTCCTATCACAGAGGACGCCAGAAGCTTGGCGCCACTTCATCCAACCAGGTTTGATTCGATGACTCACATCTTCATCGATATCACCATCCTTCTGGAGCATAGACCCCAAATATCGGAAGGTGTCTTTCTCAGGTACCACCTGTCCATCAAGACTAATCTCTTCCTCCTCGTGCCTAGTAGTACTGAAACTGCACCTCATGTACTCAATTTTGGTTCTACTAAGCCTAAAACCTTTCGATTCTAGAGTCCGCCTCCACAGCTCTAACTTTCTATTAACCCCCGCTCGACTATCGTCGATTAGCACCACATCATCCGCAAAGAGCATACACCATGGGATATCTCCTTGTATGTCCCATGTGACCTCATCCATCACCAAAGTAAAGAGATAAGGGCTCAAAGCTGACCCCTGGTGCAGTCATATTTTAATTGGAAAGTCATCGGTGTCGCCATCACTTGTTCGAACACTTGTCACAACATTATCATACATATCCTTAATGAGGGTAATGTACTTGTTGGGACTTTGTGTTTCTCCAAGGCCCACCACATGACATTCCGTGGTATCTTATCATACGACTTCTCCAAGTCAATGAACACCATATGAAGATCCTTCTTTTTCTCCCTGTATCTCTCCATAAGTTGTCGTACCAAGAAGATGGCTTCCATGGTAGACCTCCCAGGCATGAAACCAAATTGATTTTTGGTCACGCTTGTCAATCTTCTTAAACGGTGCTCAATGACTCTCTCCCATAGCTTCATTGTATGGCTCATCAACTTGATTCCACGGTAATTAGTGCAACTTTGAACATCCCCCTGTTTTTATTTTTCAATCCAAAAAGAGAAAAAAAAAGCCTGCAAAAGGGTGTTAAGGGGTTGAGAGGACAGATTAACACTAACAATCAACTAACAAGCGTGCAAAAGAAAAGGTGACTTGAGTAGAATCTTGAACGATCTGCTGCTTCTACGTGGGGAACAGGTGCAGTTGATTTCTTGCCTTCCAGAGAGAGGTGTAAAAAAGAACTCTCATCATCTCTGCTCACTCACACTGCTCTTGTCTCCTGAAGTAAATGCCATCGAGAGATGTTTTTGAAGGTTGATTCAGTCGCTTATAGGGCAGCACACCACGAATGTAATGTTAATCCTGGCAACAGAAACACTTGTATTTGTGCTGCTGGCAAGTGGACCCATACCTAGGTGAGACTGACTATGGGTTCGAATCGCATTGAACGACAACCCCACAGTCTAGTCAAAAACCTCTCCCTGTGACCTAGTTAGGATGATCAGGAATTTCTGGAAGCATTATAACACACTACCGTGGGATTTAAAGGTAAAAAATGGTTCCTATGATCATCCATTGCTTGAAGCAGTGTGTTGTAACTAACGTATTATTTAATGGCTGGTGCACCTTGTGAGCCGAGTAGGAGCACCGCGTGCCCTCGAGATATGGTGTCGTGTAGCTTGGTTCCTCGTCTACAACGTCGTTGGCCTCGCCTGTAAGTTTTGGAAAGAGTGCTGGCACTAGTGGAAACACCACCTTTAGTCCGGGGTGGTAAAGGCCTCTTGGACCGGATTGGCATCCGGTACATGCCAACCGGGACTAGAGGCCTCCACCCTTTAGTCCCGGGTGGGTTACGACCCGGGACTAAAGGTGCTTCACGTGGCTGCTGGGCCGGAGGACCTTTAGTCCCGGGTGGTAACACCACCCGGGACTAAAGGTTACCAACCCAGAAAAAAGGAATTCTGATTTTTTTAGTCTCGTGTTATTTTAATTCTATTCCAAATCTTTTCACTTATACACTCATTCAATCTTGAATCATACATTTAATCTTAGGTCAAAGTAATTGCTCTGGTCAAACTTCCCACTGGGTCACCCATCCTCAGACTACTCCAGTCCCAGCACGCTTAACTTTTGAGTTCCTTTCATGTTAGCTTCCAAATGAGAAATGAGAACTTACTGATACTAGTATCTTATCAATCATATTAACCCCTCGGTTAGGATGTTACACCTTTTTATTGTTTAAATTTTAAAACTTTGTTTGAATAAGTAAGAATGATTATGTAATAGTGTATCTTGAATAAATAATAATAAAATGAATTTTAATTTATGTTTTTTACATTTAATATGGAAGAATACATATCTTTAAATCCGGAAATCAAAATTTGACAAATAAAATGTCTAAGTTGATTAGAAAAATGAGAGGAATTCAAATATGCTATACATATCATCTTTTGCATCACAGAAATATTGATAGTTAGAAAATTTGACCTCTTTCGATAAATAGTCATGGCGGCCATTTTGATCGGTTTTCGAACAAAATCAAATAAAGTGAATACCCCCTAAAAAAGGTATCATTTAGCATGGTTGTGTTAGGTTAGGAAATAGGAACATAAAAAATTAAGATCCATCCAACTCTTGCAGAGATTCCCTCTGTTTCGCCCGAAGTCGGAATTTTCAGCTATAAATCCACCAACTTACTAGAGTGAAGGTGAAGCTGGTCACACACCGGAGTAGGATATTGGACATTTACAACACCCAAACAATTATATACATATGATATGGAACCAGCTAGGTTTTGGTGGGGTTTCCAACACTCCGGAGCCCCGCTTCGGTGAAACCCTAGACCTCACCGATAAGAGTCATGGTGGTCATTTTGACCGCTTTTTGAAAACAATCAAATAAATTAAAAAACCTCTAAAAAGATATGGTGCAAAATGACACCCATATAATTTCACAAAGAGTAATCCACAATTTATGAATATCCTCAATTATTAGGATTTCTTGATTTCTACATAATTTCGTCTAGTTAAAATGAGTTTGTGCTGATTTTTGAAAGTAATTTATCCTATTTAAATGAGTTCTTGTGATGCAAAAGATGATATAATTGTTAAATTTGGATTCCTCTCATTTTTCTAATCGATTTAGACATTTTATTTGTTCCATTTTGATTTACGGATTTAAAGATATGAATTATTTCATGTTAAACGAGCAGGGGCGATGCAATATATATGCAGAGGGCTGGTCTCGTGGGGGAAGAGCATTGGTTCCGGGTTGTACCACGACCCGGGACAAAAGCTCCACCTCTAGTCCCGGGTTGTAATACAACCCGGGACTAGAGGTTCTCGCGTGGCCCACGCCCTGCGGCAGCCCTGCCACGCGCCTTTAGTCCCGGGTCGTAATACGACCCGGGATTAGAGCTCCCTCACGACCCGGACAAGTGGAAAACGTTTGACCCGGCACTAGTGCCCCCCTCTAGTCTCGGGTCTTAAGCCACCCGGGACTAGAGGCAAAATCGGCCCTGGTACATCTTGTGATTGTTTGGGTTTGTGCAACATGACCATGGACTCTGATATGAGCTTGAGGCCTTTGGGGGCAGTTGTAACAGAACCTTGTTCGTTTATTGGTAGATAGTCGAACCTGACTAAGATCATAAGCAGGCTGAGTAGAGTAATTGCAATGACATGCAGACTTGTTCCAAGCCTTCAGCTGCTTACGTATTGTAGGGTAGTTCTCTAGATCGACTGCATAGGCTCGTCTCGGCCCCTGAGCCTGACTTTGATTTACCGTTACTTGTCATATTTACCAAGAAGAATAGGTGTTCACCAATCACCACGCCAAGCGCATGTCAGTTGACCCACAGTTCGCTTGATCAATCATTATTCTGAAAATCTAATGCAACGGGCCAGAACGACAATGTTCAATTATTCTGAATTACTGATACTATAATAAACAAGAAAATGCTGGTCTAGTATCATTCTAACCACTGCCACATCGGGTTTTTTTTTGGGGATCCTTTCTAACGAGTTCGCGGGTTACTTTACTCGTTCCTCTACTAGGACTGCACCCAGATCACAGTCCAGGATGATCTATATGTTTTTGTATTTACCTGCCATAAATGGATAATATATGTGTGTACGTGAAGATAAATCAAAGTTTTATGTGGTGAAATTTCTAAATGTCAACAAAATCCAAAAAAAACATTTTGAAATGTCAACAAATCCAAAAGAAACATTTGGCGTCCACATCTACGCACACAAAGTTTTGGAGAAAACCTACTCTTTTTAGTAGTGCGTGTGAAAAAAATAAAAAAACATCTCGTGAAAATCCTTTTTAGTACTGAATTTGTCTCTTTACACACGGCACAAAATATGTCGGGTTTTTCGCGAAACGATATCATGTACTAAAAAATTCCACAACATATATGTATATAGTCACTCTCTCTTGTGGCTATTATCCGACTCTTAAATAAAACACAATATATATAGTGGTTTTTTTCTCTCTGCATAATGACTGATGATACAGTTTCTCTCCGCGTTACATACTACTATTTGTTTTTTTTGAAATCTCTACTATTTGTTCAATTTAGGATAAATTTTTTTTGCCGAAAGCTTTATAAATTCTTGTTCCGTTTCTGTTGCCGGCATCAGAATTCAGAAACAGTGAAGCTAGCGTACATACAAACTCGCCGAACAAACAATGCAAGATATAGTATCTTCCTTCCTTGCTCACTTTGGACGGTTGATCAATGTGCAAACTGAAATGTTAGGTATGAATACTGTAGCCAGCCATGGATGACCAAGCAGGCGTGGGCCGCGTGACCATTTCCATGACCAAGCACAAGCAGGCGTGGGCCGCGTGGCAGATTTTTGTGTTTTAGTAAGCAGGAAAAGCAAATCGGCTGATTTATTTTTCAATCTGAAAGGAGAAAAGAAGATTGTTAAAGGGTTGAAATGACAAAACAATAATAATTAACTAACAAGCGTGCACAAGAAAAAGGTGACTTGAGTAGAATGAACACACTAGTAGCTAAGTTTGTACGGAGTATGATCTTCAACGATGTGCAGTTGATTGCTTGCTTCGAGAGAGAGGTGTAAAAAAGAACTCTCATCATCTCTGCTCACTCACACTACTCTTTGTCTCCTCTTGTATTACGTACCCCAGGTAAATGCCTAGCATCCGTGCTGCTGGCAGGTGGACCCATACGTAGGTGAGACCTACCATGGGTCTGGATCGTATTGAACGACAACCCCACCGTCTAGTCAAAGGGACATCGCTAAAGAATATATCACATGACATTACATCCTACCTGTCACGATTTCATTCTAAAGTACGTGTTTTTTCTAAGATATAATATCTTAATAACAATTTCAAAAAACAACTTGATAACTATTAGGGGTACTTGTCTTCTTTTGAGAACATTAGGAGTACTTGGCTGGCTTGTTTGTTTAGACCTAATTTCCAAATCGCAACCTACTTGTCTAGCCCCTTTCCCCATTATTTTACTCTTAGTTCTCGATAACATCAAAATTTTCAGTAACAAAATCATAGTAGTCGATTATTTCTCAATGTGAAAAAGGCTTGAAAGAGGTTGTACAAGATTGACATTAACTCGAAGGATCCGCTCCTTGGAAATGGGTGAACATAAGAGAGAAAAACAAGAGGAGAACTCTGGTCGCCCTTATTGTCCTTTGTAATTTATCTAGAAATACTACTAGTACTCTTCCCGCCGCACTAGTTTGACAATCATTCCTGACGGTGTCTTGCATTTACTAGGGTACAGACAAACTACTCACTCCGTCTAAAAATGTAAAGCATATATTCTGAACAGTTTTTTTTTATAAATGGTGGTGTATCATACAAATTGCAATCATACATAAAATTAACCTATTTTGTAACACGAATAAAGTTAATATCCCCTTTTATGACGCATAGATCATGCTAACAAAATGAATTATTCGTCAAGGTCCTAGTTTACAAAATCAAAACATCTCTCACGTCACATCTTAGGACGGAAAGAGTAATGCACCGATAAACAAACAAATAATACGTAATAATAATTCAATCAAGCTACACGAGTGTAAACTTAAAGCTGGCAGATGGACCCGTGAGACTGAAGGTGGGCCCCAGCCTGCACCTGGAAGGTGGACACGTACGTCAGGACGTTTTCTTTGGCTGGGAGTTTGGAGGAGTCAAAGGCGACAAATCAGCTAGAGAACGAGTCACGTGACATCCCACCGGCCTCTATTAATTTTTAGGTACTCACTTGTCTACTGCTAGGCTTGTTTATTTATAGTACTCCCTCCGATCCATATTAGTGGGCACAACTTTGTCTAGATACACATGTATCTAGTCTAAATACTTAACTAGATACATATGAATTTAGACAAAGCTATGCCCACTAATATGGATCGGAGGGAGTAGTTAATTCAATTTCCAAGTCTTAAGATCTAGTATTTCGTACGGGATCGTTGTAAAATTCTTTGGACGGTGGAATATAGTAATTATTTCATAAATGATCAACACGGCGTCTCAATGTTGGAGTATAGAATTCCCAAAGGATCAATGTAAAATTTTAGGAATATTCTCAAAATTAAAGGATACATCAATTACTCGCGAAAATAAGGGTGAAAAGTTGCCACCTAGCACACTAGTCTTTCCCTTCGAGTCTAGTGGAACTTGGTGGTTGTTCTTGTTTCCTCTTCCAAGTATTTATCCATCGCTCGTCCCTCTCGTCAACTTTTGGCCGTAAAGAATTTTGTTTCACTCATACAAAACCAGCTTACACGAAGACCGAAAGACTAATCAGCAAAAAACCATACGGAATTTTTACAGATAGAACCTAAAGGATAAAAATAAATACAAAATGACCTCCACGAAGTCAACAGCCACCGGTTAACTCCATCGCCGCCAAGGCGCAAACCAAAAGAGATATCAAGCTTCAGTACTGTCGGATCCAAAGAAGCACCACCGCCAATAAGGTTTTGTGCGCGATGAATAGGCACCAAACAACACGACACATGTAAGTATGGCACATCAACCGAGAATGTTTCCTTGCTACTCTGAACCCAACCCATATTGGTTGCGTCCAACCTACGAAGTCAAGGTCAGAGAAGAAAAACGGATGCACCACCATCGGTCAACATCTTCACCACTGAGCATCCGTCTCCAACTGTCCGCCAACACTGCCGTGAGTAATGGCAAACGCTAGCGACACATCTAGAACTTAATTTCACCGGATCTAAAGAAAAGCCAGAGGACCACGCCACCTGCTCCACGCCACCGCCGATTAAAGGAGGGGCACCTAGTTCCACGCGGCGTCGTGAACAATTTGAAGAAAAAATATATTATACTTCCTCCGGTCCGTAAAAACGTTCGGGAGGAAACAGCATACGCAGCACAACCAGTACGTATACCCTCCGACCTTTTTTTCGGATCGGAGGGAGTACTATTTAGATGCTCGTGATTTTTTACGAAATACTCGTGTAAATTCTTGGGACCAGGAAGGTGGAATGTTGATCCGAGGATTCAGAATCGTGACCAATATTTATTAAAAAATCATGGTGAATATTATTAGTACGCTGTTATATAGGAGTATAACAGAAAAGGCAAAATATAAAAACGGTGCGATTTTTCTTAAAGAAGACCGGCACAAAACGGAGAAAAATAAGGAGAAGAAAAGAACAGAGGCAGCAGAGCAAAGGCAAGCCAGGAAGCCTCGTGCAGGACGACCGACCAGCGAGAGAGAGCGAGAGAAGAGAAGCCGCAGCAGCAGCGCAGCCGCGGCCCCTCTCTCCCCGCTCCTCCGGCCTCCGCCGTGCCCCGCCTCCCCGAGAAGCGAGGCCGAGGCTCGCGGCAAGTTCCCTCCGCCACCGCCGCCACCGGCGACCGGGTCGAGGCTTGCTCCCCCCGCTTCCTTCCCCAGTTCGGCCGGATCTTGGAGGAGCGAGGCCTCTAGGGTTCCGGGCGGTCTCGGCTGCCCCGCGGTTTCCGCCTTCGCCCCGCCTCAGGTACCGCGAAAAATCTGTTCTTGTTTTGCGTCCTCTCCTCCCGGGCAGGGATGTGTCTGCTGTCGAAATGGCTGTTGAGGAGGAAGCTCCCTGTAGCCGTGCTTGCTTGCTCAGTGGAATAGACGGGGGGACTAGTAGCCGTGGAATAGACGGCCGGGGAGCTTTGGGGCGGTTTAGAGTAGCCGTGGAATAGACGGACGGAGAGCTTTGGGGCGGCCTAGCTGTAGCGGCGGCGCTGGTTAGGTTGGTTGGTGGGGAACGATTCTGCCTGCGGTTGACGAAATGTTCCCTGCCCTTCTTGCCATATGAAGAGAGTGCTGACGGATGTCTCGCTTGCGCAACTAACTGCTACTGCTGCTGGAGAGTGGAGACACGCTTGTGAGAATGCGTTGTGCTCTTCACTGGAAAAATTGTAGATGCAAGCTCTGTAGTACTCGAGTTGCCAAGGACTACGGGCTCCTAGGGCAGCTTGATTTCGTGCATTATATTGCTACATGTTGATTTTGTGCATAGCTTGATTTCTCGAGTGTGTGCATGCCGACAGATATAATCACCCGATGTCGCTCATGAGCTACGAGTGTGTGAATTTAGGCCTTTCGCAAACACAACCTGAAACCAGTCAATTTTCATCGCTTCCTAAACATAGCGATGCAGAGACGAGGCTACGATGCACCGATTTGTAATTTTAGATTTTTTTGGTGCACCTGGCATTGCAAACCTGTTCTACTTAAATCCCGCTCTCATGGCCATGGGACAGCACTGTACATTGAGCTTCTCAGTCATTTTTTCTTGTTCACGTTAAACATAGTTTGCATTTGCCTTCACGATAAACCTCACTTTAGCCATTGAGCTTCGTTTGGGGCTGTTGTTTTGTTCTGCATAAACCTGCCCGTTCTGACCGTAGCATCAGAAATGTACACTTCTCTCTCTTCCCATTATTTTATTTATACTTACTTTTGTTGTACCAATTTGAGCTTATAATGAATTTCGGTCAGCTCACTGTTATTGAAATTGTACGCCGATATAACCATCCTATGTTGCTTATGACCTAGGAGTGTACATATTTAGAGACTCAGGAACACACCCAGAGCTAGTCAATTGCATTTCTTCATAATCGCACGGCTGCACCGATGAAACCACAATGCGATGCACAAAACTATAATTTTAAGTTGTTCGCTGCACCTGGCATTGCAAACGTGTTTTACTTAAGTCCTGCATCCCTGGCCATGGGACAACACTGTACGCCGAGCTACAATCATATTTTCTTGTTGATATTGAATGTAGATAGCATTTGCCTACACAATAGACCTCATTTTATTTGTGCCGCTCAGCCTTGTTTCGTGACGCTGTTTGTTCCCCATAAACCTGCCAATTGTGACCGCAGCATGCAAAATTTCCACCTGTTTCTTCTCATAAATTTTTATTTGTATTTACATTATTTATTATATTAATTTATGGTTATACAAGTTTTAGTCATCTAATGATTGTTAAATATTTACGTGCAGGTCGTTTAAAGTTTGACCAGTCCATTTTTAGTCCTGTGTGATAGCAGTACATATGTGTCGGTACTGTTCTTAGAACCATAGTTTCATCACATGTGACAAATGCCCACTAAAGGGGTTTCTTCAGATGTTATCAGAGTAAGCACTTCAAGTGCGCCCAGTACATCGAGTCACGGCTCTGCACAAGATGATTGTGATTCTTCAGGCGACGTGTATGTGTGGGGTGAAGTCATCTGTGAGAACTCTGTGAGAGCTGGTTCTGACGCAGTAGTCAGGTCAACTGTGAGGCAGGATATCCTACTACCGAAGCCCTTGGAATCCAATTTAGTACTTGATGTATATCATGTTGATTGTGGGGTCAAGCATGCTGCTTTGGTCACTAAAAATGGGGAAGTTTTTACATGGGGTGAAGAATCTGGAGGACGCCTTGGCCATGGGTCACGAGAAGATCATATTCAACCCAGTCTAGTCAGTTCATTAGCAGTTTGCAATGTGGATTTCGTTGCTTGTGGGGAGTTTCATACTTGTGCCGTGACAACAGCTGGGGAACTGTATACCTGGGAGATGGAACACACAATATTGGACTTCTAGGCCATGGTGCCGACATAAGCCACTGGATTCCTAAAAGGATTTCAGGAGCACTGGATGGTCTCCAAGTTGCTTATGTTTCTTGTGGAACCTGGCATACAGCCTTGATTACAACTGCTGGTCAGTTATTTACCTTCGGTGATGGTACTTTTGGAGTTTTAGGCCATGGAGACCGAGAAAGCATTTCATGTCCAAGGGAGGTCGAGTCTCTATCGGGGTTGAAAACAATTTCTGTTGCATGTGGTGTATGGCACACTGCAGCTGTTGTAGAAGTTATAGTCACTCAGTCAAGTTCAAGTATATCTTCTGGAAAACTATTCACATGGGGTGATGGCGACAAACATCGACTTGGTCATGGTGACAAGGAACCGCGAGTTAAGCCGACATGTGTGGCTTCACTTATTGATTATGATTTTCACAGGATAGCATGTGGTCATAGTCTTACTGTGGGTCTGACAACATCTGGACAAGTTTGGAGCATGGGAAATACTGTTTATGGCCAGCTTGGAAATCCTCGTTCAGATGGTAAGCTCCCATGTTTAGTTGAAGAGATTATGGGTGAACATGTTGTCCAAGTTGCTTGTGGTTCCTACCATGTTGCAGTTTTAACAGTTAAGAGTGAGGTGTTTACATGGGGTAAAGGAGCCAATGGAAGATTGGGCCATGGAGATGTAGAGGAAAGGAAAATACCTACACTTGTTGAAGCCTTGCGAGACAGAACTAGGCAAATTTCCTGTGGTGCCAACTTCACAACTGCCATATGCCAACATAAGTTGATGTCAGGAGCGGAGCAATCGCAATGCACATCATGTCGGCAGCCATTTGGGTTCACCAGGAAGAGGCATAATTGCCATAACTGTGGACATGTCCATTGCAATGCGTGCACCTCTCGGAAGGTAACGAGGGCGGCGCTGGCTCCCAATCCTGCAAAACCTTATCGTGTTTGTGATTCCTGTTTTTTGAAACTGAACAATGCTACAGACCCTAGTGTAACCAATAAGAAGAAAGATTCTGTACCTCGCTACTCAGGTGAAAGCCATTCCGATGCTAAATTAGCCAAAGCAATTGTCCCTAGTAATATGGATATGATTAGAAGTCTGGATAGTAAGGCAGCAAAACAAGGGAAGAAAACAGACGCGTTGTCATTTCTTCGATCTCCTCAAATGAGTACACTTCATCAGTTAAGAGATATTGCTTTAGTTGGTGGGCTTGATTTGAACAGGCCAGTTCCAACACCAGTCCGCACACCGGCAGTTCGATCGGTAAACAACTCCAGGGCGGTTTCCCCCTTCTCTCGTAAGCCCAGTCCACCACGTTCTACCACACCGGTTCCAACAACTCATGGCCTTTCTATCGCGAAAAGTACTGCTGACAATCTTACGAAGAAAAATGAGATGTTAAATCAGGAAGTTGAAAGACTCCGTGGGCAGGTATCTCATTTTATTTATCTGCAAGTATGTAGCTTTGGTTTTTATTCTGTTAGCAAAAATTTGATTTATGCACCTGGTTAGGTCGATAATCTGAGGCACCGTTGTGAGGTTCAAGAACTTGAGTTACAGAAGTCTGCTAAGAAAGTACAAGAGGCAATGACGCTGGTTGGAGAGGAATCTGCAAAGTCCAAAGCTGCAAAGGAAGTCATAAAATCCCTAACAGCACAGGTAATGTTGCTTGGCTTGGTGCTCAATTGCTCATCTCCTTGGAAACCCAATAATTAACAGTCCCGTCGGCAATATTCCCTGCAAATACAATCCTTCATTGTTAATGCTACCAAGAAAATACACGTTAATCTTCTTGTGGTGGAGGTTTGACTATTTCACGGGAAACAAAAGGCACATTTTTCACATTGAGGGAACAGTAATGACCTAGTGTTATCGGATTATTACAATGAACCAAAATATCCAGTACCCAAATACTCATTTAATTGAAAAACATTTTCATTTCGTAGCTAACCTGTCCTCTGTTTTTAAGGCGTCCTGCCTTGGACGCTTAGGCGACGCTTAGGCGATAGAGCGCCCCCCCAGCGCCTTAGGTTTTTGCCCGCCTTAGGCTCTAAGGCGCCCGCCTTAGGCGCTTAGGCGTCGCCTAAGCGTCAGAGCGCCCCCCCAGCGCCTTAGGTCGCCTTACCGCCTTACAAACCATGAACCTGTCAATCTCCACTTATTATTGTGTATGCTTTTCTCTGTGGCTTGTGCAGCTAAAGGATATGGCTGAGAGACTGCCTCCAGATCAGGGAGCCTATGATGGCAATGATGCAAAACAGTCACAGTTTCCAAATGGAATTGAGTCTCATGCTTCCGTTTACTCTAGCATGAACGGGATTCACCTGCCACGGAATGAGCCTATGAATGCTTCAAACATGGCTAGCCTGAAAACTGGGCGATCGTTGCACCCAAACGGAATCTCAGATCAACATAAGTCACCAGGTAACATTCGTGAAAATAGCGAAGTGAGTGCTCACAGACATAGGGTTTCAAGTCCCCATGATGCTGAGCATTCAGATCGAAGAGCACATAGCAGTGGCGATGAATTGTTGACTCCAAGCCGTAGAGCAGCGAGTGATAGTGGTAGCTTGGAGACTCTGTCCCTTCAAAGTGGCGAGGACGGCTACAGATCTCGAGGAACGATATCGCTCTCCAGCGACCAAGTTCAGGCTGAATGGATTGAACAGTATGAACCAGGTGTATACATCACTCTAACAACACTTGGTGATGGGACTCGGGATCTGAAGAGGGTACGCTTCAGGTAATTTGATATTCTATTTGTCTTCTCTCTTAAATACTGCCATGATCTAGTGTCATTCATTACTAAATATATACATGATAGGTTTTAGCACTTCACTTCCTAGTCTGACATCCCAGAATAGCTGGCTGATAGCGGGCTGTTTTATGCCCTCACATCAGCAGTTAGATTGAATGTTTTCAGCTAAATAAATTGGTTCTTGCCCTCTGTATTGCTATTAATCAGCACGTCGCAATTGCTGCCAACCTACTCTATCTACTGGCACTGCTGGGATCTTACTGAGAGCCATGAGATGTTACTTGATCTCATGTCTACATTTCTTAAGCTTCATCTAACCTGCCTGTATCGTCTCCCTTTTTGAACCTCTCTCCAGCCGAAGACGGTTCGGCGAGCATCAAGCGGAAAATGGTGGAACGAGAATCACGGCAAGGTCTACGAGCGGTACGACGTGAGGAGCTCTGAGCGGGTGTCGTCGGCCACATCGACCCGGTCAGCCCGATGACCTGAGGATCGCCGACCTCGGCATTCACATGGGACTGCGAAACGAGACCCCGACGGAGCCATAGTATGAGAGGCGGGTCTTCCCTGAGAAGGCCTCTGAGAGATTCAGTTTTGGTCCTGTATAATTGTTTCGTGTTCCTGGCGGGAATACATGATATCTGCCATGATGTAATGTAAATATAGAGCTGAGAAACAAGCTAGTCTGGAAAGAGTGGATGGTGTGTTGAGAGCCTGGAATCCCTCTTTCCCCCAACTCTGTAGCCGATTCAGGTGTGAAATTAACAAAAATATTCAGTCACCTGCCAATGTGAATGTGCGTGTGATAGTTAGCTGTTCATGCAAATATTGGTTATGATCTGATATGATGGAGAGAAATTCAACAAAAAATAAACGTCGATGAAGTTAAATAAAAATGACAAATTCTGGAATAGTTTTAACACTCTGATCGGAATTAGTGTCGCAAGTTTGTATAGTAGTATACTAGCCTACTACTCTCTCATCGACATTTAAATCAGACCGGAGGGAGTAATTAGATTTAAAATGTATCGAATGATAAGACTGTATTTATATTCAAAAGGAGTTCTACATTATTCATGGTCGGTTACACCATTATTTCGGAGTATATATGAATCTATGTTCGGCGCAATTTTCGGGCTTTCCAAATTCACCCGGTCGCTAAATAAAACATAACATTTTTTATGTGTCATCAATTCACCATTGATTATCTGGGAGGAGTAATTTATGATGTTCTACAAACTTTGTTCGAATGTGAATACAGAATTTTCGAGCGAAGGGTTCGAATTCAAATGATTTTTTTTTTTCGAAACGGAATATCCGGCTAGTGCTGCCAGTAGTATCTCGGACTCGAGCTCGCGCAGCGCATTATCCTCCCAAATCTCTCTCCTCCATCTCAGATCCCCTCCGCCCCTCCACGTCACCTCGCGGCGGCGCCGCCGGCACCGGAGATGCCGCCGTCCAACCCGAGGCAGCCGCTCTCGCTCACCCTCCCGGCCTCCGGCCACTCGCACGACTTCCCCTCCCTCTTCTCCGACCTCACCTCGCTCCTCCTCCACCACGTACCCTCCCCTTCCTCCGCCCACGGCCGCGCCCCCATCTTCTCTTCCTCCACGCTCTCCATCCCCGTCCCCACCGCTTCGGCGCCGGCGCAGACTAACACGCAGATACAGCCCACTCCGCTCGCTCGGGCCGCCATCGGGGCCTGCGCGGGGGCGGCGGCCGGGGCCTTCACCTACGCAGCGCTGCTCCCGCTCGACGCCGTCAAGACCCGCCTCCAGGCCGGCGCCGCCTCGCGCGGCTCCTGGCAGGTCCTGTCCGACATCCTCCGCACCGACGGGCCGCTCGGCCTCTACCGCGGCCTCTCCGCGGTCATCCTCGGCTCCGCCACCTCCTCCGCCATCTACTTCGGCACCTGCGAGCTCGCCAAGTCGCTGCTCCACCCCCACCTCCCGCCCTTCCTCGTGCCCCCGCTCGCCGGCGCCAGCGGCAACATCTCCTCCTCGCCATCATGGTGCCCAAGGAGCTCATCACGCAGCGCCTCCAGTCGGCGCCGCCACGGGGCGCTCCTGGCAGGTGCTTCTCCAGATCCTCCAGACCGACGGTTTCTTGGCTCTATGCCGGGTACGCCGCCACCCTCCTCCGCAACCTCCCGCCGGCGTGCTCAGCTACTCATCCTTCGAGTACCTCAAGGCGTTTGCCCTGAGCAAGAGAGATGGCACCAACCTGACGCCTGGGGAGAGCGTGATGTGTGGCGCCCTCGCTGGCGCGATATCGGCGGCGCTCACCACCCGCTCGACGTCGTGAAGACGCGGCTGATGACCAGAGTGGGTGCCGAGGGGAGCCGCACCGTGGTGGGACGATGCAGGAGGTCATCGCCGAGGAAGGTCTGATGGGCCTGTCCCGGGGGATCGGACCCAGGGTCCTGCACAGCGCATGCTTCGCCGCGATAGGCTACTGTGCCTTTGAGACGGCCAGGCTCGCCATCCTCAAGTCGTATCTTGAAGGGTGCGAGAGGAAAGCAGCCGAAGAGATGAAGGCTGGAGTTGCGCTGCTTGAGTGTGTATGCCTCCTTTCCTTCTGCCAGGAAGGTAATTGCTTGTTTTGGGACAGTGGGTTTTATTGTAGCTACCTACCTAGCTATGGTGTGGTGCAGATGATGTGCCTGCTAAATGTATCGACTCTAGCATCATTTAAATTTCAGTTATAGAGTTGTTAAAGGATACAACAAGTGATAATATAAAGCAGTTGTGAACCTGTCAATGGTTTTGGTCAGTAACTGGTTGTTTCGTGCCAATGCATTTTTAAGCTGGCTTATGAAGCAATTTCCATACGTTACTCTTTTATTCCGTGTATGTGTGCAGTGTGTTCGTGTGATTACAGTGAAATCTCACAAACCTGAATTTTGGTTTGTGCTGTAAACTCGTCGCATATTGTTGCTTGTCGGAATAAAACTTCCCTACATTACCAGCCATAAGAAAATAACAAACATGCACATGTTCAAGCATTTACGTTGTTTTTTATTACGACAGCTCGGAAACAATTTTGCAGTTATAGATTGTTTTCAAGCATACCAAATTATATAAGCTTGTGGTCACTGAGACCACATAAATCATGTATCCAGAAAGGTAATTGCTTGTTTTGGGATAGTGGAGTTCTATTGTAGCTACCTACCTAGCTATGGTCTGGTGCAGATGATGTGCCTGCTAAATGTATCGACTCTAGCATCATTTATATTTCAGTTATAGAGTTGTTTGAAGGATACAACAAGTGATGATAATATAAAGCAGTACGTTGTGAACCTGTCAATTGTTTTGGTCAGTAATTGGTTGTTTCGTGCCATACATTTTTAAGCTGGTGTTATGAAGCAACGTTCCATACATTACTATTTTTTATTCTGTGTATGTGTGTGTGTGTGTGTGATGTGTTCGTGCGATTACAATGAAAGCTCACAAACCTGAGTTTTGGTGTTTGCTGTTAACGCAACGCATATTGTTGCTTGTTGGAATAGAACTATCCACTACATTACCAGACATAAGAAAATAACAAAACATGCAAATATTCAAGCATTTACTGTGTTTTTCACTACTACTGCTCAGAAACAATTTTGCAGTTATAGATTGTTTTCAAGCGTACCAAATTATGTAAGCTTGTGGACACTGAGACCACATAAATCATGTATCCAGATTTTTTTTCCTAATGTTCAGAAATAGCATCACAAATACAGAATGTTCCCTATTATATAAGTTTGTGGACATCTGAGACCACGGAAATCGTGTATGCGGTCAGTTTAGTTCTTTAGAGGTTCCACTACTACAAGCAAACACGGTTCGAGGCAAATGAACATGGTACGGTTCATCATTGGAAGTACTTTCTGCAGAATGAATTTGCAGCATGTGGTGGGTACTCATGCCTGATCAAGTTCTCTAGGCACTTCTTGTAAGAGAAATCCGAGGAGCCTTCTGAGGACACGACGTACAAGCACCTGCTGCCATGGTACTTTTTATGCTTATCAACCTGCAAGCAGGGAAAGAATTTTCATCACATTTCCAGTTTGGTTCTTCTGATGCATCGGAAGATAGAAAGGCAAGCTGCTTACCATAATGTATCTGTCATATCCTGCCATCTTCTTTTCCTTCTCTGGGTGGTAACTGAGAACATTTTTGAGGATGAACATCTCATCATTTTCAGAAAGCTTCATGTGATCCCTGCAAAGTATTGAAAGAGATGGACTGCGAGTAAGGGATACGAGCACGGAAGGAGCCACTTGGTGTCTAAACAAGAGCAGAACAGGTGCATATTTTTAACCGTTGCAGTTATTTAGACTTTGTGGTGTTCAAACTTAAACCCAACACTCATCTTATCATCTACAGTATATGCTAGCTTAGTACCTGAAGAACTGTAGCTAGTTTTTTTGTAGTTCTGAATTAAATTAATTCAAGTTGCATTGGGCTAGAAACTATACCTTGATTCGCGGATGATCCTCTTCACTTCTTTCTGGATTGGATCAACGTGTGCATATATCTGCTGTTCCGCTGGTGTATAATTAGAACTCCCTCTTTGTCCAATATTGCTGTACCTCTGAGCTTTCTGGTTCCTACCATTCCTACCTCCACGGTTTGGGCCGCTTGATTTCAATGCTGCCCCTCTGCCACCACCTGGACCAAGATTACTAGTCCTCGTGTTCCACCCCCCAGAGTTAGGTGGTCCTGAAATGGGAAGTTCTGTGCGCCTGTGGTGTTTGCTCTCTGGGCTTTCCACCTGCTGTTACTACCTCCAAGATTTGATCCCTCTGATTTCCAGACTGCACCTCTGCCACCACCTCGACCAAGATTACCAGCCCTACTGTTCCATCCACCAGAGCTAGATGGCCCTGTAATGTCAAAGTTCTGCGGCCCTGCGACATTTGCTTGGTTCCAACTTGGGTTACCATCTTGCTGCGTTGCATCTGAGATCCAATTACTATTAGGCTGCCTTCTCTTGTAAACTTTCCCGGCAAATCCTGCGGCAGTATGTTTATTATGTTGCCACTTTGCACCTGGGCTCCAGTTAGTCTGCCTTGTTGCGTGTTGTTGTTCAGTCCTCCAACCCTGAATATCATGTAACAGGAGGTGCCCTTTTGGCTTGTCTGTCCAAGAAATCGGGCTGTTTCCTCCCAAAAATAGTACTTCATCCTCCTCAGTTGTATCCTCTTGAAGATTATCAACATCATACAAG
Organism: Poa pratensis; assembly: GCA_947311845.1. Taxonomy (NCBI): domain Eukaryota; kingdom Viridiplantae; phylum Streptophyta; class Magnoliopsida; order Poales; family Poaceae; genus Poa; species Poa pratensis. The sequence goes on from CAMZMU010000061.1 coordinate 52,083,694, forward strand.
TTGGAACCGAGGGGAACAATTCTGTTATCTTCAGTGGCTCCTGTTGGTTCTACAGCTGCGAGGAAGTCATACAAGCCATACCCTCCAAGATTTCCTGACTGATTAAGAGCAGGGATGAGAATATAATTGTTCGCTGCACAGATAACAAAGTGACATAGGCAAGTAAAATGGTAATTGTACCTGGTTCTGATCATTCCAGTGGATTTCGAAAGCTGAACCAGTCCCTATTGCTGCATGGTTGCCCCAGGAGCAGGTGGACACAACATTATCCAGCTGATCAGAGTGGACCTTCTCTGCACCCTCCTCAAAGCATTGCATTGGTTTCTGTGACATGTTTTTTCTCATTTATTAATCGTGACCAACACTTGCGCATCAAAATGGGGAATTCAAAGTAAAATGGAACCGAGGACTTACAGAGAGCGTAGCCTTCATGAAGGGTGCCTGAATCTTCAGGGACTTGAATGTGGCCTTGTAACCATAGCTGTTGAAGCCGTGCAAGTTACCTGTGCAGGTCATGCTGCTTGCCACAGTTGTCAGGTGCTCATGGAGAACTGATTTTGTAACCATTCCAACTGCCTTGGAAAGGTGCTGTAAGGATGACCGAAAAGATAAAAAGAAGAGCAAAGCATGAGTAATGCTTCAATATTAGCTATAGCTGATCTGAATTCATCGCAAAGGTAAAAAGGCAAGAACTTGCTGGACCTGTGTGACTCGACCGAAGGCGTAGGAAATTCCACACACTTGCTTAACTTGTTGGATGCTGTAAGGTACAGACCTGGTAGTGTCGATCAGATGCATCACAGGGATGCATGCATCCATTGCTGTTCCCCAGGCATCACCACTCTCTCTAATTGAGGTTATATCCATTGTGATTTCCAGAGCCAGCTCACCCTTCTGCTCTGTATCAGGGTTCTGGACCCAGTATGTAGCTTGTGGTTCAACCCATATTATGTTGGCCTCCTGGACTCGAGAATCACCTGGGAGAAGATGCAAGAATGTCTCTTTAGTAAGGAGAACCGCATAAGCCATGACTGTCTGCATAATCATCTGGATTTCTATATGCATGATACATAGGTATGAATGTGAATTCTTGTTTTACCTTTTATAACTGTGTTCAAGAGTATAGGAGAAATGGTGTTGACCATCAAATGGACAATTCGTTCAAAAGATTTAGAATTCTGTGTGGTGACACTTTCAGTTACGAAAAACTGCAAGCAGCAGGGTTTCTCAACATCTGCATCGCATAGACAATCCCTGCAAAGTAGAAATGCCAGATTGTGTTCAGAAGTTAGAGCATAGCCATTTAAAATTCATGCTTGATTAACTCAATATAGCATGGTGGAAACTCCCTGTGCCTAAATACCCAATGAAAGTCATTATTTAACTTAAGCCACTGAACAAATAACTCAGATCTTAGTGGATCTGAACAATAAATCCAAATATTGGAATATTCTTTCAGAAGAATTGGAAAATAATGTATCCCATGCTAATTCAAGGTTAAAACCAGAAAGATCGAAGTACCTTGAAATCAGTACAACTCTCTTCAAAACTTGATTCTCCTGACCCTTTTTCTTTCTGTGTTTACAGATAGCTTCCTGGCATTTGTGTAGAATATCTTCCATGCTTATGTGCATCTTATCCAGTTGCTTCTGTAAGGGCAAAGGTACAGTTTCTTCAACATATAATCTTAGATCATAATGCTGAAACAAAACCAAGTAGGAGAATATACCTTGTCAAAGTGAATATGACCAACTAGACGATTTGTTGCTTGAATTATTTTCTGCTGGCACCTGAAACAAGATAATAATTCTGAGCCTAGCACAAAATGTGTAAGAAATAGTTACTTTTGATTTAGTTATGACTTCTAACTGTATAGTGCAGCATAGAGCTGGATTGGACTGGTCTAAGTTCAATACGAGGCTACTTAAAGCATTCATGATATCTATAGTTTGCTAATCTTGTTCAGGTTTCAGTGACATGGAATAAATACTATAACGCATAGTCAGGCTAATAGCATTTCACTTAAAGCATAACACTGCAGTATCATACATAATTTAATAGAGTATTAACGATACATACTGGATTGAGAACTCAGTAGCACAATCTTCTAATTTGATCCTCTTTAAGCAGGCTTGAACTGCGAGTGACGCTCTTTCCATGCAAAAATTCTCCCCGCAAAGCATTTGCTCAGATACAAAAGTATCTTTCGGTCATTCTCACGAGTTCTAGAGCCGGCCCTGGTAAGTAGCACTTCCTGTAAATGTAGTAAACATAAGTTAAAAATATGTGAACTGAAGTCTTGGATGGAACTGATCAAGTGAGCCTCTCACCTTCATCGAGTCCCACGAAGTCATGTTGTTCTGACTTGGATCTAACACTGCCTTGTATGCAGCATTTGCAACTGCAGTGGCTGCCAAAATGCCAACAGGATCTCCTGGTGTCACAGTGCTTGATGAATTTGCCGTGTCAAAGTTAACAACCGAGTTCCCACATAGATTTCTTACAGTTCCATCATAGCATGCTACGACATCTCGGAGCATTGCCATCATATTCTTGAAAAGACTCCCTGGCTCCACAAGTCCTGTAGATGCTCGTATTATCTTCTCTCTTACAGATATTGAATGGAGCAATTCCTCGTATGGGTTCAGTCCGCTGTAAAATGAGCTCCTGACAAAACCATGTGTCTCCAAAGGATTGCAATCATTTGTTGTGCTGCCACACTTGCTCAGGGACTTGGATAAGCAATCCTCCACTAAGCTGCTAGAGTACAGTCTTCCGTCGCGCTGCAGCTGGTGGCCCAAAAAACCAATCTGCTCCACTACTTTGTTCATGGCAGAATCACTCTTTGGATCAACCAACAAAGAAAGGTCAGAAGAAGAAGTGATGAAGTCCACGATTGGTTCTCTGAACTTGTCAACATCAAGTGAGCTGTTCTGAATTGTCTTTGGTATTGGATTTTGGACATTGAAGTCTCTCAGGCTTATGCTGAAAGCATCAATAGATATTGATTCCATTAGCAGGGGTTGTAGAAGATTCAGGAATTCTATTGCCTCCTTTGGATTCTTCGTAGACAAAACTGACGAGAGGGTAACAGTGCCAGCAACTAAGTCTCCCACTGACATCTTGTCTTCCTCTGGTAGTAAAATCTCCAGAATCTTACTGAAACTCCAGCTCGGTCCACCTGATAATCGCTTCTTGGGAACCATCCCTCCCGCAAACATTGCATTTATAATGTTGTTGGCCTCCCTTCTGGAATACTCTCTGCCCGACATTTTCTTTATAGCTAATAAACAATCATTCTTGAGCTGAAAATTCAGCTTTCCATTGTGCGAGCTTACCAACTGCTTCTCCACAGTAAAGAGTTCTGTAGCTTCCGCCCTTGCCGACACTGACCTTGGGAAGAAGATGTGGACACAGTCGCCGTCAAAATCTGCTCCAAGCGGGCCACAGATGAGTGGGTTAATCTTGATGGTGTGGTCAGCATGTACATGGACATACAACGCTTGAACTGAGTGCTTGTCGGTACTTGGTGGCCTGTTGAGAAATATGATGTCTCCATCTACAATTCTTCGGTCGACAGTTTCACCAACCTTTAATATAATGCGTTTCTTATTCGCTTTCGCCACATCCAAGGAGTATCTGATGGAATCAGCATCTTCATATGTCAGGCAGAGACCTCTATCCATCATGCCTTGAAGCTGAGCAATATTATGGTCTGTCACACGCTCTTGTACTGACATTCTTCTTGCTACTCCATCCGGCAGTCCTACTACATTGAGTGGAATGTATGGGTCACCAGTGATCACACCACGGCATGAAAAGCTTGAGCTCTTACTGATGAAGAGTGACCTCATCTTTTGCTGCCATTGTTTTGCTGCAGGCTGACTTCCAAAGGTGACATCTCGAGGACCCTTCAAAAGATACACGGCGGTGCCATATTATCAAAATACAGTTGTGATCACTTGAATGGTATATGCTTCATTGGCATATCAACTAGGGAGATACCTCTGTTGTTCCTGTAAGCTTGATGTAGTCGGCAATAGCTGCCTGAAGATCATCTGCTTCCACCTCATGTTCTTGAAAGGTTGGAGGGCCAACCCTTGAGTTGTTTATTTCGTGTACCTTACGCAGGACTTTCCTTAATAAGCTTGTAGAAGCATCCTAAAGAAGGAAGACAAAGTCAGGAGTTAGGGTAAGACGAACGAACTTCTTATGTGAAGAAAGTATTTCTCACGAGGTACTTACAGGGGAGGACATTAGTGTTTCATCCAGAACATTGGACGCCCGAAGGCAGTTTGGTGGAACAGAGAGGTTGCTCATCACAAATCCATCCTGAGGAATGTATCCCCTAACAGCAAGTTGCCTTCTTGTTTCTCGAGGGATCTTTGTCATTATTTTCTGAACCTAAGAAACAGAAGAACAAAATGTGAGTATCTCTAGTACCTATTTTTATAAGTATTTAAAAAATTATCTTATTGTAACCATCTCTAATGCAAAAGTACAGCAACAAAGTTCTGAAACTTTTGTTCTGTATCCTCTTCTCTTGCACGGTGGCTTTTGCTACAGAAGGAACAAGACTCTGTCTACTACTAGTACCTCTTCTGGGAATAAACGGCGGCGGCGAGCGCTGCCCTTGGTTTGAAAGCCAAATTCATCGAGAAAGCTCCAAAATCCCTCTTCCAGTTCTTCCCTGGCTGGCACTCTCAGTTCCAAGCTTATGGCTCCATTGGTTTTTTTGACTTTTGCAACATGTAGTGGTGGGAGATCCTTGAAGAAGAGGAATGCACAATTTGTCAAATGAAATAATAGTGGTTGGTGTGTTCGAAAAACTTTAAGGGAAACAATACTCCAGATAAAAAAATCAAACCATGGCAAATTCTTATTAATTAGTGCTTGTTCTGTACACATGACATGCTCCTCATAAACCTACGACTGAAAATACAGTACCAACCATTAATAACTAAATTACTGGTGTTAGTTTAATCTCTTGAGTGGATATTTCTGCTGTTTGAGTGTTCAGGTAATGTGTGGTGTTACTGAACACTGTGTGTCAGAAAAACATGGCATCATCTTGAAAAAAAACTGGAGGTAGCATTAAGCATGGCCTCTTCTTTTCAGATAAATAATATTATAGTTGTTGCATGCATTTGAACTGCTACACCTGTGTTGTTACCAAACTGGATCATACATCTATCTGGAAAGAACCAAGTCATGCTAGTGTCACTTGCAAATTTAGCTCATCATCTTCTATGACTGCTCAAGTGTTTAAGCCGACATAATTGCACTTGTTTTGTGTTTAACTGCTTAATGCTATTTCTGCTGCAGCAACTTTTCAGAAAAATTGATTTCTCAGCATCGCCGTTTCATTTGTCGATGTATCTATCAATGGATTCGGTACTACTATAGGATTATCTTGCAGAATCAGAGCGAGCTACATGTGGAAGTGCATAGCTATGCAGGTAACTGACCAATCCGACCCCACTAATGCTATCTTAAGGGAGACTTCAGCATTTTGACCAGTGATCACTTTTTACCTGACAGTGTGGACACGCGCTGAAGTTGCTCTCCTTTCCCGCAATTTTCTTGTTCTGTTACAAAGCACAAAAATTCCGTGTTAATGCTGGCACTATATCGCCGATTAAAGTATGCTTTTTCAGGGTTTGATTTCTGATTATACCTTGCAGTTCTTGAACTGGAGGCAGCTGAAGCAGATCATATTGAGTATCTTGGTCAGCTCGTCGACATGGCTCGGGTGTAGATGGACACGGCAGCTTGATGAACCCGAAATGACCTTGGGCCAGCAATGACAAGACACATTTGTCAGAAAAACTTGGAGAAGATACGGTATGCATACACAGGCCACTGTGTCTGAATCAGAATCTTAGATGAAATAGTATTGCAGAAGCTAACATGGATATGATCATATGCATGCAAGTTTTCCATCGGGGCAGAGTAGCTGTCACCTGTCAGCTGTCACTACAGCAAACTCTTCTCATTATCTTTGAAAGCTAACTTTTTTTTTGTATTTCTGAAAGCTTATGAACACACAAGATACATCTGAGTTTGAAATAAATGCTATAGAGCTGATTTTACCAAGAATATATCTGACAGTGTATACCGCTCAAATGTGTTGTCAGCTGCGACCATATCATATCCAAACTATTTATGTTTCAGGACACTGAACTTAGTTGAATATATTTCAGTTTGGTTTATCTAGTTCCAGGAACCTCAATTTTTCTTAATATGGTTACCAAATTCTCTGGAAACACTCGACTGAACTAGCTGACTGAGATGAATTAGATAGCAGGTGTCGAGTACGGAAAGGTGAGAGACTTTTATTCCAAGCAAAACAAAATACCTTCGCATTTGGCGAGGTCGGTGGCGCCGCAGGATTCGCAGCGGCCGAACTGCAGCGGCAGGCCGAGCACCGGGTTCCCGGCGAGCTGGCTCGGGTGCTCCAGCGGGTACTCCTCCTTCATCGGCTGCGCCTTCACCTGCGTTGCGTGCCACCATTTGAGAATGGCGTTAAGTGCTTTTTTGTTGGGTGCAACAGCAGGAGGAAGACGCATGGCATGGTGGATGAGGGTGTTGAGTGAGTTACGATCTCCTCGTTGGAGGCGACGGTGAGCCTGATGCCGGTGATGGAGCCCTCCGCGACGAAGGCGGGATCGTCGCCGGCCTCCTCCATCGGCGCCGTCTCCGTTGCCACCGCAATGCGCGAGACAACGAGACCAGCTTGAGGATGCGGCTGAGCTCGCGGTTGCACCGAACGATGCGTGTGATGGAGCGAGCGGCAGGATGGGAAGAAATTAAGTTGAGTAGCAGCGAGCGAGCTAGCTAGCTTAGTAGTAGTACTGTCTTTCACTCACTCACTGACCAGCACCCAACCACGCCCGGAACGACCTGAGCTTCTGCTTTTTCTGCTGTATTCCTCGATCGTCACCAGTGAGAGGCAGCGTTATTACACACCTAAATCTTACCAACAACCTAATACACTTAACATACTGATTTATAACAAAGTTTAACATATTTCATTAAGACATGCTCAGTACATTTTATAAGTATAAGGTTTTCTACATTTTCAATGACATATCATGTTGCCCCTAAAGAAAAGAATGACATGTCATGCTACTGTGTGGGCGGATGTCACGGATCGTATAAAATACCTAATGACTATGAGGTCAAATAGCCTCCACATAAAAATGCCAAAATGTAACAAATAGCGAATATGCCCCCGCAAAAATGCGCGAGTCACCGGCAAGTTAAAATAATGAAGCAAACGTGGCATTGGAAAAAAAAAAGGGATCGGTGGAACCTTCTTTATAAGACAGCTGAATGCACATCGGATCATCAAAAACTAACTACTAAAAACCAACGACACTAAACACACATGTCACCGAGAGTATTCTGTGGATAACATGAACTCCTCTTCCAAGCTATCTTGTCTGCTGGTCGAATCATCATTGTCTCTTTGATCATTAGTTGATGGAAAATCCACTGCATGATCATCCTTATCAAAACTCTCGACCAGTGGGCTAACTAGAACATGATCAATGGATGTTTGAAGGCCTTCTAGTGTCATTTCCACTTGCCTCATTGTTGGACGTTCCTCTCCTTTCAATTTGACACATGCTACTGCTAGTGTAGCAACTCCTTCAACTTCTTTCCCCCCCTCTTCGATAACTCTTGGATCTAATATTTCTGATAATGTACCTTCCTTAAGCAGTGTAACAAAATATGCAACAAGGCTATCACCTCTGGAAGTCATGTATGAAAATGGTTTCCTTCGAGTCAACAATTCTATAAGAATGACTCCGAAGCTGTAGACATCACTCTTGTCCGTGAGCCGTGATGTGTAGAAGTACATAGGGTCCAAATACCCTATTGTGCCTTGCACCATTGTTGTTACCCCTGATTTGTCCATTGGAATGTACCTTGAGGCTCCAAAGTCTGCTACCTTTGCTGTTAGAGTATCATCCAAAAGTATGTTAACGGACTTGATATCTCTATGGATGATAGGTATTGAAACAGCACAATGAAGATAAGCAAGGGATTTGGCTGTTTCAATGGCTATACGTAGTCGGTCATTCCAAGACAAGGACCTAACATGAAGATGATCATAAAGGGTCCCATTGGATATGAACTCGTAGACCAACATTGGTACTTCTGTTTCAAGGAAGCAACCATAGAGTTTCACCACATTTCTATGGTTGACTTGCGACAAAATAGCAACTTCATTAATAAACTCATCAATCTCTTTTTGAACCACCAATTTTGGTTTCTTGATGGCTACTACATGGAGATCTGATAAAATCCCTTTGTAGACTATACCATGCCCTCCGTCGCCAATTTCACGAGATTTATCGAAATTGTTTGTTGCTTTCTGTAGCTCTTCCAAAGTTATGATCATTCTTTCTGCAATATCTGCTTTCTGGGATACCAATTGTTGCAACAATTGTCCACGATTTTGCTCAAAGAATTTGTACTTCAGCTTTCTCGCCCTCTGATGTTTAAGTCTCCTCGCCGTGGAAAATACAACGAGAATAAGGAGAATAATGCCCACCCCACTGCCAACTCCAATCCCGACAGAGAAAGCTGAAAAACAATATACACACATTATTAATTATGATGGCCTTCGTGGGTATGTTTTTTTTTTTTTGATTTTTCACCGGGGGACAAAGTCCCACCTGAATATTCCATATATGCGTGATATACTCAAGCCAAAAGGCTGAGGGTTTCTTTACAACATGGAGCCAGCAATACATGAGGGGAGGGAGGGAGGCAAGGCAACATTTCGTGGGTATGTGTATATTGGCAGTGGGAGAATTGCCCCCATCATGGGGTAGAAAGTGCGCGTGCTGATTAAAGTTGAGATTGTCGATTATATGCATGTTTTCAGTGTACAAGATGTTTAACTCCACACGATATATTTTTTTTTATGTTGTGTATATATCCCCTTAAAATCTTAATTTTAATTGTACTTGCATACTATATATATACTAGGCCACCGGTTCGATAATGCAGTATTATTCTTGGTCTGTAGCGCAAACCCTCTCACAAGTCCGACTATGGCCTTTCATAGTTTGTGAAATTGTCAGTGCTAAACACAATAATGCGCTATATTAAACATAGTTGTTAAGTTAAGCTGGGACACGGTTCTCACCTGTGTTTGGTCTTGCATGCTCGACGCAGCCTTGGGGCTTGTCAGGGGTGCCACTGGTTCCCTCGGGGCAACGGCATACGAACCTTCCTTCCGTATTGGTGCATTCCCCAAAGCACTTTTTACCGTGATCTGCGCACTCGTTGATGTCTACATACAGCAAGCCAACACACGTACTATAGTTACGATTGAGGTGTGGAATTGAACTGTGGAATTAGAAAGGATTGCTGAGAAACAAGCAGTTGTAAAAGAAAACAAAAATTACCCGTGCATCCACCGGCACCGGTGATATAAGGATTGCCCTGGTAACCCGGTTGGCAGGAGCAAGTATAGCCTCTGCCTCTCGTCGTGCAGTTGCTGTTGTTGCTCTTGCAGACACGGCGGGCTGCCTCGCCGGTGCAAGTCGGGGCACGGTCTTCTTCGACGACGACTACCCAGTGCAGAAGAACGGGAACTACTGCATCTCGTGTGGACGTTAGATTCGCCGCCGCGTTCCGGTCGAACCACCCCTCCTCCGCGACGAACACACACCGCGGCAGCTCGGCGGCGTCGTCCCGGCCGCCGTCCGTCGGGCCGAGCCACCTGAACACCACGTTACCGGCCACGTCGTCGAGGGTCTGGACGATGGGCGCCCGGCAGCAGCCCATGCCGTCGCAGTGGGACCTGCCAGCCTGGTCATCTCGCTGTCGGTCGTCGTTGGGGCAGAAGGAGGCGCAGCCGCCGATGATGTTGTCGTTGTTCTTCTCCAGGAGCGTGGCGTACACGTTGCAGCCGACGACGACGAGCTCGTTGCCGCGCGACAGCGTGTAGGGCCCGTGGTCCCTGAGGCCGCCGTCGAAGGCGCGGCCGTAGCCGTCCATGTCGATCGGAATGTCGCCGGCGTGCATGACGCGGACCGTCCCATTGTTGATGAAGATCTCGCGGACCTCGAGCGAGCCGTCACCGAGGAGCAGCTTCGTGTCGTCAGCGCAGGTGAGGTTGAAGCCCGACCAGTAGCAGCCGGCGCCCGAACCGGTGATGCCGAACGGGTACGGCACGCTCATGTTGCCGCATTTTGTGATGCAGTTGTCGTCTGGCGCCTCGGCCGCCGCCGCCGCCGCATGGAGCTGCAACACCAGCACCAGCACCAGCGCTGCTGCTACGGAGCTGGTTGTTAGAGCCATTGGACCGGATTTGGTAGATATGCGCTAGAATTGACATCTACAGACGCCATTATATATATAGCTGCATTATCCGGTGCCATTATGTCGGCACCCGCTGAATGAAGTCTAGAGTGCATAAAACAACTCGGGTGAAATGGTTCGTCCTCGTTGGTTGGTTATTCATGCATCGGAGATGATGCTACGCATGTTCCGCTTCATCAGCATCCAACCAATTTGGGTGTACTCTAAAGCTCCAAACAACAGAATGATTCCTCTTGGAGTAGATTAATTAAGTGGCCTTGACCATTCTTTGGAGCTCTGAAATACACCAAATCGACCCAATTGCTTTGTTGTTAATTGACTCCACTTGGAGTATATATTACTCTTGAGGCTGGATGATCAGCAGCTTGCGGTGTTTGTCTTCCTTCAGCTGAATCACAGCACTCCACGGCACGCTGAACACGCTCCTCCAACCGGGTGGGGGTCTCAGCAACACCTAACCACCAGGTGACTCGGTCGTCCCTCTAAGCAAACCGTTACAAATGTAGAATGCTCTGAAAAGCACACCGTGTCAGCTCATCAAGATGGCAATGGGCCGGGTCGGCCCGCTGGGGCACTGACCCGGCCCAAAACTTTGAGGCCATTGGGTCAGTGGAGCCGACACTCAATAACCCGATGGGGCTTTCAACTTCACCTCGTCCTCGTCGACAGGCCACGCATTTGACCATGCCCTAGTCGCGGCCACAGCTCGCTACCGGAAGCGAACCGTTCGCCAAGTGTCAAGCACTTCGCCGAGGGCTTTTCAATGGACAGTCGGCAACTAAACCGAGTGCTAGATGGAAAATGCTTGGTAAATTTTCTACACTTTTTGTCTGAGTGTTAGATGGTAATGCTTGGCAATGATTTGACACTTTTGGTCTGAGTGCTAAGTCAAAAACGCTCGACACAAGACTAGGCACTAGGCAAAGTCTCGCCTTTGTTGGGTGTCAACCGGTGAATACTCTACATATACCTGCCCTACACAAAGTGTGGAAATGTGTTTTTAGGTTAACGTAGTTGACGTGGAGAAGACGGCACTAGTTTTTCTCCTTTTTCTTTTTTCTTTTTCACCTTTTTATGTTTTTTTAAAATGTTCAGAAATGAAAAAAATTACATTTGAATTTTTTACAAAGTTTTGAAAAATGTTAATTTTTCAAAAAATCCGAATTGAAAATTGTTTGGATTTAAAAATGTTCAAAATTAAAATGTTTAGAATTGAAAAGTGTTCAATTTTCTTTTTTTCTTTTCAAAATTTAGAAATGTTCATAATTAAAAATTGTTCAAATTTTAAAACATGTTAAGATTAGAAAAATGTTCAATTTTAAAATATGTTCAAATTTAAGTAAAAGTCAATTTATTGAACTGAATTGATAATTAATTAGAAATTTAGTTATTTTTGAGAATTATCAAAAGAATATTTTTGAGAATAAAAAACCTACCAGGTAATGGGCCACAATAATGCGGCCCAACAACACTTTCTTTAGGAGGCTAGATTGCAGCGCCGCTAACGGGCGCCACATATTTGACGGCTAATCTAACTCTCGTACCCCATTGCAGGCGGGCCTGGCCAATTACTCCATTGTTGTGACGACACGTTTTTACGATTTTCATTGGTTTCGGGCGGTTTACTGTTTCGGTTCTTGTTTTCTGATTGGTTTTTTTTTCTGTTTTTATGCCATTTCCTCTTTTTTGTCTTTTCCCTTTTCTTTTGTATCCTTTTTCATACTTTTTTGTTTGTTTGTTTTTTCTTTCATTTTCCCTTTTCTGTTTATTTATATACAAAATTGTTCACAGAGCTTGAACTATTCACGTGGTTTAAAAATATTCATGGATTCCAAAAATACGTTTGCGGACTAAAACGTATTCACGAGGTATAAAAATTGTTCATCACTTCAAAAAATTCGTTACGTATTTTTCTTCATATATACATATTGTTCACATACTTTGGAGAATTGTTTCGAGGTTCAAACTTTTTTGTGTGTATTCAACAGACGTTCACTCATCACAAAAATAGTCACATGTTGTCAAAATAATATTTATAGTTTTTGAGAAAATTTGATCGTGCATTCAAAAAATATTCATGGGTTCAACAATTGTTTTATGGCACAAAAAAAGTTTATGTTCCGTTTAAGATAAAAATAATAAAGTAAAAAATAAAATATTTTAAATAATAATACATTGATGAAAAAGGAAAACATAAAAATGAAGAATAAAATAACGCAACAAAAACATACATATGAAACATAAAATGAAATATAGAAAACAAGAATAAAACTGAAAAAAGGAAACAAAAAACAGATAGCAAACAGAACATCGGAGCAGGAAACTAGAGCAGCCAACCTGAGTCAGTGCGAAACAAACACAACAGTCAGCAATGCAACGGGCGGCAAATAGGAGCGCCCCGAATTACTCAGGTGATACGGCGCAAAATCCCCTGAATCATTTTGTTTCTTCATTGCTGATACTAGAGCACGTAAAGAAAAACGATTATACTTGCGTTATACATCGGCATAGTCGTTTACAAAATAGCCAAACCGAAACCTAATTGTTCTTAGGAGGATAGCATGTGCTTAGGTTAACTCCGAGGCTAGCCCAAATGACAAGCAAACTGTTGAATTGCACGATCCAAAGTGAAACAAACGGCAATATCTCCTCCAAATTGCAAAACAAGTACCAGTTTACCGGATGCGGATCGCAGTTTATTTCGTTTTTTTTAAAGATGGAAAGAATGGGCTCTACAGAGCATTCTACATTTGTAACTGTTTTTGTTTTTTTAACTCTGTAACTGTTTGTTTAGATAGACGACTGAATCTGCCGTGGTTAATTACGTGGAGCTGAGAAAGAGCGGGGCCCACCCACTTGGAGGAGCGCGTTCAGCATGACCCAGCCAGGGGTTACGATTCAGCGGAAGAACGAGCCACAATCCCTGTTGCTAGCTCCATGTTCAGCTATGCGGCTAGTTCAATTCCAGTATTATGTACAAATAGTATATAGTGAGCAGAACGACTTCCTCCTTTCGCTTTGATGTTGATGAAATGAGACATGCATGCACAGTGGCGCCATTGGCGAGACAGAGTCCGGTCGCTTGGCAGCCATTTCTCCGTGCGAGTTGTTTTGTTCTACAGACTTTTTCCAGGGAGCCTAAGCTATTTCCTGCAATCCATCGGTCTCAAGTCTGGAGTCTGAATAACGTAACTATATAATGGCGTATGTGTTCGTCAACTCTATCACCCACCAATGGGGCTAATAACCAGCTCGGTAGCAGCATTGCTGGTGCTGCTGGCGTTGCAGCTCCCTGTGGCAGCCGAGGCGGCAGACAACTGCACCTACACATGCGGCAACGTGACCGTGGACTACCCGTTCGGCATCACCGGTTCGGGCGCCGGCTGCTTCTGGCCAGGCTTGAACCTCACCTGCGCCAACGACCCGAGCGGCAAGGCGGCACCACGGTTGCTGCTCGGCGACGGCTCGCTCCAGGTCTCCGAGATCTCCATCGACAACGGGACGGTGCGCGTCATGCGCACAGGGGACATATATATCAACCCCGAGGGCTACGGCACCTTCGGCGGCGGCCTCAGGGACCACGGCCCCTACACGCTCTCGAGCGGCAACGAGCTCGTCGTGGTGGGATGTAACGTGTACGCCACGCTGCAGGAGAAGAACAACCACAATATCATCGGCGGCTGCGCCTCCTTCTGCCCCAGCGACGGCCCCGGCGCTCGTGCCGGACAGCAGCGAGATGACCAGCAGGCTGGCAAGTACTACTGCGACGGCATGGGCTGCTGCCGGGCGCCCATCTTCAAGACCCGTGACGACGTGGCGGGCAACGTGGTGTTGAAATGGCTCAACGAGACGGAGGGCGTCCGGGACGCCGCGGGGCCGCCGCGCCGCGTGTTCGTCGCCGAGGAAGGGTGGTTCGACCAGAACACAGCGGCGAATCTCACGTCCACAAAAGATGCAGTTCCCGTTCTTCTGCACTGGGTAGTCGTCGTTGACGAAGACCCCCCGGTGGCCGGCGAGTTGAATTGCACCGACGAAGCAACCCGCCGTGTCTGCAAGAGCGATGGAAGCAGCTGCACGACGAGAGGCCGAGGTTATACTTGCTTCTGCCCACAGGGTTACGGAGGCAATCCGTACATCCCTAACGGATGCAATATATGTAATTTTTTCTCAGCAATTTGAGTTTTTTCTTATCCCAATTTCGATTTTTAGGCGAGGAACGTTCTTTTTTAGGGCCATACATCTAGTCCTAACTACTGTTGCCTTGCTATGTGTAGTTTATGTCAACAATACCGGGAGGAACTGCGAAGGCTGCACCGACGCCCACCGTCCACACTACAAACGTGAGTGCCTTGGCTTAACTTTCGCTAGTTTTTTTCTATTCGTGCCTACGCTAGTGTTATTGTAAGGGAGAAGGTTTTGGGTATCCATATATATTTTGGCTACCCAAAACCATTTTTGGGTATAGGAAAGAAGGTCTGGGTATCCATATATATATTTTTTGCCTTTTTAGCTTACCCAAAACTAGATATCCAAATTGGCATTTGCACGTAGACCCCACATGTCACTGGGTTAGGTTTTTTCTTCTTTTTTTCCCTCTCCTTCACCAACCTGGCCACCCCCACCTCCCTCCTCCCCGTTCGCCTCCATCCTCGCCACCTCGCGCATCGCTAACCTCGGCCGCCACCGCCTAGCTCTGCCCTCCCTGGCCACTCAGGCTACCGTCCTCGCGTCCGAGCAAGGTCGTGCGCCGGCGGGCGGCAGTTAGAGCGAGCGCGGCCGGGGGAACTTTGGCGGCCAAATCAAGGCCAGCGACTAGCCGTGGGGTCGGACGGCGGTCGCACACGAGCATGGAGGCAGAGGACAAGGCTTCGGTCGTGGAGGTTTGGGCCCGGCGGCGTCGCGATGAGAGCGGACCGAAATGGATGATGTGGGGCCTTGGAATAAGGCCCCGGGGGTCGCGGAGGTGGGGTGACCTTTAGGCGCAGGACGCGCCGGCGGTGGTCGCGACAGTTGCCTTCCCACCATGGTTTTGGACGCGGCACATGATTTGTCCCTTTGGCAATCCATTTGGGTCATTGGTTGGGAATACCCATATATGCCAAATTGCACCCAAATTTTGGGTCATAAGACACAAAATTTGGATCTGGGACGTAAACTGTTGGGGCTGTGGGTTTTACTTTTTTTGCCCCCAGTATATCCAAGAAAGCAGTTTTTGGGTATTGGGGCAAGATATGGGTAAGCTATTGCAGATGCTCTTAGATAATTTACACCCACAGCCATGTAATATTGTCCGACCCCCCCCCCCCCCCCCCCCCACCCAATCCTAATGTGTCCAGTTTGCAGTGTACCGGACATATGACACAATGGGGTGAGGATCCCAGCGGCACCCCAAACGGCCGGTCCTATCCCTTTTTCCCAATTTTCATTAGTATGTTCATGGTTGTCTCTCGAAAATAAGAAAACTTGATTACATAGCCAATAATAATTTAAACATAGCAAAGATATAGATCTCCAAATCCACTTCAAAAGCAATGAGATGTTCACGAGTCTAGTATTGACTATATCCAGTCCCAAAATATTCGGCCTACAAACATACTACCGCCACCGGTAGCTACACCATGATACCAATCGCTGGCACACAAGATTTAGAAATTTTCTACAACGTGTTTAAAGGAAATTAAAACGTTGATTAAAACAGAAATTTGCAAACATGAATTTAAACTTCTGATTTTTGTTCAAAATTTGGGATTTTTCCAAATTTGGATGAAACTAAACCCCTAAATCTAACGCCTGTAACGGTCAAAGACTCTCTAATCTAGGGGCGGGCCGTCCGTGCCGTCATGGCTGCCGTCGTACCTGTCGTGGTCACCAGCGCCGATACCGTCATCGACGCAGATGATGCCCCACTCCTGCGTCAACGCCAGCAGGTGTGGCCAGGGGAGGACGGTTGCACCGTGTTCTGCAACGTGGTTATGGTGGCATTCAGCCCCGGATCATTCTCCGAGTCGTCGGGTTGCGCACAGGCTATTGGGTTGCGCAACGGAAATATAAAAATTTCGACTACCATGCTACACAACAGCCCAAGATCTATACTATGAAGATACATGCGAATACGAAGATCCGAAGATGTAGACAGAATACGTTACCATCACCGAAGTTGCGGAAGAAGCGCCGATGATGTAGTTGAAGTAGCCTGTAACAGATTCTCTCAACCAAGCCTGGTAAAGAGATTTCACCGTCTTCTCCTTCCTCGATCTCCTTGGTCCAGCAGAGTGAGGGTCAGATGTCTCACCCCTCTGAGAGCTCGCACGTGTACGCTGGGAGAGGTTCAGCAGGGCTTCGCCGTCCAAGCTTGAGCACTACTGGTGTATATGAAGGTGGAGATCTCAACACATGAGAAGGAGAGAGAGATTAGATCTAGTCTAATCGGAGAGGATCCATATAAACTTGAGAGGTTCCCTCTAATCCAACTAGACGAGAACTTGTCTAAACTTGTGTCTCTCCAAATAGGAGGGGGTGGGGGTTTATTTAGATGGCCAAGGGGTGCAGGTACTTGGGAAGGGGTAGAACCCCAACCCCAAGCCGCCGCACCAATGGGGGGGGGGGGGGTTGGAGTCCAACTCCAACTCGACTCCCCCTCCTTCCTTTGCACCGCCTTGGGTGGGTCCCGCCCGCCGCACCGACCTAGGGTGGGGCCCACCTAGGTTGGTTGGCCTTTGCCGCCGCCGCTGATGTCTACACACACTTCTATTCTTGTAGACAGTGTTGGGCCTCCAAGTGCAGAGGTTTGTAGGACAGCAGCAAATTTCCCTTAAGTGAGTAACTCAAGGTTTATAGAACTCAGGTAGGTAGAGGCCAAAGGTATCCCTCTCAAGCAACCCTGCAATTAAGATACAAGAAGTCTCTTGTGTCTCCAACACACCCAATACACTTGTCAGGTGTATAGGTGCACTAGTTCGGCGAAGAGATGGTAAAATAGAGGTGATATGGATGATTACAAATGGTATTTGTAATCTGAAATAAAAATGGCAGCAAGCAAACATATACAAAACTGAGAGTAAACGATGTTTCAATGCTTGGAAACAAGGCCTAGGGATCATACTTTCACTAGTGGTCACTCTCAACAATTGTAACACAGTTGAACACAAGAATAAAACTTCCTCTTCAATATGAAACTTAGATGTTACTCAGAACTATTCTCATGTTGGATAACGAACACTACTAATACTACTGCGTAGGGCTATAAAAGCACACCTTAAAGTCTGAGTAAACAAACACCATGATTTTATAGTGACATCCAACCAAAGAACAATTCATGATAAGTATCCCCCTAATCTATTATCCATAGAGTCACACACGCCACCCGCACTGTCACCATGGTATTGTGTTGTCAACGGTGACTCCGGAAATTATAATAGATAAAACCAATTGAATAGCATATCCATGACATAATGAAGGGGAAACATCTATGAATTCAACTAGATTACAATGCTCATGATCACATAAAGATCACACCATGGGAGAGAGAGATAAACCACATAGCTACCGGCATGAGCCCTCAGCCTCGATGAAGAACTACTCCCGCTGCATCACGGGAGGCAGCAAGGGCGATGAAGATGGCTCCGGGGGCAATTCCCCGTCCTGGAAAAGTTCCGGAACAGAGACTTCTGTCCCCCGAATTAGGGTTTTTGGTGGCGGCGGAGCTCGGGAGCGTTTCTGGAGAAATCCTTCGGGGGGCGTGAGTTTTAGGTCAGGGGGGTCTTTATAGGCGAAGAGGCGACGCGAGGCGGTGCACGAGTCAACCAGACGCCACGTCGGCGCCACCCCTCTCTTCCGCGCCGAGGAGTCATCTGGCGGCTGTGGGCCTCTCCTGGACTTGTCCTTCTGGCTCACGGAGTTTTCTGGCGAAATAGAATTTCTGTATTGTTTTGGGATTTTTCTGAGCACTTTGATTTTTCGACCTTTTCTGCAATGCACAGACATAATAAACAGAAACTGGCACTGGGTTAATAGGTTAGTCCATAAAATGCTCTAAAATGATATAAAAGTGTAAGTAAAACATGTGACATTGATATAAAATAAGTATGGAACATCAAAAATTATAGATACGTTTGAGACGTATCAGCCGTCGCTGCCGCCTCCCCCCATGGGCCCTAAGGCCCATTAGGGTTCGGCTAAGGGAGGGAAGGCCCCCCATGCGGTTTCGGCCCACCACCACCTCATGGTGGTGCGGCTGCCATGTGGGCCTCTAGGGCCCATGTGGCAGCCACCTTTTATTGGCCTTTAATATTTAGTATTTTTTCAATAATTATTTATCAATTTAGTAAAATATATTTAATTAATTGATATTTTGTCTAATTAATTCCCAATTGAATATTTCCTATTATAGAATATTCCCAGAATTAATTACTTATCATATAAACACTTTTATATGATCCAAGACACCTAGTGTGTGTCCGCAGACAAAATACTCCAGATAAATATTACCATCCATATATAAACACTCGGAATAAATCCGACAGTGACAGTAACTTCTATCACTCCGAGACATCTAATGTCTGCCCTGGTAATCTCTCTGATATAAACATATCTATCACGCAGATAACATTCCGGTGATACTCTCTCGCTATGTTCCATACCAACCAATATACACAACTCACCAATCCTTGTTTAAGCGTGTCCACCCTACAGGTTCGATAACGTGTAGATATAATTAGATGTGCTCATCTAATCACCGGCCAGGGTCAGGCCCGAGGACGACCTGAATGGCTGCTACCGTTATGCGAAGACACTCTGTTGAACCTGTTAATTACTAATACATCATTCCCATTACTCGCGATACCAAAACTTTATCCGAGATATAGATCATCGATGTTACCATGAATCTATCACTGATTCACTGCACCTTTGTCTATCTCATTAACTGGCAAGTTCCCTTTACTTGTTTCCGTATTACGCTATCCCACACGGTGTAACTTCACCATGCATTGTCTGCAGAACATAGTGGATATCTCTCATACCGAGTGGGACCAGGGCGTATCTCTCTTTTGACAGAGGAGTAATTTCCCATCTTAGAACATTAAGATATATGCACACTTTCGTAACTACCCAGTGACTGCCATTTTGATCACCCAGTGACGGCCGTGATGGTTGACAACACCAAAGCAATTCTTCTAGCATACACAACCCTAATAACCTCATGGTTCAAGGACATGTCGTATAATAATCATTCTGAGATAAAGCTAAGGGCAAAACAAACGGAATCTCTTAACATACCAATACTTGGGTCTACCCAGCCATATTGTTCTCCAACAATATGTCACTTATTGATGCTGACATATACAATCTCCATGACCATGAAAGCATAGTCATCAAGCATTCAACAAATTAGTCTGTAGAAAAGACTAGGGTAAATTTTATTGTTCATATTTTCTACACATGCGTATGTGTTTTTTCCTGAATCACGTATTCAGAAACCATAGCAGTTATAGCATTATAAACACAAAACATAATTAATGAATCAGATATATAAATACATTGCCTTTTGGGCATACATCCAACACGGGCGACATGACGCGGAAGTGCGCCATCCACACCTGTTGTAATGGAGCCTCCACCGTCTGTGGCAGCATCTCCTTGAGCTTCTCCTTCTTTGGCCGGCGGGGGAAAATTCGGCCCGTGGTGGTGGGGGTGGCCACTCCTCCTTGGGTGTCCGAAAGAGGACGCCTAACGCTGAGCGTTGCGAGGACTAGGTAGGTGGAGACAGACCCTCACGGCTTGGGGACAAGGAGAGGGGTCGCCGGGTGCAAACTTGAGGAGCACGATGATGAGGCGTGCTACATAGGTGCGTGCGATGGCCGACCGGCCCGACAGTCCTTGATGACGTCGCAGATGTTGCGCCCCCTCCACCGACAGTGCCGCTCAACCTTGTTCTTCTGTCCTAGTGGGTAGGGGCCCTTGTAGCACGCGTTGGCCGCCTCCCACTCCGCTGCGATTCGGCGCGTAAGAGGGGTCAACTCTCAAATCCTTGAGGTGGGCTAGGTAGCGTGGGTGGGTGAGGAGATCCAAGTGCGGGATGACGAGGGGGGCGGCGGGACGGTGAGTCCCCCTTCGCTCGTTGGGCATGTGCATGTCCGGCGGGACAAGGAGCCCGTACTTGGCGAACTCCTACGCCAACTCCTTATTGAGGGTGCGCAGCCACCCTACCTCTGGCCTCACGGTTGTTCTCCATGGCAAAGGGACGGTGCTGTGAGAGAAGAGAAATTCGCGTGGAGAGAACTGAAAAGCGGGAGAGACGGCACGGAGAGCTCCACGGTGTGGTATTAGGGTTTATATATCGACTGTGCGCCATAGAATTGAAAACGCCGGTGCAGAGCTGCGTTGTCCCTGCGTGGGGAAGGGCAGGTGCCCGCGCGGCCAGCTAAATTAATACGTACTTTAATAGGCACCTACATCTCGCTGCCGTTCCCCACGTGGTGACGTGCTTTTTCATAGGCACGACACTACACGCCACCACTAGTGGCTTGTCAACAACAATGTGTGCCACCACTAAACATTTTCCCCCGCCAGACATGTGCGTTCCATGAACTAGTGACGTGCACGTGATGGTCGCATGGCACCAACAGCTAGATACTAGTGAGCATGGCACGACACAAACATGAGTACTACCAGTGGCGTGTAAATATTGTGGCAAGTTGCGGCACCGATAAGGGTATATTCGTAATAGTCATATAATCTACAACCTCGACTTCAATCAACATGCACAGTTCATATAATCTACAACCTCGACTTCAATCAACATGCACAGTTTTTGTGCATGATGGACATGTCTCCCACTCTGCCACGATAATATAACGATGTGTATATTTTTCAGGTTCAGCTGTCGGATTAGGAGTTCTCAGTGGGTTGGTGATTATTATTCTTGTTTCCTGTGTATATCTCATGGTGGAAAGGTTTAAGCATCAGAGAGCAAGAAAGCTGAAAAATAAATATTTCGAGCAAAATCGTGGACAATTGTTGCAACAGTTGGTATCTCAAAGAGCAGACATTGCAGAAAGAATGATTATAACTTTGAAAGAGTTAGAGAAAGCAACGAACAATTTTGATAAATCTCGTGAGCTTGGTCGCGGAGGGCACGGTACCGTCTACAAAGGGATTTTATCGGATCTCCATGTCGTAGCCATCAAAAAACCAAAATTGGTGGTTCAAAAAGAGATTGATGAGTTTATTAACGAGGTTGCTATCCTGTCGCAAGTCAACCACATAAATTTGGTTAAACTCTATGGTTGTTGCCTTGAAACAGAAGTCCCATTGTTGGTCTATGAGTTCGTATCCAATGGGACCCTTTATGATCATCTTCATGCTAGATCCTTGTCTTGGAACAACCGTCTGCGTATAGCCACTGAAACAGCCAAATCTCTTGCTTATCTTCACTGCGCTGTTTCAATACCTATCATCCATAGAGATATCAAGTCTGTTAATGTGCTTTTGGATGATACTCTAACAGCGAAGGTAGCAGACTTTGGAGCTTCCAAGTACATTCCAATGGAGCAATCAGGGGTAACAACAATGGTGCAAGGTACAATAGGATATTTGGACCCTATGTACTTCTACACAGCACGTCTCACGGACAAGAGTGATGTTTACAGTTTCGGTGTCGTTCTTATAGAATTGCTAACTCGAAGGAAACCATTTTCATACATGAGTTCCAATGGTGACAGCCTTGTTGTAGAATTTGTTACACTGTTTGGGGAAGGAAATTTACCACATATATTAGATCCAAGAGTTATCGAAGAGGGGGGCAAAGAAGTTGAAGAGGCTGCTACACTTGCGGTAGCTTGTGTTAAATTAAAAGGAGAAGATCGTCCAACAATGAGGCAGGTGGAATTGACACTAGAAGGCCTTCAAGCATCCATGTATCCTGCTCCAGTTAGGCCAGTGGTTGAGAATTCCGCTAAGGATGACCGTGCAATCAATTTCCAATCAACTAATGATGGAAGAAACAATGATGATTCAACCAGACAATATAGCATGGAACAGGAATTCATTTTATCAGCAAGCTACCCTCGCTAGAACTTGTGTTTAATCTCGTCTACTTTTGTATCTAGTTGTCTTATTGAAAAAGGTTCCACATACCCCCTTTGCTCCGGCGCCATGTTTGTTTCAGTTTTTACTAGCGGGGTGGTTCACGAATTTGTGTGGCAATATTTACTACATATATTTCTGTTTATTTATGTGTTGGTTATTAGACCTCATTATAATCGGGCATTTGATATGATTCGTAGCCACATTAGTTTGATATGCAGTCAAAATATAAAATGTTATAGTGAAATTGTATGTGATGTTAACTGTATTGTATTGTGTTGTTGATACAAATTAGGTGTGTGACCAAAAAATACCGGTGCAACTTGTTGTTTGCAGCCCACTATGCAAGCCATAGATTATTTAGTAATTAGTTTTCCCAATTCTCTGGTTTGGTAAATTAACAGGTGCTCCCTGGTGCCCGGGCACCTGGATAGAATACAGTACATTTTGAGTATGTAGATGACACATATAACTCGGGTATGCACATGTTGGGTATATAGGAGGTCTTGGGTATGTGTATTCGAGGTATCTACATGTTATATATACCTTGGGTATGTGTGTTCAATTGTACGCGTACAGATCAGGTATATATGTAAATAACTTAGGTATGTGCACATTATTAGGTATGCATACCCCATAATGTGCATACCCAAATCATATATATATAGGAGGTACATATGATTTTGGGTATGCACATTATGGGGTATGCATACCTAATAATGTGCACATACCTAAGTTATTTATATATATACCTGATATGTACGCGTACAATTGAACACACATACCCGAGGTATATATAACATGTAGATACCTCGAATACACATACCCAAGGTTATATGTACCTCCTATATACCCAACATGTGCATACCCGAGTTAAATGTGTCATCTACATACCCAAAATGTACTATATTCTATCCAGGTGCCCGGGAACCAGGGAGCATCTGTTAATTTACCTATATATATATATATAGGTGTGAGCTATTCTACAACCGGTTGTAGAATAAGGATCTACAACCGAAGTTGTACTGCCCTTCTGTTCTACATGTACTGCTCATGTGATCGAAAAGTACAAGTTCCGTATTTTTGACGTAGTTTTCTAACCGTTTGTCTGAATTTAACAAATAATATACCGTTGAAAAGCTAATGAAATTCCGCATCTTATTCATCTACCGAATTTTTCAAATTCGTTACGGTTTAAGATTAATTTTCAAACTATTCAAATCTGAAAATAGCACAACGAACGTATTTATCAAATATTTTCTGAACCACTTATCGGAATGATGCAAATAATATGTCGTTGGAAAGCTATTTAAATTCCGCAACTTTTATGCTTTTACAGTTTTTCCAAATTCTAAACCGATTAAAAGTAATTTCTAAAATACACTAATCTAGAACGTGTCCTATACGGGCGGACAGTATTTTGTCCGGCGTTTCTCAACCGATTGTCGGAATAATGCAAATGATATGTCGTTGGAAAGCTATTGAAATTCCGCAACTTTTATACTTTTACGGTTTTTCCAAATTCTGTACCGACTGAAAGTAATTTCAAAAATACACTAATCTGTAAGTGTCCTATACGGGCGGACAGTATTTTGTCCGGTGTTTCTCAACCGCTTGTCGGAATGATGCAAATGATATGTCGTTGGAAAGATACCGGCGATAGGCAACTTTTTCGTGTTGATCGATTTTTCAAATTCCTTACACTTAAAAAGTAATTTTAAAACTACTTAACTCATGACACCAGTGTTTCACGGTAGGTGCGAGATTTAATTGACGAATTTAGCACTTTAATTCGTAATGAAATGCACTACTTATCATAATTAAACTCATATTACACCATATGAATCATTTGCTACTGACATTTGAGGAGTAAAAAACTCAAATCGACGAGATTACTATGATATATTTCCGCCTCGAAGAAAAGAGTACTTGAACTTCTCTCGACACATACCTGAACTTCTCTGTTGATTCGTGTGTACTGCCAACATAGTATTCATGATTAGTGTTTACTAAAACAGCGATAATTTTCTCATACGATTTTCGTTTCAGCTCTATGACCACTCAAAATGCTCGTACTGAAAAGGTGCATCTATTAAATTTATCGGTATAACCGGTAACGAAAATCTCAAAAATCAATTTTTAAGTGGGGTTTTTTTGCCGTCAAAGCTCGGTCAAACCTATTTTACCCGTTTGATAAATTATTTGTTAACCCATCAGATATCGAAATTGAGTGATTCTTGTTGCGCTGGAAAGATGAAGTCAGGGACTATCTACTAAAAATGAAAATGAAAATAAAAAATATATTTATAGCGGAACTACGAGTATTATTCAGAAAAACTTGTTTATACCACACTTGTACTTCCCGGAAGTGAGATATGTACTTCCCAAGTTACTTATGTGTACTTCTAGGCGGGATATTTTACTGTTTCACTAAACCTCCCGGTGGTATGTGAAATTCTCTAACAAAATACCTGGACTTCCCTATAAACATCCTTGAACTTCTCGGTTTATGCGTGCGTACTGCCGACGGGGTATTTTCACGATTAGTGTTCAGTAAATCAGCGACAACTTTCTCATACAGTGTCCATTTTAGGTGTATGACCACTCGAAATGTTCAGCCGAAAAATACACATCTATTAAATTTACCGGTAAAACCGGTAACGAAAATCTCAAAAAACGATTTCTAAGTGGGTTTTTTTTGCGGTCAAAGTTCGGTCAAATCTTTTTCATACCACACTTGTACTTCCCGGGTTATTTATGTGTAGTGTTTCGTTAACCTTTCGGTGGGATGTGAAATTCACAAATCAAAATACTTGTATTTTCCTAAAAACATACCTGAACTTCTCTATTGATTCGTTTGTACTGCCATTTTTGCAACCCTGTACTGCCTTGTTTTGTGTCGTCGTTTGTTTTTCTAGAACAATATAACGGGCTCGGCTGAGTCATCGTCGACGCGAAGGTAATAACAAGAAGTTCGATTTATTATTATTTTTAATATAATATTATGTAGTACATGTGCTTAAAGTTTGTACTGTCTACGTTGGCAATACTGTACTGCCCTTTGTTTTGTGAGTCTAACTTGTGATTATTTTTTTGTGACTCCTGATGGTTTTGTGCATCGCCCATATGTGAAGGTAACTAATTCACATGTTTTATATTTCACCAATTAATGAGAGAAATGTCTAACCCATGGTGCGTTAGCGATGTCGTTAGGGCTTGAAGGTTTCGTCGCCGTCAACGCGATAGCGTTGACGGGCGATGAAACCTTCGAACCCTAACGTCACCGAGGCTGAGTCCGCCCGTACGCCGCGGAAGCGGCGACGGGCGACGAAGCCGAGCCGTTGGATCAACAAAATCCTGTAATGTGTATTCATTGTGACTTATGGTTGGGGGTGGGGGTGTAGTAATCTCAACTTATATATCTTTACATAGGAGAGATTTAAATCTAATTATATATTAGCTTTTTTGTTAAACTTTCCGGTGGGATGTGAAATTCACAAACAAAATACTTGTACTTTTCTAGAAACATACCTGAACTTCTCTGTTGATTCGTTTGTACTGCCGATTGTTGCAACCCTGTACTGACTTGTTTTGTGTTGTCGTTTGCTTTTCTAGAACAATATAACGGGCTCGGCTGAGTCATCGTCGACGTGAAGGTAATAACAAGAAGTTCGATTTATTATTATTTTTAATATAATATTATGTCCTGTACATGTACTTCATGTGCTTAAAGTTTGTACTGTCTACGTTGGCAATACTGTACTGCCCTTTGTTTTGTGAGTCTAAATTGTGAATATTTTTTTGTGACTCCTGTTGATTTTGTGCATCGTCCATATGTGAAGGTAACTAATTCACATGTTTTATTTTTCACCAATTAATGGGAGAAATGTCTAACCCATGGTGCGTTAGCGATGGCGTTAGGGTTTGGAGGTTTCGTCGTCGTCAACGCGGCGACGAAACCTCCAAACCCTAACGCCACCGAGGCTGAGTCTGCCCGTCGCCGCGGCGACGAAGCTGAGCCGTTGGATCAACAAAATCCTGTAATGTGTATTCATTGTGACTTATGGTTGGGGGTGGGGTGTAGTAATCCAACTTATATATCTTTACATAGGAGAGATTTAAATCTAATTATTTTGTAGAACTGGGTTTATCGAGGCTGAGGCGCCGTTATCATCGTTATTAGTATTAGTTTCGATGAGTGTGCTACCTCGATGTTTTTATTTAGCATGACAGATCATTTCATTACTTAACAATCAACAAATAAATGCACTTCCCTTATGGTTGTATTGCTCGAAAAACATGAGTGCACTGCTTTAAAAATGTAACTAGATTCTCGAAGACAAATCAATAAAAATGCAGCTCGTCTACGCGGCAGTGATGGAGCTACGTCCTTGCTCAGATGCCATTGAGCAGGCACGAGCCCTATGTGAGCTGCGCCGGCGGCGTCGTCTGTCTACCGTCCGCCATGGACCCAAGGAGGTCGAGCGCCGGCGGTCGATGGCAGTGGAATAGCGCGATGGTCCTCCACTTGCGACGAAGAAAATGGGCCGGCGCAGGGGCCTGGCGGCGGTGGAGAATCTTGGGCGGTGCGAGGGCCTAGCGGCGGTGGATCCTTGGCGGCACGGGGCCTGTCGGCGGAGAGGAATCCGAGGTGGCGCGCGGGGCCTGCCGGCGACGGAGAAGCCGGGGCGCCGCGTGGGGCCTGCCGGCGGCGAGGAATCCGGGACGGTACGACAACTACAATGTGCTTGTATTGCCAACTTGGATGCATCCGTACCTTTTTACACTCTAGCTTCCCATGCATTTTGTAAAGAGAGGAACAAAGAATAGAACATGCCAGGGTTGCCCACGCCACCGATGCTTGCACGACACGACGCATCGGCTAGCTCTCTTTTGGTGCTCCGGCAATATGGAAAACTTTTTCTATAATTTACGAGAACTGTATACTTCCCAATTTTTTAGATTGGTACTTCCCCCACATTTTACAGGCTGTCGCTTGGCTCTGATGGTTGGGTTCCCTGTGGTGGAACCAGCCCACCCAGGTTCAAGTCCTAGACTTGGCATGGGCGTTTGCATTTACCTGGATTTATTTCAGGTTTATCCGGCGCTATTCTTTCAGTGGTACGTGGCGTGCCCGTCAACAGCGAGGCGCCTGTGGTGACTTCGTCAACCTCAAGATTTGCCGGCTCAGTCCTTCAGAGGTGCTCATAGGGGTAGGGTGTGCGTGTGTGCGTTCATAGGGGTGAGTGTACGTGCGTATTTGTGAGCGTCTGTGTTGTACTGTGTTCTCAAAAAAAAACTCAACATGTGCACTTCCTGGCTATATATATAATATGTAGTTCCGGATAGATAATTTTATTTTTTCTATACGCTTCACGAGTGTACGTGTTCTTTTACAAAAAAACTTCTGCTCTTCCAAATAATTAAGGCCGTGAAATTCCGGATTGACCTTTTTAATAAATTTCTTTTGGACTGCTTTTGCGGTGTGTACTGCCTTTAAACCAAATTTGTGTACTTCGGATAGACATAATTTTTATATATTTTCGACCAGGTTTCTCTGCATAAAAAATGAAAACTGTAGGTATACTATACTCTACATATCAATCAATTTCCACATTTTGGGATCAATTCATTAATTCATAAGCAGACCATGCTCAACAGAGAAATAAAGAGAGCGGCCTTATCCCTTCGTCTCTCTACAGTGCTCTCAGGCGACTCCAGAGGCGAAAAGGGAGAGCCGTCCCCGATCCCCTTCCGCCGGCGGCGAGGGCGTGGATCCTGGCCTCCTCCGCTCGCTCCGGCGGCGTGAGGAGGTCGGGATCTCGTCTCTCGGCGGCCGGTGTGTAGATAGGGTAGGTTTAGTTTCCTGGCGCTTCGATTTGGAGGGGAAATCGATGTCGTCGTTGGAAAATAAGTTCGCCATCTCTCCTCTCCCTGGCCGGCGACGGCGGGCGGATGGCGTGGTAGTTCCACCGGCCTCTGGGTCGGGTGGTTGGTTTTGTGCTCCAAGTTCTGCGGATCTTGCGAGCTCTTGTTCTCCGCGGGCGGCCGACGAGGCGACGGCGTCGTCTGCGCGTTTGGGAGTTCCTGTACTCCGGCCCTGTCCTTGCCGTGGCGTCGTCTCCTCCAGCGGCGCTGCAGGGCTTGTGAGTTGCTGGTGTGTAGGAGGAAGGTTGGAGGTGGAGCTCGGTTCTGCATCCCTCGCCGGAGGGCGCTGCGAGGCTTTCGAGGAAGATGGGTGGTGGTTCCGGCGCAGCTGGGCTGCTGGCGGTGTCCGGAGCTGGTGGAGGAGAGGGCAGCCTGGCTGTGCTCGTTCATCGTCGACGATCCTGGTGCTTGCGTCAGGTGGATCATGCAGCCATCAACAAGGTTTGGAGGTGTTCTCTCCCAGGTTTGTGGTGTTGGCGGTGTTGTTGCAGCTTTCTCCTGCGTGTGGGTGTAGTTTCGGTGTTCTTCCTCAAATCTGTAGCGTGTGTGTTCAATTTCTTGTACTTGTTCTTATGGTGAATGAATGCACGCAAGCTTTCTAAAAAAAGAAATAGAGAGAGCGAGAGAGGCATCAGCAACAATACGTGGAAGA
Source organism: Poa pratensis (assembly GCA_947311845.1). Lineage (NCBI taxonomy): Eukaryota > Viridiplantae > Streptophyta > Magnoliopsida > Poales > Poaceae > Poa > Poa pratensis. Next base: position 52,112,702 of record CAMZMU010000061.1, read on the forward strand.
GAGAGAAGAGCAGCATCAGCTACGGACGAGAGAGAGAGCAGCACCGGATCAGCTCAGAAAGAGCAGCAGTAGCAGAGGACACTTGAGAGAACAGCAACACAGGCACATCAGTTCAGATTCAGGGAGAAGGGGCTCCTCCTCGCCAACACGCCGCACCGAAAGATAGGCATACTGTATAGTTAGCTAGCACATATAAACCAATGTCGGCAGTTAGAGATAATGATAATTTCGCTTGCAACATAGGAGTATCTTCTGGAACTGAATTCTCACGCATTGCTTACCAACTGGGAAAAGAAATTGTACGTGTACTGCACCAACATAATGCTTGTACTGCAAATATGATGTAACTTTTACTTCCTCACAGCTGCAACTGTTTTAACCCGACCTCTCTGTCCTGTTTCATCAAATAAGACTGATTCAATACCTTCTAGCGCAAAGGAAAATCTTATACAAAATTTAGTAAAAAACTAGCACACGTGCCCGTGCGTTGCAACAAGAGGAAACAATTTACAGCTTTGAAGAATATTTTACACTGCATACTACCTCTCCTCTGAACATGTGTGTGTACGCTTTGTTGAGAAACAAACATTTCATTTTTTACCATTTTTTTATAAATTCATTTTAATTTAATTAATTTAAATGTACTCATATAACCTGACATGTTAAAAGATCAAAATATTTGATCAATTTCGCTGTTTAGACCAGAGCACGAAATTAAAATTTCACAAAACGGAGCAGACGGGAGAGGATAATTTAGTCTTTCTACAAGGAAAGATTAATTGAGCTGGTGACCAAATAAGCAAGAAAGTATTTAATCATGAGTAAAATCCCCTACTTTTCATGTCAACTTTTGTGTCAGCAAGAGCCAAAACATTTTTTGTTTTCTAGACGGAAGGCTCGAAATGAGCCCGGCAAGCAGAAACAATATATACCTTCAAAAGTAGATTCTTAGTCAAAAAGCAGCAACCAAATTCCCCACATGTTTTGCCTGCCATGGCGGAAGTTCACCATATCAACCAGAAACCATCTCAGAAGTAATAAAACTCCACCAAAGCTCCTATCCAGCTCCTCCGTTCTCAGACCACACTGTTGCACTATTGAACAGCCACACGGATCTCTAACTATATCAAAGACGAACCCTTTCTCGGCCTCTCAGCGATCGGCGACTGTAGCTATCTACAGTAAATACTGTAGATTGCTACAGTACTACAGTGCCGCGATCCCCGCCGTCGGCCGGCGATCCGACGGAAACACCCCTCCCAAAACCATAAATCAACCCTAGTCCACGAAATCGCGAGGCGACGGACAAACTCGAAAATTGCTAAAAATACACGGACGTTTTTTGCAAAACGGTCCGCAGAATCTTCCCCTCCCTCTCTCTCTCCCCCGCGACGGCGGAAATCCTCTTTCTCCCGCGATACAGAATCGCCGCCTCTGTCGCCCCCCGATTCCGGCGAGGCCCGGCGACTTCCGCCGCCGTGCTGTGGCGCGGTCGACATTGCACCTCCTCCTCTGCTCGATTCGCCTTTCGGCCGTGTGCGACCCATCCCTAGGCTAGGTTTACGGGCGCCGCGCACGGGCTGGTCTGGTGCTCCACCATGGATTGCTGCAGAGCGGACCCCTCTGTGCCGTCGTGGTGGTGTTGATGAAGCTCGCCTCCTGCGGTCCTTCTCTACTGGCCACACGGGCACTGCCCCGTCGCCGTCGAGCTACGGCCATAGGCGCTGGTAAGCTACTCCTCTTTCTGCTTCTCTTCCCCTTCCAATTAGTTGCGCAATTAGTTGGCTGCTGGCTGCGGCTGCCAGGTTGGGAAGGACAGGGCGACAGCTGAGCTCGGTCGGGCGTCTGCGGCTGGGCACAGCAGCGGCGGCCGGGCCATGGCGGCTGGGCTCGCCCGGCGGCGGCTACGGGCAGCATGACACGGCGGCGGCGGCCGGGCCAGGGCTGCGGCAACTGGGCGTGGCGGCTGGGACGCGAGCTCCTGATTCTCTCATCTCTTCCCACCTCGATCTGGTCGGCGGCTGGCCTGGCCAGATCCTCGCCGGCCCCAGCCATCTCCGGCAGCTGGAGCTTCCCCTCGACTTGCCTGCTCCCCATCGTCTCTAATGTCATGTTGATTTGACCTGCAGCCTCTTCAAGCTCCGACCTGCAGCCTCCTCGAGTTCTTCCTCCAGATCCTGGCATGGTTCTGCTTAAGCGCACATGGTTCTGTGATTTATTCCATTTAGTTGTAGGTGGGGTAGTTCGCCTCCGGAGATGCACTACCGCGAACATGGCGAAGATCCGCCGAAGTATCGTATGAGTTCTTGCGCTGGGCCTATTCTTTCCTTCTCCGTAGATTGCGCTGGGATTTCATGGACGATTGTCGTTGGTTCACTGTTTGTTATCCGGGAATTGTTTAGGAATTAGTTTTAGTCGCATTGGGACAGCTGAGAAATAGCAAAAGTCCTAAGTTTTAGTCCTCAAAATAAGAAAGATTATTGCCGGCGATTAGTCGCCGTCGTCATCGTGCGCGGGCATGCGCCGAAGCGCGCCTCCAAAGGCTAGAGCTAGCTTAACCAGCGATCGATCAGATTGTGTGCTGGGCACGCACGGCCCTGTTATGCGCCATGTGCGTGTTGCAGCAGCTGCCGGTTAAGACAATCTTCAGATATCTGTTTCAGACACCGAGACCACCTAAGTCTGAATTTTTCTTAATTTCTTCATGCTATAACTGAATGTTTGGTGTAGATTTCGTGAATGTGTCAATTTGAAAAGATTATATAAGGCAAATAACAGGCTTTGATTCATGTTGAGATTCATTTTCTGCGCATTGTAAAGTCTGAATCTTACTGAATGTGTGCTACAGTAACTGAATGTGTGCTACAGTTTTGCTCATTTATCAAGATATCTAATATGTGTTACAGTTTTCAATCCAGGAGAAGACAGCGTATTTCTTCTCCCTGGCCCTGTCATTGCTTGCATTGTTATTTTGGAGTTCGCTGTACAGTGCACACAGAGTTCTTTTCTGTGTTCCATCTCAATGGTATCCAAATGCTGGGCAGTATGATGTAGTTATTGTTGTCCAGTGTTTGCTGCTACAACTTCTGAAGTTTTGAGTTAAACTAAGCTTCCTTGCAACAAAAAATAAGCAAATGTAGAGAATAATCATATATTTCTTATGCACCTGTCTTACAAATGAGAGATAGTGGCACTGAAAAGTTACACTGCTGCAACAGTTACACGCATTAGGCCATCAGGTTGCTTACAAAATAGAGCTGCTCAAAAGGACATAAGTTTTATATACAGGTTTTAAGGGTGATATAGGACAAGCGCAAAATCATTTTAGTCCAAGATTGAGGGGTAACTGGATATTTTAGTTGTTACTGGAGGAAGTAATTTTTGTAACCATCAGTCATTAGTTAAGTCATGTCTTTATTAAGTCATCTAATCCACTGCATGCATGCACTAATTTCTGTAGATTGTTGTAGGCAGGTGTTTGACAAATTAAGTCTTTCGCATCAGAAGCCGGTGTATGATCTGAAATACTCTTGACATAACGGATCTACTATTATGCTTACTTTTCTACAATTTCTTTTTAACCGAATTTGTTTATTGATGAAGACATAAGGTGCAATGATACATGATCGCAAGAGCCGTACTGGAAAATTCTACTATACATATGTGCCAAGGCCGATCTTGGCATTGTTGCATTGTTATGGGTGCCTTTTTTTTGTTCTTGCAAACAAAGTATATGCATCCATCAGAATGTAGTTATATTCTGCAGCCGTTGAGCTAAAGTTCTCCCCATCTCCAGGTTATGTGGAAGAGCTTAGGCCAATTGTTCGCTCCAGTGCACCTGTAGGTCTCTAAAAACTAGGGACAAATCTCAGATTTCAGCTCCTCCTTATCGTTCAAATGAAAAAGTGTAACCTTCCTGATTTTCTTTTTACAGATTTGTTTTCAAACTGACAACTCTTTAAGGCCCCGCTTGGGAGTTTGGATTTATTTTTAGCCCCTGACAGTTCACGGAGGTTATTGGCCGTATACATGAAAACCGGTGCATTTTAAACAGGACCTGTGAGGCTGCGTGAAAATTTTCGGACGGATAGGTCGGAAAGCAGGTAACAAAGTTTCCTAATACTGCAAGCCAAGTACTTTACCAGCCAATGCCGGAAATTTCCAGGGGACTGTAGAAATTACACCAGTTTTGGACCAATAAAGGACAACCAGGCGGGGCCCTAAATGTACTTTCTGTATATTGACTTATTCTTTGTCATCTCCTCTGAGGATTATGGGGTGGTATCCTACAGGTCAAAGAAAGTGACTTAATCCTGATATGTTTTGTTTCCAGGCTTATAGATTCATAGGACTCTTTGACTTAACAGCTTTCTTTCACTTACTTTTGGTAGTTTTAGTAAATCTTATGTAGCTAGATGGATATTGATAGTTCTTCTCTTTTATTTGGCATGCTCCTGGAAAATAAAGGTGGTATTGATGTATTTTAGTTTTTTATTTCTTTTGATTGTCATCGGTGTTGTCAATCTTTGTTAGTTTCTTAGATTTTTATATATGAATTATAAAATCAGAGTGAAATGTATTACACCCGAGCGTATATGCTCCCAATTTATAATATGTACATTAAATGCATTTTGAAATATCAGAAATTTTGGCGCACAAATTTTTGTCGAGATGCATGCGCCAAATTTTGTTCAGAAATTTTTGACATTCCACAATGTTTTTTCCGATTGCAGGAGCATATGAATTTCCCATTACATTGTCACAAATAGCAAGTCCACTAACGTTGGAACCTTTTCCTTTACCTAATCATTCCTTCACTATATCATATTGTTCCAAATCACCATGGATTTTCACAAGGTATTATTATTCCTTTACCTATTCATCGTTGTTGATAATACTAATATGTATAGAAGAAAAATACAGAATTTAACGACGAGTTAGTATTTGCAATACTCCTCTCGGAATCATTTTCATTTACATTGTGAAAGAGGAACATACATAGATCTAACTGTACATTCGTCAAGAAAATAACGAACTGAATCATTTAATTTCTCTATCATGACTACTAATGCAAAACAATATTTAGTTAAGTAGATGAAAATATATCATTACATTTGGGCACTAATGTCTTCGATCCATTTTTTGCAGGTGGGTGATCGGCTAATGCACTATGCTTCATATGGTTGATCGGTTAATGCACTGTTGTTTTTTGCGGGTAAAAGCAGGAGGCTAGCTACGAAGAAATATTCTGGTACTGCAGAATATAATATGGGCACATATAATAGGATAGAGGATTAGTTATTGTTCTTTTTACAGTTTACACACTAATCAACTAGATATGCATTACAAGGAAGGAAAGGACACAAGGCCATATTATATTTTTACAGCTACTTCTATTGAAATAACCACATCATAATGCAGAATGGTATATCTTGCTTTCACTTCTCTTCAGTTCTATAATAATTTACATGGCACCAGAAGTCAGTCAAGATTTATACTTAAGATTACTTTAAGTAGCATTCGCCATGGTCTAGAGCAACCCATTGCAAATCTGTTCTAGAAGCTAATATATGCTTCTACACGAGTTATACTTTGGAGTTAAAATTGGGATTAATCATTTTAAATTATCAAGAGGGGAGTATTTACTTTCGAAGTGTCATGTTACATCATTACAAAGGCACTATGCTTCATATGGTTGGATGGTTTGATTAGCTCATGTGACAGCAGAACATACTCATTAATTCAAAGTCTACCTCAAGGTAAATTACATCAGATGCAGCCGCACATGAAGCGCAGAGTTAGACGAATTTGTTTAGGAAAGCGTAGTAGATCCCCTTCCTTAGATCTTGCTCTGCTGCCTTTGGTGTTTTCTGTCCGGTTTCGATTTTTCTGTTTCCCATAACTTGAGAACTTCAGCAGTTTTTGTTTTGTTTAACTATAGATGTTGTTGCTCTTCCACGAATGTTATATAAAAACTGGTTGCCTCATTGGAAAGTTCCAGTGAGCTGTTGGACATATGTAGTCTTACCATGATATTCAATACTTCTCTTATATGTTGACCATAAAATAACCGGGGAAATGCATAACTAGGTTGATGTGGTTGCATTGGTTAAAGGAGATGTGTCTCTGCTTCACTTTCTCGGCCTCTCCGCGATCGGCCACTACGTCAACAACATTTAAATCTTACTAACTTCCCAAATTGAAATAGGCAACAAAATTAGCTAGACTATATATTGAGTAAATTGTATTGAATCTCGAACATATCAATATGTATCAAACATTCGTGTATACTTCCCCTAAGCAACATAATCATGTTTTCCTTCATTTATTTTTAACAATATGTTTTATCTGCATCGTGCAGTCCTGATATTTAAATCTCATATACGATATAGTATTCTTAACTATAAATCTGAGTACCATTTTAGTTGTTTTAAGCCAACATCAAACAAAATAGTAACTGCAATTTATTCGCTACAAGTTTTAAAAATTTCTCTACCACATAGGCACTTCCAACACAATTTTTTAAACATAATTTCTCAACAATAATTTTAAAAGTCACTTATCTATAGAAAACAAATTTCTAATTATAATTTGCAAATTTTGCACCACAGGCGCGGCGTGACGACGCGCCAAAATTCAACTAGTATACATGTATGACCATGCGATGCCGTAGAGGAAAACCTGCAACTCGACAACATGACAATTATTCCACGTGTAAAAATACGGCGTGCTACAATAATCAACAAGTAAATAACAGAGAAGATTTAGTAAAAGGCTGTTACATGAGTGTATCCTCCTAACAGCCCAATAATAAGTAGCTTCTCCTGAGCGAGCGGCCATTGGAGGACAGGTGCCCCTGCAGAGACTAGCTTTCTTGCCCTCTTCCCATGTCTGTCCATTTTCAAACTATAATTCTAGATCAAGTCCAACGGATCGAGTCGCCGAGAACTGCCGCCGTTCAGCCGTTGGTGCTGCCGAGACCCAGCCGCCCGCCTGCCGCGGTACCAGTCCGGTCTAACCCCTTCTTACTTGAACCCTTTGACCTGGAGGCTGGAGGTCACGCCGCCGCTAGCTGATTTCCTACGTGCGTGATCCGTCCCTGACGTGCGTCTCTAGATCTATCGCCCATGAGTACCTACGGGGACTGGAAGGTTTTAAATGAGGCGGCCTGCTGTCTTAGTATATAAGGTGAAAATTCAAAAAAAAGATCTATCGCCCGTGAAGTCAAGAAGATGAGGACGTGGGGTCCTGTGTAATTGTGTACTAACTCGATGACTCGATCGATTACTTTTTTTAGGTTCATATGGACCTATATGGCGCACAACTCGTCCGTTCTCGCGATTGAACGGCTGAGATTTGACGTTGAAAGCCCAACAACAAACGGTAGTTTTTTTTGGATTAAGTGCACTTTTGGTCCCTCAAGTTTTTGCAAAAGTCTAACTTTGGTCCCTTAACTCTATTTTGGTCTAAATGTGGTCCTCAAACACTTAATTTGTGAGAGTAATCACAGAACCCTTAGGTGAGATAGGATTGTATGGGAGAGTGATTGAGATTTGTGTCGTTGAACGTGCATGCTAATCGCATAATGGATCCCGACGTCGGATTAGCCTAGTGTTTGAGGACCATGTTTAGATCAAAATAGAGTTAAGTGACCAAAGTTGAACTTTTACAACAGGCCAAAAGTGCACCTAACCCTTTCTTTTTTTGGTCGAACGAATTGAGCGGCTGCGCGCATCACGGAACATACCTAGCAAGCAGCTGAGTGCGAGCGTGACGGGAGGCGCTGATTTGCTCCTGATCGGACGGCGCACAGAGCGACCTATCGCTGCCCGTGTTAGGTCGGCTTAAACCAAGGCCCCGACTGGATTTCATGCTACCGCAGTATATGATGCGGTGACCTAAGAAAAGAATAGATCGACTGGATTTGGGATTTGGCGATGGAAACCGTCCTCGGCGAGGAACTGCTACGTGAGATCCTAGTGAAGCTGCCTTCAAGGGACGTCGTCCGATCCATCTGCGTCTGCAGGCTATGGCGCATCGTCGTCGAAGACCCGCACTAGTAGAAAACAGGGCTTCCGTTTTCACCTTTGATCCCGGCCAAATTACAACCCGGGATCAATGCACCATTGATCCCGGGTCGGGATGGCGGGGCGCCCGTGGGCATTGCTCCCGGGTCGGGGGGACCTTTGGTCCCGGTTCGCGACACAAACCGGGATCAAAGGGTCCTCACATGCGCGCACATGCTTTTCAGCGCTGGGCCCCTTTGGCAGGGGACCTTTGGTCCCGGTTCGTGTTACAAACCGGGATCAAAGGGTCTCCCTGCTATATCATCTTCTTCCACCCCGAGCTAGCTCGAGTTCATCACCATTTCTCCTCCATTTTAATTTTTTAATTGTCAAAAATGGCATTTTTTGTGAAGCAAGTACAACAAATATGATGCAAAATGACACCCATCCAATTATCACACAAAGTAGGCCATATTTTATCGATAATCCAGCAATATTAGGAATTTTCTTGGTTTCTACCTCATTTCGCCTATTTAAATGACTTTATGCCTATTTTCCGAAAATAATTTAATTTTGAACTACAATTGTGTGATAGTTTGCTCTGAAAATTTTACAAAAATCATTTTAAGATACACCAGTAGTGGTTATATCACAGAAATATCGATAGTTTTGAGAAATGCAACCTCTTTGGATGAATAGGCACGACGGGCATTTTGACCTTTTTTCAACAAAATAACAGAAAGTGAAAAAATAGTCAAAAAATGAAATCTTTTGGCATGGAGTCCTTTTATGTGCACTAGTTGCTAGGAAAAATGATAAACATGAGTTTTGACAAAGTTTTCAAAAAACTTCTTCACAAAAAGGTCAATCGCCTATAGACATGTATAAGTTTCGAGTCAAATGACCTAGATATGATCATCCTCGTGCCATAGTTTGTGATAATGTGCCCATATTTGAGACTTAGGTGTGTCTTGTTGTGACAAACAATGTTGCAGAAATGAGTTTTTTTCAAATTATGTTTATAAATATCATTTTTCATTTTTTAATTGTCAAAAATGGCATTTTTTGTGAAGCAAGTACAACAAATATGATGCAAAATGACACCCATCCAATTATCACACAAAGTAGTCCATATTTTATCGATAATCCAGCAATATTAGGAATTTTCTCGGTTTCTACCTCATTTCGCCTATTTAAATGACTTTATGCCTATTTTCCGAAAGTAATTCAATTTTGAACTACAAGTGTGTGATAGTTTGTTCTGAAAATTTTACAAAAATCATTTTAAGATACACCAGTAGTGGTTATATCACAGAACTATCGATACTTTTGAGAAATGCAACCTCTTTGGATGAATAGGCACGACGGGCATTTTGACCGTTTTTTCAACAAAATAAAAGAAAGTGAAAAAATACTCAAAAAATTGAAATCCTTTGGCATGGAGTCCTTTTATGTGTACTAGTTGCTAGGAAAAATGATAAACATGAGTTTTGACAAAGTTTTCAATAAACTTCTTCACAAAAAGGTCAATCGCCTATAGACATGTATAAGTTTCGAGTCAAATGACCTAGATATGATCATCCTCGTGCCATAGTTTGTGATAATGTGCCCATATTTGAGACTTAGGTGTGTCTTGTTGTGACAAACAATGTTGCAGAAATGAGTTTTTTCAAATTATGTTTATAAATATCATTTTTCATTTTTCAATTGTCAAAAATGGCATTTTTTTTGAAGCAAGTACAACAAATATGATGCAAAATGACACCCATCCAATTATCACACAAAGTAGTCCATATTTTATCGATAATCCAGCAATATTAGGAATTTTCTCGGTTTCTACCTCATTTCGCCTATTTAAATGACTTTATGCCTATGTTCCGAAAGTAATTTAATTTTGAACTACAAGTGTGTGATAGTTTGCTCTGAATTTTTTACAAAAATCATTTTAAGATACACCAGTAGTGGTTATATCACAGAACCATCGATAGTTTTGAGAAATGCAACCTCTTTGGATGAATAGGCACGACGGGAATTTTGACCGTTTTTTCAACAAAATAAAAGAAAGTGAAAAAATATTCAAAAAATGAAATCTTTTGGCATGGAGTCCTTTTATGTGTACTAGTTGCTAGGAATAATGATAAACCTGAGCTTTGACAAAGTTTTCAAAAAACTTCTTCACAAAAAGGTCAATCGCTTATAGACATGTATAAGTTTCGAGTCAAATGACCTAGATATGATCATCCTCGTGCCATAGTTTGTGATAATGTGACCATATTTGAGACGTAGGTGTGTCTTGTTGTGACAAACAATGTTGCAGAAATGAGTTTTTTCAAATTATGTTTATAAATATCATTTTTCATTTTTTTAATTGTCAAAAATGGCATTTTTTGTGAAGCAAGTACAACAAATATGATGCAAAATGACACCCATCCAATTATCACACAACGTAGGCCATATTTTATCGATAATCCAGCAATATTAGGAATTTTATCGGTTTCTACCTCATTTCGCCTATTTAAATGACTTTATGCCTATTTTCCGAAAGTAATTCAATTTTGAACTACAAGTGTGTGATAGTTTGTTCTGAAAATTTTACAAAAATCATTTTAAGATACACCAGTAGTGGTTATATCACAGAACTATCGATACTTTTGAGAAATGCAACCTCTTTGGATGAATAGGCACGACGGGCATTTTGACCGTTTTTTCAACAAAATAAAAGAAAGTGAAAAAATACTCAAAAAATTGAAATCCTTTGGCATGGAATCCTTTTATGTGTACTAGTTGCTAGGAAAAATGATAAACATGAGTTTTGACAAAGTTTTCAATAAACTTCTTCACAAAAAGGTCAATCGCCTATAGACATGTATAAGTTTCGAGTCAAATGACCTAGATATGATCATCCTCGTGCCATAGTTTGTGATAATGTGCCCATATTTGAGACTTAGGTGTGTCTTGTTGTGACAAACAATGTTGCAGAAATGAGTTTTTTTCAAATTATGTTTATAAATATCATTTTTCATTTTTCAATTGTCAAAAATGGCATTTTTTGTGAAGCAAGTACAACAAATATGATGCAAAATGACACCCATCCAATTATCACACAAAGTAGGCCATATTTTATCGATAATCCAGCAATATTAGGAATTTTCTCGGTTTCTACCTCATTTCGCCTATTTAAATGACTTTATGCCTATTTTCCGAAAGTAATTCAATTTTGGACTACAAGTGTGTGATAGTTTGCTCTGAAAATTTTACAAAAATCATTTTAAGATGCACCAGTAGTGGTTATATCACAGAACCGTCGATAGTTTTGAGAAATGCAACCTCTTTGGATGAATAGGCACGACGGGCATTTTGACCGTTTTTCAACAAAATAAAAGAAAGTGAAACAATACTCAAAAAATGAAATCCTTTGGCATGGAGTCCTTTTATGTGTACTAGTTGATAGGAAAAATGATAAACATGAGTTTTGACAAAGTTTTCAAAAAACTTATTCACACAAAAGTCAATCATCTATAAACATGTATAAAATGACTTTTTTATTAAGCAAGTACCAAAAATATGTTGCAAAAAGTCATATATGATGAAAAAGATTATATGGATATCATATTCGGATTCCTCTCATTTTTCTAATCGTTTTAGATATTTTATTTGTTAAATTTTGATTTACGGATTTAAAGATATGAATTATTCCATATTAAATGTAAAAAGGAGAAAATAAAGTAAAATAAATTTTATTCTTATTTATTCAAATATTATTATTACATAATTATTGTTATTTATTCAAATAAATTTTCAAAATTTAAACAATAAAAAGTGTGACACCATGACCCAGGGGTTAATATGGTTGATAGGATACTAATATCAGTAAGTTATAACATCTCATTTGACAGGTAATTTGGAAGGAACTCTAAAGTTAAGCGTGCTTGGGCTGGAGCAATTTAATGATGGGTGACCGAACGGGAAGTTTGACCGGGGTAAGTACTTTGACCTGAGATTAAGTGGCTAATATGTAATTAGAGATTATGTGTGTGGCTATTTGGGAAATTAAAAAAAACAAAATTAGAAATATTAGAGTAAAATTAAAAAATAAATTAATTGAAAAACAAAAAATCGAAACCCCTAAAAAATAAATTAGCAGAAAAAAAACAGAAACTCTTTGGTCCCGGTTGGTAATACCAACCGGGACCAAAGCTCCCCCGCCCTGCGCGCCCAGCCGCGCCCACGTGGAGGCCCATCTATCCCGGGTCGTGGACACCCGGGATAAAAGCCACCCCCTCTAGTCCCGACCCTTTAATCCCGGTTGTAAAACCGGGACCAAAGGCCCTCTGGACCCGGGATTGTTGATGATGTTTCCACTAGTGCCGGCCTTCCGCAGCCTCCACGGCAAGGCCTCCCACGTCGTCTCCGGCTCCGGCGGCGGCGCCACGGAGACCTTGACCATCACCGCGAGTCGCTGTGACTCCCATGGTCTCAACATGACCGTCCTCAACGCCTCCTCGGGGAAGACCCTGTGCCGCGTTACCGAGCTGCACAGAGCGTATGCCCCCGCCAACGCCTGCAACGGCTTTATCCTCTTCGCGACCGGCATCCAAGAGGACCCCCTTTACGTGTGCAACCCCATCACGAGCGAGAAGCTGAAGATCACGCCACCACTGGAGATCGGGCGCAGGTACCGGTGCTCCTACGCCATGGGGTTCAGCCCGTCCACATGCCAGTACAAGGTGTTTCGCCTCTCCTTCTCGGCCGTACCGGGGCTCGCCGGACCCGGGACGCAAGACAGCTACCTGGACGTGTACACCTTAGGGGCCGGCTGCCATGGCCCCGGGTGGCGCCGGTGCCCATACAGGTTCCCGCGTTGCGCCATCTACCCGACGCCTCCCATGCTCGTGGATGGCAGGTTGTACGTGGTGACGCGCCCGGAGAACTACGGCCCTCCCGACAGGATACTGGTGATCGACACGGCGAGCGAGACGAATTGCATGTACGGCCTCCCGGAGGAGTTCACGACGGAGGCTGAGGATGTCCCGACGGCGGAATGCCACGCTTTCGAGCTGCGCGCACGGCTCTGCGTCGCACTGCGCATCCCCGGACTGACGCGCCTCTATTTCTGGGTCATGCCCTCCATCTCTATGCAAGGGCGGCTGCTCGACGAAGACATGAACGGCTGGGAGCGGCGCTACACCTTCAACGTCAATGCAGATACCCATGACCGCGAAAAGCCCAATGGCGCCTGGCTCAACGACGCCGACGGGATGCTGTGCTATAGGCTGGGTGATTGTCTTTACAAGTACGACACCACCGCTAAGGTGAGCGATTCCGATTCCTCGGAATGGGACGAACAAATCCAGCTACCGCCGGCGATATCTTCTAAACCACGGGACAAAGGCAAAGACCAAAGTTGGAAGTTTTACGGGGGTTACCGTCCCAGCCTAGCGTCGCCGCTCCTTGAGTTTGGTTCCACCTCGTTGCCACAACACCATGACCAAGAAGAACTATCCCATCTTGCCTTCCTACATGCTGCTCAATGCAAGAGATCATCAGAGCAACAAGCTTCTCCATATCCACCACATTGCACTGGCCATCAGCATGCTAGTCCGCGAGCCAACACAATAATAAATAGAGACAAGTCTTAAAGCTTATATATGATGTGGTGATCCTCAAGACTCTGAACCCTTGCTCTTTCGACTTAGCAATTCTCTTTTTTTTTCGAAATGGAGGCAAAAAAAATGGAGCCATTCTCATTTAGGAAGCCTCTGATTTCTAGAGGAAATTTTGTAGCAGCTTTGGAGGATTGTATTTCTTATTTTAGTGTTCTTGGGTCTAGTTTTGTTTGGACTTGGGCTTATATGTAGTTGCAGCTTTGGAAGATTATATTTCTTAGAAAAAAAATTCCTACAATCTTTTCACTATGAGGCATATTTAATTTCCTTGGATTGTTTATGATCAATATGCTGCACTCATAGTATCCTTGTTAAGATATACTCCCTCCGTTCATTTTTATAAGGCATGCTAGACAAAACAGTTTGGTTTTCATACATATCAAACTGAGTGAATCTATACACAAAATATATGGTAGACTTATAAAGTGAACGACGGGAGTAGTTTTATTTGGGATATACGCCCACCAAGCCATGGCTGCTGCTTCTCTGCCTTGCCGCTACCCAAGAGCAAAAGGATCCAAGAGCTGACACAATAAATAGAGAGATGTCTTAAAGCTTATGATGTGGTGATCCTCGGGATCGCTCACTCCTACCCTTTGCTCTTTCGAGTTAGCAATTCTCTTTTTTTTTTTCAAAATGGAGGCAAAAAAATGGAGCCATTCTCATTTAGGAAGCTTCTGATTTCTAGAGGAATTTTGTAGCAGCTTTGGAGGATTTTATTTCTTATTCTAGTGTTCTTGGGCCTAGTTTTGTTTGGACTTGGGCTTACATGTAGTTGCAGCTTTGGAAGATTATATTTCTTAGATTTTTTTTCCTAAAATCTTTTCCCTGTGAGGTGTGTTTAATTTCCTTGGATTGTATATGCTTAATTTGCAGCACTCAAAGTATCCTTGTTAAGATATACTCCCTTCGTTCACTTTTGTAAGGCATGGTAGACAAAACAGTTTGGTCTTCGTAATATCAAAATGAGTGAATCTATACACAAAATATACGGTAGACTTATAAAGTCAACGAAGGGAGCTATTGAACTTAGTAACACTGTCGATATCGACTTCTTGTGATTGACGGTTATGATTTATAAAACTATTATCTATCATGATCTTTGACCATTGTAGTTGTTGCTATTTCTTCAAATTTTGAGGTCTCTATTATCATGAGAAAGTTTCAATATATACATGCTTAGTTTTGATGTCCAAAAGGTGCAAAAACTGCTACCCTAATAGGACAAGTCTGTCCATGTGCGTGAGCTTTTCTCATCTGTAGATGGCTCTTTTTTGTCTCACTTTATTATATCATACAAATGTGCTTTAAATATAGATTTTTTTCATAAAAATGGTTAATCTCTATTTTAATTGATGTACTGTGCACTTTCATGGACAAAATTGAATGTACGGAAGCTCAATTTGATGTATCAAAACCCAACATCGTCCAAAACATACTCTCTACAGGTAGTACATGTACTAAGGGTGCTCTGCTTCGGGTGGTCTGTTTCTGCTCTGCTTTTCCAGTCGATGGACTCACGAGCTAGCCCGAGCTGGACCGAGTTTCGTCTTTGCCCGGGCCGAGCCTGTTTTCCCAGCTCGTTGGTCCAACGAGCCAGCCCGAGTCGAGCCCAAAAGGAGCGAGCTAAATGCTGGCTCGGCCCGAGCCTGCACCGACCTGGCTCGTCTCCACTATGAAAGGAAAAAAAACCCATATATATGTTTTGTCTGGCCATAACAAATAATCAAGCCCCTGACTGGACACTCATGCTATACGACGCGGTGACCTAGAAAAAGAATAGATCGATCGACTCGATTCGGGATTGGACGACGATGGAAACCGTCCTCGGAGAGGAACTCCTGCGCGAGATCCTAGTGAAGCTGCCTTCAAGGGACGTCGCCCGATCCATCTGCGTCTGCAGGCTATGGCGCATCATCGTCGAAGACCCAGCCTTCCGCAGCCTCCACGGCAAGGCCGCCCACGTCGTCTCCGGCGCCACCGCCGAGACCTTGTGCATCACCGAGACCCGTGATGACCTCAGAGGTCTCGAGATGATCGTCCTCAACGCCTCCTTGCCCAAGACCCTGTGCCGCGTTACCGACCTGCGGCACAGAGCGTATGCACTCGCCAACGCCTGCAACGGCTTTATCCTCTTCGCGACCGGCATCCAAGAGGACCCCCTGTACGTGTGCAACCCCATCACGAGCGAGAAGTTGGAGATCACGCCACCGCCGGAGATAGGGCCCAGCAGGTACGAGTGCTCGTACGCCATGGGGTTCAGCCCGTCCACATGCCAGTACAAGCTCTTCCGGCTCTCCTTCTCATCAGTCGGACTGGTGATCCTAGACGGCTACATAGACATTTATACCTTAGGGGCCGGCTGCAATGGTCCCGGTTGGCGCCGGAGCCCATACATGCTCCCGCGAGGATGGGAGATGTACTCGACGACGGCTCCGGTGCTCGTGGATGGCAGGTTGTACGTGGTGATGCAACGCCTGGAGAATTACGGTGCTCCTGACAGGATACTAGTGATCGACACGGCGAGCGAGACGTATTGCATGTACCGCCTCCCGGAGAAGCTCATGATGGAAGTCGCCGAGGTCGCGGAGGTCGCGGCGGCGGAAGTACACACTTTCGAGCTGCACGGACGGCTGTGCGTCGCGCTGCGCATCCCCGAACGGAAGCGGCTCCGTTTCTGGGTCATGCCTTCCATGCAAGGGCGGAGGCTCGACGACGACAAGAACGGCAAGAGGCTGCGTGGCTGGGAGCGGCGCTACTCCTTCAGAGTCAATGCAGATATCCATGACCGCAGCAAGCCCAATGACGCCTGGTTCAACGACGGCGATGGGGTGTTGTGCTATAGGCTGGGCGACTGTCTCTACAAGTATGACACCACTAAGAAGAGAGAGGAGCAGAAACGACGACGACGGGTGAACTGGGACCAGCAAATCCAGCTACCGGCGATATCTTTTGAATCAAGGGACAAACACCAAGACCAAGAGTGGAGTTTTTACGGGGGTTACCGTCCCAGCCTAGCCTCGCCTTGTTTTGAGTTTGGTTCCACATCGTTGCCACAACACCATGACCCACAAGAACAATCCATTCTTACCTGTCTACATGCTGCTCTATGCAAGAATTCGTCAAAGAAACGACCTTCTCCATGCCCACCCAATTGCACTGGCCATCTCCCATCTGCGTGCTACACCAAGAGGATCCGCGAGCCAACACAATAATAAATAGAGACAGATCTTAAAGATTATGATGTGGTGATCCTCAAGACGCTGACTCTCCGACCCTTGCTCTTTCGACTTGGCCTTATATGTAGTTGCAGCTTTGGAGGATTATATTTCTTAGAATTATTTTTCCTGCAATCTTTTCCCTATGAGGCATGTTTAATTTCCTTGGATTGTGGAGTATATGCTTAGTTTGCTGCATGCACAGTATCATTGTTAAGATATACTCCCTCCGTTCACTTTTATAAGGCATGGTAGACAAAACAGTTTAGTTTTCGTACATATCAAAATGAGTGTATCTAGACATATTTTGTGTATGGATTCACTCGTTTTGATTTCTATGGAGACCATACTGTGTTTGTCTACCACACCTTATAAAAGTGAACGTATGGAGTTGTTTTATTTGGGATATACGGTAGACTTGTTGTTTTTATGCCTATATATGATTTGTCCTTAACGTGATGTTGGTTTCCCAGGCTTGTAAAGGTCTGTGTGATCGGAAAATTCTTATTTCTTTAGACATGACTTTACGTTGGTTTTAGTACTGTAATCTTCTCCCCTTTGGTCAAACTGGGTTCCTCGCACCACCCATAGCAAAGTCAGAAGAACATGGGGCACGGCCACGTCAACCCATATGCCCTCTAATAAAATAGAATTTCTTGCCAGCAAGGACGTTGGTGGGTTCCAAGAAATGTCAACTCTCTGCCTAGGTTCTCTGTTCTTCCTCTTGGAAGCTTGGTTGCCAACTGCAATAATCGTGTCGTGGGTACCGCAACGAGAACTAAAGGTAGACTACACTAATAATAATCTTTATTGAGGCTGCGCATGCCGTCCTTTTATATTGGCAAACGGAGTTGAGGCTGCGCATATCCATGGAAGATACAGATGTAGCTTATCTGCACCGCCTAGAGAGCCGGCCACTCAAAATAACAAGACCGGAGGAGGGACTCCACCCCGGCTTTGTCATTAAGATAGAAGTGAGGACTCGAACCCGAGACCTGGCCCTTATGCGCATATGCACTGCTACCACTAGTCCACGGAAGAGTTCTCATATCTGTTATATGATGAGGCTCCGTTAACTTCTTGCTTATGCAATATTCGAGTACTCACGCCTAGAGAGCCAGCCAATCATATCTGAACAATGGCGCACACCAAGCCATGGCTGCTGCTTCTCTGCCTTGCCGCTGCGTCCGCCGGCAGCGGTGTACTCCAAGCTCGCGCTCAGACTGACAGTAAAGGTACATTGCATGCTCAATACCAATCCAACTTTTAGATTAGTGAGGTGTGTATAAGGGCCCATATGGTTGAAAGGAGTTTGCATAGAAACTTTAGAAAGTTCAAAACCTTGGAGTTTTTTCTATGTTAGTTGTTTGATTTGTAGGACTGAATCATAGTAATGTTACGTAAGAAATCCTTTGCACTAGAATTCATAGGAAATCTAACGTCTTTTTAATAATCCTTTACTTTTCCTGTGATGAAATCAAAAGAACATTGATGCATATGAAAACTTATAGGATTGGAGCGGGCATATCATTGCAATCGCGGTGTTTCCTATTCATGCATTTTTTTAGAATCACGCAACTTAAAGTGGACCCAGAAATCTGATTCGTGTGATATCGCAGGTTTCATAAGCATAGACTGCGGCCTCCCGGAGGAGATGGGCTACATGGACGATTTGACCGGGCTGTCATACGCCCCCAGACGCCGATTTCACCGACACTGGCACCAACCACAACGTCTCTGTCGAGTACATGAAGCCTCAGCGGATGCTCTCGAAGCCCTACCTCAACGTGCGCAGCTTCCCCGATGGCGTGCGCAACTGCTACACGCTCCGGTCGCTGGTGTCTGGGCTCAAGTACCTCATCCGTGCCACTTTTTTCTACGGCAACTACGACGGCCTCGATGCGACGCCCGTCGTATTTCACCTCCACATTGGCGTCAATTTCTGGACAGTGGTGAATGTCTCCACTCCTGGGGACGTGGTGCAGATGGAAGTCATCGTCTTGGTGCCTGACGACTTCATGCAGGTTTGCCTGGTGAACACCTGTGCCGGGATACCCTTCATCTCCGGCCTGGACCTCAGGCCGCTCAAAAAAACCATCTGCCCACAGGTGACGGCAACGCAGGGCCTCGTACTGACAGGCAGAATCAACTTCGGCACAGCCGACGAAAAAACCATTGTCAGGTGAGATAGAGATCGGCCCCAAGTCTTGGCCTCATTTAAAACCTATGGAATTCTGTCCAGAAATTAAGTGTATATATATACATATATATAGTTTACTAACATGGATGGATCAATGGAATACAAGAAATCATATTATTAATCCACCTGTCCATATTTTAAGGGTCAACTCTGACTACAATTAGGCCAACAAAACATGGGTTATATATGTGCTGTCAAAATTACAACATTGAAGCCGTATTTGAATAAAGTTTCCAATCATATAACATTTTGACCTTTTTTCATGTATTATTGTTCAAATTGATGTTTATGTTTGATCACGTAAAACCATGACATTAGTGATTGCGGACGAAGGTACTCCCTCTGATATAGTTTACAGGTCATGCACGTAGTTTAAGTAATATTTAAATTTGGTCAACATAAACTAAATTTTATGTCATAAATTTTTTTATTGATACCTGCAAGTGCACAGGTTCGTTATGGCACAATTTTGTAGAATTAAACTTCCGAATTATATCGCCCCACGAGAACTGTTGGCGAATATTTCTTATGTCTGTCTCTGCCCCCACACTCACAAGGTTTCAGACTTGAGTGAATTGACTCTAACGGTTTGTAGTAATAAACAGAGGAAATGGTGTATTCGATGGTTAAAATGAAGTATGGTGGCGGCCCCGGACGGTGGAGTTATGCCGAGGCGGCGGCCTTGGGCTCCCACGGTATGACGGCTCTATGAGACAGAGCCGTTGTTTAGCGTGGGTCTGGGTGGCGACCTGGATGGAGACTGCGCGGACAGAGGGTTCGTCTGTGTCATTCTTTTATACAGCTTGTATGGTTTTTGGACCCGGTTTTTCTTATAAACTAGGTCACCTCTTTCTATCTATTCGGACGGTGGATAAAAAAAACGCTATCCGAGAGTGCCAACGGGCCGGTACTTGGCCCATCGCAATCCAGGCCCGACTCGCGCCGAAAGCGAGAGAGGCGAAGCCACACTATCCGAGAGATTCCGGTTCAAAAAAAAATCTCTCGCTCGCTCGCGTGGATTTCGTTGTGGAATTCTCGTTCCCATCCTCCTCGCCCCTCCGCTCCCATCCCCATCTCGGCTGCCACCATGGCGGCCGGCGCCGCCGTATCCCCCTTCTCCTCCCTCCTCCGCCTCCCCTCGTCCCCGGCTCCCGCGTCCTCGTCGGCGCGCGCTGCGAGGCCCCTGCGCCGCGCTCCTCGCCCCCTCCTCTCCCTCACCGCCACGCCCTCGTTCGCCCACTTCGCCGCCGCCGCCGCGCCCGAGAACGGCTCCGCCTCCAGTTACGGGTACGTTTATATCTACACACTCAGTCTTCCCCGCGGCGGTATTTTGTTTGTTTTGCGTGGCAAAGCTGCCTGCTTTGGCCTACTGCCGCGCCCTCGCGTGGCGCGTGCGCGGATGGCGGTGGGCCGTCGAGGTGTTCGACGGAATACTTCTGCGTCGTGTTTGTTCCCGTCGAGAGTCCAGACCAGATAGTTTTGCTGCAGCGCACGGCCGCACGGATAAGGCTAGGGACTGCACTATAAATGGTAATGGTCTTGCCACTGATAGCTCATGATTTGGGAATATGTGGCAGGACTGTCAATGGCAGTCTATCCCTTTCGATAGTGGTGTTTTAATGGTGAGCACATTTTCAATTTATCTTGTGTGATGTCCTCGGTGTCGGAGTAAGTTTATTTACTCGAGATACCCATCGGCACAGGTCGTCCAATGCGAATTCTGTTTAGATTTTGCTGGAGTGACTGCTGCTTGCCTGTCAATTCATCGTATTGGCAGTTGAACTTCTTTAATTGTGAATACTTGAAGTAATTGTTTGAACTATGTTTCATAATGCATCCTGTCTCTTTCACAGAAATCAAACGTCACTGATGCCACCGTTCAGCAGCCGTATGCTTGATGAAGGTTCTAGGCCTAAAAAGCCGTATAAATGGCAACGTGTTTTGCTAAAAGTAAGCGGGGAAGCACTGGCCGGAGATCACACAGAAAACATAGACCCAAAGGTGAGGTTTCTTTTGGTTGTATATCTTTGAATGTAAACAACTGATGTTCGCAGATAGTGTAATTAATGTAATTATGTGGACTGTTGCAGGTTACAATGGCAATTGCAAGAGAGGTTGCTTCAGTCACCAAACTAGGTGTAGAGGTGTGTTATTTGTCTTCTTGTTATTGGTTGCTTACTGGAGTACCTTTATGAACACTGAAACTAATTCATTCCAAAAAAGACTGAAACCAAATGGAGTGAATGTGGATAGTTAAGTTTAATAATATCAATTCAACTATTAAATTGCAATGTATTCCATGCTGGTGTTCTCATGTTATCTGTATATGTTCTCTTGTCACCCTGCTTAGAAACTTCTCTAGTGAAATCATGTGATTTACTTATAAAGTGGTTCGCAGATTGCTATTGTTGTTGGTGGTGGCAATATCTTCCGTGGGGCCTCTTGGGCTGGATGTAGCGGTCTTGACCGCTCATCTGCGGATTACATTGGGTACGAATGCTAATTATATCCCTGATGTCTTCTCATAATTAAATCATCTTAGTATCCTCTGTCAGCTGTCAAATAAGCTAGAAAAAAGTTCAAAAGTCATGAGGTGTGCTATACATCATGCAATGAAACAATAATTGGGCGAACAAACATCAACACATCTTGGTAGGAGCAGGAGCATGGTTGATGGCTTGTTATATAATCTATGCCAACTTTTTGTCCATTTAGTCTGCTAGAATAATAGTTTCATTTGAATAATTAGCTGTATAAAACTCTAATTGCACCTTAGAAATAATTTAATCCATGACTATATTGTTCACCGTCTGGTGGAAACTGAAGCACACCTGTAATTTATGACCTAGTTGTTTTTTCATTTATTTGTTGGCAGTTGTTTAGTTCCAAAGGCATTTCTTGATATATGTGATCGCATGAGGTTTTGCTATAAAAAATAATTTTCCGCTGTGTCCGATTGCATTACCTTTTTTATTTCTCCCCACTTCAGTATGATGGCATGAGGTTTCGCTATAAAAAATAGTTTGCATCTGTCTTTTTAGTTTCAAAGTCAAGTTCTTTTTAAAGTTATCACATGATTTGTCGCTAGAATAAATAGTTTGAGGCTGCATCTGATCATGCAACCTTTTTTGTGTCTGCCCAATTCAGTATGATGGCCACTGTAATGAATGCAATATTTCTTCAAGCAACAATGGAGAGCATTGGGATACCAACCCGTGTCCAGACTGCATTCCGTATTTCAGAAGTTGCAGAACCATACATACGCCGAAGAGCAATCAGACATTTAGAGAAAGGAAGAGTTGTTATATTTGCAGCTGGGACAGGGAACCCATTCTTTACGACTGATACAGCCGCTGCTCTCCGCTGTGCAGAAAGTGAGTTTGTCTTGAATCTTAGAAGTATGAACTGCTTTAATCATAAAAAATAAGCTAGAGAAATATGCTTATAGAGATGCGTGTTTGTTTTACTTTCCAAAAACAATGTAGTTAGAAATGCTAATGCAGTTGTCCGTAGTGCATGTGTCCATGTCATGCCATAGGCTTAGCTACATATATAGTACTATGAAACATTAAGGATCTGCTTGGAATGGATGTAAATTTAGTGTGGCAGCCGGTATTTAACTCAAAGTTGAACTAAATAGCTGTGGGCAAAGTAATTTTACGCATAAGCAATCATGAATCAGAATCTCTGCTGCACATGTAGAATACATTATTATGAGGTAAGGTTGGAATTAGCTTTTCTAGACTGCTTTTGAGAGGAACAACACTGCTTCCACAACATTTTTTTCTTTGTTTATTTTGCATTGACCATTAATTTTATTTTTTATTATGAACAGTCAATGCAGAGGTAGTGCTTAAGGCAACAAATGTTGATGGCGTCTATGACGCGGACCCCAAGCGTGAGCCAAATGCCCGTATTCTGGAGACGGTGAGCTATAACGAGGTGATCTCGAGAGACCTCTCGGTAATGGACATGACTGCCGTTACACTATGCCAAGAGAACAACATTCCTGGTACGGGCACCATCTGTTTCTAGGACTGCTTACTGTGTCCGTTTGTCGATTTTAATTTGCTGTGTGTTTTTGCAGTTGTCGTCTTTAACCTGCAAAATACCGGAAACATTGCGAAAGCCATCGTCGGCGAGAAGGTCGGTACCTTCATAGGCTGCACGAGGAATCAGGACCACAGCACGGGGAGCGCACTGGATCAAGAAAAAAGCTTGGTTAAGTAGTGGTGAATGAATCCAAGAGCTCTTGGTCCCTCTAGTTGGATTTAGAATAGATTAGCTATCAAACTGCCGGTTAAATTGTAATATTCGACTTTGGAGACAAGGTCTCCTGTGGAAATTCTGGATAGATTAGCTATCAAAGGGGAACGACTTTGTAGAAAACAAAAATTGTGGAAATTTCTGCTATGCTGTGTATGATAGAATCTAGGAGTATCAAATAAAATGTAGTAATATATAAAAGGTCTCCTGTGGCATGTCTGGTGGCTGTACATAAAGAGCAATTTCTGTAGCTCCTGATGGTTGGTGAGTAACAGAAGGTGATGGTTTCTAGCCTGTTTTCCCTCGTTATTTTTTGACCCGGAAAACTGTATTGAAAAACATAGACGTACTAATAGGAGATGGAGAGCCATGCCGTTCGATATTACAGATTTGCAACAAAAATGCACCGTTCATGTCGAATGGACATGTATATACTGACCGACACTGAGAAAATTGCTTAGGGGAGGGAGACGATGCGGAGGAAAAACGAGCCCGAGCAGGCGGCAAGCAGTGGTTGGAATTCTTTTCCTTGGAATTCAGCTTATAAACAGAGCATAGTAAGTAAGAAGTGACGGAAATAATGGATGGAATCATTTTATTTCAAGATGCTCGTCCTATACAAAAATGCTAGGTACCGTTACAAAAATGTTTAAACTACCTGCTGCAGTCGAAGTTCCCCGCTGTAATACGGTAGCGGATGTCGTACTGCGGCTCGCTGATGACTTGGGATCTCATGTTGAATGTGTCACGGGTGTCGATGAAGTGGATGTCATCCTCCTCCATCTCTCGACACGCCCGGATGGACTTGGAGAAGCGGCTGCTGATGAAGATCGCCTCGCCGTCTAGACATCCATCCACGGCCACCCACGAGCCCGCTGCGATGTCCGCTTCCAAGACCTCCACCTTACGAGTGAACTTGTCACCTTTGTGGCATTGCCTCTGTCGCCTCACCATGAGCAGCCTCCCACGTGATTCAACCAAGTGCCAGGTGGTCTCGATGGTATCATTAGGTTCCTTGTCATCGTTTCCACAGACCGTGGCATTCAAAATCTTGTCCGTGTCCTCTTCATCGTCGTCATTTCCGGCCACAGCCTCCTCATCGCCTTCGTTGTGAACATCATCCTCTCCATATTCGTTGTCCACCTCATCATCGTTTTCGTTCTCATCATCGCCGTTGTTGTCAACATCATCCTCTCCATCTCCGTTGTCCACCTCATCATCGTTTTCGTTCTCAACCTCGTCATTGTCATCTTCATCGTAGTCGTCGGCCGTTGCGTTCCCGAGGATCACATGCTAAATATTGGTAACCATGGGTTTGCCGTTGTTGCCATCAAACGTGATATCAAAGGAGACGGAATGCAACATCGATGATGCGGGTGAAGGGATCCGTTCGCTGCTCAGGCACCCACACGCCCTTTCCAGGACGGAGCAAGATGATGGGATACGTTGTTGGGCATGAGAAGGACGATGTCATCGGGGTCGGCAGACCGCATCAACACCTTGCGGATCATGAAAGACTCGGGGACATTGCCGATAACGTCGTCCAGCTCCGTGAGCGGCACGGTCATGTTGGAGAAAGGGTTGTGCAGCATGTAGCTATGGCGCCTCTCGTCGTCGACGCGTGCAAGGGCGAGCCACCCATCCGTAGAGCCAATGCAGCTCGCCTCCTCGGGATAAGTGGTGGAAGGGAGGACGAGCGAATCACCTTGAGGGCTAGGCAGGAAAGACAAAGAGCCGTCCGGAGGGCGACCCAGGGTGGCGGCTGCCGCGACCTACATCTAGGGCTGGGCTGGCATGGTCGCGCATCGCCGAGAGCCACGAGCGGCAAACAAGGCGGGCGTACGCACAGTCGTAGGCGCTTGGGAGGCGTGTGAAGACGCAGCCTAGAAGCTCTCCCAGGAGCTCCGACCATGGCGGAATCGCTGCTGCTGGCGACATCTCCATGGCGGTATCTCTCAGTAGGCGATCGTCTCTATGGTTCTTTAGGATCGACCTCGCTCGCTGCTGTGTTGTCTCGTGAGAACAAAGTTGCAAAGGGAGCGGGAATATATAGTCCCGCTACACAGGGCTCTACTCCGAGTCGGCCAGGGATTAGTCAGTCGGGATCGGGAGAGCTATGTACAAGTCCGTCTAGTACATGGCGATGGATGTACGTCGGCATAGTACGTAGTTCGCTATGTACAAGTCGGTCAGATTTTGTTGGTAAGTCTGTAGTTGGTGTCCGATTCAGATTGGTAATAGTACTACTTTCTTAATTAGTCTTGGTTCTACGTGTGTATATAAATCTCAGTCACCTCGTCGGCCATTGGATTCGGTGCATCAAGATCTGTGCAGCCTAGTTGTCACGTCGTGTCCTACACGGCTTCCTCGATCCTGACTTTGTTGCTTGCCAATGTGGGCTTTTTGTTTTCTCGATTTTGTCATTTCCACTTCATCGTCTGTCATTTCCGGCCACAACCTCCTCCTTGTGGTTGTTCTCGACATCATCCTCTCCATCTCCGTTGTCCACCTTATCGTCGTTTTCGTTCTCAACCTCATAATTGTCGTTCTCATCCGCAGCTACATTTTGGTCGTCGTCATCGTTGGTCGCTAGCTCCATTCAGCGTCGCCGATGACACGGTTAGTATTGGTATGTCGTTGTTGCCATCAAGCGCGATATCAAATGAGACGATGTACTCCGCGTGAGTGATCCCGTAGAGCGTGTCTCCAAGGAACGCAATGTCGATGATGCGGGTGAAGGGAGGCGTGAACAAGTTCACCCGGAGCACATAGGCTCCTTCACGCTTCACGCCGGAGACGTCGACAACGAGCGCGAGCTGTAGCCATAATATATGGGCCATGCGTGGGCGCGAGACCAGGAGTGCCATTCCCGCATCTCAAAAAAAAGGAGTGTGAGTTCCGTGACATTGGCCCAACTGCCAGCGAACAAGGGTCCCCTAGGGCTTCTCTAGCGCGCAGTATGAGGGTTGAAGCATCCGTCCGCGTACCTCCTGCTGCGGCATGTCACTGATGGGCCGCTTAGAATGCGGACCAAAACGGGTAGTGTTACTTTTTCTATTATTTTTATTTTACCTAAACAATAAAAAGAAAAAAATATTTAGATAAATTTGAACATTTAAAAAAATGAATATTTTTAAATTTAAACGTTTTTTAAATTTGAACACTTTTGAAATCTGAACATTTTTCAATACCAAACTTTTCTAAAAATATGAACAATTTTTAAAAACGAACATTTTTCAGAATTATGTACATTTTTTTAATCTGAATATTTTCAAATCTGAACATTTTTGCAAATCCGAACATTTTTAAAATCCAAACATTTTCAAAATCTGAACATTTTTCAAATCCAAACAATTTAAATTAGAACAGTTTAAAAAATGAACAATTTTTTAAATTTGAACATTTTAAAAATGAACAATTTCAAATCTGAACATAATTAAAAATGTAAATAAGAAAGAGGAAAAACTAGAAATAATAACGAAAAAGGAAATTGAAGAACGGACCGAAAAAGGAAATCGAAAAACGGACCGAAACTATATGTGTTCATATAATTTTTATAGTGAAATAATCTCTATTTTTATCAATATAGATAGCTCCTAAAAATGAAAGAAGAGCCTAACGCAACCATAAATGTTTTATTTTATTTTTTAGAATTTTAAACCAATAAATTCCTTGAAATTAATAACGTCTATCTTTTTTGTTGTGAAATATTTTCTACTTTTGGCATTTATGGATTCTTTCTATAAATATAAAACAAAACGCCTAATGCAATAATTTTTTTCTTTTCAAATTTGTAAACAATAAATGCTTGACACTAGTAACGTCTAATTTTTTTTGTTGCGAAATGATTCCCTTTTGGCGTTTGTGATTTACTTCTAAAGTATGAACCAAAGGAACATATCACAACGATATCCTTCATATATCTCTTGCAGGTAGTGGTCTACTCACACCATTGTGGTAGGTGAACCGTGAACTCAGCCCATATAACTCTGATATACCCTCACGTGTTTTCATATTTTATAATATAAGATCCTTTGCACACCCGAAAAGGACCAAGAAAAAACCTCATGATCGAGCTAGTAAACATGTGTATCTATTTTTATACGGATAAAACTTACTAATCTACATGAAATAACTTGGCAATAAGGGGCGATGTAATTTAGAAACTTTGGAATAAGACAAGGGGTAGTGTGGACGTGGCCCTTCTTTTAGTTCAAAATTTGAAAATAATAAATGCTCGAGATTAATAACAATTATTTTTTCCGTCCAAATATTTCTACTTTTGGCTGTTTGTTAATTGCGTCCAAAACATGACGTGGCCTTTTTCAAAATTTGAAAATAATAAATGCTTGAGATTGATAATGCTTATCTTTTCCGGTGAAATATTTCTATATTTGGCATTTTGTTAATTACTTCCAAAACATGACGTGGCCCTTTTGTCAAAATTCGAAACGATAAATGCTCGAGATTAATAAGGCTTATCTTTTCCAGCGAAATTTTTCTTCTTTGGCATTTGCTAATTACTTACAAAACATGAATGTCAGAATAGTACATTTGGTATATCTCTTTGCGGGGTGGTCTATTGACACCGCCACATCACGCGAACGCATAACCTTTAACAATTTTTCGCGTGCTCACGACAATTTCACGCAATTCAAAACACGTTAACTCTTCGTGCCACGAAAGCTAAGTCAGCTTCCCGCGTGATCCCGTGAGGCACGACCATATCTCTCCTAGCGGGTGGTCTATTGACACCGCCACGTCACGTGTACCACCTAAAAAAAATCCTCGTCCGTGACAGTTTCACCTAGTTCAAAACGTTTAAACTCTTCGCGCCACGACTATTTGTGTCAACTTCCCGTGTGATCCCGTGAGCCATCGACTCAGTGCATCATACTATATCTCTTTTATCGCGCACGTGGCACTTGCAGTACTATCCCACCCTCCAACACAACCCAAGAGGATCAAAATGAAGTCATCATCTAAAGTCTTAGATGACACCTATAAAGTAACTCAAAACGTATAAAGTCTTTGCGTCACGGCAACCCGTGTCAACTTCCCGCGTGATGCCGTGTGATAGGGACTGGGGCAACATAACTATATTTGTTTTCGCGCACATGACACTGCATTACTATCCCTTTTTAAAAATTTGAAAACAATAAATGCTCGACATTACTACTGCTTATCTTTTCCGGCGAAATATTTCTACTTTTGGCATTTTGTTAATTACTTTCAAAACATGACGTGGCTCTTTTTTAAATTTGAAAATAATAAATGCTCAAGATTAATAACGCTTATCTTCTGTGGCGCAATATTTCAATTTTTGGCATTTTGTTAATTACTTCCAAAACATGAGAAAAAACTCCTTTCACAATAATACCGTTGGTATATCTCATCGCGGGTGGTCTACTGACATCGCCACATCACGTGAACGCACCACCTCTAACTTTTTTCCCGCGCCCATGAAAATTTCACGCAATTCAAAAAACGTTAACCTCTTCGCGCTACGACAACCTGTGTCAACTTCCCGCGTGATCCCATGAGGCGACGACCCGTATCTCTCCCGCGCGTGGTCTATTGACACCGCCACATCACGTGTACCACCATTTATAAACATTACCGCGCTCGTGACACTTTTAATTCAAAACGTTTAAACTCTTCGCGCCACGATAACCTGTGTCTACTTCCCGCGTGATCCCGTGAGGAGACGACTCGTGCATCATACTGTATTACTATCCCACCTTTCAACAACAACCCAAGAGGATCAAAATGAAGGCATCATCATGTAAAGTGTTAAGTGACACCTATTGTAAAAGATCTTGTGAACAACCACAACAATCCGAAAGAATCAAACATCCAAAGTACTAAATGATACCATGTGTCTACAAGATTTTGAAAAAAGGGTGGATGTGGACGAGTGAACGAATTCCTTTTTTTTTTTTTGAAAAAAGTGAACGAATTCCTGAAGAGGAAAGAAACGAAAGGGAGAAGGAAGGAGGTGGCCAGAGAGGAAATATTTACCAACGGTCACATCCAGCTTCTCGCTATTTACCTCCCCTCGTCTCCACCTGCTGCTTGCCTGTCCCGTCGCGCCGCGAGTGAGGAGCCCACCACCGCCCCGTCACCCCTCCCCTCCTCCTCCTCCCCTTCCGCCACCTCTCCCCCCCTCTCTCCCATGGGCCGTCGCGCGCCGCCGTCGTCAGCGGCGACGTCCTCTCCGGAGCTGCGGAGGAAGAGGACGGCGGCCGCGGCGCCGGCGCCCGGGTCGCCGCCGGAGCCGCGGCGCTTCTGCTCGATCTCCGACGTGATGCGCCGGTCGCGCCCCGTCGGCGCGCCGCCGCCCGTGGCGCGCGCGAGGCACGAGGTCGTCCTCTGCGAGGCGTGCGGCGCCGGGGACCGCGACGACGAGCTGCTCCTCTGCGACCTCTGCGACCGGGGCCTCCACACCTTCTGCCACCGCCCTATCCTCGCCGCCGTCCCGCTCGGGCCTTGGCTCTGCCCCGACTGCAAACCGCCCCCTAAGCCCATCATCAGTGCGTGCTTCCCCTCCCGCCCGAGCGAGCTCGATCGATCTCCCCATTTTCGCTTCGTCGCCTCGTTCGCGCTCGCCTGCCGTGAATTTCATCTGTCTTTTTCTTGGTGCTAGGTTTCCCGTTGAAGCAGAGCAAGATCATCGATTTCTTCAGGATCCAGAAGGGCGCCGAATACCCTCAACCGGCAAAATGCGGGCTTTCTCAAGGTATAATCTTTGCAATTCTTAGGAGGTCATGGAAAGGGTGCACTAGTGCTTTACTGTCTGTGAATTTCTGATCGCATGATTGGGGGAATGGTTCGGTTCTATTGTATGGCTTAAGGTTGGTTCATATTATCATGAGGAATCATTACCACCTGTTTTAGCATACTACATTGCTATCTGCTTATCGTATTATTGCAAATACTTTATCTAAAATATGAGTTATTATGAGTAGGATGCACACCTGATTGGAGCAAAAGTTGTATCTTCTTAGAGGGATGTAGAATGTCGCTTCTGAAATTGTTTATCTAAAATTAGACTGATTAATACTAGGACGCACGTCTGACAGGAGGAAAGTTGGATTTTTAAAGTGGGTGTTGTATGTTGATTCAGGTTTTTTTGGTTGCATTTTGACCAGTCGACCCAATGTGAAGTTCTTAGGAGGTCATGGAAAGGGTGCACTATTGCTTTACCGCTTATCTGTGAATTTCTGATCGCATGATTGGGGGATTTGGATTGGTTCTATTGGATGGCTTAAGGATGGAAGTTGGCTGATGAGAAAATCTTTTTGGCTATAAAAACTTTTTTGGAAAACCTCTGGTTTCTCCATTAACTTAATATAAAATTAACGTAGGGGTTTTCCCCTACGGTACCAGTCAAAAAAAAAATGCAGTGCAAATAGTTCATCTGAAAATGACTGATTACGAGTAGGATGCACACCTGATTGGACCAAAACTTATATATTTTAGAGGGGTATCGAACGTCGATTCTGGAATTGTTTGGTTGCAAACTGTTTATCTAAAATATGATTTGTTAAGAGTAGGATGCACATCTGATAGGAGTAAAAGCTAAAAAATTTAGTGGGTGTTGTATGCTGATTCTGGATATTTTTGTTGTATGTTGACCAGTCCATAGAATATGCAGTATCCTGCATAAATTAGTGAATTGGAATTTTAGGTAATTCCCAATGCAGTGAGTTATCACCGCCTGTAGTGCGTGGGAAAGCTACCACAGCGGGAAATATTAGTTGCATTTTAGTAGCACACTCTTTCATTGTAGTCATAGGAATGTTTTATTGAAATAGATCTGTCAAATTGTACAGATTGACCAATTTTGGTTGGTTCGTGGGATTCATAGTGATGTGCCCTTCACTCATTGAGCCATAAAAAGCTGCCACCTTTCCATACATACCCATATAGTACAAAATTTATGTGCATTTATTAGATAATAATTTGATATGGGATGATCTAAAATGTCGGTTGGTTCGTGGGATTCATGGTGATCTACCTTGCATTCATTGAGCCATAAAAAACTGCCATCTCTGCATACGAATCCATATACGAAACTCATCTACGGTTATTATATAATAATTTCTCAGGCCTGCTTAAAGGATTTCAGTAGCTCACCGGGAGATGAGTAGGAATCACTACTTACATCTTAAGCATACTGCATTGTCACTTGCGTCTCATCTACAGTATGTCACAATTAGTTTATCAAAATATTGTCAATTGCGAGTAGGATGAATCCAACTGATACGAGCAAAAGTTATGTTCTGTGGGAGGTTTTGTATGTTGATTCTGTAATTTTGACTGTGTGTGTTGTCTGATTGATGAACATTGAACAAATGATTTTTATTAGATTTTTTTTCTCGAGAAAACGCAAAAAACTTGTGCGTTTCATTTTATTGAAAAGATAGGAGAGTTTTAGTTACATTTGATTGAAATGATTTTTATTAGATTGGTTTTGTTGTATGGTTTAAGCAATCAGTTATGAGAAATAGTCGCTCACCTGCTAAGCATACTGCGTTGCTACCTTCTGATCATCTCATGGTTGCAAATAGTTTTTCTAAAATATGAATGATTACAAGTTGACTAGGATGCACCCAACCAACAGGGGGAAGTCATATCTTGTCGGGTGTATGTATGCGGATTCTGGAATTGTTTTCGTTGCACGGCTGGTCGGTTGATACAATAGTATCATGCCTATATCTGCAGTCAACTTGTATGTTATAACATTGTAATACTTTGGTAAAAAAGATGACCTGCCCTGCTATTGGTTACTGTACATAATAACTAGAATTGTCAAGTAGACAACTCACATATGATACGGCAATTACATGAGCATACCAATGGGTTAATACAAGTCTCAGATATGCTTGTCATTTTAATATAGGCCCACAATATATTTGATGACCTTGGCCAAAACATCAACGCTTCAAATATTCCTATTTTCCACTTTCTTGGTCAAAAGCATCATTTTTTAATGTTCCCATATTCCATACTGAAAAATTAACTGAACAAAAGTAACAAATGTGTGGTTGTAATGTTTATCTATTATCTACCCAGTTAAGCTCTTGAAGTGTGGTCTTAACATAACAATTTTACTTAATACTTCTATAGATGCTAAGAGGCGAAGGAGGCGTTCTCTTGTTATGCACAAGAAGAAGAGGAAGATGCTGCCATTTATCCCAACTGAAGATAGTGTTCAAAGGCTGAAACAAATGGCTTCTGTAGCCACTGCCTTGAAAACTTCAAATATGGACTTCAGTAATGAGTTGACTTACGTGCCTAGTATGGCCCCTAAAACTTCCAATCAAGCAAAATTGGAGGAAGGTGGTATGCAGGTTAGCAAATTTCTATGTACAACAGTATTATATTTTTTGGATCTCCTGGTGGTTAACGATACACTCCTACACTTTCAAGGTTCTGACTAAAGAGGATAAAGAAACCATAGAACATTGCAGATGCATGCAGAAAAGAGGAGAATACCCTCCACTTATTGTGGTTTTTGATTCATGCGTGGGGTACTTTCTGGGATACATTATGCTTCTAACACTTTTACATTTTCTGTAAACTAATACATATTTTTTCAGCTTCACTGTGCAGGCTGATGCAGACATTAAGGATATGACCTTCATAGCTGAATACGCTGGTGACGTTGATTACTTAGAGAACAGAGCAAATGATGACTGTGACAGTATAATGACCCTTCTATCGACAGCTGATCCCTCCAAGAAGCTTGTTATTTGCCCTGACAAACGTGGAAACATTGCCCGTTTTATCAGTGGCATTAACAACCACACTCCGTAAGTACTCACTGTCTATTTATTAACGACAAATGTGTTAGATGCATTTTTACACTATGATCAGCATTTGCATATTTAGGCGTCATTTTTTTCCTGTCAATCAATTTCCCCTTATGCAATTCTTGCCGAATTCAGTTCAAATTTTGTTGTATTATTTTCTGAAAGATATGATGCCCATATATCAGTCTAATACTGTTAAACTCCTGCAGGGGTGGCAAGAAGAAGCAAAATATCAAATGTGTGAGGTACAACATCGACGGCGAGAGCCATGTCCTGTTGGTCGCCTGCCGTGATATCGCTCGTGGTGAGAAGCTGTACTACGACTACAATGGACATGAGTATGCGTACCCAACGCATCATTTCATCTGACATCTCCCCAACAGTTTTTGACAACATTCAGAAGAGGATATGGATTAATGGCGGCATTTTCAGCATTGCCGGCAGTGTCCAATAACTTATATACAGTTCGATTTCGAGAAGATCCCCGAATGGCGGAAGTTGATAGGTGCTGGTGCTGTTAATAGTGATAGCCTTCATTCAGCTGTGGAAAGAGACTAGTGGGATGTTCCTTTCTTTTTCTCTTACTTCCTGAGATGTCATCTTCTCATTCATTTTCATTTTTATTGCGGAGTTCCTGCGCGACGTTATTTTTCAGGGATTTGTATCCCTTTATATAGGAGTATATATCCTCCCATGTCTCTATATATCAATCTATCAGTAGCTGTTATTCGCAATTAGAGGCACATCTGGAAGTGGAAGAAAAAATTCACCCCATTATTGGGTGGTGTTGCTGTTAAAGCTGTATGTAATTGGCTCGAATTCTTATTCAAATTTTTTGCCAGTTCAAATGTGGTTTTCCCATGATTGTTGCGGCTTTATTTACACTTGTTATTTTTTCACTTCCGAAGGGCACTCACAATACAAACACCGTAGTGTGCATCTACCATGTGTCCATGCCACAATTTTAATCGACACATCGAGAAACAAAACAGATAAATCCATATATAACCCAAATTTTGCCTAGAGTAGCATGGGCTACTATTATAGATATTTGTCTTTTTGTTTCTAAAAATAGATAGTATTAAACTTCAAACTGAAACTTTGTCGCGTGTTAGTTTATATCTATAATGTCAAAAGCTATCTAAATTCAATCTTGATTTGCAGAGAGATGTGTCTTTTCACCCATAGGAAACTAGGGGTTTATATCCTCTTGGCGACGGTTGAGTGTTTCCACCAAAATTACCCTCTCCAGGCCAGATTCATCTCCAAAACTGATTGGGATTCCAAACAAACTTTGACTGGTCTATATGGAGAAGGCAGGGACGCATATAGATCAGTAAGGAAAAGCGATGGCATCTGAAAATTGTTCTACGACACGAGAGACAGCGGTGAAGCAGAAGGACTAGGAAATCTAGGAAGATTCCTAGACGAGTTGTGCGTTTGAGAGGATGAAGAAGAGGAGGACATCGTTGATCTTGTGGAATATCAAGAAGGAGGTTGAATTCCGAGGAATTGAAGACGATCTCTTCTCCATGCAATTTAAGTGTTTGGGTGATTGGAAACAAGTGAGGCATGGTAGTTCTTGGATCTTCTGAGGATGCCCCTTGCTAATGGCAGAGTATGATGGTTGGGCGGGCACTGATTCGGTTAAGCCAAACGAGTTATATGCTTTTTTTTCATGTGCTTAACCTGATGTAGAAGACGTGAACCAAGAGAAATATGTTGAAACCTTCATCGCATTAGATGATATATTGGTGAAGGGGCAATAGAAGGTGTCAAGATGCGAGTGAAGATTGATGTTCTCAATGCAATCTTGCGTGCAACTATGTTTAACCCCGAACAAAAGGATGATGCATCTTTGTTGCCAATAAGAGAGGATGACCGATAAATGTGGATTTTTTTAGACTAGTTGATCATGTGCTAAAGGAGTGTGAAGATGTATTATGGCCAGATGAGAAGATAATTCACCAGTCCTCGCTCATGGTCTCTGTGTGTTTCAAAGCCTTGAATGGAAGGTGTCGAAGGAGGTAGAGAAAGAGGACGTGGATGGGGAGGACGAGCGAGAAGAAAAAGGTTAAAGGAGTATGCTAGATCAGTGTTCCATGACGAAGATGAAAACTTGAGGAGCATGTCCTCTAGCGCTTCAAATGATAGAAGTGAACATGAGGCAGAGAAAAAATACGAGAATGCTAGAGCTCGGAGGTAGAGAGAACGAGCAAACACTAAAAGGAACCTTACTTTTGACCTACACTGAAAAAAAGATGGGGTGCAAGCCATGCAGATAGAGGAAGAAGAGTGGAGAAGGTAGGAGAGAATGATACAAGACCAGCCTCCTCCAGAGATAGTATTCCTACGCGCATGTTCAAACAAAGATCACTATCGAGGTGCAAGCAACGTGTTATGTTCTTCCTTTAACTTTAGAATACATAACAATGTCCATTTACACAATCTACCATATTTAATGATTTGAGAAACAAAGAAGTAGTACACTTTTTCACAGTAAATCATATATACTTAGGACTGAATGTGGAATTTACGAATTTTAATCATGGTTTATATTAATGTATTCATGTGAGACTTGGTTTATTTCATGCTCAAACTGTGGGCATATAGGTGCTTTGCTAGCATATCCAAAATAAAGATCAAAAGTATAATTCAAGATAAGGTAAAAGATTCCGTAAAAAATAAATCGGTCAATGAATTCATCTAAGAATATATGCATTAATAAATTTACTTTCACTGTTTATTGAATTATCTAACAAATTAAAGGCCACTTTTTTGTCATGGCTATCAACCGTTCCATACAATAGTTACAATAAATGATAAATCCTTCTATTAAATATAATTGAACACCTATGTGACTAAACATAGTTTGAGAAGTACATATATAATAAGTTTTATAGCAAACATGGACATGTCTTACTATTAGTCATTTAATTAAAATAGCATCTTTAGATAAACAGTGAATTTTCTGTAGTAGAAATGGATGTACTCCACCATATGAATTTAGCCAGAAAACATGATATTTGTCGTTAAACCATCTAAAAAGATAGTGTTGTATTTTGCTACCATGTTTTATGCTTCCGACAATTAAAGACAAGCTTTGCCCGGCCCCGACGAGGGAGGGGTGAGGACGGCGGCGCGCCTTCGGCTCGCTCTAGTGATTGTAGTCGTTACTAGGTGGTCAAACGACCTATCTGTAATTTTTTATTACTTTTAGGGAACTTTGTACTGCTTCGGTGAAGTTTTTCGCAAAAAAAAAAAACCTGGGTATGTTGCTTAGGGTGCCAGTCCTGAATTTGTTTTTCGACAAGCAGTTCTGAATTTTAGTTAAAAAGGAATCGGGCTGCAGAAGTGTTAAAGTATAGTTTTGTTTTTTGAGAATTTTGTTAAGTATAGTTGATGGGCCTGTGCGCCTTATCCCATTAGCCAGTGTGGCCCATACAGCGTGAAGGCATTCACGACAATTAGCCTCCGCGGCCCGGTTAGCCACCCCTCTCGTTCTACAACAGGAGGTGACGGCGGCGCCGCCGCGGTGGGGAAGACGGCGGGAGTGGAGACGAGGCCGCCGCCCGTGGCGCGTTCCCGCCCTGGGCGACGCCTGCGGCGCGGAGGACCGCGACGAGAAGGTGCTTCTCTGCGACCGGGACCGCGACACCTTCCGCATCCGCCCCATCCTTGCAGCCGTCCCGCTAGCTCCTCCTGGCTCTGCCCCTACTGCGGCTCGACCTCCAATCCCATCATCGGTTCGTACTTCCATTCCCCGCCCGAGCTGCTTCGTTCTCGCTATTTTTGTCCCTTGCGTGATTTTTCATCTCTTTCTTTTTTTTCCTGGTTGATTCTGTCCCGTGTGCGCCGATGGGTTGTTAGGTCTTCCGATGAAGCAGAGGAAGATCGTCGATGTCTTCCGGATTCAGAAGGGCGTAGACGCCGCCAGATGTGGGCCTTCTCAAGGTAATTTTGCGACTCGGTGAGATCGTGGTAAGGGTGCACTGTTGCTTGTCTGAAATTCTGATTGCATGTGTTGGTCATTGGATTTATTTTATTGTATGGCTTAAGGTTGGAATCAGTGATGAAGAATCATCACATGGCATAGTTATCAGCCACCTGCTGGCCATCCTATCTTACATTGCAAATTATTTATCTAAAATTTGACAGATTATGAGTAGGATGCACATCTGATAGAAGCAAGAGTTTTTTTTTTGGGTGGGTGTTGTATGTTGATTCTGGAACTATTTTGGTTGCATGGCTGACTGTCGATAAAGAAAGTATGCAGTATCCTGCATATATTAGTGGATTGGAAGTTCTAGCTAATGACTATGGGAATGAGTTATCACGGCTGGAAATGCGCGGGAAAGCAATCACACCCAGAATTATGAGGGAAAGATATGGCTTCTGGAAATGCGTGGGAAAGCATTGTTGAAATAAACATTAATTTCATGTTAATAGCACACTTTTTCGTTGCAGTAATAGGAATGTTTTTAAGCGAAATAGAACGGCTAAGCTTGTATGGATTGACCAATGTCGATTGATTCTTGGGATATGTTACATGTCTATCCTCTTGGTGATCTACCTTGCATTCACTGAGCATAAAAATCTTCCACCTTTCCATAAGAATACAGATACTAAACTAACTCCACTATCTTGTTGCGAGCTATCACAAAACTATTCCCACTAGAATTATGCGGGAAACCTATCGCTGCCATAAATACGTAGAAAAGTGTCATTCAAGAAACTCTAAATGTTAATAGCACTCTTTTGTCACAGTAATAAAATGTGTTACGGAAATAGATTGGTCATGCTTATGAAGTGACCAACTTCTATTAATTCGTGCGATACATGTATGCCCCCTTGGTGATCTACCTTGCATCCATTGAGCGATAAAAATCTGCAATCTCTTCATCAGAATCAAAACTAATGTCTGTTTTTGGTGACGATATGTTGACGGCATAGAGACAAGATTTGGGGTAGGAAGGAGAGGGAGGATGAGAAGGAGTGGGAACGCGTGAAATGTGACTGATGGGTTTTGGAAAGGAGTGATGAAGGGAGGGAGGAGGGGGGGGGGGGTGTTTGACTGACATGTCGTTACACATGTGTGTGAAAGACAAAGTTACTAAACAAGACACATAAAAATGATACGCATGAACAGATTCAGCTTCTGACGTGACCTTAAGAAAGATTGAAAATAAAATTAGCTCACAACAACAAATACTTAACAAATTTACTAATTAGTTTACCTTTTAGCTGGCTTGATATATGTGATTTGTTTGTCGTAAAATTGTAAGACTATGTACGAACGATATACAGCCCTGGAGTTGGTTATTGCATGATAATTAAAAGCGTCAAGCACACAACTTTTTTTCATTAGACTTGCCCAGGTTATTCACTTAGAGCAAGTACAATAAGGTCCGGTCAGCAGGCTATAAGGATTTTCATAATACATTTGTGCTTACATGGAGTAGAGAGAATATGAGAGAGTGGAAGTGGGCTCTCATGCAAGAGCCAGCTGCAGTACGTGCTCCTAAGCACTTTGTAGAATGGTATAACTGCCTCCGGTTTAGGTGGGCAGCCCGGCAAGTAGACATCCACAGGAATTAACTTATCAACTCCCCGCTATAGGAATCCGTACTGAACATTCCCCCTGTAATAGTACAGGCTCCCATAGCAATGACGTATTTTGGTTCAGGCATTTGCTCGTATAATCTCACTAAAGAGGGAGCCATTTTCATTGTTACCGTCCCGGCTGTTAAAATTAGGCCCCACTGATTTGTTTTCGATCGGAGCATCAAGCAGCGCAACCCGATTCCTAACTATTAATAAAGTATTCCGTATTTATAGCCAACTATTATACTTGTTGGCTATTAGGTTGGCTATAGATGACATGGCACCATCTTATAGCCTACAACCGGCTATACTATTCTCCTTACTCTTACAAGTAGTCCTTTAGGTTGCACTGATGATCTTGAACGCACACTTTTCGTGGACCGTCCATGATGCCTTGTGAATACAAACGTTGAATGTCTTCTGTCATTGTAGCCATACTATTTTATGACTGATCTATGTTTGATTGTAACAGGAGAAAGAAGGCTGGAAGTGGGTGAAGCCTGCACCAATCAGCAAGAAGCCTGTGAAATGTGTCAGGCAATGATCGCATCCAAGATGGCAGAACAGCCAAGGATTAACTCATCATTAGCTGCAGCTATCCGTTGGCTCGGACTGCAAACAATGCTAACTCAGCTGGCTCGGCAATTGCATATCATCACATATGAAATGATGATAAACCTGACAAGGCTTTTACAACTGACAGGGCAAAGAAGGTTGGTAAAGCAAATGCTTCAAGCGGTAAAATTTTTGTGACTACTGCACCTGATCATTTTGGCCCCATTCTTGCAGAAAAATGACCCCAACGGAATGCTAGTGGTTTAGTTGG
This sequence comes from Poa pratensis, assembly GCA_947311845.1. Classification (NCBI taxonomy): domain Eukaryota; kingdom Viridiplantae; phylum Streptophyta; class Magnoliopsida; order Poales; family Poaceae; genus Poa; species Poa pratensis. The sequence continues at coordinate 52,152,306 of CAMZMU010000061.1, forward strand.
GAAACCTGGGAAGACCGCCTTGAATGCAGGCAATGGGGTACTCATTTTCCTCATGGTAGCTGTTATTGCTGGCCAGGCCACACACGCTGCTCAGTCAGTAGCACTCTCAGGAGGTTACATAGATGACCACGTCTCTGTACCGCACCTGTGTTTTTTACATTTTGGTCTTCACTGATGGCGCCATGCTTCCTCCTCACTTCTAAAAGTTGTTGTGCTCTTCACTTCTAAAAGTGCTGATAATTCATTATTGCAGTACCTCTACCCATCTTTTTAACTCTGATATCTTGCATCCAATAGGAAAAGAATACATCTCTTCCATGAACACTGTAACTGTGTAACACCATTGTTGTCATCGGCTTTTGTCCATCCGCTGTGCCAACACCATGCTATTTGCACTACCATATAGCTTCATACATATCTTCAACGTGGGTAACATGACTATGTCTCTCCCTTCACTCTTGATGTGAACAAATCATGAACCTACAAAGATCCAAAAATAGCAGCACAACAAGTATATGGGAAAGATATAAAATGTTATGGCCACTTTATGAAATTCAGAACTGTTTTGACACCACTGATATGAAATGTATCTATCACACGACAAAGTTCCGAATCCAAGTTCAGTATATAGTATACGTTTAAATACTGAAAAGACAAAATTTACTTGAATAGTAGCCCAATTTGTTAATCATACCTCGCCTTTGGAGAAGCACACCTGGCGCGCCTCCTCGCTCCCGATGCGGTGGATCTCGATCTTGTTCCTTCACATGCCTCGTGCGGCGAGGCGCCATTGCCTTGTAACCCGGCTGGAACTCGGATAGAGCGAGAAAGGGGAGTGTATCTAGACGACGACGGTAGGGTTGGTGGATCTGCTGTGTCGCTACAGCATGGCAGGGAATGTGTGTGTATAAGCGAGTGACGAAGAAGCTGTATATGTGTTGGCATGCTGAGTTGGCATGTACTGCTGTATATGACAACTCATCGTGTAGCTGATGTTGCAGCTGGTGCCCAGGAGGTGGCATGTCCCTGTTCAGTTTCTTTTCTCCTGCAAATCTAAATTCGTAGTTTTTTTTACATGCGAATTTGTAGTTTTTGATGGTTTCCAAACTAAGAAGATCTAGCTGTGACATCTCCAAACTGGTTCCGAGCTATCACTCCTCACATATTAGCAAATTTTGGATTATTTACTATTCACGGTTTTGGATATATCTGTCATATTTCTCGATGTGTCAGTTGAATTTAGATTTGAAACTTTGTGGCATGGACGCAGGGTACATGCATACTATGTTGACTGTCTCGTTACTTTGTGGAACCTAGCTAGTATGCATAATAATAGCATGCATGTGTTCTCGGTTATCACCGCCGAACTATAATTACAGAACCAGAAACTGAGAACATATGCATAGCTATGGTTCTAGTCCTGTTTGGTTTCTGAAGGAATTGGTATATTGTTAAAGAATTTGACACAACAGATATCTTGAACAGTCAGGTGTTCAACCCATTTGACAAAATTGGTAACTCAAATTCAGTAGACCACTTTATGCACATAGCACTTGAATTAGTGGTAATACTATTAAAAAAATCCACCAGCTTCTCAATCTCCACATCTGAGATTGCAATCCAGGGAAACTACAGTAAATTCAATGAATCCAAGGGTGGCATCATCAGCACTCAAACAACGCAGCACCGCGCTTAATATTAATTTAAGCACACCCATTACACGTGTAAATCAAACTGAGTATAGAGATTTAACAGGAGGACGCCCGCGTAAGAAAGCAAGATCTGGGAGCAGCCTGCCAGCCAGTGCAGCAATTCTCAGACAGCCAGATGGGATCAATCTGAACCCCATGCGTCGTCGCGCGCAGCTTGTCGGGCGGTGATCCGGCTCCTCCTCGCCTCCTCCAGCTCCTTCCGCTCGCCCGGACTGGAGCTTGAAAACTGCTTTAACCCCATCCCGTGAGCGATCAGCCTCTGCGCCGTCCTCGCAGATGTCTTGGGCCTCGGCATCGGCGGTTCTAGGTCTGCAGTCCGAGTAAAAACCAACATGAGATTGAAGTTACGAGCTACGATCTTCACATGATCGGCAGGCGAAGATCAAGCGAAGAAAGATCATCAGAAGGCACAAGCTGTTACCTGTACCATCTATCTTTGCCAGGAGATCGTCATCATCCTTTAGTGGCCGTACTTTATATCTTGGAGGCACGCAAGCTTGCGCCTCATTAGCTGTAAGACAATAGACAACAGGCCAGAATGCAACAGGCCAGAATGCATCGATCAGAATAGATCAAATAAAGCCAGAAAACAAAAGTAAAAGAAACCATGCAAGTTCATGTCATCGTCATGTTCTAAGTTCAAACAGCATTACAGTATAAGCTTGAACAGTAAACCAAGACTATTAGTAAATTATGCATCCTGCTTTCTACCAAATTATGCATTTTGCTTTCAACATCAGAAATACCATGGTTTTGTATATGCACATATGAAAATTAACGCATATATTATGAAACACAAAGTACCATGGAACCTAAAAGGAAGAAAGAAATTGTGCCTATTTCATCTAATAGTTTAGTGATGGCGTTATGGTGAGACAGCAAAGCAATTTAGCTTAAAAACTGTCTTACGCCCTTCTATGGGAAATAGATATGGAAATGAAAACAGAGTTTCTCCAATAACATCAGAGCCTTGCTTCTAGTAGGTGGACGCTGTCTAGTTGTACATTTTAACAATACAAAGATCCATGTTAACAAAAACGTGGTGACAGTATCTAGATCATGTTATATGAAGAAAACACATAGAAATAACTGTAAGAACCAAATTACCAGATGATGGTGTCCGAAAAACTGCAAGTGCAATAGAATCATTGACCCAGCGAATGGCAACTCCATGGTCTCCAAACTTTTCAAAAATCCTTTCCAAATCTGTTGTACGTGTGCTAGATGGGAAGTCATACAGAACAAGGGCATGCCTCGTCCCAAACCGTTCTGCGCCTACAGAACCAAAAAAAGAATTAAGTATTTGATTTACTCACCATGAACAAGCTAACAAGGAAGATAAGACCATCATCCTGAATAGATAGATTACCAGTCTTGTTCTCCTGCTCATCGGCATCACCCTTGGATCGACCACGAGGATCAGACCCCTTGTCATCCAGATCTCTCTCCAAACCACACTGGTCGCTGTACATAACACTCTTCTCATAAAGGAAAGAACCCCTTCCCCTCCTCTTGGGCCCTGAAGACGGAGTGCCACTTTTCTCTGAAGATGGAGTGCTGCTTTTCTCTGAAGAAGACACCCTCGCCTCTTGCTCCAGGGGGCGTACCGGTGTCTCATCGCTACGATCTGCAATAGCCTCCCAATCTGCATATGCGTCAGAGGAAGAGTGTCAATATCTCATTTCTGTCTGCGCTGTTTCCAGGATAGCACAAGGAGACAGAGAGAGCACTGGGATAATACCATCATCTTCGTCTTCATTCTTCTCATCGGCGTCAGCTGAGGCTTTTGAGTCCGTAGCAGCCTCTGGTGATGAAGAATACTCCACCGTCACATGGTCTCTTCAATGTACATGATTAGAAGCAAAGCAGAGGTCAGTCAGCTAGCTGCAAAATCCCAAACAGGAGGCGTTTGCACTTCAATCTGTTCAAATTGTGTGCCACTTTAGGGAACCGTGCGCTGGTATCCAAGAGATCGTGAGCTAGAAGCTAGAATTAACAAAGTAAGTTTGAAATTTTTGCAAATTGGCAGGTCTGGTTATCTGAGCACGCAGAGATTCGGTTCAGAAGCAAGAACAGGGATGGAGCAGAAGAAGCAAACCCTAAGGCCTGGGGGCTTTCTCTGCGCGGAGGCGGAGGACGATGGCGCGGGAGCGGATCGCGTCGGCCTGGAGGGTGTTCCCGCGGGAGGCGTGGAGGCCGGCGAGGTCGCCGAGCGCCGTGGCGAGGCGGAGGTCGGCGCCAGGCGCAGACGGGGAGGCGGAGGTGGAGAGGTTGGAGACGACGGACTCGAGGAGGGAGATGGCGCCGTCGACGTCCCCGGCGTCCACCAGGTCGTCCACCTCCTCCGTCCAGCGGCCGCCGCCGGCCGCCGCGTCCATGGCTGGTGGGGTCGGCTGGTCGGACTCGGGGCTCTGTTTCGCTTTCCGTGTAGACTGATGGAGGAGTGGTAGGCAACTCTTAAAAACTCACGGGCGGGTCCCGCACAATTGTCAAATAGCGAAGTGGGTCCCCCGAAACCCCAAAACGTGCGTCTGAGCAAGGGAGAGGTGTTTTGGAGCTCGAGCTATATTTTTTTATATAAATGAAATATATTTACTACACTTAGACTCTGCAACAATGAAATGTCTTAAAAATAAAAATATTAAGATGCACACAGCTTAAAAAAATGAATGAGAAGAAAAAACAAAAGATACCGCTATAGTGATCTATTCCTTATAGCTGTAACACAAACCACTAGGGATGTAAACGGCGCACCATTTAATCCCGTTTAATCCCATTTATTAGGTTGATAGTTCAAACAAGTTTGCGTTTTCCCAGAAAAGTGAACTAACGAGGTAAATAAACGGGACTATGCGGCGTCGCTGGTCAGACCATTTACATCCCTACAAACTACCACCTAGACAACACGTGAGCCTAAATTCTTCAAAAGTGACATCTCCAAAAAGGAAACAGTGCACAAACGTCGTCGCCGCCCGATCATAGATTTTAGGTTTTCACCCTGTAATAAGTCATCGCTCCCAAAACAATGCAATCTTAGGTTTCACTCTATAATAAGTTCTCGCTCTCAAAACAATGCCTTCAACAAGTGCATTGCCAGACACAACCAATTAAGGGAAGAACTTTAATTTTCACCCTAAAAGGTAAGACTTTATACTCTTCATGTGATGTCGCCCCCGCTTGCCGCTGCCGCTGCTACAAGTCACAAATCACCGAGCAAATTCCTCATCGCCTCCTTACGTGCACGTGTTCATGTCACCAGTCCAGCAGATACAGACATGGAAGAGTTGCTGCTTCGATCAGAAGGTAACTGCACAATTTTGAAATGGTTAACCAACGAGCAAGAATCAGCATCAGCGATAAATCCCAAGTCAAAACTCACCAAAGTAGTGATGTCGGGAAGAATATCCTCCCCCATATCTGTAGAATCATTAGAGCTAACTGTCGGGAAGAATATCCTATGTGAACTCTACTTGGTGGATGTCTCATTTTCTTGCATTTCTACCTGGCGGAAACCCTTCAAAACTTCATTGTCGTCTTCTGCACAACCCCACAAATCCAATATCCTCATTCCCCAAAACACCCTGAGCTCAACAAATGATCCATACACATACACACACCTGCAAACAAGATCACATGGAAATTCCCGGAAAAAAACCCAAATAAAACAAGTGCCTCTTAAGATACCTTCACACCTTCCTAAAAAATTCTCCCCTCCTCACACACCCACACCACCATGCACACATCCACCACTCGGCAACCTAAATCCATAAGCAATCACCTATTGTTCATTGAGAAAAAACAAGGCCTCAACCACTCGCAAACATACTGGAGAGACCATCGTAAAGTTCATCACCAAATAAAAAGGAAACTCCGCTACCCACCATCGCAGAAACAAAATCTGCAAACAGAAAAGTAAGGATTGCTGCAAGCGGAGCACATTGACCAGCTCCAAATGTATAATGAGCACCTTGAACCCCTCCCCCTCCCCCCCCCCCCCCCCCCCCCCCCCCCCCACACACACTTACTTGCACGTCATTCAACATGGGAAGCACCTCCTATCCTAGACATTATGGGTGCGTTTGGTAGCCTGCATTGACTTCTGAGTACCATGGGGGAAGGTTGGCCAGGGCCAGGTCTGCCGAAACCTCCCTCCCGGTCATGTTGTGCATGTCGTCTGGCAGTCTGCATGTCTTCAGATCAGGCCCGCCATATGCAGCTGACCAAACAACATTGTGTTTATATGATAGTTAGTCTTACCTTCTTCCACATGAGTGGAGTTACCTCGCATCACCACACTTGGACAGTCCTTAAGTGACAAATCCATGCCGAGCGGCGAGCAGCCACGGCGGCGGAGGTCACTGGTGAAGGACATGGCGAGCATGGCAACGACGCGGGCGGCGGCGGAGCTTGTAGCGGCGGCCGCGGAGCTTGTGAGCGAAGATGTCGGTTAGCCTAATAGGTGCTGCTACAATGACAAAGTTCAGGACTAGGAGCGGAGGTTGAAGAAGACACGTGCACAACAACAGTCCAAATACGCGCATATACGGCACAAGATCTTTTTGTCTACGACCAACGAAATGAAGATCTTACAACATGAGAGTTGTGTCAAATGGTGATGCCAAGCTACTCCTAAAGGGAAATTTCAAACCGTCGATCGTATGCGATTAATTTGATGAAATTCGTCTAAAAAGGTTTAAACATGAACACGAAATTAGGAGTTAACGAAAGTCGAAACTGATTGGCGGATTGGAACCACGTCATCAGTGCTCATCATTATCGTGTAGACCTTATTTTGAATCGAACAGTGTTGTGTTGATTAGAAGGAAGAAGATGAAATAAGAATAAGGAGAGTGACCGGAAACAAAGTTCACGTGCAAGGTTGCAGCGTTAGAGGGAACAACGGGCCAGGCTCCACAGGCACGCTCCATTCGAGCGTGCCTCCGGGCCTGGATGTTCATTGACCATTGCAGCTGGGAGGCCTGGCCCAGGAGCTGCATCCAATCACCGTGTCGTTGCTGCTCTCGGCCCTGGTCTAGCCTCCTGCAGCTACCAAACGCGCCCTATAGGAGCAAGCCCATCCCAGCCCAAAAAAACGCCTAGAAAGTGCGGTGACACCCTATCCAGCGGGCAAAGCCATGGCAAATCCTATTTTGCGCTCATAGCAATGGTTAGCACATAATTGCACACCCCTCTGTACAACGATCAAAATAAGTGGGCCGACCTAGTACGCTTCCGGTTTTGCTTGTTCTTTGTTTTCCTTTAGGTTTTTCCTAGCGGTTTTTTCATTTCGGTTTTAGGATATTTTTTCTGTTGGTTCACATACACATTTTTTAAATTCATGAACCATGTTTCAAATCAATGAACATAATTTTAAATTCATGAATTTTGGGACATCTTCGTGAACTTTTTTTTCAAATTCATGAATAATTTTTCAAAACTAATGAATAATTTGAAAAGATCAAATTAAAAAATGTTCAGATATAAAAAGTCTATGGACCATTTTTTAATTAATGAACCATTTTCAAATTCATGAAAAAAATTCATGATTTTTTTTAAATTGGGGACATCTCATATTCATGAACCATATTTCAAATTTATGAACCATTTTCGTATTCATGAACATTTTATAATTTCTGATTTTTAAAATTCATGAACAGTTTTTCGTGAACCATTTTTAAATTTATGAACCATTTGAAATTCATAAAAATCATAAAAGTTCTTTGACATTTGTGAACAGGAAAAAACGAGTCGGAAATCAGACTTTTTTTACATATACGAACAACTGGACACGAGCGCAAAAGTAAAACTAAAGCTGACGAACGATTTAATGGGCCGGCCCAGGCGAGCTAGCCCTTCAGGCGTTTCGTCCATAACGAACGCAACACGCGCTGAATAGGAGCTTCCCAAAGCGGAAATTCAATTTGGCTCCCGGGAGCACATGCTCCTGGTATGTTAAAAAAAATAGAACAAATTGAAAACTTTTCAAAAAATCCGAAAAAATTCGACACGGTCGTGCGTGACATCGTCAGGTACGTGCATGAATTTTTTCGGATTTTTTTGAAATTTTTTCAATTTGTTCTATTTTTTTGAACATACCAGGAGCATGTGCTCCCGGGAGCCAAAACGCCCTTCTTCTTCCCAAAGCCACAAGCATGCCACATCCCAGACATTATAGGAACAAACCCATCACAGATGTGGCACATCTGGCAATCACTAGAAAAAGGGTTCCCTTTGCAAAGGGAGCCCCACCATCGTTCTAATTGTGACAAGTGTCGATTTCTCCTCACATGCTCAAATTTTGGTTATCTGCATGTCTGCCATGTGTCACAATTAGATTGAAAGTGGGGGAATATGAGAGAGAAAAGGAGGTCATGCACGTGGGTATGCAGTTTTCCCTTTTTGCCTTTTATTTTTCAAATCCGAATTTTGAAAACGAAATATCTTGAGAACCGTTTATCAAAATTACGAACCGTTTTCACTTTTGAACTCCTCGCGTCGAGATATTCAAAACTAGATCCCATGTTGATAGGCTTCGACGAACTTTTTTTTTGTACTCACGGTTATGTATAGTTGTACAACTTGTGTCTGTATAACCTGTGTCTGTCTAGTTGTGCAACCTGTGTCTGTTTAGTTGTGCAACCTGTGTCTGTCTAGTTATACAACATGTGTTTATGTAGTTGTACAACATGTGTCTGTGTAGTTGTGCAACTTGTGTCTCTTTAGTTGTACAACCTGTTAGTTATACAACTTGTGTCTGTGTAGTTGTACAACCTGTTAGTTGTACAACTTGTGTCTATATAGTTGTACAACATGTGTCTGTGTAGATGTACGCTGTAGACGTCTAGAGCTCTGCGATGGAGAGCCGCCGAGGCGAAGCCGAGCCGTAGCACACGGAACGACAAATGCGCGCAACGACAAATGGGCGTAACGACCAATGTACCCCTTTCAAGATATTTATTAAAATTTATCGAGCCGAAGACGAGCCGTAATACTACTTACGTCAAAACAATCGGTAGTACATGAATCGGAGTACGTGGTTGCTTTGTACTTGTATACTAATTTTGTATGTCCGTGGTGCTTCCTTTGTACAAGTAAACTAATGTTATACTTCCGTGGCTAATTAGGAGCAACGATCGCAACGCATATCGCGATACGTCCAATCGATCGATCCAGGATGTACACCCGGGGTTTCGTACGCGGAGGGAGCAGCTGCGCGGCAGCGTTTACATCCCCAGGGGTGCTTCGTACGCAGGACGCGCCAGAGATCCGGGGTGCTTCGCGACGCGTACGTTGCCCCGCCGTACATGCCCTGTCCAATTCTTCTTCCACTGCGCGATGGCCACGTGGCCTGCTGTGCGCTAGCGCGGAAGCACGGAAGTGCCCTTCGTGAAGGAAAGAATTCCCGTAGTGGTACCTGATACGTCCAAAACGTATCTACTTTTTCGAACACGTTTGCTATTGTTTTACCTCTAATTTGCATGATTTGAATGAAACTAATACGGACTAACGTTGTTTTCAGCAGAATTGAATTGGTGTCTCGTTTTTGCGTAGAAACTCGAAGTTCTCGGAAAATTCCATAAATCCTACTTTGCCGAAAGACCCACGGATCCAGAAGACGAAGCGGAGACAGGACCCACGGGCCCCAGACGACCCTCGGTGCGCCAGAGGTGGGGCCGCGCCGGGGTGGCGTCTGGCTGCCTCGTGCGGCCCCTCGCGACGCCCTCTCGACTTCTTATTCGCCTCGACCTAAATGCATGACCCCCAGATGATTTTATCAAAAACACTCCCGAGCTCTGCCACCACCGAAAACCCTAGTTCGGGGACCAGAAGTTCCGTTCAGGCACCCTGCCCGGACGGGATTTGGAGGAGATCACCGTGTGTGAGTAATTCCCGCTGTAGGCCGAAGGGGATGGTAGGGATTGGATGAGATTATTCATGTAATAGATGTCAGATTGTTAGGGCATGGTGCCTAGTATCCGTTGTTAGTACTATCTATCGTTGTTGCATCTTGGTGTGCTTAATGCTTGACACTTAGGGCCCGAGTGCCATGATTTCAGATCTGAACATGTTGTGTTTTCATGAGTAGAATTATTGTTTAAGATCATATCTACATGTTGTATACACCTGTTATTGTCCGGAACCCGAGGCCCCAAAGTGACAACAATTGGGACAACCGGAGGGGATGGTTTTGACTTGAGGTTACATGTGTTCATGGAATGTTAATGCTTTGCTCCGGTACTTTATTAAAAGGAGTACCTTAATTACCAAATGTTCCATGATTGGCCCCGCTGCAAATGGGCTGGTAGGACCAAAGATGTTGCGCAAGTTTCTCATTGCGAGCACGTACAACTATATACGGAACGCATGCCTATGCTTGATTACTACTCGGATGCTTTATTATTGTTTACCTGCAATTGCCCTGTGTTATGACTATTACATGAGCTATCTTATCCATGCAACGCCCATTCATCCGTCCCTATGACTACAGTATTTTAATCCTGCTGTTTACTATAATCGCTACTGCTGTCTTTATTTCACTGCTGCTATTATTTCTCCACTGCTACTATTATATTACTGTTGCTACTGATAAATTGTGTCAAGCAAGTTTACTTTCAGTGCAGCTGAACTGACAATTCATCTACTAAGGCTTATAAATATTCTTTGGCTCCCCTTGTGTCGAATCAATAAATTTGGGTTTTACTTCCCTCGAAGACTGTTGCGATCCCCTATACTTGTGGGTCATCAAGACTATTTTATGCGCCGTTGTCGGGGAGCATAGCTTTATTTATAAGCTCACCAGGAAGTCATGTTGTTCGCTGCAATTTATTCATTATGGGGAAACCTCGTGATTCGAAGGTTACCATACCGCCATCCACTACAAGGAAAGGTACAATCTGAACACTTCTGCTGCTCTTGATTCGCCTGATGTTATAAGTCAACTTGTCACACCGCCACATCCACATGTTTCACGTATTACTTCTGCTGAATCTGAGAATATTTCTGATGAATTTGATGATGCCTCTACTGTGCTTGATGAAAGTGGTTCACTTGGTCCTTTTCTAGATGCACTATTGCTAAATCTAAACAAATTGAAAATACTGAAACTTCTGGTGAAAATCTTATTACACCTGTTAGTTCACCTGAACCAAGAGAAAATGATAGCGATTATCCTGAGGATGCTTATGTTGAAATTAATGATGAGTTTCTTGAAGAATATATGAATTGTGATTCCTCTAAAGATGCTGATGTTATGAAAAATCTTGTTGAAAAACGTGATGTTAATTATAATTTTCTCTCGATCCTGAGTTTGCCACATCTCCTATAAATATAGAAGGTGAAGAATATGATTTTTCTGTGGATTTATCACTTATACCTCATGTTGAAAATGAACCTTTTCGAGGTACTGAAAATGAAAGTGCTATAGGACACATGAGTAAACTTTTTGCCTAAGTAACTTGTTCTCTAATGATGATAAAAAACATAGTTACTATGTTGCAAAATTGTTTCCTTTCTCATTAAAAGATGAAGCTAAAACTTGGTTCAATAATTTAGCCCTGGTTATATCAAAAGTCCTTCGGAATTGATTAATGTTTTCTTTGAAAAATATTTCCCTGCTAGTGTGCAACATGCTGCTTTGCAGAGAATTTATAACTTCAAGCAATTGAAGGAAGAAAATCTACCCGAAGCTTGGGAGATACTGCGCCTTAATTAGAGCTCGTCCTGGCACAAGATAGCTAAAAATGAACTTCTTGATTTATTCTATAATGGACTAACCGATGAATCTAGGACCTACCTAGATAGTTGTGCTGTTGTGTTTTCAGGAAACGAACTCCGGAGGAAGCTGAAGAATTATTGGCTAAAATAGGCCAGAATTATGAAGATGGACTAAACCTGAACCTCCTCCGGTGCCGACACCAAGGAAGAGGGGTGTTATTGAGCTGAATCCTGAGGATATGAAAGAAGCCAAGAAATCTCTTAAGGAGAAGGGTATCAAATCCGAAGAGGAAAAATCTACCTCCTATAGAAGAATATGTAAGCCTACTTCACGCTCTCCTATGATAGAGGTACATTCTCTTCAGAATTTTGTTACTGGAGATATTCCTGCGTAAGCCTCCTGATCAATGCTTAATGACTTGATAATTTTATTGTTAAGCAAAATCATTTTAACATGCAAGTTCAAAATCATTTGTGGAAAATTCTCATATTATTAATAATTTGCATGATGTTTTGGAAAGAACTGCTAATGATGTTAAAGGACTTGTTAAACATTTTCATATGGTTCAAACTCAACTAGAGCAAATTACAAAAGTACAAAAAGATTTGCTAGCTGATGCTTCTAAAAATAATGAAAACATGCTTTCAGTATAGCAACTAGAGGTGGTGCTTCTACTCAGGATCCTTTATATCCTGAAGGACATCCAAAAAGAATTGAACAAGACTCTCAATTAATGAAGCTGCTACTTCTTCTAAAAAGAAAAAGAAAAAGAAACATAAGAAAATTGTAGAGTCTAATGAACCTAGTAATGATAAGAACCTGAGAGAATCCAATAACATATCTATCTCTGATGCTGAAACTGAAAGTGGTAATGAACATACTAATGATAATGATAAGGATAATGCCTCAATAAAGAAGAAAGTGAGGAGGAACCTGAAAAACCTCCAAAAATAAGAAGTATAATAAGGAAGATTTATCGCTAGAAGCATGGTAATGAAAGAGAACCCTGGGTGCAAAAACCAATGCCTTTTCCTAATAAGAAACATAAAACAAAAGAAGAGGAACACTACAATAAATTTTGTGACTGGATGAAACCTCTGTTTTTGCAAATTCCTTTGACTGATGCTATTAATTGCCTCCTTATTCAAAGTATACGAAAGATATTGTTTCTAATAAAAGAAAGATTCCTAATGAAGAGATTCTACTATGCTTGCTAATTATTCTTTTAATGGTAAGGTCCCGAAGAAGCTTGGAGATCCAGGTATACCACTATTCCTTGCTCCATTAAAAATAATTATGTGAGAACTGCTTTATGTGATCTTGGTGCAGGAGTAAGTGTTATGACTTTTTCTCTTTATAAAAGGCTTTATTTAGATAAAGTCATACCAACTGAAATTTCTTTACAAATGGCTGATAAATCTACTGCCGTTCCTGTTGGTATATATGAGGATGTTCCTGTTCAAGTGGCTAATAATTGTTTAATCTTAACTGATTTTGTTGTGTTGGAAATGTCTGAAGATGATAAATGTCCATTATTCTTGGAAGACCTTTTCTTAACACGAGGGGCTGTTATTGATTGCAACAAGGGAAGGTCACTTTTAATGTAGATGACAGGGAATATATAGTTTATTTTCCTAAAAAGATTGACAGAATGTATGGTCTAAATTCCATTGCAAATCTCAATACCATCAAAGTTGGGAGTATTGATTGTCCATTTATGATCATTGTGAAGGTTATCAGAATATTATGGTTGGATCAATATCTATACAATTCAAGGTAAAATGATTATTTCATGGAGTTCAAATTTTTTATGACATATAAAATATGTTTGGTAGCAAGACTTGATCAACCTTGTTAACAAATATGTTTTAATTGCATAAAAACTCCGAACACCATTTCTTCTCTCTCCTATTTTATACATTTAAGCATTACTGTGATTACAAGATTTGCTGCTGTTTTATTCCTATATAAAATTTATTTCTGCTTTATAATCATTATTTAAATGCCCAGAAAATGCCCAGAAATAAAAGTTGTCAAAAATTTCCAGAAAAATTACAGAAATTTTAGTTTTAAAAATGAGACACGGCGGCACCTGGGACTGACCAGGGGGGCCCACCAGGTGGCCAGCCGACCCTTGGGCGCGGCTCAGCCTTGGCCGCGCCGAGGTGGCGTGTGGGGCCCACCTGGCCCTCTGATACGTCTTAAACGTATCTATAATTTTTGATGTTCCATGCTTGTTTTATACCTATTGCTACATGCTTTATATACACATCATAGCATTTTTATGCATTTTCTGGGACTAACCTATTAACAAGATGCCACAGTGCCAGTTCCTGTTTTCTGCTGTTTTTCCGTTTTAGAAAAGCTTGTCAGGAAATATTCTCGGAATTGGACGAAAATCAACGCACCCCAGTATTTCACCGACACGATCACGAAGACCGAACGGGACTCGAAGAGGCGACCCAGGGCCGCCACACCACACCTGGGCGCGGCACCCTAGGCCGGCGCGCCGAGGTGGCGTGTGGGCCCTTCGGGTTCCTGCTGCCGACGCCCTTTTGCCTATATATTCACTTCCTCCCAAAAACCCTAAGTACCCGAGCAATTATCCACGAAAAGTTCCGTCGCCGCCGCCGTCGTCAACCCGAGTTCGGGAGGGTTCTGAAGCTCTTCCCGGCACCCTGTCGGAGAGAGAGATCATCGCCGGAGGGTTCTATATCACCATGCCCGCCTCCGGAGTGATGCGTGAGTAGTTCATCCTTGGACTACGGGTCCATAGCAGTAGTTAGATGGTTGTCTCTCTACTTTGTGCTATCATGTTTAGATCTTGTGAGCTGCCTAACAGGATCAAGATCATATTATTGTAATGCTACATGTTGTGTTTACTGGGATCCGATGAATAGTGATGTTATGATCAAGTTGTTTATCAATATATCTACTGTTTTATTTATGTTCTTGCATGCTCTCCGTTGCTAGTAGATACTTTGGCCAAGTAGATGCTTGTGACTCCAAGAGGGAGTATTTATGCTCGATAGTGGGTTCGTGCCTCCAGTAATCTGGGTGAGTGACAGCAACATCTAAGGTTGTGGATGTGCCGTTGCCACTAGGGATAAAATAACCGATGCTTAGCTTAAGGATACGTCTGTTAAGTCTAATGCATTTGTTTACATTACACACTTTGCTTAATGCAATAATCTGTTGCTTGCAACTTAATACTAGCGGGAGACACGGATGCTATCTCGGTAGTGGATTATTTAGGCATGGATGCAGCTGCTAAGCGGTCCATGTATTATGTTGTAATGCCCAATAAATACTACAATAAACGATCATGTCATATATTGCATTGTCATGCGCTCACTATTTGTCAATTGCCCAGCTGTAATTTGTTTACCCAACATGTATGTTATCTTTTATGGAGAGACAAGACTAGTGAACTGTGGACCCCGGTCCATTCCTCTACACTGATAAAAACACCTACTGCAATCATTTGTTCTCTGTTATTTTCTGCAATTATTATTCTCCACACCATACGTTTAATCCTTTGTATTCAGCAAGCCGGGAAGATTGACAATCTTCCTGTTTCGTTGGGGCAAAGTAGTTTGATTGTGTTGTGTGCAGGTTCCACATCAGTAATCGTAAACGGCGCCACTGACAACCTTCTGAAGTGCTCTTGACTCCTACTGGATCTGACAACCTTGGTAGATATTAAGGGAAAACTGCTGCTATACTACATCATACCTTCCTCTTGGGGTCTCCCAAGGAACGTGTGTTTTCACGCCAACAAGCACCCTCCACAAGGTGAGCTGCCTCCCCATCCTTTCTCTCTCCCGACCAAACGCTTCACCATTGCCAAAACTCGTGTTCTTGCTGCTCTTGTTCGAATTTTTCGATCTCCTTGCTCAGCCCATCTTTGCTGCTGAGATTTGGATCGTTTGCACTCCGGTATGTGACTCTTCTAAATATCCAATTGAAATTTTGAATGGTTTTGTATATCTTGAGTATTTTGGTACTGTAGGTGTCATGTTAAGTAAGCTTGCATGCTTGTTCTACAATTTGTTTGCTAGTTTTGATGCATGTTTTAGCTCTCTTATAGTTCCTATAGTGTTTCCCTTGAATTATATGCTCCAAAATCATTTTTTATGAGATTTGTTGAAAATTTTAGAAAAAGAAGATGGATGAGAACACTCATGGATACCAACCCTATAATGAGAATTTAGTGGTGCCCGAGGTCATGGAAGTTAATCGTGAAGAACCTGTGTACCCTTCGGTTTATCCATGCCACGATTTCATGACTGCTGCAGGTATCTTGGAGGATTTCAATGAACTAATTTCTAATGCAGGGTTGAATCGATTTGTGTCTTATGAACTTACCCAATATACAAAGCTTACTATGTCAGTTGTACAGAACTTTAAATTTAACTGCTCACGGGATAATCCTAAGGTTTAATATAACATTTACAATAGAACTTGCGATTTGCCCCTTTCTGAGTTTTGCAGAGTTATTGGTGTCCCATGTTGGGGCTCGCACGCAAGGATCAAGGGTCCACCCGAACCTCTTTTGACCGTCTTCACGGAACTCTACCAAAGAGAAAGTTGTATTGCTGAAAGCGGTAAATTTCGAAATATTCAATTCCCAGCTATTCGATATTTTGCCTATTATAGTGGTAAGTCTATTCTCGCTAGGAAAAACGCTAGCAAAGTGTCTATATATGATCTAGCTATTCTCGCTGTTGCATTGAAAAAGGATAAGACTTATAACATTGGCGTTTTGATAGCGCACCGGCTTTCCGCTAACCGCGGAAAAGGACCAATATTTGGTGGAATAATTGCTTCTCGTTTATTAGCTCATCATGGCTTGGAGCCGCATCCCTCTGATGTTGAGCTCCCTGTAGAGAGGCTTGATCTTAAGTCCATGATGGATCACCGGTTTGTTACCCGTTGGTCCACACTCGATAACCTATCTTATGAATTGTTGTTTGTTACTAACTCTGAGCGGATAGTTTGTCTGCCAGCACCTCTTTTGTTTAACTATGATGCTAGGCAAAGATGGTCATTTTCGGATGATGAACTGAATGCATATCTAGAGGAGCATCCCCCCCATGCAGAGCCTGCAGATGGACAACCGGAGGGAGAGTACGCCCAGTCTCACACTGTGGCGAGCTCCTCATATCAGTACTACGATTTTGGAACTTCCTCTTCACAGCACCAGCCTTATGATGATGTACCAGGGTGTAATCCCTATGGCCACCTTGGTTGGGTTCCAACTTAGGCCAAAAGCCTAAGCTCGGGTGGGGGGGGGGGGGGGGGGGGGGGGGGGTACGCAGTCTCACCGACATCTCATTCACATTGTCTTATTCATAATATGTCGGTTATTTCGTTGATACCTTGTATATCCATTTTTCATTTCTTTTTGGTTGTTCCCTCTTGCGCTTGTTTTATTCTCAGAAAACCAAAAAGACCAAAAATATTTCTTTTATTTCTCTTTCCCTCTTGCGCTTGTTTTATTTTGTTCTCTTTGTTCTTTTCGGTTTCTATTTTGTTTCACCTTTTGATTTTCGGTTTGCTATTCAAAAATCCAAAAAGATTTACCTTTTGTTATTCATTTCTTTTTCCTAATTCGAAAACCCAAAAATATTTTCTTTTCTTCTTCTGCTTTGTATAGTTGTTGCAGGGTTCAGCAGATTTCCGTGACTCCACTTGGGCTTGGTTATCATTTTCATATCATTCAAGCCAAGCGAGTGAAACGCAATAATGACGATATGCGACAAAGTGGATGTGGTAAGAAGGCTGGTATGAACTCTATTTGTTTTTCATTTTTGTACATATACTTGTCTGTATGATCATGCTTAGCTTGTCATGTTGGAAACTATATGATTAATGTTTGCTTGATAGTTCATGTCTTCTTATGATCAGTTCCAATTGGCTAATAATTGATAATATGTCATATAGATATTTGCTTGCATTGTTTTGTTCATAAAATAGTACTGTATTGTGGTATCCTCCTCTGAATAATTTACTTGAATCGACTTGGCACATGCTCACACATGTACATGACTAAAAACAAAGGGTCAATGAAAGCCTCGACGATTTTTTTGCCTCAGAGTTCTTGTATCACTTTTATGGCTCCGTTAATATTATTTTGTCGCAAGCATGATTATGACAGTTATTGCTCTCTTAGTAGTCGCTTCCCAGTCTATTGCTAGCCTCCACTTGTACTGAGCGGGAATGCTGCTCGTGCATCCAAAATCCTTAAACCAAGTTATTCCAAAGAGTCCACTATAAATTCCTATGCATGGTATTTCAAACCATTCCAAGTAAATTTTCATGTGCTACCTTGAAAAACTTCAAATACTTCTCATGTTGTGACACTGTTTTCAGCTCATGAGGACGTAGTAGTTGGGTTTGTTATCTTCCATGCTAAATAAAGTTTTCCCGACTTGCATGCTTCATCTGCTTGTCACTAAATTTGCAAAGAGCTGGTTAGACCATTATAATATCTAAAAGAATAAAAATAAAGACACTCCTCCATGGTATGTGATTGTTAGCAGGCACCCGAGGATTCGGTTAGCCATGGTTTGTGTAAGCAAAGGTGGGGAGGAGTGTCAAGCTATATAAAAGTGCATATTATAAAATGCATAGTATAAATATCTCGGAACCGCTCTCAAAACTTATTTAGCATGGAAGATGAGAAAAACTCTATTGCCATTCGTTGACAGGAACAACCACCTCTCAAAACAATTTTACTTCTGTTTAAAAAAATAAAAAGCTCTAGCACATGATAATCCTGCTTCCCTCTACGAAGGGCCAATCTTTTACTTTTGTGTTGAGTCACCATCCTTTCTTTGAGCACTTCTTCGAGAGCATAATTGTCATTCTTAGTGTAATGTGCTTGTCCCAGAATATTATTAATTGTGGTATAACTTTGATGCTTCTATCTTTGATATTTTTATATCTAGTCTTCATTTAAACTTCAGAGGTGACTTGGCATTTATGTTTTGCTCCACAATAAAGGGCAAACGAGATACCACCTTGCCATACTTTATTATGTGCATTGCAATCTTGCCGATAGATATGTCTCATGTTATTGATTCTTAGTGTGTTGGGATCTTTTCATGAATTTACATAATTATTGAGTTTCATTATTTGCATAGGTTCTATCATGCACTGTTTAAGATTATGATCATAGCATAAGTATGTATACGTCATATGAAGCAAATGTGTTCGTAAAAGTCTTCTTTTATCGCGTTCAGTTTGTCAACTGAATTGCTTGAGGACAAACAATAAGCTAAGCTTGGGGGAAGTTGATACGTCCAAAACGTATCTACTTTCCCGAACACTTTTGCTACTGTTTTACCTCTAATTTGCATGATTTGAATGAAACTAATACGGACTAACGCTGTTTTCAGCAGAATTGCCTTGGTGTCTCGTTTTTGTGCAGAAACTCGAAGTTCTCAAAAAATTCCCAGAAAATTCCATAAATCCTACTTTGTCGAAAGACCCACGAAGACGGGACCCACGGGCCCCAGATGACCCCTCGGTGCGCCAGAGGTGGGGTCGCACGGGGGTGGCGTCTGGCTGCCTTGTGCGACCCTCACGATGCCCTCTTGACTACTTATTCGCCTCGACCTAAAACGCACGACCCCAGACGATTTTATCAGAAACACTCCGAGATCCGCCGCCACCGAAAACCCTAGTTCGGGGACCAGAAGTTCCGTTCTGGCACCCTGCTCGGACGGGGATTTGGAGGAGATCACCGCCGTCGTCATTGCCATCGCCTCTCCATCAACCATCAATGACTCCCCCATCCATGTGTGAGTAATTCCCAATGTAGGCTGAAGGGGATGGTAGGGATTGGATGAGATTGTTCATGTAATAGATGTCAGATAGTTAGGGCATGGTGCCTAGTATCCGTTGCTAGTACTATTTATCGTTGTTGCAACTTGGTGTGCTTAATGCTTGACACTTAGGGCCGAGTGTCATGATTTCAGATCTAAACATGTTGTGTTTTCATGAGTATAATTATTGTTTAAGATCATATCTACAAATTGAATACACCTGTTATTGTCCGGAACCCGAGGCCCCAAAGTGACAACAATTGGGACAACCGGAGGGGATGGTTTTGACTTGAGGGTTACATGTGTTCATGGAATGTTAATGCTTTGCTCCGGTACTTTATTAAAAGGAGTACCTTAATTACTAGAAGGTTCCATGATTGGCCTCGCTGCAAATGGGCTGGTAGGACAAAAGATGTTGTGCAAGTTTCTCATTGCGAGCATGTACAACTATATACAGAACACATGCCTATGCTTGATTAGTACTCGGATGTTTTATTATTGTTTACCTGCAATTCCCTGTGTTATGACTATTACATGAGCAATCTTATCCATGCAACGCCCGTTCATCCGTCCCTATGCCTAAAAGATTTTAATCCTGCTGTATCGCTACTGCTGTTTTTATTTCACTGCTGCTATTATTTCTCCACTACTACTATTATATTACTGTTGCTACAGATAAATTGTGCCAAGCAAGTTTACTTTCAGGTGCAGCTGAACTGACAATTCATCTGCTAAGACTTATAAATATTCTTTGACTCCCCTTTTGTCGAATGAATAAATTTGGGTTTACTTCCCTCGAAGACTGTTGCGATCCCCTATATTTATGGGTCATCAGTACCCGGCACATTTGCTAGTGACAAGCTAAGCAAAGTTTGCGGCTAGCCACAGCAAACCCTCGAGAGCCGAGACTTAGAGCATGCCCACAGCCAACTAGGTCACTATCGGCACACTCCAAATATGTGCCCCCAAAAATGACACCGTATGGTCGCCACCATGCATCTCAACATAATCCGCGACAATCAGGAGTTTCCTCGAAAACAACGTATGCATCCAGTCCCACGTCTGTCAAATCCGCGACCTCCAAAACTACTACCCTAGGAAACCACGCCAACATGGAAAAAGTGGAGGAGGTCATGAGCATTACCCATGTGTCGGCGGAGCACATTGTCGCAAAAGGCGCGAGCAACAACTCGGCCGCCACGGCGAGCATCGTTCCGCCTCGTCGCTTACCGAGCAAAGGGATGAACGGAGTGGATTTAGGATGAGGGAGTGAAAGGGGAAAACTTGGATTAGTTTTAAGGTGTCCTGATTCCCAAATTTGAAATCTACTCTCTACCACACACCGTCAAGTGTGACCCACCCAAAAAAGCCACCATCGTTCCTCTACACGTCCCGCCGAACGAAAAGTGTGTGCACCACCCTTTAGGATTTGTCGCGCACGGATGTTCCAGAACCGCCACACAATACAATGTGTCGCGGACATGTTCAGTTTTTGTCTGATCCTCAATCCGATGGTATTTGTGCTCTTGGCCATCCATGTCCAATGGTTTGATCGAATGATCAAACATAAATCATACTAAAATTGTCGAATGAATAGTATGTCTTTTATAGAAATCGTACACACATTGTCGGATGCATTGCCCTAAAATTGACCCCATGGCCACGGCCATGCATCTCAACATAATCTGCGACAAGCAGAAGTTACCTCGAAGACACCGTATCCATTCTGTCCTCTCCGATGATTCTGTCAAATATGCGACCTCTTAAGCTACTACCCTAGGAAACCACGCCAACATGCAAAGAGGGGTGGGAGGAGGTTAGGAACATTACCCACACATCAGCGAGCACGCTGCCATAGATGACACGAGCAGCAACGCGGTCGGCCATCGCGAGCCTCGTTCTACCTCGTCGGTCACTGATTAGAGAGGGAACATAGCGGATTTGGGATGAGGGAGTGAAAGGCAAAAAAATTGGATCAATTTTAAGGTGTCCTTATTCCCCAAATTTGCAATCTACTCTCTACCACACACCGTCAAGTGGGGCCCATCCGAAAACGCCACCATGGTTCGCCTCCACGCCGCGCCAAACAAAAAGGGCATGCGCCATGCTAGCTTTTGTCACGCACTGATCTTCTAGAACCACCGCACATTACAATGTGATGTGGACGTGTTCGGTTTTTGTCCGATCCTCAATCCGATGGTATCTGTGCTCTTAGCCATCCATGTCCAATGGTTTGATGGAAGTATCAAACATAAATCATACTAAAATTGTCGGATGAATAGTATGTCTTTTATAGAAATCGTACACAAATTGTCGGATGCATTGCCCTAAAATTGACCCCATGGCCACCGTCATGCATCCGTATCCATCTTGTCCTCTCCGATGATTCTGTCAAATATGCGACCTCTTAAGCTACTACCCTAAGAAACCACGCCAACGGTTATGAACATTACCCACGCATCGGCGAGCACGCTGCCATAGATGGCACGAGCAGCAACGCGATTGGCCATCACGGGTCTCGTTATACCTTGTCGGTCACTGAGTAGAGAGGGGAACATAGCGGATTCGGGATGAGAGAGTGAAAGGCAAAAAAATGGGATCAATTTTAAGGTGTCCTTATTCCCCAAATTTGAAATCTACTCTATACCACTCACCGTCAAGTGGGACCCATCCAAAAAACGCCACCATGGTTCGCCTCCACGCCGCCCCGAACAAAAAGGGCATGCGCCACGCTAGCATTTGTCGCGCACGGATCTTCTAGAACCATCACACAGTACAATGTGCTAGGGATGTGTATGATATTTGTCCGATCCTCAATCCGATGGTATCGGTGTTCGTAGCCAGCCATGTTCGACGGTTTAATCAGAAGAATCAGACAGAGATCGTACACAAATCAGTCGGATGCATAGCAGGGTTTTACAGAATAACCGTGTTTTCGTAGCAACTAATAGTGTTGTTGCCAATGTTTTTATGTATATATCCCCACTGTATGTGAGCTTTTCGATCCTCAACAGCTGCAAATGAGAGCAGAAAGCATTGATTACCAGTTTATGATGGCGCGCAATGGCAATGCTGGATTATAACCAAATGCCCTCTGTTTTCCCGTTTTAATTCGCTTCCAGATTTGCCTTCCTCGATCAGTTGCAGAAGCAAACGCATTCTCTCGCTAATCTTGTCTTGTTCGATCGGTGAAATCGTCTCTCGCGGAGATCCAGCAAGGAGCATGCCTCTGTCGCCGGCGCCGGCAAGGTCGGAGAACGGCGCCGCCGCCAGCCAGTTCCACGTGCTCAACTCAAGCAGTGGCGGGTCTGCCGGACAGGCGAACGGCGCCCCGGCGTATCTGCAGTTGCCGTCTCCACGAGCCAACGCCGCGACGATGGGTCGTTCGACCCCAGTGCGCGCCATGACCGCCTACAGCCCTCCGGCCACCGGTATGGGAGCGGCGATGGCCGTGGCTCTGCGTCCTCCGTACGGAGCGCCGCCGTCGCCGACGCAGCAGACACCGCCGGCACACCTTCTGCAGCAGCTCATGATCTTGGCGGGGTGGGGATCCTCATCTCCACGGCAGCCGTGGATGCAGAGCTACGCGCAGTCTGGTCAGCCGTCCTCGCCGTTCTCCCCATCCGGCAGAACCCGTGGTATGCCGCAACCTTTCGCTTCTCCCCGGATACCGGCAACTGGCACCGGCGCCGGCCGTGGCGCCGTACAAAGCGACGCCGGTGGCAGCCACAGTAATTCCAGGAGCACCGGTGCCGGCCGTGGTGCCATCGTCGCCGTACAAAGCGACGCCGGGGGCAGCCATAGTAATCCCAGGGGCACAGGCGCCGGCCGTGGCGCCGTCGTCGCCGTAAAAAGTGATGCCAGCGGCAGCTTCTGTAATCCCAGGGGCATCGCTGCCGGCCGTGGCGCCGTCGTCGCCGTAAAAAGCGATGCCAGCGGCAGCCTCTGTAATCCCAGGGGTACTGGCGCCGGCCGTGGCAGACTGGCGAGCGCAAGGTCGCTTCAGATCACCCCCGTCGAAACCGCGGCCGAGCCACCGGCCAGCGGCGATGGCGACGCCTCCGCGCTGCAAGTTCTGGGTCCCGTCCTCGCGATGCCGACCACTGGAGCCGCCGCCAAAAGGAAGGCCGCCGTTCGGTTTCCGAACGGCCGCCTACGGAAACCGCGCGCACCTAAGGGGAGCAGCACCACACCAGTGGGGCCTAAGAAGGTCGCCAGCAAGAACGCCGTACCCGACAAACCGGCGGGCACGAACCTTGGCGTCCAAGGAAACGACCAGCCGAAGGCCGTGCTCCCCGCGGCGCCGCCGAGTAAAGGCAGGAAGAGGAAGAGCGCAGCGTCGGCCGCCGCGCCCTCACCCGCACCGACGACGCCGAGCACCGCGGCCACCCGGTGCAGCCTCATTGCGCGGCGCAACAACAACAGCAGCGGCACGGCGGCGGCAGCGCGAGCAAAGAAGCACACCGTTCTGACATGGCTGATCGACGCCGGCGTTCTCATGGAGAAAGAGAAGGTGTTCTACGTGCCGGGGCCTGAGCTCACCGGCGCCGGCAACATCAACAACAACGGTAAGGTCGTCTCCGGCGCGGTCACCAGGGCCGGCATCCAGTGCGGCTGCTGCGACACCGCCATGCCGCTCCCGGCCTTCTCTTCGCACGCAGGCGGAGGGGCGTCGCCGCCGGCGTGGGAGCGGCTCCTGCTCATGACCGGCAAGCCACTGCTGCGGTGCGTGCAGGAGGCGTGGGAGAAAGAGCGCCTAAAAACCTTCCGCGCGGAGGAGAAGGCGAAGGCGACGCTGGAGCAGGACAGGGAGAGGAGCGCGCAGGCGAAGAAGAAGCTGATCTCGAAGTCGCCGTTACTCGCCGCCAACGGCAACGGCAGGCAGAGCAGGAAGGGAGCTCTCGCTCTGGAGGGCGGTGACCGGAGCGACGACGCGTGCGGCGTGTGCGCGGACGGCGGGCAGCTGCTGTGCTGCGACAGCTGCCCGTCGACGTTCAACCCAGAGTGCCTCGGCGTGCAGGTCCCCGAGGGCTCATGGGTCTGCCACTACTGCCGGTGCTTCCTGTGCCTCGCCAGCGACGGCGGCGGCATGGCCACGTGCCAGCAGTGCGCTCGCAAATGTAAGCAATCTATACATGGTGATCATGATCACGATCTTCTATTGTACATGTCTACTGAACTTTAGTGAACTGATGACTCCTCTGCGTGCAGATCACCAGCACTGCCGCCCATCGCTGTTCTCCGGGCACGAGATCGGCCTCTACTGTAGCGAAACCTGCAACAAGGTGAGGCATTCTCCATCATACGCACAGCATGTTGTTACAAAATCAAAGTTCTAAATTCTTTCATGATCAGCAGCTGCATCTGCATAGATATTTCACTGAAGCTTGATTCGTAACTACTTTTTTTTTCTGTAACTTCGGCGGGCGTTAGCCAGCCTGAACTTTATATTTCTTTTGATATCAGAGTTTGGGTCGCGTGTAATACATGACTGAGAAAGAAGAAAATACATGAAGAGAAAACACTGATCGTACTGTCGTAGTGACACTGACAATCTGTGCCTTCTTTTTCAGATGGCCGCCAAGCTGTCGGATATGGTGGGAGCCACGAACGCCGCCGGCGGAGACGGCTTCTCCTGGTCGCTGCTGAAGATCAACACGGCAGACTCCTCCTCGGACTCCACTGCTGTCCTGGAGTGCAATGCCAAGCTGGCGGTGGCGCTGGGCGTGCTCGACGAGTGCTTCAACCCCGTGAAGGACCGGCGGACCGGCATCGACATGCTCCACCAGGCCATCTACAGCCTCGGGTAAGCCTCTCCGTCAGACAAATCAAGGTGCAGAGTTCTGTTCTGAAAATTCAAACTGTTGTGTATGATGGTGATCGTTGAGCAGATCGGAGTTCAAGCGGCTGAGCTACGAAGGGTTCTACACCATGGTGCTGGAGAAGGACGCAGAGATCATCTCCGTGGCATTGCTCAGGTACGTATCTATGGGTTCTTGAAAAAGCAACTCTCCTGGTCAGTTCACTCTTCACTGCATTGCATATGACGAATGGTGACGATAAGGTTGATATGGGCCAGGCCTGCTAATTTGTTGGTAGGCCTCTTTCTTCCAGCCAATGGGCCTCGGTCCATGGCAGGGCGGGCTCCTCTGTTCTCCAACTAAGTTATGAAATTGTCTCAAAAAAATAAACTAAGTTCTGAAATCAAATTCTGTTATCCTAAAAAAAGAATCGGTTGGACAGCTTCGTTTCTCTCCAATTTTTCCAAACCTAACTTACAGAATACCTGGTTTGTATTTTCTGGCTCGGTGCACTCAAACATGGGAGAGTTGACGTGAATAGATATTAGACACGGTCGGTGTCGAGCAACATCATAGAAGAGATTTCAAAGCTTTCAGGTTACATGGACATGATATTCAGAGTTATACGTAAAGTTGAGATACTTGCATGATTTGCCAATAAATTTGGGATCCTTGATTGTGGCAACTAGTACCGCTAACACGCACATTTTCTAATGAAAACAGTTGCATACATATCAACACGCTCTGACACATACTTACGTCTCTGAATTTATTTGCAGGTTCCACGGCAGCACCAAACTGGCGGAGATGCCGTTCGCGGGCACGCTGCCGCACTACCAGAGGCAGGGAATGATGCGCCGCCTCGTCAACGCCGTCGAGCAGGTGGTTCAGAGACCCATATGTACAGCTCACTTTGCAGATTCAGACATCACCTGTAAGCTCTGCTCGGACGATGTCTGAACATTTCTTGTGTTGCTGCCAGGTGCTGGCGACATTGCAGGTGGAGACGCTGGTGCTCCCGGCGGTGGCCGAGGTGGTGAACACGTGGAAGCGCTCCTTCGGCTTCGCGCCCGTGGAGCCGCGGCTGAGGGAGGACGCCAAGCGGCTCAGCATGGTCGTCGTCACCGGCACCGTCCTGCTCCAGAAAACCATGGCCATTGTAGCCACCGCAGCCCGGGCGCCGTCATCAAGCTCTTCGAAGCAGCAGAAGCCGACGGCAAAACAGAGCGAGGGAGCGGCTCCGATGAGTGAGGACGAGCTGGCGTTCCTGGAGATGAGCTGGCCCGTCTGCAGCTTCACCGACCTCGTCGCCGGGATCGCGTACACACCGCGGCCGTTCTGCCCCGACACGCTGGCTGCCGCCGTCAGGGGGTCGAGTGGCAACGCCGCTGGCGGTTCTAACCCGGGGAGGAGCTCTGCTGGTGCTGGCGCCGGCAGCAGGTGGTCCTGTGGTGGCGAGGCGGCGGGCAGCTCGGGCGGCGGCTGCAGTGGCAACGTGTTTCAGATGCCTAGCTACGTCATGGCCGCGCGCGGCGGGAATCTCCGCCTCGGCGTTAACAAGTGAATGATCGTGTTCCAGACTACCGGAGAATCTGCTGCGACTCTTTTCTTTCTCTGTTGACAGCAGAATTAGCTGTGAGACTTGATTCGGTCATGTTGTTTTGTCGGTGACGTGAACCTGCATGCTGAAACTGTTCGTCGGCGCTGGGTCGGTGTTTCCAGATAACTGAACTGGTTTTTTCTCTGAAACATTGACTATCCAAGTTTACATCCATTGGTGCGTAGCTTGAACAAGAAGGATTCGTATTTCTGTTGCTGCTGCTTTGGATCTACGGTAGGAAACGTTGCATGTACTTTTCTACTCCATCCGTTCGGAAAAAAGATGTCACTAGATACATCCATTTTATTGACATTATTTTCGGAACGGAGAGAGTACATGAGTTTTGGATTTCGTTATAGGAGTCGAAGGTTACCCTTCTGTTTCCCCAGCACACGACCGCTTTGCCGCTCTTAATTTTTAACATATATTCAAACATACAGATTAATGGACGCACGATTCAAATATTACAAACACACATGTGGCCGTCCTCAGCCGTAGGTGCGAAGCGTGGTGGGCCTTCGCCGGGGGAGCATGCGGAAGAAAGGGAGCCCGGACGTTGGAAGGGATAGGGAGCTCGCCTCCTTCGTTTTTGTAATCGTCGAAATTGTATGACGACCCTTCTTCCAGCCGGAATATATGGAGAAGTGCACCTTTTTACTACTACTACTATTTCTTATACTGTTTAAAGGAGCCGTCGTGTGGTCCGTGTGGAAAGCTCGGCTCGTATAGACATCGGTAGTCTTCTAGCATGGTGTACTCTCCTCGTTGGTGTGGTATGCCACCCATGCGTGCATGCGCCGTGCTGCAGTACACCCTTGTCTTGCTCCGTTTTTCAATGAAAATCGTTCAGGTGGGCGATCGCCCCCGGTTGCACTCTAAAACACAGAATTCAAAATTTACATAGTTGGACATAGTTCAAGCACAAGAATCAAATATTGCATAGTTCAAACAGATAAACGCAGTTCAAACACAATTTAACGAGATAGATCAAGCACATTCTTCTACTCCCCAACACCCCAAGCTTCGATGATGAAAAATCGTACAAGGATGTAACTTCTTACTCCTTGTCGGAACACCGGCTCATATGCCACCAACGGCAGGGGGGCGACAACCTCCTCGTCAGAGGACTACTACATCACAAGCTCGAAGGGAATCGGCAAGGTCTGGCTCGGTGGACGATCTTTACTAGCAACACCAATACTCAACCGACACAAACCTAGCAGCTTCGAAGTCCACAACATACTTCAAAGATTGTTTTTTTTATAACAAAGGAGCCGTATTTTGTTTTGTCAAAACATACTTCAAAGGTTGATTTTATAAATAAAAAAGCGTTGTTCTTTTTTTGCAATGCTCGTTTTCTGCAAAGGGGTTCAGCTGAACAGGGCAATTCCTTGCTTTCAAAACATACTTCAAAGCTCGGTTTCAAGTCACACTCGACTTGAAACGAACACCAAGTCACCAACCAAGCTAGAGTAGCAGTACTGTAGCAGCAACTCCTTAAGAAGAGCTAGATTGTCATCTCTCAGCAAGTAGACTATACAATTTTCATGCAGTTCCATTTTTTTTGAACGAAAATGGTTTTTTAGCGGTAATAATTTTGTGGTTAGAAAAATGTGAGAAGGTGACGTCACGGCTGACATTGACTAGGAGTCTAGGAGGACTGGAGGAGTAACTCACAACAGCCAGCCAGCTGTAAAATTAAAATTGGCAAAAGATTAGAAGTTCGTAATTAGTCGCCGTTACGATCCGTTGCTGTGTACTGAATGTGCTGTACGTACGCATGTAGGA
Source organism: Poa pratensis (assembly GCA_947311845.1). NCBI lineage: Eukaryota > Viridiplantae > Streptophyta > Magnoliopsida > Poales > Poaceae > Poa > Poa pratensis. The sequence continues at coordinate 52,180,754 of CAMZMU010000061.1, forward strand.
GTGTACATATGTATGTATGGTGCGCGTGCGTAATGTACAAAGGAACAGATGAAACTGTATGTATTCAATCGATCAGCATGCAGCCTTCCATGAACCGAAATTAGTCAAATGTACCCTGCTGTAGGCTCTTACTCTGTTTTTTACTGGCTGAAACTGAAAGGAAGGTTCAGCACTTGAGCCTAGCGTGTATCTATCCATCGAGTTGAGTAAGAGAGAGATCAATGCAATGACAAGAAGCTTGCTCAGCATGGTTTCTATTTTCTATAAAAAGAAGGTAAAATTTTCGGTTATAAGAGCATCTCCACCGGCGCGCCCAATAGAGCGTCCGGCAAAGTTGCCGGACAGGTGTTATTAGGCGCGCCGGCAAGCGTTGCCGCCTATTGGGAGCGTCGCGCCCCACCGATCGCTTCCAATAGGTTTTTGAGAGAAAAAAAGACTCGAATATGGACGAACCGGCGATATTTCATTCAGTTTGAAGGACATTTAACAAACTTAAACGAAATTTAACTAAATTTGAACTAAACCCTAGACCCTAGTTCTAGCGGCTCTGCCGGCGTACGCCCTGAGAAGGAAGCTAGCCCCGGCGACGGTGAAAGCAACTACACGGCAACATCGAGAAAGATGACTCTCCCGACGGCGGCATGTCTCCGGCCCGTGAGGAGGAAGTTTCATCTGCGCCGTCGTCGCTGAGGCTTCTGGTTTCACCCGCGCCGGCTCCGGCCTTGAGAAACGTCTCCGGGTCGCCGCCGTCGCCGAGCGTGGTGGGGTTTGATCTAGCGGCGGCGGAGGGAGGCCTCGATGGCCGCCTGCATTCCGTCCCACTCAGGCGAACTCCAGTTGCCGTCGCTGTCCTCCTCTGCCGGTGCCGGTGCCGCTGGTGCCGGTGCTGGCGCTGGCACAGGGAGGTCGGGTATCTCGGGGTCGGACGACACGTGGTCACGCTCTTCATCGAACGCGCTCCACTCCTCGTCCTCGCGACGCATCTCGCGGGCGAACGCCTGGTTCATCCTCCGGTCCACTTGGAGAAGACGCTGCTGCTCAAGGTGCTCGTGGCGGCGCTCGGGTGGCATGGCCGCGGCCGTGGCGGCGTTGGCACACTCGCGTCGAGCACGACGTTCCGCGGCCAACTGCTGGCGGCGGACAACCTCCTCAGCCCTCTGCTCCGGTCGTGGCTTGCGACTGCCTGTCATGGTGGCTAGGGTTTCTACGGGAGAGGCGGCTTGAGAAGTGTTTTGTGGAGACGAGAGGCGCGCCGGGCGCCGTTTTAAAGCCGGCGGGCAGCGGAGTAGGCCGGTCGCCGCATTAACGTCACTCGTACGTCTGCCACGCGCAGTGACGCCGACGCCGCGTGCGCGCCACCGCCTGACCTTCCAGTGCTGCGCTCGACGCGTCGCGTCATCTGCGCCCGCCAGGGGAACCGCTGCGTCATTAAACCGGCCATATCTGCCACAATAAATCTGACCCCGACCATTGGGTCGCTGACGCGTCGCCCCCACCCGTCGGGTTTTGACGAGGCGCGCGTTGCCGCAGTTGCCGACACGCCCGCTTGCGTCACTAGAAGCTGGGCGCGAAGCGGGGTTGCCGGACGCTGTACCGGCAACTATTTTTCTACTGGGCACGCCGCTGGGGGAAATTTGTTGCCGGCGGGCCAAAAACACCTATTGGGAGTCGAGTTGGGCGCGCCGATGGAGATGCTCTAAGCAAACAGGCTTCTGTGTTCAGAATGCCTTCCAAGTTCAGAGTCCTAATTTTCATTGCTACGTTAGATCTAAATCTAGGTACAAGTCCATGTCCTACAATCTGGGAGCAAGTGCTTGCTTGCAGAGTCGCACTCGACTTGAATGCCCACACTGCCCAAGCTAGAGTAGCAGCACTGTGGTGCACAAGGAGCTACTAGAAGATCATCGTTATATTTGCAGAGAAGTACACTGCAGTACCAGTTTTCCAAACGAAAATGAATTTTTGTACATGTAAATTACCGTTAAACACGTTTCAGGTTAATAAAAAAATTGAGAAGGCCAACCAGTAGCTAACTAGCCAGCTGTAAAAATTAAAATTGGCCAGGAATTAATCACCGTTCCGTTAGCATTCCTGCACACTGATTGCACTGTATGTGCTGTCAAGAAGAAAAGATGAACTGTATATGTATTAATCTGGATGCATCCTTCCATGAAACAGAGGATGAGATTAGTTCACTAGTCAGATCTATCCTGCTCTGTTTTTCTCATTTCGCATTAGCTACATGTTGTTTGAATCTATGAATGAAAAAGAAGCGAATGTGCGAAAGAAACGAAATGAGAAATGCGACGAATCGACTGACTAATCTCGCCGTTCGGCTGCTGCTTCATGCTGCGGCGACGTCGCCGGCGTGTAAAACGGCGTCTCGGGCTCGTGGCGGTCACCTCCGATCTGGCTCTCGACGTCGCCCTCCGACACCGCCGTCGGCGTCCACGACGACTCCTCTTCGATGGTGTAGAGCTCGCGCGAGCCGGGGGGCCCGAACCAGCGGTCCCGCCACGCCGCCACCTCCTCCTCGGGCTCAGTGGCTGGCAGCACCTGCTGCGCCGGGACGGCCTCCCCCTGCGCGTCCGGGGACGTCGCCGCCGGCTCGACGCGGGAGCGGCGGGAGCAGAGCCGCAGGAGCACCCGACGCAGCCGCTCGAGGCGGCGCTCCTTGCTGGTGCCGGGCAGAAGCTCCGTCGGCGACGGCGGCAGCTTTCTTGGTCGGCAGCAGTGTATGATGAGCAACAGGAGCGCCACGAGGGCTGCGACGGCGAGGACCACGAGCTCGGCGAACACGAGGCGCCTCATGGGATCAAGGCGGCGCCGGCGCCAGCCTAGCTTTGCTCTGCTTCCTACGGAGTAGTAGCAGGAGACTGGAGTATATGAGGAGAGATCGATGGCGAGCAAAGAGAACTTGTGTCTTTAGTCTTTGGGACTCGCCTCGCTTTGCTTTGACTGGACTGAACTGAAGAAGCGCTGGAGGAGGAAGAAGACGCTTTAAGGCTTTGGCTTTAAGTCGAATGTTTTCCGGCGGTGGTTGGTCAGGGCTCAGGTGGAGTCACTGCTTTGTAGCGCCGCTTTCAAGTGGCCACCATGAGCTCCAGTGGTAGTTTTGGTATTTCCACCTGCCGCTTTGTTTGGCTCTCTTTTTAACACGTGCCTCCCATACTAGTACATGCAGCGCGAGCGAAAATACACGGCCGTATAGTACTATACAGCTGGCAATACCACGGAGAACTTGCCCTGTAGCAAGATGGTTAGGAGGGTGGTTGTACCCCATCCCATCAGAGTTCAAATCCTAGATTTGACGCTGGTGTTTCTTATTTATAAGGCGGAATATTCTTCAGTGAGAGGCGACGTTCCCGTCGACAGCGAGGCGCCCGTGGTGACTTCGTCAATCTCAAGACCCAATCCGCCGACTCAGTCTCTCGGAGGTGCTCATAGGAGTAGGGTGTGCGTGTGTGCGTTCATAGGGGTGAGCGTATACGCGTGTATGTGAGCATCTGCGTTGTACTGTGTTTAGCAAAAAAAAATGACAATACCACGTTACACAAAAAGAATAAACGCCCGTTGTGTATATGTTTTGGACAGGAAAAAGGCGGAAAGCCATGTTAAACTGTATTAGTCATACGAAAATGACCCCAAGTAAAACAATTACAGTACAATCCACCAATTTTGCTGACAGAATCCTCGGAAAATAACTTCTTCACCACTGCAGCCAATCAACCTTGAGCTCCGGTCACTAGCGCCACCGGGAAATCAACCACTTGGTGCAACAGCGGCGTGGTATCCTGGACCGAGGTCCAAGATTCTCTAGCAAAGGGAGGAAGGAATTGCTCGAGCTAAGCGTGCATCCGAGCATAGAGGGCCTCCCATGGCCAAGGATAACCGCGACGTAGGGTCGTTGATGGGGAACTTTGCATGTCGACGTTGCAACATCGAATCTGCCAAAGAGCTTGCTCCGTCGAGCTTATTTAAGCACACACCAATGGATTCGCCTCCCGCTGTGCTATCCACCATGGAAAATCACCAGAGGGAAGATTCTCCACACCAGGGCATGCATGTGCTCTTCAACACTTCTTGCTTGATCCTTTGCTGATGGGCATGCATATAGCAATTCACTTCTACGATTAGCCTAACTTGTGGTTTTGCTAAAAGACCTACAAAATAAAATGCTCAAAGCCATTTCCTTTATATCTGATGATCAATTGTGTTTATGATCAATTGTATTTATTTTACTGGTTGGTTTGCTACTCCAACTATAAATCATACCACGTCGGACAAGTGGGCCTTTGTTCCAAAGACACGTTTGCACTCCGTAGCAAACACAACGATTGAGCGGCAAAGAACGATCGAGCGGCAAAGAACGATCGAGCAGCTGGAATCCGAAGCAATGATCATGTGTATGCAAAACTATGTGATATTGATCAAGTCTATCATCATAGTATATATAAAAGCTGAGCACTTCCGCGGCCTGTGAGGCGCCCGGGCACTGTAGATGGCACTGTTCATCTCACTTTTTCTTTTTTTTTTGCAGATTTTTTTTTTTTTCATAGTCTCACTGTTCATCATAGTCTATCATCGAGCAGCCTTTTTTTTTTTTTTTTTTGCAGATTTATTTTTTTTCCCTCACTTTTTCTCCTCAAAATTTTTTGTTTCCCCAAAACTTACATACATGAAATATATTCGCGTCGACGAGTGGGTTCCATCCCCGTGAACGGTTTCGAGTTTTGTCGGCTCTAACTCCTCGATTTTGGATCCAAATTCGCACAAACGTTGACGAATTTTGTCAAATTTTTCGCCAAAAACCTCGCGTTTCCCACAAAATACATACACGAAATATATGCGCAACCATTCCACGAATTTCGTGAAATTCGAAATTCCTTCGACATTTATTATGTCATCATAACAAAACATTTCATACATAAAATTTCTCTTAAAGGCCGCGGCGTGAATACTAAAACCCTGACAAGTGGGTCCAGTTCACTTAAAGAATTTGCAGAAAATGATTTTTTTTTTACAAAATCAATAGTTCAAGAACTATCTACCAGAAAAATGTAAAAAACATATCAGCACAAACAGATAATCAAATTCTAATTACTTACATCATAATACAAACATTTTTTCCATTTTTAAAATTGGACCCAACTCACTTAAATAATTTGCAGAAAATGAATAATACTATAAAATTAATGGTTTAAAATCTACCTACTACAAAAATATGCAAACTATATCGAAATAATCAGAAAAATAAATTCTAATTCAAATTCCAATTACTTATATCATAATACAAACATTTTTTGCCATTTTTAAAATTGTACCCCATTCACTTAAACAATTTACAGAAAATGAATAATACTATAAAATTAATGGTTTTAAATCTACCTACCACAAAAATATGCAAAATATATCGAAATAATCAGAAAAAATAAATTCTAATTCAAATTCTAATTACTTATATCATAATACAAACATTTTTTTGATATTTTCTAAATTGGACCCAACTCACTTAAATAATTTGCAGGAAATAAATAATACTATAAAATTAATGGTTTAAAATCTACCATTAAATGAAGTTGATTTCGAATAAAAAAATATTATATACTTTATTTCCTCTACTTAACTATCTTAATTAACTATTTAAGACAACATAAAAACATATTATACCATTTAAAAACAGTTTGCATTTGAAGATAACATAACAAAACTCTCTCTAAGTATGCAATTTAACTAAATAAATTCTCAAATTGGTTAAAAAATCTACATAACCATAATATTTTTTACTCTTAAAATGAAATTAAATAGAATATTTATGTCACCAAGGAAAACATATTTTATCATTTAAATCTAGCTAACATATTAGATGTAATATAACTAAAATCTCTCTAATTGTATACTTAAATTTTAAAAACCTTTATTAGATGGATATTTAAAGCAAATACAATTTCACTTACTCTAATTATGGACTTAATTTAATAAATGATTAAAGCAAAATACAAACATTTTAAAATAGTGCCCATTTAGATATAATATAATATAATTAATCTCTCTCCAAATATGTAGTTAAATTTAATAAATGCTCAAACTGGTGAATATTTCGATACAATCATAATGTATTTCCTCTAATTATGAATTTAAATAAACTACTTACGTCAGAATAGGAAACAAATTTTATCATTTCAATTTAGCTAACATATTAGAGGCAATATGGCTAAGTTTTCTCTAATTTCTATTTAGATTTAAAAATGCTCGATTAGTTGGATATTTGTAGGAAATACAAACTCATTTCAGCTAATTATGTACTTACTTTAATATATGCTTATACAAAATATTTCCTGCAAATTCATTTTCCTCATATTATGAGTTTAAAATTAAATTCAAAAAATGCTCAAGCAATGTACTCCCTCCGAATATTGGGTTCAATTAAAATTCCCTCCGATTATTGAGTTAAATTTAATATGTAAGATAAAACCCAACTCACTTAAATAATTTGCAGAAAATGAATAATACTATAAAATTAATGGTTTAAAATCTACCTACTACAAAAATATGCAAACTATATCGAAATAATCAGAAAAATAAATTCTAATTCAAATTCCAATTACTTATAACATAGAGATAATTCCTTTCTTGGCCCTCTCTTAAATTTGGATGCCTTTTTTGGCCCTGGACAAGTTTCGTGTCCCTTTATGACCCAAAAAATTTAGATGACTTCCTTATTTGGCCCTCTAGTTCATTTTGGCTGTTAAGATGACTCTTTTGCCCCTGCTGCTGAAAAACTAATCTCAGATTTGAAAAAATCGAAATTTTGACAAAACCTCCCCTATAACCGGATTCCATATCCGTACACACACTTCAACATATATATAGTTTGTCAAAATTTTGTCAACATTTCGATTTTTGTCAAAATTTTGTCAAAATATCAACATCCAAAATTTTGTCAAAATTTCGATTTTTTCAAATCTGAGATTAGTTTTTCAGCAGCAGGGGCAAAAGAGTCATCTTAACATCCAAAATGAACTAGAGGGCCAAATAAGGAAGTCATCTAAATTTTTTGGGTCAAAAAGGGACAAGAAACTTGTCCAGGGCCAAAAAAGGCATCCAAATTTAAGAGAGGGCCAAGAAAGCAATTCTCTCTATAACATAATACAAACATTTTTTGCCATTTTTAAAATTGTACCCCATTCAATTAAACAATTTACAGAAAATGAATAATACTATAAAATTAATGGTTTTAAATCTACCTACCACAAAAATATGCAAAATATATCGAAATAATCAGAAAAAATAAATTCTAATTCAAATTCTAATTACTTATATCATAATACAAACATTTTTTTGATATTTTCTAAATTGGACCCAACTCACTTAAATAATTTGCAGGAAATAAATAATACTATAAAATTAATGGTTTAAAATCTACCATTAAATGAAGTTGATTTCGAATTAAAAAAATATTATATACTTTATTTCCTCTACTTAACTATCTTAATTAACTATTTAAGACAACATAAAAACATATTATACCATTTAAAAACAGTTTGCATTTAAAGATAACATAACAAAACTCTCTCTAAGTATGCAATTTAACTAAATAAATTCTCAAATTGGTTAAAAAATCTACATAACCATAATATTTTTTACTCTTAAAATGAAATTAAATAGAATATTTATGTCACCAAGGAAAACATATTTTATCATTTAAATCTAGCTAACATATTAGATGTAATATAACTAAAATCTCTCTAATTGTATACTTAAATTTTAAAAACCTTTATTAGATGGATATTTAAAGCAAATACAATTTCACTTCCTCTAATTATGGACTTAATTTAATAAATGATTAAAGCAAAATACAAACATTTTAAAATAGTGCCCATTTAGATATAATATAATATAATTAATCTCTCTCCAAATATGTAGTTAAATTTAATAAATGCTCAAACTGGTGAATATTTCGATATAATCATAATGTATTTCCTCTAATTATGAATTTAAATAAACTACTTACGTCAGAATAGGAAACAAATTTTATCATTTCAATTTAGCTAACATATTAGAGGCAATATGGCTAAGTTTTCTCTAATTTCTATTTAGATTTAAAAATGCTTGATTAGTTGGATATTTGTAGGAAATACAAACTCATTTCAGCTAATTATGTACTTACTTTAATATATGCTTATACAAAATATTTCCTGCAAATTCATTTTCCACATATTATGAGTTTAAAATTAAATTCAAAAAATGCTCAAGCAATGTACTCCCTCCGAATATTGGGTTCAATTAAAATTCCCTCCGATTATTGAGTTAAATTTAATATGTAAGATAAAACACAAGCATACCATACCAAACCGACTAGGTTAACATTTACAAATAATATACCTAAACTCGCTCCAATTATACAATTCAATTTACTAAATGTTTAAAGTAAAATTAAATCTCTTTAAATATGAACTTAAATTTAAATAACGCTTTATTACATGCACATTTCAGGATGATTACAAATTGAATTTGCGCTAACTACATTATACACATTATAACTACTGCCTTTCCTTACAATATATATACCACGATTAAAAAAAAAACACAAATTACCACAAATTAATCTCAGCAAGGCCGCGGCGTGACGCCGCGCAAAATTTAACTAGTCTAATAATAATAGTAGTACAGTCATTTCCCGTGAGAGAAGTTATTAAACCACTAGATCCGGGGAAATATCAGCTTTGGTCCGTCTTTCATCATTGTAATTCAATTGTGCATGTGCGGCCCTATAAGTTTGAGATCTAATGCTAAATATTTCGACCATGTACATGAAATAGACCGCATCCTCTACTATCTCCCCACAAGCAGAAACAAACTTGACAATCAAATTACTGATAATGAGCGTCTGACCGCTTAGCCCACCAACCAAAGGCTTCCAAGCACCTGCTTTGATATCTGCTTCAAAAACCTCCACCTTCTGGGTAATGACCTCGGCTACGTATTTAGGAGATTCTTAAAGCCATTTACTTCATATCTGATAATCAATTGTTTTTCTTTTACCGGTTGATTTGCTACTCCAACTATAAATCATACCACATCGCACAAGTCGGCCCGAACAAACGTTTGTACTCCGCAGCAAGCACAATGATCGAGCGACCAAGATCGAACGATCGAGCGGGAATCCTAAGCAATGATCATGTGTATGCAATACTTGATATTGATCGAGTTTAGTAAGTAGTACAATCATGTCGCTTGTTAAACGACTAGATCGGGGGGAAATATATATCCACATTGGTCTGCCGTGATACCGCTGGCGTCCCATTAACTTTTCGTAATCATGATTCGGTTGTGAATGTACGGCCCTATAAGTTTGGGATCTAAAGTTTTTTTTCATGGTAATACAATTCTCATTGATAATTAAAAGATGAGATACAAAGTACGTATACACCGATCTTACAGATCTGGAAAGATAGGATAAACCTATGTGACAAACCAATGCCTATCCATCTTCCTCGGCACCACCGTAGCAGCCACCAAAGAAAAAATAGACAGATCACCTCTTCACCCGAGCTCGACGCGGCTCCATCGCTGATCATCAGCTTTTCGGACCTCCAAAGTAGTTTGCCATAGGACAAACCATTGTCGTTGAAAGAATCAGACCGGGCAGCACGACCCTGGACACGCCATCGAACTTCAGCACTGGCACCCCCGCACGACGACGTCGGAGTAGGGAACTAGAACCGTCAGACTCCAACCACGAACCCACCACAAGGTGCACCATCTTCCAGCTGTCACCAGTGCAGACCACCGTCTGCACGTACTCCTGGACGAATCCTCTCTGCTCTACCATGGCGCCGGAGACAACGCCACAGCAACGGGGACATAGCAGGAGGAAAAATCCATTTTGCCCGTGTCCTCCTCTATCTCCCCACAAGCAGGAACAAACTTGACGACCGAATTACCGATAAAAAGCACCTGGCCGCCACCTAGCCCACCGACCAGCGGCTTCCAAGCACCTGCCTTGATGTCTGCTTCAAGAAGGTCCACCTTCTCGGTAGTGAACTCGGCTACGTACTTAGGAGACGTCAGTTGTTGCTTGACCATGAATAACTTCCCACGTGAAGCAACCAAACGTCGGATGATGATGCGAATCCCGGTTTTGTTGGACAAAACGCTCTCTTTGCTAGAGTCATCTTTAAGATCATCAATGTAAGTAAAGTTTTCATCGTCATCGACCCATCCAATGCCATCGTTGTCTTCCTCATCCTCCTCATCATACTCATCACTTTCCTCATAGAAGTCGCTCGATCTAGCCTGACTCCACCCTCGTTACTGCATATATACTTTGGCAATTCCATAATATAGTCTATTCTCTCTCGGTCTCTCCTACAACTCCAAGTTGTATATTCATATGCATTTCTAACTATTTTTTTTGCAAAACAAATTTCGGATATACATAAAAATATGTTGTGTTGGCAAAAAAAGTTTCGCGGAGAAACAACATCTTTTGTGACCTGTGCAAAAAAGACAAAAAAATGTCTCGTATAAAGTCATTTTGGAGCGTACGGATTTGTCTTTCTTGCACAGGCCACAAATAATGTTTTTCCTTCGCGACAATTTCTATCCTAACATAAAATGTCTCTTGAACTATATCTGAAAATTTTATTTTGATTTTTTTAATATTTTGAAAATTAATTTTTGAGTAGTGGGTGCATCTACACCCATGACCCGATATGGATCTCCGATGTGTGATCGTGAATTATTATACTTATTAGATTGTACACTTATTAGAATGTGTTATGTTACGGTGCCACTATCCCTTCTCTTCTCATTTATTGGTGTACCACGTTAAAGTTTTAGCAACATGTCATATAACACAATATGGGTAGCTTTACGGGTGGTGGGAACAAGAATCGTTGGAGTCTCATGGCCATGTGACTGAATACGAAATCAACACCACTGGATTGGTCCAAGTTGAGGAAAGAGTCAGACGTGCGACTAAACCAGTTACTAATAAATAGTACCATCACCTTCTCTGAAAGAAATTATTAAACCACTAGATCAGGGGGAAATATACAAGTTGGTCGGTCGATATATAGACCAACCCGCATTAACTTTTCGTAATCACAATTCCATTGTTTATGTGCGACCTTGGTAGTTTGGGATCTGATGCAAATAATTCGCTTGTGTCCATGAAATAGACCGCATCCTCCACTATCTCCCCACAAGCAGGAACAAACTTGATGAGCGAATTACCAATGAAAAGTGCATGACCGCCTATCCCAGCAACCAGCGGCTTCCACACACCTGCTTTGATGTCTGCTTCAAAAACTTTCACCTTCCGAGTAAAGTTGTCATAGTATGTTGGACATACCAGTTGTTGCTTGACCATGAATAGCTTCCCACCTGACTCATCCAAGTAGCGGATGGGGATGATGCTAAAATCGCCAATGCCTTCAGGAATCTTATTGTTGCTCTCTTCTTCGTTATCCTCATCACCTGCCTCTATCACCGGATGTTCTATGATAATTTGGGGGCTAGTAACTATGGAGTTATTTGCACTGGTGGTCACACAACTCGACAGCTATGTGCACTTAAGTCACACAACTGGATAACTGAATTTTTTGGTCACACAACTCGTCATCTGGTGCACTTAAGTCACTGACCCCACCTGTCAGGCCGTTTTCCGTTGAAATTGATGCTGACTGGACACGTAATCTTGCAAAAACCCCCCTGTATTTTTGTACATTTGCAAAAAAACCCTGTATTTTTGGACATTTCAAAAATTCAGGGGTTTTTTTTGCAAAATTACGTGTCCAGTCAGCATCAACTTCAACGGAAAACGGCCTGACAGGTGGGGTCAGTGACTTAAGTGCACCAGATGACGAGTTGTGTGACCAAAAAATTCAGTTATCCAGTTGTGTGACTTAAGTGCACATAGCTGTCGAGTTGTGTGACCACCAGTGCAAATAACTCGTAACTATGGGTACGCCGTCGTCACCATAGCCAATATCGAGGCAGTAAAGGTCCTCCGTGATAGTAATGCCATATAATTTTCGTCCAAGGAAAGCGATATCGTCGATGATGCCTTTGGAGGTAGTTATTTGTGCTTGCACCGCACCCTTCCCGAACCTAGCCAGAATGAACGGGTCATACCAATAACAGGTGGTGTCGAGAGCGAGAGCGATGTCGCCACCAGGGCCCCTTGGCATGAGGACCTTGCGGACTAAGCAACCTCTCGGGATGTCGTCGATGATGGCGTCAATCTCAGGACGCGGCACGGTCGTGCCTGTGAAAGGATTGTACAAGAGACATCGATGCCTATTTTTGGCGTCGACGTGGTAGAGGGCGAGCCAGCTGCCAGTTGAGCCGAAGCATGTCGCGTTCTGGGGGTAGGAAGCGAGGCGGCGCCATTGCGCCGAGCGGCCGTGGAAGGACGCCAGGAAGCGCCCGTCCGGGAGAAAGACCCACGGCGGTGCATGGCGCACAGGGGAACCGTGGTGGCGCATCGCTGATCTCCAGGAGCGGCAGACGGCGCGGAGGCGGGCACAGTCGGCAGCCGTCGGGAGGCGGGTGACGATGGAGCCGACGAGCTCGGGCAGGAGCTCAGACCATGGTGGAATCGACTCGTCCTCCATCATGTATTACGTCTCTAATTTTGGTACTGGACGATCGTACAGAGATATATATAAACCCCACCGCATTGATCGTTTCGTATGTAACTTCGATCCGAATCCAAACCCAATTAAAGTAGAGCCCAATCATCCTTTGATTGGAACTAGGAAAACGCTTCTGTACAGCCGGAGGCTCGCGCGTCTCGCAACCTCCGGTTCGTACGCGCGACGCGTGTCCACGGTCGTGGCAGAAAAAGCTCGCGGGGCCCACTACCTTTTACTCTCTACCTTATCTCTACGCTGCATTTTCTTCGTGTGAGTCGCCACAAATATCACCACATTCGCCGGCTCCGGCAAGGTGCGTCGCCGCGGCTCCCTGGCTCCTCCGCTGCATCCCCTCCCTCTAGACTCCCGCCGCCGTGCTCCGTTCGGCTTCCTCCGCGGCGCCCCTCCCCCAGGCTCCCGCAACCGCGCGCCCTAACCTGTCCCCGCGCGTCGGCCGCCCCTACTCCCTGCCTCTCCGCCGGCGAGGCACCTACTCCCTCCACGACCAGCTCGACCTGGCGCCAAGGACGGACGCCCTCCTCCACATCAAGCTCCACAAACCCCAGTTCGTCTTCCCAAGCTCCGGCGAGCTCTGCGCCGACGAGCCCACCTCTCTGCCCCAAGGCAAACAGACGCCATGGCCTTCCTGCCGCGCACCATGCTGGCAAGCACCTAGGCGTTGCTGCCGAAGGAGAGCGGTTCTGCTCCCATGGGAGGGCGGCGGTGCTTCCCAAATAGGAGGACGGTGCGGTGCTGTTGAAGGAGCGCGGCCGTGCTCCCATGGGAGGGCGCCGTTGCTGCCGAAGGAGAGCAGCTTTGCTCCCATGGGCGTTGCTTCCGAGCGCCACCGTCGTTGCTGCGGAGCGCCGCCGGCGTTGCTGCGGAGCGTCGTCGCCGTTGCTACAAAACCACACCGGCGTTGCTTCCGAGCGCCACCGCCGTTGCTGCGGAGCACCGTCGCCGTTGCTTCAAAACCACACGGGCGTTGCTGCCGAGCGCCGTCGCCGTTGCTTCAAAACCACACCGGCGTTGCTGCCTGGCGCCGCCGCCGTTGCTACAAAGACATGCCGACGTTGCTCCCGCGGGAGGGCAGCGTTGCTACCAAAGGAGGCCGACGTTGCTCCCATCGGACATCGCCGGTGCTGCCGAAGGAAGGCGTCGGCTTTGCTCCCGCCGGACGGCGGCGATGCTGTCGAAGGAGGCCGGCGTTGCTCTCGCCGGGCGGCGGCGTTGCTACCGAAGAAGGGCGGAGGTGCTGCCGATGCAGGGCAGCTTTGCTCCCATGGGAGGGCGGCGGTTCTTCAGCGAGCTATTTTGTGCCGGTTGCAACTCCGGTGACCGGCGGACCGGCGACGGTCAGGCCCTGCATCTGAGCTGTGTGCCGGGTGTGTGCGGGGAAGGGGTTGGATGGGACTTGTTTTTCTCCGTGGGGAAAAGGGAGACGCACATGCAGCGATGGTCCCTCGTTGACAACGCGAAGGGGACACGTGTCGCCCTCTCGATGCGGAGGATCGGGGCTTCCGATCCTCCGGGGGACGCTCAGCACGGCCCTTGGAACTAGGTAGTTTTCTGATCCGGACTGAACTAGAGTGTGTCCTCCGAGTACGTACCCAAACCAGCGGCCGAGTCTCGCCGCACCACGCGCCTAGGATTGACACCGGCCGGCATGAACCCCAGCACCCACGTTGCTATGCCGTCTGTGAGTGCCGATCCGCAATTCAGGAGGCGCACAGCTACTGTGTTAGAAGCATCTCCAACCGACACACTATATAATCCGCTCGCTGAAAAACCGTCAATTAGCGAGCCGGAGGAAAAAAAAACAACGCTCTAACATGCACGCTATAATCCAGCACGCGGTAAAAAAAAGTTGAGAGAAGTCTAGCTAACCCCCTAAACTTGTCTCAAAATTCATTTTACAACCTCCATCTTTGTTTTAGTTCAACTTTCAACTCCAAACTTCAAAAACCGTTCAGAATTATCATCTTTTACCATTTGCTAGATTTTATCCGGTTTTATTTTGCCACGTCACTGGTTTTTTGTTTATGCTAACTCGATGTACGTCCCCATCTCGTCTATACATGCATGTGGGTAGTATTTCTATTGTCCCGAAAGAGATCTTCATCCCGAAACAATCCATCGCTAGGCCGCCGCCGTGCGCCAGTGCCCAGTCCTACCCCAGGCCGCGCGCTGCAGTACCCTGCCCCTTGCCAGGCCGCCTACATGCTCATCCCATCTGCACGCCGCCACTATGCCTTGCTCCTCTCAGTCCGCCGCCATGCCATGCCTTTCTCTAGGCCGCCGATGTGCCCTGCCCCCTCATACATACTTGTGTATGTGGCGTGTTCATGATCAAACCCATGTCCATCTGTACATGGAACAAATTACAAATGTATACAGCAAAACTGTCAGCTCGGTTTGTGTAGTGTATACACACGGCCTTCCTCAAATCTTCATCTGGGCTCTTGGATGTTTGCACATGACAATTGTTTCGACTGTCAAAAAAATTACAGTATTTTTTGGAAGGGGTAATTCTGAACGGTTCTTAGAGTTTGGAGATGAAAGTTGAACCAAATCAAAGATGAGGGTTGTAAAGTGAACTTTGAGACAAGTTTAGGGGGGTTAATTGGACTTCTCTCAAAAAAGTTTCCTTCCACCACATCCTTTGTCACATCAGTTAAGAAGGCTCTAAAATTAAGGGGCATCCAGCCACTTCGGTGGACTTGTGAGCCTAAGTTTGTATACCTGGCCGAAGACTTAATTTCTCAATTAATATATGATTCAATGGAATCGTGTAATGGTAGTTTACCTATGAAAACGGAATCACTTTGGACTACAATTTTTTGTATTTTGATTTTCTTAAGTTTGATGTTTAATTTACTTTGTCGCTACAATCGGTTGTAAAGTGGTTGTGAATTAAAAAAAAACTTGAATCGGTTTCTCCACCGTTGTAGAGAAACTAGCTGTCACGGTAGGAAATCTCTTCCACGTCAGAGAAACAGTCTGCTTCGCAGTTGTGACACATAAGTAAACATGTTTGAACATTTTCATAATAACCTCCAAATGTTTGATATATATTGCAAACACAAATGATCGCTGAACATTATAAGCACAAATTGAATTTTACTTTCGCCGCGGTGAAGAATCATCAGCACCATAATCTCACAATGACATTGTCTTCTATGAATTCTCGCCTCGAAGAATGAGCTGAGCCATCACCAGGGAACAAGCCAAGATGACAAATACACCAGACGTTGCCCACAACAACACATTCCACAACAACACATTCCCCTTCATGAGAAGCACCCGACCCCTCTCCTTTTCCCATCTACAGTGTCAAGGAGGTCATTTTTGGGCGACGCCCGTGCGAACCAGATCGCCGCCGGCGATCCGTTCGATTTCTCGCCTCCGCGGCCGCTCCGGCGGCGGGAGGTCGAGGAATCGACGGATCCCGTGCGTGTACATATCTAGGTTGGTGTAGGGTGCCTGCCGGCGGCGCTGAGGAGTTGGCGGCGTGGTCGGTGAGGCTTTTGGCGGCGGCGTTCCTCTCCTCCGTTCTTGGTGCTCCGGTGGAGGCCGAGGCCGGATCTGCCGTCTTGGGCGCGGTCGCTGCTCCCCGGAGCTGCGGCGTGCTCTTCCCCGAGTTGGTGGTCGTGATGGCGGCGCCTTCTCTTGTCTGGGGGCTTCGGTGGCCTTCACCTCGGTGCTTGGCCGTGCTTTTGCTCAAGATCTTCAGGAGTTTGCTGGTGGGATGCTGCTCTTCGTCGGTGATCGCGGTGGGCTTCGCGGAAGATGGTGGGCGCCTTCGTTCCTGTCTCCGGCGTGAGACGGCGACGGCGCGCTGGCGGCGGCTCGACGCCGATTTCCTTTCATCGCTCAGATTCTGCTGCTTGCGGCAGATGGATCTTGCGGCTCTTCAACAAGGTTGGTCGAGGTGTTTGCTAGGGTTTGTGGTGTGTGTGTTGGATCCGTGTTTCCCGTCTGTGGGGTGGATCTTGCTGGCGTTCGTGCGTGTGTGTTCGATCTGTTCTTGATCTTGTACACGAGCTCCTTTCAAAAAAAAAAAAACAACACATTCCCTTCAACTAGGACATCCTCATGAAGCTCCTCCTCTCCTGCAAGTCTTCAGGGATGTAAATGGTCACGTATATGGCGCCACCTAATACCGTTTAAGTGGGCTGCTAATTCATTTTTTCAGGAAACAATTTTTTTTTTTGAACTGTTGACCGAAATATATGGGACTATGTGGCGCCATATACATGACCATTTACATCCCTAGTCTTCTCCCGGCGCAACCTCTAGAACTTATGCACCTACAGCATCGTGCACCATGATCTGTCGTCTCGGGGTACTGCTCGTCCACGAGAGAATCGTACTAGTCTTCCTCTGCAACATCCTACAAGCTTTCACCTCACTACAACTGGTTACCAGCCCCTTAGCGGCAGTTATGGACACAGGGTGTATGGCCTATATGCCGCGAAAAGTATATTTCCCTGGTGCATCGATCGGTCTATATTGTTTGCGAAATATCAACGACGGAATGAACAAGCTAGGACAGTGCAGCTAATTGCTAAACTATATGTAGTGCGGCGGGGCAGAAAAGCATCCCAACTGTTGAGTTTCATTCAGGTCGTCGAGGAGCCCTTCTTGCCTGGCTCTCTGCCCAAATTCACGACGCATCCGGATGTTCTCTCTTCAGTCTTCACCACAGCGGGGCAGAGCCAGAGAAGCACGGATTGGTTTATGGACAGCGCCTTTGGATTTCCGCGTCTTAGTTTGTTCCGGCCGGTGGATGGAAGGGGCTGCTGACGGTGTGACTCTGTGCGTAATGGTCGATCTGCAGACTGCAGCTGATACAGGAGGGGAGCTGCTACATTATCAAATATAATAAAGGACAGAATAAAAGCAACAAATCAGAGTGGCGCAGCGGAAGCGTGGTGGGCCCATAACCCACAGGTCCCAAGATCGAAACTTGGCTCTGATAAGTACTCGCTCCGTTCATAAAAGGATGTCTCAACTTTATCTAAATTTGGATGTATCTACACACATTCGGTGCACCGCTTAACCTAACACTATATTATCTTAGATAGGAGTATTTAAACTACACCAAAATATTCATTTCTTTACAAACAGTAGTACTATATTTTTTGTTGGCAAGCAAAGTCTCAGGTTCAAATTTTTGGTCTCTTGGGAGAAAGAGAAAAGAGAAAATTCTATATTGGAGCATTAGTACTACAAGACATCATATGAAAGTGATGAGATCCATTCAAGAAAATCAAGAGCCAAACTCTACCTAGTACCTACCCATAGCTAGTTTGTACCTATTCAGACAATCCATGAAGTATCTTCAAGTAAGCACGCAGGTTGCTCACGGTTGCAACAAAACAGACCTTAAATCGTCCTCCGTGGATGGATTCATAAGCTATCAGAAAAGAACCATGGATCCACGGTCAAAGGTGCTACAAATTAAGTGTATCGTTTGGCAGCTACATAGATAGTCACGAAAATTTTCAAAAATTTACATCATGAATACAAGATGTATATCCACACTCGCCACTGCTAGCCACCCCACCAACATGAAGCTCACTGTCTCCCTTCTTTTCACAGGCTTTCGGCTTTCGTGTCCCACCAACATATGATCGGGTACACATCTAGACAATTTATTAACACAATATAAATTGATATATTATTAGTACAAACGGGAACAATTATGGTGGAAATAACTTTCTTTTCTTTTCAAATCCTCCGAGATAATAGCATAGAACTACCACTTTACGCGCTAAATTCCGAAAAACTACCACTTTACGTTTCAATCGCACAGAACTACCACTCTTCGCTAATTTTGTTGCAATGTGCGCACATTGTTGTCTAAACCGGAATTGACACTCGTGCTGACAGGTGGGACCACCGGTCTGGGCTGAGGTGGCAGAACGCGTGGACTCTTTGCTAACGTGGCAGCACAAGTGGCCGTGGGCCCACCTGTCATACTAATAAAAAATATCTCAAAAAATGCAAAATAAAATATCAATAAAAATAAATATCTCAAAAAATAATTTCAAAAATAAGAAAATAAATATACAACATATAAATATCAATAAAAAATATCTCAAAAATAAAAATGTCAGCACGGCTACCTACTCAGTTTTTTTTTTGCAATTACGGGAGGCTCACAAGTTAGCACGCATTTTTTTCTTTTCAATTTCTCTTATTCTTTTCCGATCCAGCGACCGGCCGGCAGCCCGGCACACACGCAGCTAGCTAGCTCGGCCGGCCGGCGCGAGCGCGCCCACGCGTAGCTATGCCTATCTAGCTTGACCGGCCTGTGCACGCACGCCCGGCCGTGCTGGTGCCGCAACCATCCTCGACCGTGACGCGGCGGCGGACGGCCACGGCGACGCGGCAGCGACGGCGACCCCGAGCCAGGAGGCCGGGAGGCGGCGGATGGGGGCCGGGCCGGGCTCGCTCGCCAGCGTGGTGGGGTGCGGCGAGCGCGACGCGCGTGGACGCGGGCGTGGCGGCCAGCAGCTCGTCGAGCACGACGCCGCACGGCGAGCTCGGCGGGTGGCCTATAGAGCTAAGGACGGGAAGCGCGGCGGCGCGGCGCGCATCGGGTGCGGGACGGCGTCCAGTCCGTGGGCGAGAGCTTGGGCGGGACGCGGACTCGGCGACGACCTTGCACGGCAGGGCGCGGGCACGGCGCGAGCTGAGGGGCGCTCAGCCCCAGGCTGGAGAGGGGCAGAGGGCCCAGCCGGCGGCGAGCTCGGGCGCGAGGCCGCGAGCTGGAGGTGGCCCGGTCGGCGGCGAGCTCGGCCTCGAGCGAGGAGGAGGTAACCGCCGGACGAGGACGAGGGAGCCGCTTGTGTCGCCCCGCGGACGCTCTACCACTCGTCGCGCCGCCAGCTGGTGCGGCCGGCCTGCTCGCGCCCACGCCGGCGCCTCCTTGCTCGCCGAGCGGCGGCCATGGCGCGGCGAGCTGGCGACGGCCGGCGAGCACGGCCTTTGACATTTTTATTTTTGAGATATTTTTTAGTGATATTTATATGTTGTATATTTATTTTCTTATTTTTTGAAATTATTTTTTGAGATTTTTATTTTTATTGATATTTTATTTTTCATTTTTTGAGATATTTATTTTTTTTATTAGTATGACAGGTGGGCCCACGGCCACGTGTGCTGCCACGTCAGCAAAGAGTCCACGCGTGCTGCCACCTCAGCCCTGACCGGTGGGTCCCACCTGTCAGCACGAGTGTCAATTCCGGTTTAGACAACAATGTGCGCACATTGCAACAAAATTAGCGAAGAGTGATAGTTCTGTGCGATTGAAATGTAAAGTGGTAGTTTTCCAAAATTTAGCGCGTAAAGTGTTAGTTCTATGCTATTATCTCAAATCCTCCACATCGTGCTACTACAAATATTATCAAACCGGTGCCTCCGGGGGAAATAACCATGTCTGCTGCTCGGGGAAGCTCCACATTAACTTGCAGTAATCAAAGTCGTAGTGTGGCCCGATAGTGATTTGGAATCTCATGTTGAATGTGTCGCGGGTGTCGATAAAGTGGATAGCATCTTCCTCTGACTCTCGAACCGCAGGGACGGACTTGCTGAAGGGTTTGCCGATGAAAAGCGTGTGTCCGCCTAGCTCGTTTGCCATCGGCACCCACACACATTCGATCATGTCCGCCTCGAAAACCTCAACTGTGCGCGTGTAGGATCGATGATAGGGAGGGACTTGCAATTTCCTTTTCACCATGAGTAGCTTCCCTCGAGACTCGACCAAGTAACACGTGGACACGTGGTAGTAATTAAATCTTTGGGTTTCGTGAGTACCCCATCATCTTCCACGGAGTAGCTGCCATCCAGAATCTCATCCAAGTCCACTTCTCTAAACATATTGTTTTTGATAGTAGTGGCCTTGTTATCCTCATTGCCGTTCTCATAGTCTTCTTCATCTTCTTCTTCTTCTTCTTCTTCTTTTTCTTCTTCTTCTTCATTGGCATCTTTGCCGACATCGGTCCAGTCCTCATCCTCATCCTCGCCCCCTTCAGAGTTGCTCCGCACATCAGAATCGCCATCTTCCGTCGAGTGCTTGATGACACAGCGATTGTCGGTAACCATGGGTGCACCGTCGGCGTCTAAGGCAATGTCGAGCGCGAAAAGGTCCTCCGCCTCAGTGATTCCGTAGAGTACGTCTCCAAGGAAGGCAACATCTATGATGCGGGTGAAGGGAGCCGTTCGCGGCTGGGGCATCCACACGCCCTTTCCAGGACGGACCAAGACGATGGGATAATTCACGTTGTTGGGCATGAGCACGACGAGATCATCGGGGGTCGACCGCATGAGCACCTTGCGCATCTTAAAAGACTTTGGAACGACGCCGATAATGGCGTCCAGCTCGGGCAGCGGCACGGTGGTTTCAGAGAAAGGATCGTACAGCATGTAGCTGTGCCTTTTCTCGCCGTCGACGCTGACGAGGGCGAGCCAGCGGTCGGTGGAGCCGATGCACGTGGCGTTCGCCGGGAACGAGGCGGGGCGGAAGTGCATGCGGCCGTCGGTGCAGGTGAGGAAGCGGCCGTCCGGCAGGACGACCCACGGCGGCAGCTGTTGGGCGCCGCCACAGCGGAGCCGCGGACGTCGCAGATTGCCTGGCGCCATAGGCGGCAGAGCTCACGAGCGTTTACAGTTTCTGGGATCGGGGAGACCACCAGCTCCGGCGACAATGAAGTCGGCGCTTTCTCCATTATGTGTGGTATATGCCTCGATCTCTTATGGATTATTAAGCTGCTGGATGACCAATCGATTGATCAGATTGTGGCCGGGCTTCCTGGGAGCAGGAATATATACAGAAACCATGGCGTGCGTCGGTCGCTCCGGCCGGAACTCGATCACTCTCCGATTTGAACCCCAAGTAAGCCCGGTTTGGAAACATCGCTACGGGACTTCGTATTTGATCCGGACTCAAATATACCTCAAACTTGCCTGCGATAATCTAGACCAACCAAAGCATACGAGCGTCTCGGCGACTAAAAAATCTAGCCATCAAACTGGTACGTCCCTGAAAGAAAATAGAAACATATTGCACGGCACTTTTCCTACTTTTCCGGAAGGAAGCGGTGGGGATTTATTCCCCCCCCCCCCCCCCCCCCGCGTCAATCTCGAAAAAAAAACCGGAAGGAGTAGAAGTTTATCCTCTCACAACATATTGATTTGAGTTTGTTTTCAGTGTTTCGTGTGTAGCTGTTTCACACGATTCCTTTTGTGAAGCAAGTGTTTTCCATCCGTCAGAAAATTGTTTCCACTTTGGGAAAATAACAATGTTTCTTTAACACTTTAAAAAGGTTCCTTAGCAAAAAAAAAATCTGCAGGGAATTAAAATTTGTTATCTGAAAACGTTTCCATCACACCAGGTAAAAATTAATTTCCGTTGACATGCACACACGTTTAGAAGAAAAAAAAGTATTATCTGAATAAAGGTACTCCCTCCGTATCAAAATATAGGACTTTCTATCATTTTCCAGACTACTTGGGACTTCGTTTGCTGCTTTTTACAGTGTCGGTCAAGAACAGGTTAGTTTTATACCATGTTACCGCAGTTGTATTGATTTATTTCGGTCTCAATCCCTAGTCTCTCGTATTACTCAAACAAAATGATCAATATCATACTGCACTTCACCGCTTCTCTCTATCCGATGATTGCACCCACGAGTCGTCTACGCAACATATCATGGCAATGTGGATTGTGGAACAAACCAACTTTGTTACCGCCGTTTCTCAAAAAAACTTTGTTACCGTCTGTTTGCACCAAAAGTTGAATAGAATGCTTGCACTCGTATCGGGAGAATCTTGGATAGTCTAACTTATTTTTTTGTACTCTCAGAAGGGACATAAAAATACATAGGGTAAATAACTAACTGTTACTGTACAAAATTGGCGCGCGCTACGCGTCAGCCGGCTGTAGCTACAGCCGGTCTGCGCGGTCGAGCGACGAAGCGAGACGTCGCTTTCAAGCTGTGCGTGCGTATACCGAACCCCACATGCATGCACGCGTGGAGCCCACACCGTGACCGTCCTGCGCCGAATTTTCTACCGCTACTGGCTGCTGCTTTTGTTGCACAGGCTTGCTCCATGCCGCTGCCTGCCTCTGTGCCTCACATGCATGCTAGCCCTAGGCCGTAGTAGCTGCTAGGTGCCCTTACTTGGCACAACACTACGAACGAAATTATCTATTTATCTCCAAACACAAGCAAATGTACACAGAAAATGGATGTCTATGATATGATGTACGGACCAATGCAACAAATAGAATTCAGAATAAATTCAAGTCAACCAATGCAACAAATAATTCAAGTCGTTGCAAGTTCAAGTCACTGCAAGTTGCAGCATCGCAACAGAAGTTCACAACAAGGAACAAGAAAGATCAAAACAATATCTGTTATATTTTCATAGCATTTTTTGTATTTGTCAAGCCAAAAATCACTTATGTAGCATTGCAGCAAAAAGACAAAAAAATCATTGTATATTTGTACCATCAATTCTTAATTTACAAAAAAAACATCTATGTAACATTAAAGCAATAATATCATAACAAACAAAACTATTGAAGCAAAATAGATGTATGTTTGCAGCAAATTTTCTGTAAGTTTGCCGCAAAACAAAAAACTGTATATAGCATTGTATCAAAATTCACAAAAAAAATAATAAAAGATTGAAACAAAATAGTTGTATGTTTGTAGCATAATTTTTGTAAGTTTGCCGCAAGACAAAAGACCTTATGTAGCATTCTAGCAAGATTCACAAAAAAGTAAAAATGATTGAAGCAAAATAGATGTATGTTTGTAGCATTAGTTTTGTCAGTTTGTCGCAAAACAAAATACCGTATGTAGCATTGTAGCAAAATTCACAAAAAAATGATTGAAGCAAATTAGTTGTATGTTTGAAACAAAATTTCTGTCATTTTGCCGCAAAATGAAATATCATATGTAGCATTGTAGCAAAGTTCACAAAAATAAAAATGAGTGCAACTAATTGTTATATGTTTGTAACAAAACTTATGTGATTTTACAACAATAGAGCACATATGTAGCAGCGTAGCAAGAAGCTCACATGAAATTTAGAAAACGACCAAAGCAAGATTATTTTTTGTTTGTAGCATAATTTGTGTTGTTTTACAACAACAAATATGTAGCGTTACACCTAAATGCTCACAATAATAACCGAAGATGATCCAGCATCAGCGACCCTTTGAAAGCACCAACGGTGGACACTCACAGCACCGCAGTTGCTTCTTGAGTCCTGTATTAGCGGCCTTGCAACATTGGCGGTGGTCACCCGAGGGCACCTTGAAAAGTCGGTGTCGGCTTGCACCATGTGGGCTTGAGCAATGACTCCACCTTGAGAGGGACGGGGCATCGGATTGCAGCAAACAACGGCCATGAAAGGATCGACAAACATACAATACATCCAAAATACCCAACAACATAAACTCCAATTAACTATGCGTGGACATAGCAGATCAACATTGCATGCATATGAGTACATGCATTGCTAGTGGCATAATGTTGCATGCCTAGGTGTACCAAAGAAATTCAGCCGGAGTAAACAACAGTGGTCCACCACAAGGGAAGGCCTAGTGTTTTACTGCTGCATGCGCAGGATAGAAACGTCAGCAGTAAATAGCGGTAGGATCCAGCATGTTTGAACGGGAATGGTCAGACAACTGACGGAAAAGCATCAGGCGGAAGCATGGTGGGGCCAGACACGACATGAGACGGAAGGAGCGCAGCGCGAACGCGAGTACGCGACCGACTGTAGCCGTCAAATAGCTTTTTCCTACAAAATTTATCAAACCACTAACTCAGGCGGGAAGATCCATGTTGGCCACTACTCCAAGTCCAGAAAAATCGTTCGATAGTCGAAGTGGTGCTGTGGTGTGCTAGTGATCGTTTGGGATCACGCTTTAAATGTGAAGTCAGTGTCGATAAAGTGGGCATCATCCTCCTCTATCTCGCCACCAGCGGGGATGGCTTTGCTGAAGAGTTTGCTGATGAAAAACGCATGGCCGTCTAACCCATCCGTCACCGGCACCCACGCTCGCGCGCTTAGGTCTGCCTCAAAATTCTCTACCTCGCGAGTGTGATTGTCAAGGCACCGAGGGCGTTGCACCAACCGCCTCACCATGAGCAGCTTCCCGCGGGTCTCGATGAAGTACCAGGTGGTGATCATGTTGATAGTAGGTCCTAGGTAGAAGTCATTGTTTTTTTTTTGAGAGTATGCCAACGGCATACCTTATTTTTATAGAAGAAGAGCAGACATAAATTACAAGAAGCTAAAACCCAAAGTGCGAACACCCGGGCTAGCAAACTCCACACTCACTCCACACTCACACCTAAAACTACTCTCTCGCGGCATCCATGCTCCGACCTGCCTGAGCTCGTCTCCAAACCGAGAACTCCTCCACAATTCTGCCTATGAGCTGCTCCACATTGCACTGGTCTCTCGGACGATTAAAAACGCGTGCGTTCCGCTGCTTCCAAAGCATCCAGGCTGTGAGTATGGTCAGGGTGTCGAACAACCTCCTGTCTTGCCGACGAACTCTGACCCTCGCTTCAAGCCACCACGTCTCGAGCCTACTCTGACCACTTGGTTCAGATATAAGGATTCCAGCCCGCTGAAGACACCCAAACCAAACTTCCCGTGAAAAGACACATTGTACCAGCACGTGGTCCACATTGTCTTCCTCCTGCAAGCATGTATAGCAAGCATCTGCATGTTCTTGCATCCCGTGTCTCGCTCGTCGATCTGAAGTCCAGAGTCTGTACTTGGTCGCCAACCATGCAAATATTTTGCACTTAGCTGGTGCGTACGATCTCCAGATTGGCTTCGCAATGGCGGCACGGATCCTCCCCTGGCACATAGAGAGGTATGTCGATCTAGCAGAGTACTTTCCCGAGGCCGCGCTCGTCCAGGAGAAGGCATCCTGCTCATCCACGAACCTATCAACTAACTGCACTTCCAGCTACAACTTCACCAACTGTCGAGACCCTTCCTCTGTCAACTCCTCTGCGATGTCCGAAATCCAACTGTTTTGGATCATCGCCTCGGCCACCATGCGGCTGTTCTTCCGTCTCGTGCTCACAGCTAGCACCACACTTGGCGCAATATCCTCTGCTCTCCGCCCTCTGATCCACTTGTCTGTCCAAAAATAGACTCTCTTGCCGTCTCCCACTCTGATCTGAACCAGACTCTGGAATAGGCTCGTAACATCTTTGTCTTTCAAAGCCGGCAGCCCTTGCCAAGGCCGCGATGGATCGGTGCGGCGAAGCCATTCCCACCGAGCCCGCAAGGCTAGGCCTTGGAGCTTCAGGTCTCTTACTCCAAGCCCACCATAGATAACTGGCTTGCAAATATTCTCCCAAGCGACGAGACATTGACCTGCGCTGACTTCCTTCTTTCCGGCCCAAAAGAAAGATCGCATCCATCCCGTGATCTCCTCCAGAACCCACACCGGAGCCTCGGCCACAAGCAGGTGATGGATGGCTTTGGCTGCAATAACTGCTTTGATTAGTACCAGTCTGCCTGACCTGACGATCATGCCCTGTTGCCATGCTGGCATGAAGTCGAGCGCCTGCTCCAACAGAGGCTGCCACTCGGCCTTAGTGAGTGGTCTCAAGGCAAGCTGTAGCCCAAGATAGCGAATTGGGAAGCTTGTAACCTGGCGCCGAGCCTCTCTTGCACCCTCTCCTCATCTCCTGGCCTCCCCCTAATGAGCGTAGCCGTGGTCTTCCTGTAGTTGATCTCGAGCCTGAAGCCATTCCAAAAACTCGAAGCAGCTCTTTAACCATCCACATCTCCTCGATCTCAGGTCTGAGGAACAGCACAACATCGTCCGCGTATATCGACACTCTTTGTAGGGGTTGAATGCCTACAAGAGTGGAGAGCCAATTCCCATCCACTGCCTTGCGGAAAATCCAAGTGAAAACCTCCATCCCGAGGACGTAAAGCAGTGGCGATATGGGATCACCCTGACGGAGCCCACGAACATGCTGAATTCTGTCCCCGGGCACGCCATTAACAGTCACCCTTGTTGTCGCCGTGCTCAGAAGTACTGCAAGCCATTTGAGGAAGAGATGACTGAAACCCATATGCCTTAGGACTTCAAAGAGGAAGGCCCAGGAGATGGAATCGAAAGCTCTTGAGATATCGAGTTTCAAAAGAATTCCAGTTTGCCACCGCTGATTGATCCTCCTCGCGACCTGCCTCACTAGCATGAAATTATCGTGCAGACTCCTCCCCTTAATGAATGCTGACTGGTTTGCACTCACGAGTTCAGACATCCTCGGCCTTAGCCGGTTCGCAATCAGTTTGGAGAATAGCTTTGAGAAACTATGTACCAGGCTAATGGTTCTAAAATCCCCAACACAAGTAGCCTCCGCTTCTTCCTCATCTGTGTCTTCAACGTTATTCTCGGCTTCTTCCTCACCATTGTTGTTCTCAAACTCATAATTGTTGTTCTTATCTTCATGCTCATTGTGCTCGATGACGATGTGAGTATTGGTAACCATGGGCACGCCGTCAACGTCAAAGGCAATATCCAGAGAGATGAGCTCCTCGAACTCCGTTATCCCGTAGAGTCTATCTCCATGGAAGGCCACATCGATGATGCGGGTGAAGGGATCAGTTCGCGGCTCGGGTACCCACACGCCCTTCCCGGGCCGAACCAGGATGATAGGGTAATTTCGGTTGTTGGGCATGAGAACGATGATGTCATCGGGTGTGGACCGCATGAGCACCTTGCGGATCTTGAAAGACTCGGGAACAATGCCGATGATGGCGCCTATAGCCTGCGGGCAGCATGCACCGACCTGCATTGGATTGGAACGGGACTTCTTTCCTGTTCCGGACCCGGACTAGCTAGCTCCAATTGTTAATCCTTAATTTTTCCCAACACATAACCGTATAGCACTATAGGTCATTAAGTTTGACACCATCACCGGCAAGTTGCCAATCTGGTTTAGAAAAACTGCGATATTAGCCATACTTAGAAACAAGGAATACTGAAGAAAAAACATCTACTCCGTATCTTACAGTACGGGGGTAAAAACGGGGTCGAGCAGATGCTCAAAATGCCCACGTACTGATTTTTTTAGTATACCAAATAAACTGCATCTTACTATAAATTTGCAGCATAAGGGGAATTTTTTTGATAACCCGAAAACGCTAAAAAATATTGGTGTGCGAAAAGTCCCCCTCCCACCCCCACCCACTCGTGTCTCCCACCACCGTGGCTGATCTCCCGCGGAAGATGCCTCCGGCCTCCCCCAATGAGCCATGCACATGCCGATGCCGCCGGCGACCTATTCACCATATTCGAGGATGGGTTGGGTATAGTACCACCATGGGAGTAGGAGGAGGAGGAGGTTCATCCGGCGGCGGCTTTCAGGATGATGCATGACGATCTTGGAGGACTCGTAACTTTGTTTACGAACTTGTTCTTTGTTCGTTTATGACCTTTTCTATGGTTGACCGAGCATTTGGACACCAAATTATGTTGAACCTTTATTTTAAATGTTTAAAATAACTGTATTGCAAATATTATTATATTATGTGATGTTGAGTACTGAAAATATTGAATCATATTGATGTCAATTTGGAGTTCTTACATAGTTCATATCCATATAGATTTGGCAAATAGAGGAGAAATAATTCGCAAGTACTCAACTTTTGAGTTTTTTAAAATGCAGAATACACGCCGCGCTCACAACAAGTTTCCCGTATTATATTCCTTCATTTTCAATATAGTTAGCTTTTTAGAACAATGCATTTACCAAGACCATCGTCAGAGGGAACCTTTTGTGTGATGATGGACGAATTTTCAGCATTATAGGAAAATTAGAATACTATTCAACTTCAGCGACCTCGGGGCGACACATTGATGGGTCCAGCGATGATGCATGACAATCTCGGAGGACAACTAACTTTGTCTATGAACTTGTTCTATCTTTGTTTTAGGACCTTTTCTATGGTTGACCATGCAAATAGACCCCAAATTATGTTGAACATTTAATTTGAATGTTTAAAATAATTTTATGCTAAATAACTATGATAAAGCATCGGACCTTGCATGGGCTCGCTGGCGCGTGCCCTGGCGCCGCAGGCCGTGGCTGAGGCGCACCGATCCTGATTTGCACTTGCTGGGTCGAGCGGATCGTCAGTTGGTAGTGCTGGAAGGGCAGCCACTATTACGAGGGGAGGGAGTGATACGTCTCAAACGTATCAATAATTTTTGATGTTCCATGCTTGTTTTATACATATTGCTACATGTTTTATATACACTTCATAGCATTTTTATGCATTTTCTGGGACTAACCTATTAACAAGATGCCACAGTGCCAGTTCCTGTTTTCTGCTGTTTTCCGTTTCAGAAAAGCTAGTCAGGAAATATTGTCGGAATTGGACGAAAATCAACGGAGCCCAGTTTTTCACCGACACGAAGACGAAGTCCGAAGGGCGCACGAAGAAGCGTCCCAGGGGAGCCAAACACCACTAGGGCACGGCCCCCCTGCCTGGCGCGTCGTGGTGGTGTGTGGGGCCCTCGGCTGGCCCCACACGTCGCCCTTTCGCCTATATATTGGCTCCGTCCCGAAAACCCTAAATACCCGAGCATTATTCCACGAAAAGTTCTGTCGCCGCCGACGTCGTCAACCCTAGTTCGGGAGGGTTCTGAAGCTCTTCCCGGCACCCTGCCGGAGAGGGAGATCATCACCGGAGGGCTCTACATCACCATGCCCGCCTCCGGAGTGATGCGTGAGTAGTTCATCCTTGGACTACGGGTCCATAGCAGTAGCTAGATGGTTGTCTCTCCACTTTGTGCTATCATGTTTAGATCTTGTGAGCTGCCTAACATGATCAAGATCATCTTATTGTAATGCTACATGTTGTGTTTGCTGGGATCCGATGAATAGTGATGTTATGATCAAGTTGTTTATCAATCTATCTACTATTTTATTTATGTTCTTGCATGCTCTCCATTGCTAGTAGATGCTTTGGCCAAGTAGATGCTTGTGACTCCAAGAGGGAGTATTTATGCTCGATAGTGGGTTCATGCCTCCAGTAATCTGGGTGAGTGACAAGAACATCTAAGGTTGTGGATGTGTTGTTGCCACTAGGGATAAAATAACTAATGCTTAGCTTAAGGGTACTGCTGTTAAGTCTAATGCGTTTGTTTACATTACACACTTTGCTTAATGCAATAATCTGTTGTTTGCAACTTAATACTAACGGGAGACACGGATGCTATCCCGGAAGTGGATTATTTAGGCATGGATGCAGCTGGTAAGCGGTCCATGTATTATGTTGTAATGCCCAATAAATACTACAATAAACTATCTTGTCATATATTGCATTGTCATGCGCTTGCTATTTGTCAATTGCCCAGCTGTAATTTGTTTACCCAACATGCATGTTATCTTTTATGGAGAGACACCACTAGTGAACTGTGGACCCCGGTCCATTCTTTTACACTGATAAAAACACCAACTGCAATCATCTGTTCTCTGTTACTTTCTGCATTTATTATTATTCTCCACACCATACGTTTAATCCTTTGTATTCAGCAAGCCGGGAAGATTGACAACCTTCCTGTTTCGTTGGGGCAAAGTAGTTTTATTGTGTTGTGTGCAGGTCCACGTCAACCACCAAATCATCTGACATTGCGCCGTGCCATATTTTCTGGTGCCGTTGACAACCTTCTGAAGCACTTTTGACTCCTACTGGATTGATAACCTTGGTAGATATCAAGGGAAAATTGCTGCTGCACTACATCATACCTTCCTCTTGGGGTCTCCCAACGAACGTGTGTTTTCACGTCATCAAGCACATTTTCTGGCGCCGTTGCCGGGGAGTCAAGAGGCTACAGCAAGGGGAGTCTCACACTTCCAATCTCATTACTTTGTTTTTGTCTTGCTTAGTTTATTTTATTTTATCTTGTTTGCTTTTAAAAATAAAAAACACAAAAAAAAATCCTGCATTTAGTTAATTTCGGTTTGTTATTTTGTTTTGTTTTTAATTTTGTTAAAATGAGTAATCTTGAGAACACTAAGTTGTGTGACTTCACTAGCACAAACAACAATGATTTTATATGCACACCTATTGCTCCACCTGCTTCAAAAGCAGAGTTTTATGAAATAAAACCTGCACTGTTAAATCTTGTTATGAAGGAGCAATTTTCTGGTGTTAGTACTGATGATGCTGCTGCTCACCTTAATAATTTTGTTGAACTATGTGACATGCAAAAGTATAAAGAGGTAGAAGGTGACATTATAAAACTGAAACTTTTTCCTTTCTCCTTGAGAGGACGTGCTAAAGAGTGGTTGCTATCTTTGCCTAGAAATAGTATTGATTCATGGACTAAGTGCAAAGATTCTTTTATTGGAAAATATTACCCTCCTGCTAAGATTATATCATTGAGAAGTGGCATTATGAATTTTAAGCAATATGATAATGAACATGTCGCTCAAGCTTGGGAAAGAATGAAAGCAATGGTAAAGAATTGTCCCACTCATGGACTGACTATTTGGATGATCATCCAAACCTTTTATGCAGGATTAAATTTTTCTTCAAGGAATTTGCTGGATTCGGCCGCCGGAGGTACCTTTATGTCCATCACTTTAGGTGCAGCAACAAAGCTCTTAGATGATATGATGTAAATATTTGAATGGCACACCGAAAGAGCTCCAACAGGTAAGAAGGTAAATTTGTTGAAGAAATCTCTTCCTTGAGTGATAAAGTTGATACTATTATGTCTATGCTTGCAAATAATCAAGTTCATGCTGATCCTAATAATGTTCCTTTAGCTTCTTTGGTTGCTCAAGAAGAGCATGTTGATGTGAACTTCATTAAAAATAATAATTTCAACAACAATGCTTATAGGAACAACTTTGGTAATAGTAATTATAAGCCCTATCCTTCTAATAGTGGCAATGCTTATGGTAATTCCTACAACAATAATAAGAGTGTGCCCTCTGATCTTGAAGTTATGCTTAAGGATTTTATTGGTACACAAACTGCTTTTAATAAAACTGTTGAGGAAAAACTAGGGAAACTTGATGGTCTTGCTTCTAAAGTTGATAATCTTGTGCTTGATGTTGAGTTTTTGAAAATAAAGAGTATGCCTCATGATGTTAAAGAGAGCAAAACTCTCAATGCTATACAAATTAAAATTGATAACAATGTTAGGATGCTAGCCGAGTTGCATGCTAGGTGGGAAAGAGAGGAAAAAGAAGCTGAAATTGCTGAAAAAGGTAGGATTGCTAGAGTTTGCACTATTTCTACTACTGAAAATGTTAAAACCGTGTGCACTAGTGAATTACCTACAGGTCCTAATCATGCTAGTAATAAAAATTAAAATTGGGGAGATCTCTACCTTGGTTGAAAATAGTTCTAAATTGCCTGATAGCACTAAAACTGTTACAGATAAAAGTGCTGAAATTTTTCGAGGTATAGGAGATAATGGTCCCATTACTTTTGATGATAATAATTTTGATTTTGATGGTTGTAATCTCACTGAAGTTATTAAGTTCTTGCAAAAGTTAGCTGAGAATCCTAATGCTAGTAAAATAAACATGGCTTTTACTAAGCATATTACTAATGCTCTTATTCATGCTAGGGAAGAGAAACTTAAACGTGAAGCTTCTATTCCTAGAAAGTTAGAAGATGGGTGGGAACCCACCATTAAAATGAGAGTGAATGATTTTGATTGCAATGCCTTGTGTGATCTTGGTGCTAGTATTTCTGTTATGCCTAAGAAACTTTATGATATGCTTGATCTAGCACCATTAGAAAATTGTTATTTGAATGTTCATTTTGCTGATTCTACTATGAAGAAACCTGTGGGTAGGATTGATGATGTTCTTATTATGGTTAACAATAATTATGTTCCTGTTGATTTTGTTGTTTTGGATATTGAATGCAAATCCTCTTGTCCTATTGTTTTGGGAAGACCTTTTCTTAGAACTGTTGGTGCTATTATTGATATGAGAGAAGGTAATATTAAATTTCAATTCCCACTCAAGAAAGGTATGGAACACTTTCCTAGGAAGAGGATGAAACAACCTTTTGATTCTATTGTTCGAACAAGCTATGATTTTGATGTTTCCACTCTTGATAATACTTGATTCATGCTTTGTGCCTAGCTAAAAGGCGTTAAAGAAAAGCGCTTATGGGAGGCAACCCATTTTATTTTCTGTTATTTTATTTTGTTGAGTCAAGGAATTAGCTTACTTCTGTAACAATTCCTTTGTATCTTTTATTTTTCGTTTTGTTGTGCCAAGAAGAGCCTCTAATAGCAAGATAGCACTAAAAGTTTAGTTTGCTGTCCAGAAACAGATTTCTGTGCCTCACGGTAAAAATTCGTGAAAAATCACGGAACAGTATTTTAATCTGCAAATTTTTTTGCAGAAGCCTGAGCTTTTTACCTATCTTTCGTTAGTTCAGCGTTTTCTGATTTGAGCGACGTAAGTGCCTCGAAAAAATTCGTCTTCACGGACTGTTCTGGTTTTGACAGATTCTGTCTAGTTTTGCATTCTCTCTTTTACAAGTGTTAAGTGAAATTCTTTAAAGGTGGAAGAGCTTCACATAAGGCTAGTAAACAGTAGCTAATGTTTAAAATGATGTTTATAATGTGTCTTTACAGAACCAAGTGAGATTATGATTTGATGCACTAACCCTCTAATGAAGTTTACTCTGAGTTTGGTGTGAAGGAAGTTTTCAAGTATTAAGAGAGAAGGGTGATAAAATAAGATCAAGAAGAGTGAAGAGCTTAAGCTTGGGGAGGCTCCCCTGGACCTCCCCAACATATTTCAAGAAGACTCAAGCGTCTAAGCTTGGGATGCCCAAGGCATCCCCTTCTTCATCGACAAATTATCAGGTCATCTCTAGTGAGACTATATTTTTTTTCTTCACATTTTAAGTGTGTTCTTGGAGCGTCTGTGTGTTTTATTTTCAGTTTGTTTATGTTTTGTTCTCTGGTCATAACTAGTTGGACCCTAGCACTCTTGTTTGGGAGAGAGACACGCTCCGCTTTTTCATTAGAATACTCCTATTTTCACTTATACTTGTTGAGTATTCTTGTCTAGCGCTGCTATGCTTCTAGCTCTTGTTTTTCATGTATCTCTTGTTCAGAGCTATTAGTTCTTTTGAAGAAAGTACTCTCTTGCTTCACTTATATTTTTTGGAGAGTTGTTAAAAAATTGATTGGTGTTTGGTTGGAACAGAAAATGCTATGCATGTGGTAATGGTATAAAGAAAATGCTTACATAGTCTTGTAGATCATTTGTTTTGAGTAACTTGATACTTTTCAATTGTTTTGAGTTATCAAGTAAGTAATGTTTAAACTTGTGTATCATGTAAGTAAAGGCTCATTAGTGAAGAACTACCGTTAAAGCTTGAAGTTATTTGATTTGTCATAATTGGTAGTTCCAAAGTCTAGATATTTTCTGTTAAAAGGATGCTTTGGTTAACAAGGAAGACAGTGTGGAGTCTTATAGTTTTTCTTATATGTTCATCATATGGTTCTTTTTATACCGGTTGACGTTATGTGTTT
The DNA here is from genome assembly GCA_947311845.1 of Poa pratensis. NCBI lineage: Eukaryota > Viridiplantae > Streptophyta > Magnoliopsida > Poales > Poaceae > Poa > Poa pratensis. The sequence continues at coordinate 52,214,990 of CAMZMU010000061.1, forward strand.
GCTTAAAATAACCTTGCTAGCCTAAACTCTGTACTGAGAGGGAATGCTTCTCGTGCATCCAAAACCCTGAGCCAAAATCCATGCCATATGTGGTATTTTCTTGCCACTCCAAGTAAATTTGTCTTGTGCTACCTTTAAATTATTCAAAACTGTTACTACTTCTTATTTGTGTCTCTGTTTACCAGCTCATGAGGAAGTAGTAGATCATCTTTATTACACTTGTCAATCAGACTTTACTCCAGACTAGCAGCTTACATCTGCTTATCTATAATTTTGCAAAAAGAGCTGGCAGCGGGGTGCCCAGCCCCCTTAATTTACAACTTTCATCATAAACTCTCCTCACATTTTGTTCCTGAGCATTCAGTCAAACATCTGCATGTGTAAACAAAGGAGAAAAGAGGAATGATCTGCTTGCTGCAGAAATAACGTTCCTCAATGGGAGCCGCTCTTAAAAAGTCTGGTTGGCAGGGGTAATACTGTATTGTTTGCTACCATTCGTTGACCATTAACATGCACCTCTCAAAATATATTTTTACTCTCTATATGATTTCAAAAACTAAAAAGCTCTAGCACATGACTTAATCCCTGCTTCCCTCTGCGAAGGGCCTTTCTTTTACTTTTATGTTGAGTCAGTTTTCCTACTCCTGTCTATTCTCCACAAGCAAACACTAGTGTCAACTTTGGTACAAGAATTGTTATATGTTAGCATATTAGACTAATTATGCTACTTTGTGTTGACAATATCCATGAGATAAATATGTTGAAAGTTGAAGCAAATGCTGAAACTTAAATCTTCCTTTGTGTTGGTCAAACACTTTTAATTCGAAAATGTTGCTTGGTGAGCTAACTTTTATGCAAATTCTCATAGCTCATGTCTCCAAAGTACTATCCATGAAAAGTTTTTTACTTGTATGATATATTATGTTTACTCCTTTTTACTTTTTAGCAACTATAGACAATTGTCTTGGATCACTTCATTCAGTTCATGTGCCTTACACTACTATTTGATCAAGATTATGTTGGTAGCATGTCACTCCAAAAATTATATTATTATCGTTTACCTACTCGAGACGAGTAGGAACTAAGCTTGGGGATGCTGATACGTCTCAAACGTATCTATAATTTTTGATGTTCCATGCTTGTTTTATACATATTTATATACACTTCATAGCATTTTTATGCATTTTCTGGGACTAACCTATTAACAAGATGCCACAGTGTCAGTTCTGTTTTCTGCTGTTTTTCCGTTTTAGAAAAGCTAGTCAGGAAATATTCTCGGAATTGGACGAAAATCAACGGAGCCCAGTTTTTCACCGACACGAAGACGAAGTCCGAAGGGCGCACGAAGAAGCGACCCAGGGGAGCCAAACAGCACTAGGGCGCGCCCCCCTGCCTGGCGCGCCATGGTGGTGTGTGGGGCCCTCGGCTGGCCCACGCGCCGCCCTTTCTCCTATATATTGCCTCCGTCCCGAAAACCCTAAATACCCGAGCATTATTCCACGAAAAGCTCCGTCGCCGCCGCCGTCGTCAACCCTAGTTCGGGAGGGTTCTGAAGCTCTTCCCGGCACCCTGCTGGAGAGGGAGATCATCACCGGAGGACTCTACATCACCATGCCCGCCTCGGAGTGATGCGTGAGTAGTTCATCCTTGGACTACGGGTCCATAGCAGCAGCTAGATGGTTGTCTCTCCACTTTGTGCTATCATGTTTAGATCTTGTGAGCTGCCTAACATGATCAAGATCATCGCTGGGATCTGATGAATAGTGATGTTATGATCAAGTTGTTTATCAATCTATCTACTGTTTTATTTATGTTCTTGCATGCTCTCCATTACTAGTAGATGATTTGGCCAAGTAGATGCTTGTGACTCCAAGAGGGAGTATTTATGCTCGATAGTGGGTTCATGCCTCAGTAATCTGGGTGAGTGACAAGAACATCTAAGATTGTGGATGTGCTGTTGCCACTAGGGATAAAATAACTAATGCTTAGCTTAAGGGTACTGCTGTTAAGTCTAATGCGTTTGTTTACATTACACACTTTGTTTAATGCAATAATCTGTTGTTTGCAACTTAATACTAACGGGAGATACGGATGCTATCCGGAAGTGGATTATTTAGGCATGGATGCAGTTGGTAAGCGGTCCATGTATTATGTTGTAATGCCCAATAAATACTACAATAAACTATCTTGTCATATATTGCATTGTCATGCGCTTGCTATTTGTCAATTGCCCATATGTAATTTGTTTACGCAACATGCATGTTATCTTTTATGGAGAGACACCACTAGTGAACTGTGGACCCCGGTCCATTCTTTTACACTGATAAAAACACCAACTGCAATAATCTGTTCTCTGATACATTCTGCGTTTATTATTATTCTCCACACCATACATTTAATCCTTTGTATTCAGCATGCCGGGAAGATTGACAACCTTCCTGTTTCGTTTGGGCAAAGTAGTTTTATTGTGTTGTGTGCAAGTCCACGTCAACCAACTGATGTGATTGCGCCGTGCCATATTTTCTGGTGTCGTTGACAACCTTCTGAAGCACTTTTGACTCCTACTGGATTGATAACCTTGGTAGATATCAAGAAAAAATTGCTACTGCACTACATCATACCTTTCTCTTGGGGTCTCCCAACGAACGTGTGTTTTCACGTCATCAGGGAGCGATGCTATGAAGGCGCGGCTCGCCGGTTGCGTCGGTGATGAACTCGAAGCCCCCGAAGCGGATGGTTACTCCCGCGTGAGCCTAACGTTCAGCCGAACGAAGCGACTGGCGGCGAAGGAGGTGGCTTTGGGACAATGCTAAGCTCATGTCCATGCTCCAAAGCGGACGCTTTTCAGGCCCCATACTTGGCGCTCCAACTGTCGGGGTTTTAAGAACTAGAAATAAGATTTGCTGATTGGTATGAGACCAATGTACCAATGGGTAACACACACGATGACACAAAGATATACATATGAGCAGGTTCAGGCCCCGGGAAAGATCACATGTGGATGAACGAGTGGTGGATATCCTTTCGGGGGAGGATGTATGGACTCGGGAGCCCAAGCGAGTGTGGGGTGTGTGTGTTGGTGGTGTGGGTAAATGTGAGCCTGTGTTTGTTGTGTCTGTCTCCTCCTGAGAGAGGAGACTGATGTCTACGTGTGCTTCTATTCTTGTAGACAGTGTTGGGCCTCCAAGAGCAGAGGTTTGTAGAACAGCAGCAAGTTTCCCTTAAGTGAATCACCCAAGGTTTATCGAACTCAGGGAGGTAGAGGTCAAAGATATTCCTCTCAAGCAACCCTGCAATTAAGATACAAGAAGTCTCTTGTGTCCCCAACACACCCAATACACTTGTCAGATGTATAGGTGCACTAGTTCGGCGAAGAGATAGTGAAATACAAGTGATAGGGATGATTATAAGTAGTAACTGCAATCTGAAATAAAGATGGCAGCAAGCAAACATGTAGCAGAACTTGTTGTAAACGGTGTTTCAATGCTTAGAAACAAGGCCTAGGGATCATACTTTCACTAGTGGACACTCTCAACAATGATCTCATAACTGAATAAGTAAAAGCTACTCTTAAACACTCTCTTGTTGGATAACAAACACCATTCATTGTGTAGGGCTACAAAAGCACACCTCAAGCCGGAGTAAACAAGCGCCACAACGTCATAAAGGAATCACACACGGTGCACACACTGTCACCTTTACACCGTGGAGAGTACCGGAGTTCATATTAAAGTAACCTATAGAGTGCATAATAGATAAAGAGTAACATCTACATATTCAACTAGATTAGCACAACTGAACACAAGTAAATACTGCTCGGGATTATTCTCCTTCTTGATAACACAAGAGTACTACGTGTAGGGCTGCAAAAGCACTCCTCAAAGTCTGAGTAAACAAACACCACAATTCCCAAGAATAAGCCATGATAAATATCTAAATTATTCATAGAGTCACACAAGTACCCACACTGTCACCTTGATACCGTGTTGTCACAATGACTCCAGAAACTAGACAAAATCACTTGAGTAGCATAAACATTATTAATGTATTCAGCGATACTAGCAATACACATGATCACATAAAGATCACACCATGGAGAGAGAGATGAACCACATAGCTACCGGTAGAGCCCTCAGCCTCGGGGGAGAACTACTCCCTCCTCATCATGGGAGTCAGCAGCGGCGATGAAGATGGCGGTGGTGTCGATGGAGATGACTCCGGGGGCAATTCCCCGTCCCGGCGGCGTGCCGGAACAGAGACTTCTGTCCCCCGAAACTTGTCGTCGATGGCGGCGGCGCTGCGGAACTCTTCTGGAAATATGACTTGTTTTTTAGGGTTTTCGCGTCTGAGGAATAATAGGCGAAGGGGCAACGTCGGTGGAGGCCGAGGGGCCCACACCACCTGGTGGCGCGGCAGGGGGCCCACCCGCGCCGGGTGTGGTTTGGCCACCTCGGCGCCCTCCTTCGTCTCTCCTTCGGACTCCGTGACGGTGCTGGAAAAATAGGGACGTGGCCTTTTGTTTCGTGCAATTCCGAGAATATTCGCAGAAGTACTTTTCTGAAACCAAAAACAGCAGAAAACAGGGAACTGGCACTGTGGCATCTTGTTAATAGGTTAGTCCCAGAAAATGCATAAAAGTGATATGAAGTGTATATAAAACATGTAGCAAATGGTATAATATAAGCATGGAACATCAGAAATTATGGATACGTTGGAGACGTATCAAGCATCCCCAAGCTTAGTTCTACTCGTCCTCGAGTAGGTAAAACGATAACAACAAATAATTTCTGAGGAGACATGCTTTCACACAATCTTGATCAATATATTGCAAGGCTCATGTCATGAATGAAGTGACTCAAAGCAATGGTCTATAGTTTGCTAACATAGATAAAGAGTAAACAATGAATCATATAAGCAAAAACTTTTCATGAATAGTACTTTCAAGACAAGCATCAAAAAGTTTTGCATAAGAGGTAACTCATAAAGCAATAGATTCAAAGTAAAAGGCATTGAAGCAACACAAAGGATGATTAAGTTTCAGCAATTGCTTTCAACTTGTAACATGTATATCTCATGGATAGTTGTCAACATAAAGCAATATAACAAGTGCAATAAGTAAACATGTAAGAATCAATGCACACAAAGTTGACACAAGTGTTTGCTTCTAAGATAGAAAGGAGTAGGTAAACTGACTCAACATAAAGTAAAAGATAGGCCCTTCGCAGAGGGAAGCAGGGATTAAATCATGTGCTAGAGCTTTTTAAGTTTTCGAAAGCATATAGAGAGCACAAAATAAGTATTTGAGAGGTGTTTGTTGTTGTCAACGAATGGTAGTGGGCACTCTAACCCCCTTGTCAACCAGACTTTCAAGAGCGGCTCCCATGAAGGACGTTATCTCTACCAGCAAGGTAGATCATCCCTCTTCTCTTTTGTTTACACATGTATTTTAGTTTCTTTATAGATGACACTCCTCCCAACCTTTTGCTTACACAAGCCATGGCTAACCGAATCCTCGGGTGCCTTCCAACATTCACATACCATGGAGGAGTGTCTATTTGCAAATTAAGTTGCTTACTGATAAATCAGGGCAAAACATGTGAAGAGAATTATTAATGAAAGTTGTAATTAATTGGGGCTGGGCACCCCGTTGCCAGCTCTTTTTGCAAATTATTGGATAAGCGGATGTATATGCCACTAGTCCATTGGTGAAAGTCTGTCAGAAGTAAATGACAAGATTGAAAGATAAAACACCACATACTTCCTCATGAGCTATAAAACATTGACACAAATAAGGAGTAATAAAGTTTTGAATAGTTTAAAGGTAGCACATGAAATATTTACTTGGAATGGCAGGAAATACCACATAGTAGGTAGGTATGGTGGACACAAATGGCATGGGTTTTGGCTCAAGTTTTGGATGCACGAGAAGCATTCCCTCTCAGTACAGAGTTTAGGCTAGCAAGGTTGTTTGAAGCAAACACAAGTATAAACCGGTACAGCAAGAATCACATAAAAACATATTGCAAGTATTATAAGACTCTACACTGTCTTCCTTGTTGCTCAAACATTTTACCAGAAAATATCTAGACCTTAGAGAGAACAAATATGCATCCCAAGTCTCAACAAGCTCTACGGTAGTTCTCCACTACTAGGCTTTAACTACATGATGCAAGAGCTTAAACATGATCTACTTGAGAGCTCAAAACAATTGCAAAGCATCAAATCGAAACAAGACAATGATCTACAAGAATGCATATGTCTTTTCCAATACCAACTACTACATGTAGCATTTTCTTTCTTCCAAACAAACACCAATCAATTTATTTAAACATAAACTCTCCAAATGATAATATAATGCAGCAAGAGAGTATTTATAAACAAGTGCTAACAGCTCGAAGAGATGCATGAAAAACAGGAGCTAAAAGCACTGCAGTAGCTAGTTAAGAATACTCAACAAATATAAGTGAAGAACATGAGTATTCACATGAAAAAGCGGAGCGTGTCTCTCTCCCACACAAGGATTGCTAGGATCCGAATTTATTCAAACAAAAACAAAAATAAAAGCACACAGACGCTCCAAGTAAAGCGCATAAGATGTGAAAGAATTAAAATATAGTTTCACTAGAGATGACCTGATAAGTTGTTGATGAAGAAGGGGATGCCTTGGGCATCCCCAAGCTTAGACGCTTGAGTCTCTCTGAATATGGTTGGGATGAACCACGGGGGCATCCCCAAGCTTAGGCTTTTCACTCTTCTTGATCACATAATATCACCCTTCTCGCTTGATCCTTGAAAACTTCCTTCACACCAAACTCAAACAGTTCTCATTAGAGGGTTAGTGCATAATCAAAAATTCTCATATTCTGTAATGATACAATCAATCCCAAAGCTTCTGGACATTAGCTACAGCCACCAATGCTTTGTGGAGCAAAGAAATCCACACAAACACAGTAAAAGAGCGAATGCAAAACAAAAGGCAGAATCTGTCAAAAACAGAACAGTCTGGAATGACGAATTTTTTCGAGGCACTTAAGTTGCTCAGATGGATCTGGCCAAAATAATGAAAGTTGCGTACATATCTCAGGAAGATGCGTGATTTTTCAGAATTTTTGAATTTTCTACAGGGAGAAAGCTCAAATCGTGACAGCTAAAAATCTGTTACTGCGCAGAAATCCAAATCTTGCATCAACTTTCAATATAGAACTTTACTTGGCACAACAATGCATAAAATAAAGATACAAAGGAGTTGCTACAGAAGTACAAAACTCCTTGACTCAAAGAAAATAAAAATAACAGCAAATAAAAACGATGGGTTGTCTCCCATAAGCGCTTTTCTTTAAAGCCTTTTAGCTAGGCATAGTGATTTTTATGATGCCCACATAAAGATGAGAGTTGAAACATAAAAGAGAGCATCAAGAAGCATATATAAAACATGTTTAAATCTAACACTCTTTCTATGCATAGGAGTCTTGTAAGAAAACAAGTCAATGAAGAACAAAGTGACTAGCATAGAAATGCAAAACAAGTGTAACTTCAAAAATTTCAACATAAAGAGAGAAGACTTAATATTATTGTGATATATGAAATCGTGTCTCCCTCTCTCATAAGGACCAGTAGGTCTTAAAGTACCCAGCAAATAAAAGCAAATCAAGAGAAAGCTCAAAACATTCATCATAAAGAGAAGAAATTTAGTAACATGAAGATTTCTATAACCATACTTTCCTCTCTCAAAATAATTTTCAGCGGCATCATGAATAAACTCAACAATATAGCTATCACATAAAGCATTCTTATCATGATCCACATGCATAAAAGTATCATTACTCTCCACATAAGCATGAACATTATCATTAGTAATAGTGAGAGTAAAAGTATCACATCCATCATTGTAATCATCATAAATTGGAGGCATAGAATAATCATAATGATTTTATCCTCAATAGTAGATGGACTGAGAATATCATATTCATCATTGTAAACATCATATATAGGAGGCATATCATAATCAACATAAACTATATCCTCAATAGTAGGTGGACTGAAAATATCACAATGATTATAATCATCATATATTGGAGGCAAAGTATCATCAAAGCAAATTTCCTCCTTAAAGCTTGGGGGACTAAAAATATCATATTCATCACAACTAGCTTCCCCAAGCTTAGACTTTTCCATAGCATTAGCAATAATGGTGTTCAAAGAATTTATAGTAATACCATTGCTACCATCATGCAAACAAGCCTCCATAGGTTTTTTAATTTTCTCTTCAAAAGCATCATGTCCTAATTCAATATAAAGTTCATAAAGATCTCTAATTTTTTTGTTGTTTTCCATTAAGCCTAACTAGTGAAAATAAAAACAAGAAACAAAAAGAAATAATTGCAGAATCTAAAGGAGATACCTTCCAACGCTTACCTCCCCGGCAACGGCGCCAGAAAATAGCTTGATGTCTACGTGTGCTTCTATTCTTGTAGACAGTGTTGGGCCTCCAAGAGCAGAGGTTTGTAGAACAGCAGCAAGTTTCCCTTAAGTGAATCACCCAAGGTTTATCGAACTCAGGGAGGTAGAGGTCAAAGATATCCTCTCAAGCAACCCTGCAATTAAGATACAAGAAGTCTCTTGTGTCCCCAACACACCCAATACACTTGTCAGATGTATAGGTGCACTAGTTCGGCGAAGAGATAGTGAAATACAAGTATGGATGATTATAAGTAGTAACTGCAATCTGAAATAAAGATGGCAGCAAGCAAACATGTAGCAGAACTTGTTGTAAACGGTGTTTCAATGCTTAGAAACAAGGCCTAGGGATCATACTTTCACTAGTGGACACTCTCAACAATGATCTCATAACTGAATAAGTAAAAGCTACTCTTAAACACTCTCTTGTTGGATAACAAACACCATTCATTGTGTAGGGCTACAAAAGCACACCTCAAGCCGGAGTAAACAAGCGCCACAACGTCATAAAGGAATCACACACGGTGCACACACTGTCACCTTTACACCGTGGAGAGTACCGGAGTTCATATTAAAGTAACCTATAGAGTGCATAATAGATAAAGAGTAACATCTACATATTCAACTAGATTAGCACAACTGAACACAAGTAAATACTGCTCGGGATTATTCTCCTTCTTGATAACACAAGAGTACTACGTGTAGGGCTGCAAAAGCACTCCTCAAAGTCTGAGTAAACAAACACCACAATTCCCAAGAATAAGCCATGATAAATATCTAAATTATTCATAGAGTCACACAAGTACCCACACTGTCACCTTGATACCGTGTTGTCACAATGACTCCAGAAACTAGACAAAATCACTTGAGTAGCATAAACATTATTAATGTATTCAGCGATACTAGCAATACACACGATCACATAAAGATCACACCATGGAGAGAGAGATGAACCACATAGCTACCGGTAGAGCCCTCAGCCTCGGGGGAGAACTACTCCCTCCTCATCATGGGAGTCAGCAGCGGCGATGAAGATGGCGGTGGTGTCGATGGAGATGACTCCGGGGGCAATTCCCCGTCCCGGCGGCGTGCCGGAACAGAGACTTCTGTCCCCCGAAACTTGTCGTCGATGGCGGCGGCGCTGCGGAACTCTTCTGGAAATATGACTTGTGTTTTAGGGTTTTCGCGTCTGAGGGAATAAATAGGCGAAGGGGCAACGTCGGTGGAGGCTCGAGGGGCCCACCCGCGCCTGGGTCTGGTTTGGCCACCTCGGCGCCCTCCTTCGTCTCTCCTTCGGACTCCGTGACGGCGCTGGAAAAATAGGGACGTGGCCTTTTGTTTCGTGCAATTCCGAGAATATTCGCAGAAGTACTTTTCTGAAACCAAAAACAGCAGAAAACAGGGAACTGGCACTGTGGCATCTTGTTAATAGGTTAGTCCCAGAAAATGCATAAAAGTGATATAAAGTGTATATAAAACATGTAGCAAATGGTATAAAATAAGCATGGAACATCAGAAATTATAGATACGTTGGAGACGTATTAGAGACCTATTTATATGGTCATGGGGTGGATTGGCTGCCTTATAGTCATGGCATGACGGGGCTACAGTTCCCTAGAGATGGGATGGAGAGTCTGGTGACGCCAGGATTGTGGCGTGCCTAGGGCGGCTGAAGTAAACGCTTCGGACGTTGTGGCCTCCGTCATCCTCGGAAAGGGGCCATACTCCTCCCCTCTCTCTCCCACGGTGGCTTGGTGGAGCGCCTTCTGGTCCCCTGGATTGGACCGGGCCTCCCGAGAGAGGGATATGAAAGGTCTTTGTCTGGATGGCACAAGGCAGACATGCCACTGTGACGACGTACGTACGTGATCACGGAAAAACGAGGCAATTCCGCGAGTATCTGTTCGTACCGGTATGACTATGTCAAGGTACTCTGCAGTTCTTCTTCTCTGATTGCAAAACAGCTGTGGCTATTAATTGTTTGCATCATGCAGCGAGCTTCAATCATGTATTCCGTGAATAAAAGCTTCATACTTGCTGCCTTAAAAATGTTTCACTATAATTATAGATGGGGTATGCCCATCTGTAATTATATGCTTGCTGCCGTCTGTAATATTTAGGATTTCTTAGACATTATATGCTCTGTCCAATGCTTGCATACGTGCTCATCTTTCTGTTTGTGTAGTGAACCCTCTGAATGTTGCTTAACATGGCACTCAATTAATTATGAGCTGCAAGCTTATGTAAACTTTGTCCATGAGATGTTTAACTCTATTTTAGATAGCAGAAATTGTATGGCTTCTGTCTCACTTTGGTTAAAGTCCATACAGTTTGCTAACTGAACATAATTTTACACGGTTTACTCAATTGGGAAGAACGAAGATTGTTGAACTCATATTTGTTACCATGCTGTAGTATGTACTCTATCTTAAAGTTGTGATTCATTTTGCCGTTCATTCACAGGCTGGAGAAAACGAGCCTGACTACATTGGCAGGATAACTGAGTTATTTCAGGGTACTGGCCTCTGCAAGTATTTTACTTGCCGATGGTTTTTCCGTCCAGATCCAAAACGTGGTAATTAATATACTTATCCATGTGCACTGAGTAGAACTAATATAGTAATTGGTATCCTGCAGGTTATATCTAGAGCTAAGTTTGTTGATGACCACCAGCACGACCCAAAACGTGTCTTTCTCTCTGACGATACGAATGACGATGTCCTGGATTGCATCATAACCAAGGTTAATATCATCTATGTTGATCCGAATGTAAGTGCCCTTGTTCAAAACTGTGCTGTGTCATTTATATTCAAGTATATATTGTTTCTCACTGTAAGCTCCCCTTAATTCCAGATGGATACAGAAGCCAAAGCCCAACTTGTGGCTGACACTGAGCTGTATTATGATATGTCATATACAGTCTCTTATTCTTCATTCGCTAATATCCAGTCAGGTAATTGCTCTTGCAAGCTAACCATTTCTGGGCTACACAGGGTAACACAGATGTAAACTAGTCACTGACATGTTGACATCTTCGCTATTTCTTCCAACATGTTTGCCCTCATCTATAATTGCTGCTTGCACTATTATAAAAATCCAAACAATTTAACTTCTATTTCCACTCATGTATTGTTCAAAACGTTAATTGTTCTAAGCTTCAAATAAATCGCAATGCTTTATCCATTTATTCTTCAAAGTATACTGTTTGTCCTGACCCAAACTGTGTAGGTAGATCATTAATTGAAACGGACACACTTGCATCTCTTAGTTGTGCTAGAGCAAGGAACAAAGATATTACTCTTGTGTTTCACATTATTGTGGATTATGATAACCCAGTTTGCCTATTTTATTATTGTTTGGCTAACCAGCCTTTTTTTCCGTCGCTACTTTTTCTAACAATATTATGAATAGTTTAGCACAACACATTCTGTCAAAACCTCGAAATTGCTTACTTAACTTTCTTTGAAATAAACTTTCTACTATCTTGTATTTATCTGGTTTTCATTATCTCTAGATATCAATGAAAGCTCTGGAATATGTTCTGATGCTGATTTGGGGACTGGTACACCAGTAAGAAAAGGAGCGCTCCTTGACCTATATTCAGGTTGTGGTGGTATGTCTACTGGGCTGTGCCTGGGTGCAGCGCTTGCTGGCCTTAATCTTGAAACGGTAATAACTGTGCTCTATTTTGTTGAAGAGTTTGCATGCTATCCTCCCTGAGTATTAATTCTAATCTCTATCCTCTTTGTAGAGATGGGCTGTGGACCTAAACAGCTATGCCTGCAAGAGCTTGAAATACAACCATCCTCTAACGGAGGTGTGGCTTCTAAATTGCACCGTAGATTTTTTTTTTTTTCAATACAGCTGACATAAATTGTCTATTGACCACTGGGTGGAGGTTCGGAACGAGAAGGCTGAAGAGTTCCTTGCCCTTCTTAAGGAATGGGCTGTTCTGTGTAACAAATATCTCCAGAGCAATGATTCTGATGCAGCAAGTCCTGTAGAGGACGAGGATGAAGATGATGAGCCTCTTGGCAAGGATGAATTCGTTGTTGAAAAGCTAGTGGAAATTTGCTTTGGTGGCCCTGGGAGAAAGAATTGTATCTATTTTAAGGTACTTACCTAATTTCCTGCTAGACTTTATGGTTCATGTGTAGTGCTAGTCCTTCTGGACGTTCATCATTGATTGGTTTATGCAATATTGTTTTGCAGGTGCAATGGAAGGGTTATGGGCCAGAGGAGGATACCTGGGAGCCCATAGAAAACCTTAGGTTAATACCTCATCCATTGTTATTCTCAATGCATAATAGTTTTGATTTGCAGTGCACTGATGTTTGTTTCATAACCTAGTGACTGTCCTTTGAAAATTAAAGAATTTGTACAAGACGGCCACAAGCGGAACATTTTGCCGCTGCCAGTGAGTTCTCGCTTCTCTTTTGCCTTGTTTATAGTTCCATTTCAGACTGGCTCATGCCATTTACTTGTCTTGTTAAATTTCAAAGGGTATCTTGGGAGACATTCATGAACATTGTCTTGTTAAATTCCAAGAAGAAGAGACATTCATGAACATTGTCTCTTATCTGAAACCTAAGTTCGTACTGATGGAGAACGTTGTTGACATACTAAAGTTTGCTGATGGTTATCTTGGGAGATATGCCTTGAGTCGCCTTGTTGCTCTGAAGTATCAATCCCGGCTTGGAATGATGGTAGCTGACTGCTATGGGCTGCCTCAGTTCAGAATGCGGGTCTTCCTGTGGGGAGCTCTCCCATCCATGGTATGTTTTTCGTTTTTTTGTCAATCAATATAAATGAGTGTTACAAATATGTTATTGCCTAAATGAGTGATCTGGTGCATTTTTGTCTTACAGGTGCTCCCTAAGTACCCTCTCCCCACACATGACGTAGTTGTACGTGGCGGCGCTCCAAATGCTTTCGCTGTGAGTCCAATTACAAAACTAAAAACATTCACTTAGAGAAGTGTAATTTTCTAACCAAGTTTGGTTTTGTTTACAGCAAAGCATGGTTGCTTATGAGGAAACGCAAAAACCTACCCTGAAAAAGGCTCTTCTTCTTGGAGATGCTATTTCAGATCTGCCAAAGGCAAGTGCTTACTATACTTTCATGTCTTCCTTCTACATGGAATCTTATATCTTCTATGCAGGTAGAGAATCATCAACCTCTTGAGGTAATTGAATATGGTGCTAAGCCCAAGACTGACTTTCAAAGTTATATACGACTTGGTCGCAAAGGTAACACATATAGCTCTATCAGTAATATGGATTTTGTTCCTGTTTCCAAATGGCGTTTCAATGTGCATTTGTGCATTTAGCATCAGTTCTATGCCTGTGTACTGAGTTTAGTTTGTGCTGTTCCAGATATGTTGGACTCTTCTTTTGGTGACAACACTTGTCCTGAAGAAGGAAAGCTATTGGATCACCAGCCTTTGAGGCTCAACCAAGATGACCTTAAACGTGTCCTGCAGATTCCTGTAAAGAAAGTAGGTGACTGAATAGTTTTTCTTTTTGTTCTCATTCTCCCTTTGGCGACTCTGCTGAATTTTGTGTTTCAGGGAGCTAACTTCCGTGACCTGAAAGGTGTCATGGTAGGAGCTAATAATACTGTAGAGTGGGATCCTGAAGTTAAGCATGTCTACCTGGAGTCTGGAAAACCATTGGTAAGGGTCCTACTGCTCAATGATCTTTCCATGACGGCTCATAGTTTCTGTTACATGACCAAAGATGTTACCAATTGTCAGACAACAGGACCAATGAGAGTAGCATAAAAACTGAACACACAATGATGCAATTACTTTATTGCTACCATTTTATTACTCAATAAAGATGTTTGTTGTATAACTACTCTAAGTTGCTGAAGAGCTGAGTTAATGTGGCCAGGTCCCAGATTATGCTATGAAGTTCATAAAAGGCAGATCGCTGAAGTAAGTGCCTACCATTCCCTGCTTTCTTTTCTTCAAATATACTAGATGCCGTTACAGCTGTTCTTTTACACTAGATGCCGTATGATGCTTTTGTAGTCCATTTGGTCGGTTGTGGTGGGATGAAACAGTCGCTACGGTGGTGACCAGAGCAGAGCCGCACAATCAGGTCAGCTTTGGCATTAGTTCTTCTACTGTTGCCATGTTTCGGATTGAGCTGTTGGTTTCTGAATGGGTTTGTTGTGCTACCTGTAGATTATACTGCACCCGAATCAGCCACGGGTTTTGACTGTCCGTGAGAACGCGAGGCTGCAGGGGTTTCCAGATTACTACAGGATGTATGGTCCAATCAAGGAGAAGTATGTTCATCTATATATTTTTAGTACAATCATATTTGTTTCCAAATTGTAAACTGAAACTGACATTTGTTTTCTGTTTATCTTGATGCTTGCAGGTACATCCAGGTTGGCAATGCTGTGGCGGTCCCAGTTGCCCGGGCATTGGGCTACTCTCTTGGTCGGGCCTTCTTGGGTGAGTCGGACAGCTGTGATTCTCTCTTTGTGCTGCCTGAGGCTTCAGTAATGTCAAGCGGACCGAGGGGCTGGTGAGAACTTCCTCTGCGGTGATTCCTGCAGGTGAGGTGGTCGAGCACTAGAACAGAGTTAGGGTCTGACTTGTAGTGGTTGAGCGGGAATTGGAAAACTGCAGCTTGTTGAGATTGCTCAAGTGATTGTACAGTGCCATTGCGATGTTGCAAACATTGGTTGGTTGTCGAACATGATCCTTGGTTATATTACTAACTATATTAAAGTTGGCCGGATCCGTGGCCTGAGAGCGCTCCGGTCATTGTAGATGACACTGTTCATCTACAGTGTTCTGTAGATGACACTTTTTTTTTTGCAACATTTTTTTCCTCACTTTTTTTTCTCAAGTTTGTTTTGTTTCCCCAAAACTTATATACATGAAACATATTCGCGTCGACAAGTAGGTTCATTCTCATGAACGGTTTCGAGATTCGTCGACTCTAGCTCCTCAATTTTAAATCCAAATGGTTTCGAGATTCGTCGACTCTAACTGCTCAATTTTAGATCCAAATTCACACAAACATTTGACAAAAAAAATTCAGATTTTTTGCAGAAAAATCCTCACGTTTTTCGCACAAAGCCCCGCGTTTCCAAAAAATTGGATCCAAATTCGCACAAACGTTGACGAATTTTGTCAAATTTTTCGCAAAAAACCCCGCGTTTCCAAAAAATTACATACACGAAATATATGCGCGTCCACCCCCGTGATCGGTTTCGAGTTTTGTCGACTCTAACTCCTCGATTTCCGATCCAAATTCACACAAACATTCGACGAATTTTGACAAAAAATTCCAGGAAAATCTCCGCGTTTCCCAAAAATTATATACATGAAATATATGCGCGTCGACGAGTAGATTCCATCCCCGTCATCGCTTTCGAGTTTGGTCGACTCTAACTCTGCAATTTTTAGATCCAAATTCGCACAACCATTCCACGAATTTCGTCAAATTCGAATTTCCTTCGACATTTATTATGTCATTATAACAAAACATTTCATACATAAAATTTCTCTTAAAGGCCGCGGCGTGTCGCCGCGCCGATTTCAACTAGTATACCTAATATATAGTAGTATCATTCGTTGCTAGTGCAATGGTCCAGTGTTTGGTCCTGTCTGCTGCTCATCATACGTTGCAGTTGGTCTGGTATTATGAATGACCTTTTTTTTGTTGTGTTACTGGCAGTGCAAGACTTGGATCAGGCAACTTTTTATGCACATGATCCTTGTTTCCAGATAAAAGTTTGTGTAGCGCTCGGCGGAAGTCCTGGCTGCTGCAGGATGTATTGTACTTGCCGGATGAATGTTGTGCCAGTTGTGTTATTCAAAGCTTAAATTGGACAAGTAGGTACAAAATAATTCTGGTGATTTGACCCTGTGAATTGGAACCGAGTGTTTCAATATTGTGTGGAGCTGCACCTTGTTCTTTGGTGGATATTTGATGAATGGTATATTAGACGAGAGAAGTCCATAATATTGGCTTCCCTATTTGACACTGGACAGAGAATTCTTCCCTATTTGACCTCAAGTCTAAATTTTATTCCCTTTAGGACACTACCGTCTATTTTTTTACTAATGGTGTTAAGTGACAAACCACACATACATGGGCGTACCAAGCCTATCACATGCGTCCAAGTTCACACATACATGGGTGTACTACCCCCTGGCGTATTACCTATCTTTTTGCCTAATATCTGCCTCACTCCCAGGCATGCCTTGCTAGCACAACACGCACCAAATCACCTATTCGGGGCCGTCTTTCCTCTTCCTCTCTGCGCGCCGCTTGCCGCCATCGTTCTATCCTTCGATTCTCCCAGCCTCCATTTCCCTAGCCATTTGCTGTCACGCCCCTAGCTGAATGCCGTTGCAACCGTCACACACAATGTTCGTATATCTGAAGGTGGACGACGATCACTCAGCTAGCGCACCACGGCATGTAGTTTGTGCCCATAGGCTACGCCTTCAGAGAAGGAATGTTCGAGATGGAGGAACTCCGCGGGGGGTCGCCGTACGGCGCAAGTGTCTCCGCCGGTGACGGCTCCAAACCTGGGAGCTGGCCCTCGCCGAGCACCAAGGCAAGTACATGGCCACTCTGGTCAAGAGAAGTGGTGCACAAAATCGATGCGAGCTGATGCTCGATCTGTGTAGCCCCGTTTTTTGTAACGGTATAGAAAAATATTGCCACGAGTTCGAGAATTCGTTTAAATGAAGTTCATAGGTTACTCTGGGGATATATATAGAGTTCATTCCAAAACTAGAGAGAAAATGTGTTGTTTTATTGTGTTCCGAATCTTACCATATATGCAGTTCTACCGGAAAGGCATGTGTATAACTCTGTTTCGTGTCCGTCAAGAAAGAGAGTTGTTTGTCCCCATATATAGTTCCATGTAGTCATGGATTAGATCGTGAGATTGAGAGAGATCCACCAGATCCATAGCACGAGAAGGGTTTGTCCTCTCGTGTATGTAATACTCCTCCTGATTATAGTTATACGGCTTCGTGCGTCCGTGGTTTTCTCCCGTAAGGGTTTCCACGTAAAAATCTGTGTTCTTGTTATTCATTTGATCTACTTTTGCTACGCAGTTTTACAACAAGTGGTATCACAGCCGAAGAATTCAGAGATCCGCTGCTCGGGAGACTTTCCGCTGCGCTCCCGGGGCAGCACGGCGCAGCGTCTTGAATCAACAGCCGCGGGTGGCGGCATCAAGCAGCTTTACCAAGATCGTGCCATGATAGCCGAGATCGGATCCACAAGATTGGATTCGGCGCGTGTATCGTTGCGATCTCCAGTCGTCGAGATCGCTAGCTCCGTCATGCAGTTTTTCGTCCCGTGCAACCTGTCTGGTACGAGTTCCAATCCATCATTGTATTTTGTCCTCAAGTCTTCGGTATCAATTCCGTTCGAGAGCTGGGGAGTTGTGCATGAGTCAAGATCGGATCGGTTCAAGACGGCAGCAGGCGAAGTATGCCACGACGAGATGAGGAGAAGTGTCCAGCACGTGTCATGTTGATCTCGGTGACGTGCGCGTGTGAAGCCAGGCCAGCTCGCCTGGTCGCGTGCAGCAGCAGGCTCGCCTGCGAGGGCTGAGCAGATACGTGTGAGTCAACAGACGATCGATCCAAGCATCCGAGGAGATAAGGCAGCTCCAGCGCTGCTGCTATTCACGTGAAGGCACGTGAAGCAATCAATTCTTTGATCTCCAAATTGCTACATCCACCCAATTCCAATTACCAGGTGCTATCAATCCAATTTTTGCTTCGTATGAATAATTTCTTTGGAATTTTTTCCTGTTGCTTGGCTTGTACTACTTGTGCACGGATGATCTTCCGTCATTGGACCGTGACACAAGGTTTACCCTATGGCAAGTCAAGATGGAGCGTTGTTGGCGTAAGCCGAAGATGCGGATTATTTTAGCACAGATGGACAAAAGTGAACAATTTGTTTTCAGCTCGATCTTTGACCCATGCTCTATCCCGGTCTCAATACCGGTTCTATCCGCGCCACCTATGTTCGATGATTTGCCGCTTATATGATCATCGTTTTGATATTCAGTTCAAGGTGGAGTTTGTTGAGTTGTCTGCAGTTTAGGCTCAATGTTAAGGCGTTTTATTTGCGGCGTTCTACGACGACTCGTTCGTTCATTGGGTTATCATATTTGAAGGCTGGAATTTCAAGTAAGTTTTATGATTGTTCATATTCAGTGGAATTTACATGGGAGATGTTATGATGCAAATTCAGGATATTATATTGCTGCAATTACATGAACATAATTCAGAAAAGAAAATTATGGAGGAGCTAATTATTTAAACCTGTTGGTAGCCAGCATATACTTTTCTCTCCAATATTTAGCTGTTATGCATGTGAAGGTTTTATTCAGTTCGTGATGAGGATCAGTTATGGTGTAAGGAGATTTGTTTTCTGCTAGATACTACAACATTTAGTACTGTTCAGCTTTCGGTACAATTCAGTTGTCTTTACTCTTTTATGAGGGGTCTATTGCAGAGTTGATGCTCCGTTGCACGTTGAGCAGGTTCCATCCGACAGTTGTTCTACAGGGACAAATTTTGACCATGTCATGGATTTTTCATTATCGTCGGCAGTTTTTGGTGTACGTGATGTCATCCGTACCATATGCTCTAGCATGAGTATTGTTTGCCGATGTTTGTGCTTTGTGGTACGTTCAGATTCCATGAGATGTGTTCTTCACAATGCGATGTGCAACAAGATGTTGCATTATTGAGCTATGCGCTCGTTCAGGCACCACGGGAGATATGATGACTTATGTCATTTGATTTGTTGATTGGGTAGTTTTTTCAGTTTTGGAGGTCAGTGACACAGACTCAGACTTTTATTGGGTTTTATGGGAGACCCAAGTTTCGCCCGTCTACTTTGTTGACAACTGTGTTGTTTTCCATACGACCTACCGTTGATTTGCTCAATATGACTTCGAGAGAAGTTTATTCGTCCTATGGACGTTTGAAGACACAAGTTTTACTTGTGCAGACTTTAATTGAGGAGTTGATGCTATCTATGACTGTTATAGATGATTCGTCTCAAGGTGGAGTGTTGTTTTATTGTGTTCCGAATCCTACCATATATGGAGTCCTACCGGAAAGGCATGTGTACAACTCTATTTCGTGTCCGCCAAGAAAGAGAGTTGTTTGTCCCCATATATAGTTCCATGTAGTCATAGATTAGATCGTGAGATTGAGAGAGATCCACCAGATCCATAGCACGAGAAGGGTTTGTCCTCTCGTGTATGTAATACTCCTCATGATTATAGTTATACGGTTTCGTGCGTCCGTGGTTTTCTCCCGTAAGGGTTTCCACGTAAAAATCTGTGTTCTTGTTATTCGTTTGATCTACTTTTGCTGCGCAGTTTTACAACAAAATGCTGATATACGTAGGCCGCAGCTTTCACATAAACAGGAAAAACACAATAATAACAACCTAGGCCTTCTGCAGTTTGTCACTCATACTGTAGGTTTCTATCCATTTTGAGCAAGGGCCTTTTGCCGAGGGTATGGTCCATTACATCAGTTATGTTTAGATAAAATTAATACTGACGAAGGCCCTTAACATCGCATCAATTACACCACTGCCACATACAGGTCCACCTCCAAGTCCAGACAGGACTCCACAGGACCTCCTTAAGGTCGAGTGCGAGGCCATCTTCTTTCTCATGGCCTACATTACATATGTAGGTGAACCGTACGTTGGGTGTCATATGCTCGTTAAGTCTCTATTTTCCGCAGTGTTCAATGTTCACACTGTAGGCCTCTTGCCTTTATAAAAAAGCTAGGGCTATGCAATGAGAGAACAAAGTTGAGGCTGAGAGGAACCGGCCGGGTGTGCTTGTGTGTCCATGTTGTGAGTGTGTGAGCTTGGTCTTCTGGCCACGAGTTAGGTCTTGAATCCCACAAAAGTTATAGCAGAGCTTTGTGCTCGTGGGCAAGGAGTTATCCATGACCGGGAGCAACAAGGTGAGCGCAGAGAAGTCGGTGAGAGAGCACGGCGAACAAGCTCCCATCTCCATGGACCTCCAGGCCATGCCGATCGACCAGCGCACCGGCCGTCTCCATCTGACGGAGGGACGCTACACGGTTGTAGAGAATGAGGAGGGGGAGAAGCTCTTCCTATCGGCCGAGCAGGAGCCTCCGGAAAATCACGTTGTGGATGTGGACGACGAGCCGGAAGATCACGCGGTGCTGTGCCAGTTGGGTGCCGCCAATGCCGAGGCGGAACAGCTGTGGGAGGAGCTCGCTGCCGCGGCAGAGAGACAGCAAGTGGTGCATAACGAGCTCGGCGGCCAGAGCAGGTCGGGCGAATAGCTCCTATGCGACGTTTTTCATCGTCAATTGATGGGCAGCGACGTCGTTGGCAGGAATAGCTCTGCTGCGACATCGCTGTTTGAACAAATTGCTCTGCTGCGACTTGGCACTTAAGCGCAGTCTGTTAGTTAGGATTAGGATTATGTCAGCTTGCATAAGATGGGACCCACACAGCAACGACGACCGTTATATCCTCCTCCCCTGCGCGCGCATCCTCCCCTGCATGTCTTCTTCTTCTCCGGCGACGAAACACGGCAACGCCGGCGAGCTCCGATTCAGACAAGCATAACAGATAATATTGGGAAGCTCCGATTCAGACAAGAATTCAAACAACAGACAGACAGAATTAAAACTGCACACAAACATAGCATATAAGTACAGGGCACGGAGTAGTTCTAATGGCAGGGCTCGTCGGAGCAAAAGCCACACAGGCACGGATTAGTTCATATCTACGCTATTACAGGGCACGGAGTAGGACGTCGCCGCAGCTCCTACCCCTAGTTCGATCCATCCAAAATTGGGCTCACTTGAGTGAGCCCCAGGGGTGCGGCGGCGACGAGGCGGCGGCGCCGCTCAGTCGGAGTCGGAGGCGCCCCACGGCATGTCGGCGAGGGACTCCTCGATAGCATGGCGGAAGCGGAACTCGTTGAGCTCCTCTTCCATCTGCTGGCGGGCGACGAGCTGCTGCTGCTCGTCCTTGGTGCGCTCCATCAGCTCGGCGGTGACCCAGTCGAGGTCGCCGTCGTCGACGTAGTCTCCCGGAAGAAGGCCGACGCGCCCGGCGCACGGTGCCAAGCCCGGCTGCTCCTCCTCCTCCCTCTTCGGCTGCGGCAGCGGTGCTCGTGCAATGGCGGAGCTCCCCGCGCCGGAGGAGCTTCCGCCCGGCTCGTAG
This sequence comes from Poa pratensis, assembly GCA_947311845.1. Classification (NCBI taxonomy): domain Eukaryota; kingdom Viridiplantae; phylum Streptophyta; class Magnoliopsida; order Poales; family Poaceae; genus Poa; species Poa pratensis. Next base: position 52,236,685 of record CAMZMU010000061.1, read on the forward strand.
CGGCTGCCTCGCGCCGCCGCAGCCATCTCCATCTGGTGGTCGTACTCGTCGACGGCGCGCCGGGCGTACGCAGGCGGCGCCGCGATCCCGTAATTGGTGTAGTTGCGGGCGCCGCGTTTCCGACCGGCGTCGGAAGCAACCCGACGCGCCCGTTCGGGGTCAGAGGCGTGCGCCGGCCGCTTCCGCCCATTCCGCTTTCGCTCCTCGTCAGATCCGCCGCCGGAATGGCCGCCGCGCGAGCTGGTACCTCCGCGCCTCATCATCGTCGCACGGCGGGGCTTGATCTGCGGCGGCGGGACTGGATTGCGTGGTTTTGGTCGCCGGCGGCGAGAGTGGCGCAGATCTGGAGTGGGTGAGAATAGTTAGGGTACGACACACTTGTGTGGATAAATAGGAGAGGGGAACGCGACGCGGTGGGAAAAAATGGGCTTGGCCGTGCCTGAGAAAGGGATTAGTACGTGGGCCGTGGCCCAACCCAAAGTTAAAAGGCGTCCCGTGAATTAAATCAGCGAAAAAACATTAGCGGGCCGAATACTGCTACTGGGCCTAGAAAAGTGCTAGATTTGGCACATTTAGCGTTTTTATTCCCTAGGTTTTTTTCTTTATCAGTTTAATTCGAAATAAAATACCTAGATCTAGAATTTCACTAGAATTTTACTTCATATTTTTAGGATGCCTATATTAAAAGTTACATGCTTGTGTAGATAACACTAGTAAGCACTTTGTACATTTTTAATAATGTTGGTCAAACTTAGGATTTTTTTGATTTGCAAATAAACCATTATTATTCATTTTCATTTTTAAACTTGAGTTTAGTTTTTCATTTTCATTTTTAAACTTGAGTTTTTTTATTTGCAAATAAACCATTATTATTCAAAAGAAAATAAATTAGATGAAGATTAATTCAAAAAAATAGTGAGACTTCAGAATGACACTATATAGATAGAAAACAAGTCTAGCAGTTTGTTTTGGCTGATTAAGACAAGGTGAAAAAAAACACTTGCTTAGGAATGGAGCTGTTTACCCTACCTTTAGACCCCATTTGAATTTTGAGAAGACAAAAAATCAAGATTTAAAAAAATTCAAAAAAATTGTCCCAGTGCAATATCTCGATGGATGGGACAACTCACTATTATAGAAACCCGACCCACTGAGCTACTGGACTAGAACAGGAAATGCAACACCCAAATTGTGAGCATGGGGACTCGAACTTGGGTGGGCAAAGGGAGGCATCAACCCTTGCCACTAGGCTATGCCCATGTTTGCGACAAATCTACCACCATTAGGAGGTAATAGTTACAACCCTCCATCTAACAAAAATACACCCCAAATTGTGAGCATGGGGAATGACACTATATAGATAGAACACAATTTGCAATGATTTCCAAACTATAAACTTGTTTGTTCTACCTTGGTCGTCAATCCGAGCCTTCATGAAAAAAGTGCTAAAAAGGAGCTCCAAAGGTAGGGTAAACGACCTCATTTCTAAGCAAGCTATTTTCGACCTTGTCTAAATCAGCCAAATAACTGTTCTACAAATCTATTATGTATATATGAAGACTATGTGGGCTGGTTTTATCATTTTTTTTGATGTTTTTTGAATATTTTATGTTTATTATGAATTCGGTCAAACCTAAGTTTGACCAAGATTTAAACAAGTTTAAAACATGAAAATGAAAAACTAAGCCTGGATCCTTCTTAGTCACTCCAAAATGAAGCTTTGGTGAGTTTTTAGAAAATTTCATGTTGCAAATCCAAAACCACATCTCTTAACACATGAGAGTTCATAGTTTGAGATTTGATATTTCACACCACATTCAAGCATATTTTGTTTAAATGTATCTAGACCTTGTTTATCAATTGGAGTTGTTAGTATATGACAAACTAAGAACATGTGCACTGGTTTTTCATTTTTTTGATGTTTTTTGAATATTTTATGATTATTTTGAATTCGGTCAAACCTAAGTTTGACCAAGATTTAAACAAGTTTAAAACATGAAAATGAAAAACTAAGCCTGGATCCTTCGGTTGGTGAATGTTTTTTGAACAAGTGCACAAGTTTTTTGAATGTTTTTTGAATATTTTATGATTCATAGTTTGTGAAGGATTTTTCGTGCAAATTCTTGTGCATCATCTTTTAAACAAGTGCACAAATTTGAACAACATTTTGGTGAATGTTTTTTAATGGACAAGCGCCATTTTCATTCATATTTAGGGGGGTGGGCCACAAACGGCCATTTTACATAGTACTTCTAATAATAACAAAATATAAAAACTAAAAAATTTGCCATTCGGTTGTCGGCGATGGTGCGGTGGCGGTGTCGTCAATCTACGGATCGACGCCGAGATCCTCCTGCTCTACGATGCGGAGGACGGCCACGGCGACCTCCCGCACGTCCACCGCCACACGAAAGCGCCGCTCGGCGCCCTCCTCGCCGGCCTTGAACGGCTCCTCCGCAGCGGCCAGCTCGGCGTCGGCGTCGTCCACCCTCTTCCATGCTGGCAACACGACGTCGAGGAGGACGCGGAAGCTGCAGGTGCCGGTGCGGCCGCCGCGCGTGACGCGGCACCCGCCCGGCGGAATCGGCGACAAATCGTCTGGAAGGACGAACTCTTCGTCGTCCTCGTCGGAGCGGTTACCGCCACCGGAATGGCCACCGTGGCCCGCGTTTGACCCCCCCCCCCCCCTCCTAAACATTGTGGCTACGCGGTGCTGGATCTGCAGCTGGAGGTGGATTGGTCGCCGGCGGCGAGCAAGTGGGAGCGGTGGCGACAGTGGGAGCGGCAAGTGAGTGGGAAAAATTGGGCGGATAAGAACGCGTGGCATTGGGCCGTGGCGAGGTGTTTGGGCCTTAGTTGGTTGGGCCGTGCCGTTCGGCCGTGGCGAGGCGGTGAGAATAGAAATAAAAACACAATTTGGGTCGTGGCCAATGCGTGTTTGACATATTCAAAAAACAAAACTAAAAAAAACTTGTGCACTTACGGTTTAGCATAACTAATTCAAAAACATTCAAAATATATTTCATGTTCATGTATTAAAATTGTTCATGTTCATGTCTTAAACTTATTTCATGTGCACACTTTCAAATGAGTTCAAACTTGTTTAAATGTTGGTCAAACTTGGGTTTGACCGATTTTAAAATAAGCATAAAAAATTCAAAAACAATAACAAAATGAAAAAACCAGTGCACATGTTCTTACTTTGTCATATACTAACAACTCCAATTGATAAACAAGGTCTAGATATATTCAAACAAAAAATGCTTCAATAGATGACATCTTTTATAGTGACAAATGACACTTTATTTACCACTTGGTAAATAAAGAAGTAAATCATTGTCTATAGATGACATCTTTTATAAGCCTCTACCTAGTTGACAAGGTTTCACAAAAGTGTTGGACATGGTGAACACAAGAACGTGCGAATACCAACATCGGCATGTCCAGAGCACGCCCCCAAGGTGTTCGACATGGTGATTACATGGCCAGTTCACAAAAGTACTCCCCCACACGCTCCCAGCGCTGGCCCTGGAGCTGACTCTGTTGTTGCAGCTGGCTCTGTAACTGTTTCCTCTAGCTCAACTTCATCTCGCAGAGAATTTCTGAGCACACCAATCTGTCCTCCGCCAGCCTGGCAACTAGACTGAAATCCTCTAGGCTCACCGCTACTTCGAAGTCCAGGCTCGGGGTTGAAATCCTGCTCGATGAGCTCCGGCCCGAGCTGCTCTGGTCGTCCGCAGCAATGTTGCGCATCGAGGCAAGCCTCTGTCTCGGCCTCGGCGGCGAATGACGGCAAAGTGGAAAACCCTTGCCGCCGTAGCCGTGACGCAGCCACGCCAGCTTCAAAACCTGCTTCACTGAAATCCGGTATCGCTTGCAAAGACGATAGGTTGAATCCCTCGCCGCTGCCCGAGTCACGAATCGGGCCGCCGGTCTCCTCTGCGACCGCGTACCCGCACCACCCCATCCTCCACCCTCCCTCGTCGGCCTTACCTGCGATTCCGACCGCAAGCCCTGCGTCGCCGCCCGCCTGCTCGACTCCGATTGCCGCTTCTCTTCTCGCGCCGCCGCTCGACTCGCCTGCTCCATCTACCGCCGTCGCAAGGATGATTTCCTCTAGCCCGGAGAAGTCGAGACCCGACGATAGGACATGAGTGAGCTCCAAGGGACGCCGACGCGTGGCAGAGACTGTTCCCCCACGAACAGTGGCAAATGTCGCATAGGAGCTATTACCACCGCTACGGAGCACGCGTGAGGTCCCACTCGTAATAAACTAATCCATGTAACGGTCAAACGGGGTTTACCGCGTGGGGATAATGAATTAACGGCCATGTCGTGCCTGGGCTATTTCTGCGCAGAGAGATGTCACACCACAGCTATTATTGCGAACGATGTCGCTTTGCAGCCAATTCGCTACAAATACGTCGCATAGGAGCTATTCGCCCGAGAAGGTCGGAGGCAGCCGAGGAAGTCGGCCGCGTCCGGGAAGAAACTGTCAAGTTGCGTGCACTCCTGAAGCACTTGCTCACCGCGCCCATGCCACCGGCGTTAATCACTGCAGCGGCATCCACAAGTCCAGATGTAACCGCGGCTGTGGAGCCAAGAACGCTTGAAGAGATTGGTAACTCATCGACAAGGCCTGCATGTTTGCATATAGGGAGTGAGGAAGCTACTGCACAGGGCACCAGTCCATGTAATCAACAAGCAAGCAACGAAGCTGGAGCAGAAGACCATGGCGATGATCATGGTCATGGAGGAGACGAGGAGGCCGTCGCTGTGGAAGTGGATGATGATGATGTAGCCCGAAGGACGTGAAGGATGAAATGGTAACAAGATTACAAGTGTCCTTTACGTTTTGTTGGAGTGGTTACCCCGTTTAGCTACGAGAGTGATGCACACTGACTTTCGTTCCGATGTACACCGCCACACAGATTAATGTGAAAGTAACCCTCGATCTCATGTCCGAAAACGCTACCAGTGGCAACATCTAGCATGTAATATGGCGAGATCGCCGCACACCACCAAATCTTTTTTAGAAATGGGGTGAAGCCCCGGCCTCTTCATGGAGTGATGCACGCAGCCCTTTATTAACCAAATATTCAAGTATCAACTTATTACATCTCAGCGATCACACAAGGTTGAGACATGAATCAACCAACGAAAAAGCAACATAGTTTTAAACTACAAAAGTCTACTAGTATGCTGCCACGTATGTCGGGAGAAAAACTCCTGTGCCACCAACAGGAGTCGAGCGCATCCAGAAACCATAAGCTCCTGCTGATCCGAGGTAAGCAGGGTAGCCCATAACTGGATCCAATAAGTCGCCATATTGATAACCTGTAAGACATGAAAATTTGTTTTCCTGTTAAAGACAATATTATTCCTGCAATTCCAAATAGACCAACAAATTGCTGAAACGCCAATACGAATCCTAGCTTTGGTCTTTTTGTCAATCCCATTCAACCAATTTCCAAACATATTGGAAACATTTGTGGGTGGAGGGATATTATATGTACAAAACACAACACGCCATATTAATCGAGCAAAAGGACACGAGATGAATAAATGATCTATAGATTCCTCACATCCACAAAAAGAACATTTAGTTCATCCATGCCAATTTCTTTTGATTAAATTGTCTTTAGTGAGCAAGACCTTTCTATTAAGGAACCACATGAAAATCTTAATTTTGAGAGGTATTTTTAACTTCCACAAATACTTACGCAGAAATATCGTATGTCCATTCATCAAGTCCTCATACATGGATTTTACCGTAAATACTCCGTTGGTTGTTAGTTTCGACACAAAAGTATCGCTATTTTCAGTCAAATGAACATCCATCAGCCGAAGACATAGGTGTGACCATGTGTCCCACCTGTCCCCAATCATGGCCCTCCTAAAACTCATATTTAAAGGTGGCGCCCCATGAAATACATCATGCACCAGAACATTCTTTTGCTGCGCAATATTGTATAGTGATGGATATTGTTGGTTAAGTGGTGTGTCTCCTAACCACGTATCCTCCCAAAACCTGGTACCTTTTCCATCTCCTATTTTGAACAAGCCTCTATTAAAGAATTCCTCTTTAACTCTCATAAGGCCCTTCCAAAAAGGTGAGTCAGTTGGGCTGATTTCCACTTGTGCTAACGTCTTATTACTTAAATATTTATCTCGAAGAAGTTCTTGCCAAACCCCATCTTCATTCAACAACTTAAACAGCCACTTGCTGAGTAAACATTTGTTTTTTAGTTCTAATACCTCAATACAAAGACCACCTTGGTCTTTTGGTCGACATACGATATTCCACTTAGTTAACCGATATTTCTTTTTATGCTCATCGCTCTGCCAAAAGAAACGTGAACGATAAAAATCAAGTCGTTTCCGTACCCCTTTAAGGGCAAATCTGGACAGTATGAACACCACCAAATCTACAAGGGCAAGCGAGTCACGCTCTTTTCTCGTGGAGAAGGGGACAAGGCGGAGGTTATCGACGGCAAACTTCCACCGTCACGAAACATCCCATAGGATTTGAGCCGCTCTTGATAATCGGGTTGAACCTGCACGTTCCAACGAATCATGGTCATGATAATGGAGAAGGCGGTACTATATCCCACTTCCGAGGTGATATAACCTTCTGCTATGGAGAGTATGAAAAAAGACTGTAGTGCCGACCATGGTGAAGTCAAAGTGAAGATTTCGTACAGGTGATTGCAGCCATTGCACAGAGAAATACAAGGCGTTGTAAACAGTAAGGATCAGTTGGAAATATGCCATGTTTAATGCTTGGACCAGCTTAATTGAGGTAGGTTGAGGGTAGTTTTCAGTATCATGATATGCCTTCAGTTAGCTTTGTGATACGGTATATTGGGTCGTTTTTGTTGTTGGTGTTGCAGTGAGCCAAGTCACACGGCCGGTTGTGTCCAGTCGTAGCTTTCTCAGTCCATCTGTGCTCTTGTGGTGTTCTGACTTGTGAAATCACGTAGCATGTGCTGAGTTGAGTGCTAATGATGCTATTCGTTTACATTCTGCGATTCCATTGGTCAGATGGGAATGTTATACTCAAACCGCCTTTGCTTCAGGTTTGTTAATACAATGGGGGCAAGAAGAGGACATGCACAAAAGGCAACACATACGGACGTGCCCTGTTGTGATCGGCCGCAAGAAACAGTTGGCCAGCATGCTGCACAATTCGTATGCTGCACCATGAATACCCGTTTAGACAAGCAACAGAGCCAACAGAAACCGAAAGAGGTTACTGTTTGTAAAGATACATATACACCATGTCAATAAAAAAGAGTTTCATACACATCATAGTCGTAAATGCTCACTATGGAAGTATGAGCCTACATAGAATAGATGGAGAATACTGCGCATGGTCTGACACGCTTGCCGTATATAGGGTAAGGTTGTAGTTTGGCAGGTTGTTAGAATCTAAGCAACATTCAGTTAGGAAAGATAAATACAAGCAAAGTCTATCTAACACTAGCTATACTAATCGCTAACAGTCAGATCTAAGTTAGAGAAGGCTAAATTGAAATATTGGTAAAAATATATGACCCTTTGTTAATGGAAACATATTGATGAAAAATATGAACCTCTGTTCAGCTTTATAGATCCATAATGACATATTTTGGTACATTATTGGTGTAAGAGGGAAATGACAGGAAATATAGGATATACCAGATGAACATATGAACAAACAAAGGCATGCTAGATCAAACATGACGACATAGCATAGTTCACACATAAATACACCAATTAAACCAAGTCTATTTAGACCCGCAAGTAAGTATGCACTTGTCCAAAAGTGATTTGTCGTGTGGTTTGAGAAAGGCATATTCTCCAATTAAACACTGACTAAGCTCAACGTATTGGTCAGTTGCAGCACGGTATGTGCTTCGAGGAAGATGGGCAAATTAAATCATCCTCTTAACGTTTTTCTCCCATATCTAATGGAGCCAACAGAGACAACACATGTTAACAAATATTACCTATGAAGTGCTAAACTGGGCAAAGTTAAAAATTGAAAAAAATGTTAACAAATGGTTGACCAAAGCTGTTTTCTATTGCGAACTAAGCTTGGTGTTGGTGAAACAATAATTTAACTAATCATTGGGCAAAGTTAAAAATTGGGAAACATGTGTGCTTTATATTTCTAGACAGAGTGAGCAGTGAACAATGCAACTGCATAAGTAAAAACCCACGAAGCATTAGGGCGGATCTAGTGGGGGTTCCATGGATTCCATGGCACCCCTCCAAATATGCGGATCTGGAGTACATGAACCAAAATCCAAAAATGCATATCATAGATACACAACTGATAGTGGTTTTACTACCATAGAAGAAGTGATCTGAAGTATATGAATCAAAACCGAATTATTAAAAACTATGTCCGGAAAGCGTAGTCTAACAATCTGAGCAAACAAATCTTATAATAACTCTGAGGAGAAAAGAGCAATGACCTATAAAAACGCACCTGTTAAACAAGAATAAACGAATAAATAATAGAATCTAGCATACATTGTATGTGCAATTGGAAAAGTTCATAGCACTCTAGAATTGTAAAGGAAGGGAAACGAGTCATACAATTCATTAGTCAAACGGACAACCTGTAACCCACTGAGCTGAGACACCTCATATGCTCCAACAAAGAGGGTTCTGATTGCCAAATGACACAGCCAAACACAATTATCACAAAATCCATTGCTAAAATGATCAGGTGACAAGTGACACAAAACATAATTAATTGATGTTTCAACATGTCACATATTACTTGATTGGAATCTACTTTCTTATTTATGAAATACAGTGCCTAGCATCTTCTACCAAGTAGAGAAAATGCAATGCTACTAGACAGACTTCCCCAAAACTATATACTACTGATTTAGGGTGCAAACCAGATTGGAGGAGAGAAGTGTGAAGTAAATCGACAGAGAGAGCGCCAAGTGTGATCCTTACAATTAATTGTTTTGTCAACATGCACGCCTATGTCAGTATCGTCCAAGTAACAGATGTTGTTACCCAGTTGGAGCCTGTTGTTGTCGAAGTGAGACACCTCGAAAGCTCTGGAGCAGCCTCGGCCAAGCAAGAGCAAGCGGCCAGGGAGACTTTGGAGCTCCACCCATGAAACTTGAGAACCCCCAATCCCAAGGTTCATCTCAAAGATTCTGAACTTGCGACCCCGCTGCTTGGGTTGCAGCAGAACCATCAGCAATTTTCCGCGGGACTCCACCAGGCAGCGGGGCAAGTTGCGCTTGTAATCAGCGCGCCTCTGGATCTGGTAGGAGCTACGGGACATGACCAAAGAGCCGGTCGGGCTGCCGATGTGTGAGTACACGGCGACATCCTCTGTGTCGGATAGGACATGGAAGCCTTCGTTGAGCTCGTTCTTGTGATAGATGATGTCCTGGATGGCGTCGAAAGGGGGGGCCTGCGCCGCGATCCAATGTTGGTCCATCCCCGGGCGCCAGAATGCGAGGTTGAAGGCGCTGGAGACGTGCGCGGCGGCGAGGCAGCCCGCCGTCGAGGGCGCGTCCGAGAAGGTGACGGTGCGGATGGCCATAGGGTGCTCGCAGGCGTTGTCTCCGTGCAAGTTGGGGAGGCTGGTCCTGAGCCTGTCGGGGAGAGGAACCGTCGCGCCGGAGTGGAGATTCACGGCCGCGTACTCTCGCCACTGGTCGAAGGCGAGGGCGACCCAGCCGCCGTCGTGGGAGCCGCACAGGGTCGCGCCGCGGACCTTCTCCGGGAGGTACAGGGGGCGGGTGCGCCCCGAGTGGAGGCTGAAGAAGGCGGGCGCAACGGGGGACGGGAGGAGGAGCCAGGGGAGCTGGCGCGGCGGGGCGTCGAGGCCACGCGCGGCGGAGCGCCACAGTTGGCAGACGGCCGAGAAGTAGACGCGGTCGGCTAGGCAGGTCAGCTTGAGGAGGATTTCGCCGAGGATGTCGCGCGGGAGGCCGTCCGACCATGGGCGATGCGGTCCACGGCGGCGGAACCCCGCAGAACGATGCCGCCGCCGCTTCGTCCCCTGAGCCGGGATCATCGACCCAGATCGAGGGTCGGGATCGATGGCCAGCTTCTAAAGCCAAGCGACGGCGACAAGAGCTTGGGCGCCTCCTTGATGCGGCGGCGGCGGCGGCGCCGCCGGCGGAATGGATAGGATCGATCGGGAAGATTTGCTTTAGAGTTGGTCCTTCATTTTCGTGGACTATATCTAGATGTGGTCCATCTGCGGCCAGATCGACCCGAAAAATAGGTTTTTTTGAGAGAAACCCGAAAATAGTTTTTATTTTGTTTTGAGATCGTTGTTATTTGGGCCGGCCCAGGTAGGGTAGCGTTTTTTTTTTGGCTTCCAGTTCGGTTTTTTTCTGATGAACATATATGAGTTCTCGACAAACATGTCAAGTTTCATGGTGAAATGACACTTGTGGTGCTCGGTGCAAAAAGAATAAATCACTGACAAAAATGAGATTTGCGAAGATAGTTTTTCAGAGCACAAGGGGACTCTACAACATTAAAAAAAAATATACAACTCTTACTAGAGTAAACTTGTCAAAAAAAATCTTACTAGAGTAAAGATAAAGTTTACACACAGAGGTCACACGACACAACATTACATATTTTACGGCGGAAAAAAAAAAACCATGTTATGGTACACAACAAGTTTACAAATGGTCTAAGAGACCATAACATAACGAATGTCGTTCCTGATGGCCCATGCTGCCACTGGGAACACCAAATTACTAGTCATGTCCTCGTAGAAATCACCATCTGATTATTCTTTATGTCCACGTAGAAACCACCATCTGATTGTTTTTTCAGAGTTTACTAATTCCAGACGATGAGTCTGGTGTAGAGGATCAATGGTAAAACGAGGGCGATCCGACTCCCGAGATTGATCCACAACTTGGTGAGGCCTTGAATCATGATTCCACACACACCACCTGCTGAAGAAATTTCCACTCCTCGTTCTGGCAAGCAAACATGTTCTTGCTGATATTATTGAAACTTCCAAAGTTTTTAACATACTTGACAGACCCAAATCCAAACCCAAACCAAGATCACATTTACCATCTCAGTTTTTTGGAAACTGAAAAATAAAGCATGACTTGAGTCCAAGCACACTTGCAATATCCATCAATCAAACCCCTAATGACACATCCATGTTTGCAGGATTGATAGATAACTACCTATAAATTTTCATTTAGTGGCTGATATGGATTCTATGTTGAAGTAGGAAAGACGCAACTGTCTACTGATGAAATGCTAAAGCAAGCACATACTAAGAGCAAGAGTTTCAGATACGCATAGGCAATAAAATCCACCAGGGAAATCACCCCTCGATTATTTGATCACACATCATGTAGACATGCTCTTTGGCTCTGCTCTTAATCAGTTGCTCCAGACATATGATATTCTTGTCATTCCTGAAGTAAAAAGAATAAACAGTTTCGCCCGCATTATAAAGGTAATAGCTACAAGGCTGAAAGTGGATCACCACAAACACAATAAGACTTAGGTATTTTTTTGTTTTCGGGGGTGCAAACAAACAATTGAACAAAATAGTCATCATGCAATAGGATGGTACACACTACAGTTTCAGGTTTCAGTTGTGTCATCTGCAAAAGAGTGACTATGTACCTTGGTACAATCAGTAGATAAAATTTTAGCTGTGATGATTATTGATTGTTGCACGCATTTTTCTCAGTCCTCTGTTCTCAGCAACCTAAATGAGGATCACCATATGATTTCGTATAACTGTAAGACAAAAAATTGAGCTGCGTGTGCTAAACTATGCCTTTTATCAAGTGATTCTTACTTGAAGAACTTTTGCCTTTTGTTTAGCTAGAGAATTAATCATCGTAGCTCTAGTACGAATCTAATGTTTTAAATTGAATTGATTCATAGGATCACAACAAGATAATTTATACATTATGATTATGCACAAAGAAAACAAATCGAAGAGCCTCTAACGACAGGGTATAAGGGAAAGGAAGAAAGATAGATGGGCCAACTTGAGATTTTTGGCATTATCATCACAAAGAATATATTTAAAAAAATCTTATTATATATCTTCAAGAAAAACGACCTAATCCAGTGGTTGATGAAATTTTAATACTTTTTTGTATTATTTGTTGAAAATTTGTGCGTTTGTACTTGATCCGTACGAGATGAAAATTTCATACACGACTCTTAAAGGGGACTTGGGTTAGTTACCTATCTCAATAAAGTATAAGATTGGTTTGGGGAACGGCTTGAGATTCTGCCAATTACAGATGATATAACTAATAAACATGTTTCTCCGCATGTCATCATATTTTATTGTGTTGGGGCCATTACACTTTTTTTCTAGTGCAAGTCGCTACTGATTTTCATTTTACTTTTTACTACCGCCCGACTGTTAGAGAAGAGAGGCTTTTTCCTCCATGGGTGACTGAGGCTAATCCGATTAACTAGGAGTATAACTAATTGTGATTAAGCAGTGATAATCCTTGCTCTCTCTAACCACCATGTAATTGCTAATTTGGCAACTGTCATGTCTGTTTATTAGGTATAAATAAGTGGCCAATCATCATCAGTATCCCTGATCAAGAATCAAGATCCAACTATGAGTTTCAGTAGTATTCTAGTACATTTTACATGCTTGCCAATCGACAAGCCACCAAGCTCAATAATCAAGATCCAACTATGAGGATTCCAAGGATATTGGCAGGAGAAGATGGCAAATGCACTCAATGTCAGTGAACCCAAGAAGGGCACAAAACTTGGTGCCTCCATCAATGATTAAACCTAGCTAATCCCTGGACAGTGACATAAGAGAATATTGTTTTTCGTGTTTGCTTGACGAGCTTTGAGTATGCTGGTGCTCATCCGTTTCACGATACTGTTGTTGTTGTGCTACTTTATCAATCAAGGTGTCTTGTGTAGATTTCCTGATATACCACAATTTATTTTTTGTTATATATTATCAGCTGTTTAAATGCCTGGGCCACCATAGTCTTTGAGTTTGTGTGAAATGAAAATAAAAAACTTCAAGTATACATCGCTCGAAACAACCAGACGTCTTTCCTAGAATGGACGACAATTGTGCCAACTGTAGAAACTTAAGAGGAAACGGCCACAAACTCGAGTCTATTTATAAGAAAAATAAATAAAAATTTGCAATCTTTTAAGTGGAAAAGGACGGAACGAGATGATTGTTTCATATGACCATCTGGCACATTTCCATGTGTTTGTCTCCTGGTTTTCAAAGAACCTTTTGCACACCACGCAAGAATTCAGTTGGATTGGGAGTGCGACATGGACGTTTCTCTATTCCGCATTTCTTAATGTGAAATGCCTACTTTTGCCCGTGCGAATTCAGGGTGCGTGGATTAGTGGATGTCGTGCGAATGGTGTGAGTTTGGATTTAATTAATTGAGATTAAGCAGTGATTATCTTTGCTCTGTCTAACCACCTTGCAGTTGCTAATTTTGCTAATTTTGCAACTGTCATGTCGGTTTATTAGGTATGAATAAGTGATCAATCATCATCAATGAAGTAGACAATCACTACTATAGTGCGCACGTGCTTGAGTACGAGGAATCTTTGAGCAACAAAAATTGAGGGTTTTTTTTACTAAATGGTCCTTAATCAAACTTAACGCTAATTGTGACCCTTCAAATAACTTTCAGCCACATCTGGCCCTCCGCATAAAACGCCACAGAGTTGGGCATTCTGAAAATATCAGAGGCTCACGAAATCTCAGAAAACGCCATATATATATACTTAGGCGTATCCCGAGCTATAAAAACGCGAAAATTTCTAAATCATTTGGAAAAAGTCATTTGATGTGGCGTTTTCAAACTCAGAGCCTCTGGAAATCTCAGAATACGTTATCTGGTGTGACGTTTTCCAATCACAGAGGCTCTGAGAATCTTAAAATTCTGAGATTTTCAGAGCCTCTGAGTCTAAAAACGACACATCAAATGGCTTTTCTCAAACGACTTAGAAATTTTCACGTTTTTTTGGCTCGGGATATGCCTAAGTATATGACGTTTTCTGATATTTTGGGAGCCTCTGGTATTTTCAGAACGCCTTAAACTATGGCGTTTTATGCCGAGTGCCATAGTTGGCTGAAAGTTATTTGAAGGGCGACAATTAGCGTTAAGTTTGATTAAGGACCATTTAGTAAAAAAATACAAAATTGAGAAAGTGACCTGGAGGATTTCGTACGAGGTAGTTATATATGTTTTCGTGGATTTTTTCGCAAAGTTGGCTTGCGCGCCGTCGCTATATATAGAGAAGTAAATCCAGCACTCTAGTCCGCAACGAACAAGTAACCGAATAATCAACCAGTGCCGACCAGTGTTGGTGTGTGCACGATGATGTCAGTTCTGCAACTTGTACTCTATGTTCTGTTCCTAACTTTCTTGCTCGCCTGGTCGGCGACCGGCCATGTGGCTGTGCGCGCCGACCTCACGCACATCGACAGCGGCCGCGGCTTCACCAAGCACGAACTGCTCCGCCGGATGGCCGCTCGGACGCGGGCGCGGGTAGACAAGCGGTGGTCACCGGTCCTGCCGCGGCCGGGCGGCGCCAGCGACACCGTGGCGATTGCGTCGGTGTCCCGCGACGACAATAACCCGAGTTCCGAGTACCTCATCCACTTTAGCATCGGCACCCCGCGGCCTCAGCGCGTGGCGCTGACGCTGGACACCGGCAGCGACTTCATCTGGACGCAGTGTGGTTGCAGCCAGGGGTCCTGCTTCCCGCAGCCGTTCGCTACCCTGGACACCTCCGCCTCCGGCAGCCACCGCTATTACTCGTGCTTCGACCGTCTCTGCGCGTGGGGCGGGCTCCCGCTCTCCGGGTGCACCGTCAACGACAACTTGTGCTTCTACGTCCACTCCAATGGTGACGACTCGTTCTCGTCGGGCAAGATATCTGAGGACACCTTCACCTTCCAGGCGGCCAGCGGGAAGCCCGCCACCGTGCCCAGCCTCCGCTTCGGCTGTGGCATGTACAACACCGGCAACTTCAAATCAAACGAGTCTGGCATCGCCGGCTTTGGCCGCGGGCAGATGTCTCTGCCGTCGCAGCTCAAGGTCCCGAGGTTCTCCTACTGCTTCACGACCATCGGAGAATCCAGGAGCAGCCCCGTGTTCCTGGGCTCGTATGGCAACCTTTCCGCGCAAGCCATCGGGTCCATCCAATCCACCCCGTTCGTCCCAAGCCCCGTTGGTCCGAACAGCTCGCTCTACTACCTCTCGCTCAAAGGCGTCACCGTCGGCAACAGGCGGCTGCCGTTCAACGCTTCCACGTTCGCTCTCAAGAGCGACGGCTCTGGCGGGACGATCATCGACTCTGGCACGGGCATCACGACCTTCCCGCGGGCCGTGTTCCGGACACTCCGGGAGGAGTTCGTGTCCCAGGTGTCGCTACCTGTCGCCGACGTGTCCACCGCCGACCCCGATAGCATGCTGTGCTTCTCCACCTCGTCGAAGCAGAATGCGCCCGCCCTGCCGAAGCTGATCCTCCACCTGGAGGGCGCAGACTGGGAGCTTCCACAGGAGAATTACGTCCTGGGTGTCGACGGCGACGACGGCACCGGCGCCAGGCACTGCGTGGTGATAAATTCGGCGGGCGACAGCCGCGTCACCATCATCGGCAACTTCCAGCAGCAGAACATGCACATCGCATACGACCTGGGGAGCAACAAGCTCTTCTTCGTGCGCGCGCGCTGCGACAAGCTCTAGTGACTCAACGTTACTGGCACCTCCATGCGTCAACGCGTGGACCGTGTGTACTGGTTACGTTTCTGGTAAAAAATTAACGAGCACAAAGGAACATGTGTTCTCTAAATAAAGAAGGCGAGCAGCTATTGCCTAGTTTGATGCCATCTCTTGTGGGCTTTGTTGAATAATTAATTATATAAAAATGGTGTGTGCATCTTTGCCAGGGGAAAAAAATATTACGTTCAGATACACGCATGTGAGTGCATGTAATGTCCTACCCTAGTGCATGTTATGTCATGTCTTATGCATTTTCTATGTCCTGCCCTGAGTGACTGCCTTGCACCGTGTTCCGCTGCATTTGATGTACGTCCTTCTTTTGAACATGGCACAACTCGCAGCACATGCTACGAGAAATGTACCAACGAAATATTACGCGCAAAACCCCTTCAAGATTTTTATGAATGCTTTACTAAGTGTACTCACAAGAATTTAATTCTATTTCTTTTTGGTTCGTGTCATTGAAGGGATTTAAGTATATGGATACAGTACTGCTTTAGTCAAAGTACAATGTCTATGTCGCTGCATGCGGAACTATAATATTTTACTAGAATATTGTTATTGTAACTTCTGAATATATGAATTGTTTGCAAGCACATCAGTTAATGTTTCTGTTGATTTGTTGGTACTTTTTTATATCAATGCCTAAAATCTTATACAGGTGCCTAGTGTCGAGATCTGAACTTTTCATTGTAGTTCTGCTTGAGGAATCGATCCGATAGATATGGTCATATTGTCAGCGGTTAATTCTTTATGAAGAATATATAGGTGTCCATCCAATTATTTGGTTATTACGTGTTGTTTCCGTTTGTATTGTATACTGTTTGAAATGAAGCGATATGGGATTTAATGTTTTTTGTTTGAACGTCAAGCTTCCGCTCATGCTATGCAGAGACATGGGGGTTAGCCCAGAGGTATAGTATTAACCTTCTGTCCAGGGTGTAGCGATCATTCTTGCATCAAAAGGATTAGAAAATATGGAACAATATGGCCCACTCAATTATTTTCATGTGCTAGATAGCACATTGTACAAAATTAGGAATTCAGTTACTTTATTCATTTTCTGACCTCTAACGGAAAGTACAGATATGGTATATGTTGTTTCTATACATAGATGTATGGCCAGCCTCCAAGTGGGTTTCGAGACCAAAGTATGAATTGTTGAGTAGATTGTTGGGAGGCAAACCTATATGGAGTTGCTATCTCTGGTGAGTGCTTATCCATTTAGGTTATTTTGGTCCATTCCTTTTGGTTAAGGTATAACCATGATAGGTATGTCATATACTAGAAACTAGAAAGTAATATAATGGTCAGCCTCCAGGTGGGTTTCGAGCCCAAAGTATGAATTGTTTGGAGACAAACCTATATGGAGCTACTACCTCTGGTGAGTGCTCATCATGTAGGCTATTTTGGTCCATTCGTTATGGTTAAGTTATGCCCATGATAGATATGTCATATACTAAAGTAATATATTCACCTTTTGCCAGGGCCGGTCCTGAGATTTCGGGGGCCCGGGGCGAAACTAAAACCCGGAGCCCTTTAGTACAAATAACACCATATTAATAGTGTATATATATATATACATATAGAATATTATGTCAGCCAAAGTGCGTCAAAAAACAATATCAATATCAAAACAATGTATACATTGTGCTAAACATTTCTTCTAACATATCTAGATGTAAACTTGTTTCTGATGGTACATCAAGATTTTTTTTGTGCTCAAAGTGGTTGTATCCACCGTCCGAATAGATAGAATAGACGACCCCGTTTATAAGGGAAAACTGGGTCTAAAAACAATTAGATCAAGAATACTCCTATTGACTATCACGTCGATTAGAATTGTGTCGTCGTGGTGGCCGGTGCGAGCAATGTGGTTTCCACTCGGCCTCGCACTGCTCGGCAAGGCTGCATGTGGATCGACGTGATTGGGTGTCTCCATGGAAGGGTCAAATAACGTTGTGAACGACACACAACACAATATGAAGAATTACGCGCATAATGGTTATGCTATGTAATAGAGATTCTCAAATTTTTGTTCGGATGTGGCCGTTGCCAGACTAGCTATTGTGTGCCGCCACCACCCAATGGACACTCGACGGTAAATCATTTTGCCTGCACGCCGCCCTCTAATACCATGCTCGTTGTGCGCTAGGTGCGCTCTGACTACGCTTATCAGACTAGTTTTGGTTATTCTGCCTTTGCAAACAATAGAGCAAACAACCGTTCAATGGAACAGAGAATTTTGTAAGTGAATATGCATGAACAAGAAATGTCTGCGTCGTGTGCTCTAATCCATGGATCCGTACTGTATCTATTTTCTACCCCACCGGCCCCACCCATTAGATCACCTCCTAACTTTTTTTAGAGGCAATCACGTTTTAACCAAAAGAGAAAAGGTCAAGACTAGTTGAAAGGGAAAAGGCCCAAGTCAACTGACGAAGAAGGCCCACTAAAATGATGGAGCGCTTCCTTTCGTCTCCCTCCTGAAGCCTGAACCGTACGAGATCAAAACTACGGACATGTCTCTAATGGCGCCGTCCGTCACAGGTGCTCCAAACTCCTCCTCCACCTTAAACGAATACCTAGCTAGGGGCCCTTGGATTCGGGGGCCCGGGGCAGACGCCCCTCCTGCCCTCCCTCAGGGCCGGCCCTGCCTTTTGCATCTCACCTTCTAGATAGTAGATACCTTTCCAATCTCATTTATCATATTATATCTGGTATATATTCTGGAGTTTTTCTGTAATTTCTTTCTTCTGAAGAGACAAGGCAGGACAAAAGTATATTGTGCAAACGTCCATATTGATTATCATATAGTCGCTGCATGTATTCAGAAATATATAACATACTAGTGACGTCTATATGGTGCAAAATTATTATTTATTTATTCACATATTCAGAAAATAAATTAGTGACATGTGTATACAATGTGGCGCGCTATACTATTATAG
Source organism: Poa pratensis (assembly GCA_947311845.1). Taxonomy (NCBI): domain Eukaryota; kingdom Viridiplantae; phylum Streptophyta; class Magnoliopsida; order Poales; family Poaceae; genus Poa; species Poa pratensis. Next base: position 52,255,406 of record CAMZMU010000061.1, read on the forward strand.
ACCGTACAAGCGGCATGGCGTACCAGCATTTATTTTTTTGCTATATATACTATCAGCGGTATATGATTATGTCTACATCTATGAATTAATTTTGGAAATTTTTGAACACTTCTAAATACTTAAATAGGGTAACTGAGGTCCCGTCTTTTACGACTTTAAGAGTTTAATTAAGTACTTAAATAGGATTAGTATTCAGCGTTGTACATGCTTGCCAATCGAGAAGCCACCAAGATCCAACTATGAGGATTCCAAGGATATTGGTTAGTGAACCCACGTAGGGCACAAAACTTGGTGCTTGCATCTATGCTTTAAGCCTGGCTACTGTGGACAGTGACATAGGAGAATGTGGTTTTTCGTGTTTGTGCTACTAGCTGTCAGTACGCCGGTGCTCATCCGTTTCACGATGATATTGTTGATTTTGTTGTCCTGCTACTTTATATACTACTAGTTAGCTTGCACGTGCAACGCACGTCTATAAATGAAATGAAATACATTTAACGACGACACCATTTTAAATACCACTTACCATGTGTAGAAAAAGATATACTCAAGTATTTTAACATTTTCACAATACCTGAAGTGTGGTCATCTTCTGCCAGGTTAGTGTCGCTTTCAGAGCACTTGATTAAACATGTATCTCTTAATAACAAATTTAAGGTTTATCTTCACGTACATTATTTCCTGAAGGCATAAAGGTTATGTAAGTAATGTTGTCGCTGAAATCGCACTGCTCCTATTGGCTTCATGTATATTTTGAGAAAATCTTTCCCATTATCTCTCCTCAATTTTATGCTTCAAATTTCTTGATTATTCTTAGAAAATGTCAGGCTCTCTTAGAGCGTACACCATAGGTGAAATTTTGTTGTAACAGGATTTGGGAAACCTTCTTATATTTTGGTATTTAATCAATCTGCTTTGTTTCTTCTATGGATTTATAGCATGAAGAATCAATATGAGAAAAATAGATATAACTAAATCTCATTATTTCTTCAGCAACTGAATGTTTACAAACTGATATTCGCATGTATAGGACATCATCAGACAATGTTATACTCCATAATTGATTCACGCCAAGCAAACAAAGATAACTTGATAAGTGCAGAAGGTGCTCATGAAAACCAGCGTGATTGCAGGTCCATTGATTAATGACAGGAAAAGTTGTGTGAACCTGAAGAAATTGCGTCTGGCCGTGGTCAAATTTAAGGATGGCGATGGGTAGGGTATGGATAGGGTAGACCAATACCATACCCATACCCGTGTAGTCAATGGGTACAAAATTCTACCCATATCCGTACCCGCGGATATGAAACCTTACCCGTACCCATACCCGGCGGATACCTATACCCATTGGGTACCCACCGGGAAGATCAAACAGTACACAAGTTACTCAAAATTTTACATTCATCGGAATTTTTTTTATAAAAGAAAAACATTTATCTCAACTCAATAACATATATTTGAGTACGTGACAATTATGTCAACTCAAATTGAGAATTGATGACAACTTCACATAGATTTACAAACTCACGAGAATAAGTAAGGTATATAAACGGTAGGGTATGGGTATACCCACGGGTACCCGTACCCTACCCACGACTTAAACGGGTAGGGTACGGGTACTACCCATGGATATAAAATTGTATCCATACCGTACCCATGGGTAAAATTGCCATCCTTATCTCTCCTCAATTTTATGCTTCCAAATTGCATGCAAGTAGTGGAGTGGCCAAGCAATCAGGCTCCGGGCAGTTTGTCCGGCCGGAGTCCAAGGACTTCCGCTCTCGGTCAGAGAAGCTCGTGGAGGTGCATTCGCCTCTCGTCCCCAGCTCCCCGCGCGTCGACGTCGACGGCGATGACGGCGACGAAAATCCGACGCCATGCCGACCGCAGGCAGCTGTGGAGCGCCCGCCGAGCGCATCACATCAGCTAGATTAAATACATTAGCTTTTGAAGTATCCTGCAACAGCAACATCAATTATGATAAACAAACTGAGTGCTTTGTTTCTTATTTTCGGTACTGTACAACACAAGTAAATCAGTGAACCAAATTGCCAAGAGGGGGAAATACCCGTGCCATGTCGTTTGCCCTTCTGCGTTTGCTTGTTTCGCCGGCGCAATTTTGTGCGGCCGCCAGCGCCGGGGATGCTGCCACTGCCGCCTGTTCTTCCTCCAGCTCTAGCACGATTAAATAGGCCTCCTCATCCAGTCCGCTGTACTCATCCTCCTCTGAATACCGCGGCGTCCGCTAGGTGTGGTGGCCGCCGTCGGCTGATCTGGTCGTAGGTAGGGACTGAGACGGAGCAGTGGCCGCGACTTGTGCGGGGAGCGGCTTTTTTTTCTCGATTGGAACGACCTGTGCATGCGTGGTGTGCTACTATCCATGGTGCCGCCCCGATCAGTTCAGATCGACAGAAAATAGAGACGGCGGCGTAGGCGAGACAGAAAATAGAAAGGTCTGTTGAAATAAAACGAACCGGTACGATGGCATTAGTAGTATTATGTGATTTGGTGGGAGTGTAAAACGGGCAAAAGTGGATTTGTGTTGAGTTGTCAAACATTGGAGCGATCTGAACCGTTAGCCAAATATTGAAGGGCTCAGATTCAATGTATCAACACAAGTTTGTTTTTTTAATAGTAGTATATCTCAGTTGTTTAAACGCTTGGACCACCATAGTATTTGAGTTGTGCAAAATGGAAAAGTAAAATATTTTAAATAATACATCAATCGAAACAACCACACTTCTTCCATAGAATGAACGAGAGAATTGTGAGTGAGGAGTTAATTTAACTGCCATTAAGCAGTTATAATCCTTGCTGCCCCTCCTCGCTGGAGGCATGCGGTGCTAATTTGGCAACTGTCATGTCGGTTTAGTAGGTATAAATAAGTGGTCAATCATCATCAGTGAAGTAGACAGTCACTACTAGTGCGCGTCTTTGAGCAACAAAACTTGAGAAAGTGACTTGGAGGATTTCGTACGAGGTAGTAATATATGTTTTCATGGATATTTTCGGAAAGTTGGCCTGCGCGCCGTCGCTATATATAGAGAAGCAAATCCAACATTCTAATCCGCAGCGAACAAGTAACCGAATAAACAACGGTGTCACCTGGTGCACCATGACGAAGGACATGTCAGTGCTGCAACTTGTACTCTATGTTATGTTCCTGACCGTCTTGCTCGCCTGGTCGGCGACCGGCCATGTGGCTGTGCGCGCCGACCTCACGCACATCGACAGCGCCCGCGGCTTCACCAAGCGCGACCTGCTGCGCCGGATGGCCGCTCGGACGCGGGCCCGCGTAGACAAGCGGTGGTCACCACCGCCCGGCCATGGCCGCGGCGCCAACGACCTGGCAGTGACTTCATCGTGTCCCGCGACGTGGATGACCCCAATTCCGAGTACCTCATCCACCTTGGCATCGGCACGCCGCGACCGCAGCGCGTGGCGCTGGCGCTGGACACCAGCAGCGACCTCATCTGGACGCAGTGCGGCTGTGCGGTCTGCTTCGACCAGCCGTTTCCGGTTCTCGACAGCTCCGGCTCCGGCAGCCAACGCGGTGTCTCGTGCTTCGACCCCGTCTGCGCGCGAGGGGGCCTCCCGTTCTCCGGGTGCACCGTTAAGGACAACTTGTGCTTCTACGCCTACTCCTATCCAGGCAACTCGGTCACGACGGGGAAGATCTACGAGGACACCTTCATCTTCGAGGCACCCAGTGGAGAGGAGGTCGCTGCCGTGCCAAGCCTCCGCTTTGGCTGTGGCATGTACAACAAGGGCACGTTCCAATCAAACGAGTCGGGCGTCGCCGGCTTCGGCCGCGGGCCGATGTCTCTGCCGTCGCAGCTCAAGGTGGGCAAGTTCTCCCACTGCTTCACGACCATCTTCGGAGGATCCGGGAGCAGCCCCGTGTTCCTGGGCACGCCAGACAGCCTTGAAGCGCAAGCCACGGGGCCCATCCAGTACACCCCGTTCGTCCCAAGCCCCGACGGCCCCAACAGCTCGCTCTACTACCTCTCGCTCAAAGGCGTCACCGTCGGCAAGACGCAGCTGCCGTTCGACGCGTCGTGGTTCGCGCTCAAGGACAACGGCACCGGCGGGACGATCATCGACTCCGGCACGGGCATCACCACCTTCCCGCGGGCCGTGTTCGGCGCACTCCGGGACGAGTTCGTGAGGCAGCTAGCGCTACCTATCCTCGGCGCCGACGACGGCCAGGTGCCGTGCTTCTCCACCTCGTCGTCGAAGCAGAAGGCGCCGACCGTGCCGAAGCTGATCCTTCATCTGGACGGCGCCGACTGGGACCTCCGAGAGGAGAACTACGTGGTGCATTTCGATGACCCGGACTACGGCACCGGGCTGTGCGTGGTGATAGCTTCGTCGGGGGACAGCGACGTCGCCATCATAGGCAACTTCCAGCAGCAGAACATGCACATCGAGTACGACCTGGGGAACAACAAGCTCGGCTTCGTGCCCGCGCGCTGCGACAAGCTCTGACCACTCAACAACTCAGTGCACCTCCATGCACGCGTCGTCAACGCCTCTAATGTGTGTACACTATCTTGCTTGTACGGAAAACCTACGCATGTTAGGTTTCTGGTTAGAAACAAGCACAATGGAACATGCATGTGTTCTCTAAATAAACAAGGCGAGAAGCTATTTGATTATATATATATACCTAGTATAATCTTGAAAGATCCCATGCTATCGTCACACCATGAAGAAGAAAACAAATTGGTCGCACGCCTAACCGGCCGTAACCGAGTAGAAATCGGATCCGACTCGATTCCATATCAAATCAAGAAAACCAATTACAAATATCCCGTCCCGCTTCTAGTTCTCGCCTCATAATCTTCAGCGTGCAAGCATCGACGAGATGCCGGTACGGGTGGCCGCCGCCGGCAACGAACGGAAAACGACGCGCTCAGCACCGTCGATGACGCCGGGGAGGCGGCGCAGCTCCTTCTCCATGCTCGCCGACGACCTTCTCCTCACCATCTACCGCTTGCTGGGCGACTACCCGAGCAGCCGCGCGCGCTTCTGCGCGGTCTGTAAGTCCTGGCGCGCCGCCGTGCCGCGCGTGCCCGTCCTGCCGTGGCTGCTCCTCTCGCCGCGCCAAGTTGGCGGCGACAGGACGAGGCGTGCGCACTGCCTGGAGGATGACGCCATGATGCGCATCTCGCCCCGGCTCGGTGCCCTCGGGAGGCGCCTCGTGGGTGGCTACGACGGCTGTTGGGTCGTCTCCTGTCACCCGCCGCCGATCAGGATTATCAACCTCTTCTCGGGCGCCGAGGTGGCGCTGTCCGAGAAGCAGGGGAAGATCGCCTGCTCACACCGCAATCATGGCCACGGTGATACACGCGGTCCTATAGTCGTCACGAAAATCGTCTTCTCCGAGTCGCCACCTCGGACGGTTGTATCATGGCCGCCATCATCGAGAACTGCGGCATCGCGCTATGCAGGGTTGGTTGCCCACTTGGCGGGTGGACGATACACGGATGTCACGTCGAGACGTTCATCGACATTGCCTTTTGCAACGGTGACCTCTATGGCCTCACGCACAATGGTGAGGAACTCGTCAAGTTTGAAATCAGCGAGAACAAACATGGTGCTCCAATGGTCATCGCACTCAGCCGAGTGGCGTCTTTGCGAATGGTTAGCCGTGAACAACCGAGAAACTGCTGCAAAGAGGTCTGGTGGCCATGGGCGATGCGGTCCACGACGGCGGTACCCCGCAGAACAACCCTACCGCTTCCTCTGGCCCGGGATCACCGAGGTGAACAATCGAGAAACTCTTGCAAAGAGTTCGCCGTTTACATAGTTGATTTGCATGGGGAGCTTGCAATAGCGATGATGACCTGGTGGTGGGGCGACCGTGAGCCTTTCTTCAAGGTGTTCAAGTTTGTTGCCAATGTGACTGGTGGTAAGAATAAATGGGAGGAGGTAACGAGCTTAGGCGACCACGCCTTATTTTTGGGGGAGATATTTTCCAAAGCGGTGCACGTGCCAACGAACAAGCATGGTGATGTGGAGAGAAACCGCATCTACTATGTCAACAATTGTTGTCGAAGTCTAAACTCCGTAGTCCATGGTGATGCGGTGGTCATGACGATCTCAAATCACGATGGTAGCCTTAAGTGTGAAAGAGAAGACAGGATGAGCATCGTCGATGATTACGAGGAAATCAAGTCGGTTGGATACTTCATGAAGTATGCTAGTCATGATATCATGTGGCTTCTTCCCCCGATCTCTAGCTAGTTGGTTAGCTATGATGAGTATCACTGAGGTCTCTTGGCCCTCGGGTACTTTGGAAGATGAACCATTCGATGATGACGATAATAATACTATAATAATAATACTAATAATAATAATAATAATAATAATAATGATTATATGATAATAATAATGATATCATATTACAAAGTTTGAACAAATGAAAAACCAATTCAACTTATAAATTTGGGTGTGATCCATGTCTAAGACAGAAAGAGTTCCACTCACGATTATTCCCACTACGACCGTGGATGTGTACTCTACTAACGAGCTGCCCTTCTTGCCCGTTAGTGGACCATCTCCCACGGATATGGATAGGAAAATAACACAAACAGTGACTCTGGGCACCTCCCATGGTGATGATCCTATTTCTAGTCCACGAAGAGGCCAAATGTATATAGCTCATAAGAGCATCTCAAATAGGTTCCATAAAATAGCAGCAAGAAACAGGGTGATGTAAAATATACATCACCAAAAATATGATTTATAGAGCACCGAAAGTGTCCGACTCCAATAGCTGCCCTAAAATGCCCCCAATACCTTAGATGTTTTGGCACGGGTGGTCCAACAGCTGCCTAAAATTGGGCAGTTGCACGGCAGTAGCCGCCTGGGTCGCCTTCTTCGACCGCGCCGAGGCCCCCGCCGGTGCCGACGAGTTGCGCTTGGTCTTGGGACGGCGCCGCCTTGTGCCTTCATCTCGGGGACCATTTTGCTACTCCGCCCGGCCGCGGTGGTTGGCTGTGGAGGTGCAAACTCATCACGCCAACCGTTGTCGGCGATGGCGGCGGGAGGGATGAGAGTGTCGCGCAGACAGCAGGAATGGGGACAGGAACAGGCGCGCCATCGGCCGGGAGGTTGGATGGGGTCGACATGGCGGCGGACCGCCCAGCGGGCGGGCGATCACAGCGGCGCGGCGACGGGGAGCCGCGGTCTGGAAGTTTCAGATTGATGGTTGCACGCGTGTTTTAGGGCATGACACCTGGTGATGTATATTTACATCACGAGAGACAAATTTTAGAGAAAATTGCAAAAAAAACCACCACGAGAATTTAGCATCTTGGTGGTTTTTTGAAATTCTAGCCTCAAATGTGGTGGTTTTTTGCAATTTTCTCCAAATTTTACATCGTGCCCTAAACTTTTTTGTCCAAAATATACATCACATACAATTGTTATATAGACAACTCACACTTGATACATATAGCACACAATTCCTCTATAATTCACAAGAAGCATTGATATATGCATATACATCACTAGTATAGAAAAAAAGAACATGTGTTGTCGAACATATATAGGCATAGAAGAAATTTAAAAACACAAGCTAGTTCTCGGTCTAGTGTATAGAAAACTCGAGTAATGAAACGTAGAAAGAAGACAAGTTTTGAAAAAGTTATCGATCTGGGTGAAAAACAATTTTATGCTTGTCTACGGTTGTAGGACATGAAAGTCATTAGTAGACCGGCCGGTTAAAGCGAGGTTGGTATAAAAATCACCGGTTGGCATAACCGACTTAATTCACGGTTTATGATGTGGCTGAAGTCCCGTTGGTGCCCTTCACTAGATGTCGCCATCATCTTTGAGTACATTTGTACGACATGGCAATAGTTAGTGCTTTCTTTCCCCTCAGTTTTCGTTCCATCTACATTCGGGGGTTGTCAGAAACTAGCGAGTGGACACCAAATCCCCATCCCGACAAGTCTGCGCCAGAGCACTTCATCTTCATCCACCAGAACCAGCCTCAAGGCACCCAATCTCAACAAAACGAGCCAAAGATCATCGAAATCGAAGTCCGGATGCAAAAATTATGGCCGTTTTCGTTTGGTTGTTTCTGCCGGGGGGGGGGGGGGGGGGGCGGAGACTCCGGCCTCCTACCCCGGAGACTCCGGCCCAGACTCCGGCCCCGGGTCCAGTGCTCCCAGTATATTGCCCCGGAGTCCTCGGTTCACCCCGGAGACTCCGGCCCCACCCCGGAGACTCCGGGGTTAGTTTCCTGCAACGGTCATATTTCGTGGGGACCTATAAAAAGGCCCCCATCTTCCCCAAGAGCTGTGGCTAGCACGATTTCTCTCTCCTCCATTGTTGACCTTCAAGCTTTGCCATTCCTCTCTATCCCTCCAATACTTCTTGAATCTTTTTGAGGGATTTGGTAGAGGAGATCTAGATCTACATTTCCACCAATCAATATCCTCTCTAAGTGAGGGGAACCCATTGGTTCTAGATCTTGGAGTAATTTGGTATTTCTCCTCTTTGTTCTTCCTCTCTTATTCCCCCATAAGCTTTTGTAGCTTTGTTGGAATTTGGGAGTGAAGGATTTGAGCACTTGTGTTCTTGCCATTGCATTAGGTGCATCGGTTTGAGTTCTCGGTGAGGATTCAGATGGGTGAAAGTGAGAAGCTTTTACTCTTGGGTTCTTGGAACCCTAGACAGCTTGTTGAAGTGGTGTGGATTTCTTGGGGCCGCCAATTGAGTTGTTGAGCTTTCCCTAAGCTTGTGTGTTAGGAGCCTCCAATTGAGTTGTGGAGATTGCCCAAGCTTTGTGCGAGGTTTTGGTTGCCACCGAGAAGGGCACCGCATAGTGGAACAAGTACCCACCATTTGTGGTGTGTGCTTGAGGAGAAGAAGGTGAGCCTTTGTGGTGCTTGGGAGACCTTGTGAGGCCCCAACACCTCTCCAACGGAGACGTACTTCCCTTAACAAGGAAGGAACTCCGGGAACTACATCCTTGTGTCAACTTGCGGTATCTCTTTAGCCGAGCTCTTTACTTATGCATTTTACATTGTGATAGCCTTCGTGCTTGAAGTATTATATCTTGCTATCACCTTGTTGCTTGTCTTGCTTAGCATAACTTGTTTGTGCACATAGTTGAACCTTAGCATAGTTAGGATTTGTACTTGATAAGTTAAACCCTAATTTTATTCCGCACTTATTAGAGCCAAAACCGTACACTAGTACAGAAACGGCTATTAGTGGCGCACGGTTTTGGGATTCTGTGGCGCACCCCCAGGTTTGCTGGGTGCGCCACAGAATTCTCGACACTAAAATTATTTCTGTGGCGCACCCAGGTCGTGCGCCACAGAAAGTGAAACTTTCTGTGGCGCACCCAGTGCAGTGCGCCACAGAAATAGCTCGGCAGCACCCCTATACAGAGGCATTCTGTGGCGCACTGTTTCTTGGTGCGCCACAGAAAGTGGTGCGCCTAAAAAAAAATCATGCGCCACAGAAATACCGGTATTTTTCCATTTTGCTGTACAAATACAGGTATATACAGGATTTATACAGGTTTATACAGAAATACAGGAATATTTGACAGGTATATAAACAGACAAACACATTAATCAATATGTCATCACACATATTACTTAGTGCCCGATCGAGATACGTATATACACATAGTCACAAAAGTGCCGAATATTTCATCATTTCACACTACACATTACAAATCAAGTGTTCGTCGCCTAACTATGATCAAATGTAGTACACATCAGCGATAATGGTGAGCAAGAGCGCGCGGGAGCATGCATGATCATGGAGTCCTCTTCTTGAGCGGCGCCGGGAACGGTAGAAAGCCTTCTTTCGTCTTCCACTTCCTGGTGTCATTCTGTGCCTCTAGTCGTTCTTCGATATCCCTCTGACACAACCCTGAAGATGGATTGGGATATATATTGGTTAGTGATATAAATAGAGTATAATTTATTCATCTAAGTAGAGAGGCAAGACAATCAATCAATTGTCATGGTTGGAAATCATATGGCTATCCTATTTGGGTTTCATAGCATAGCATATATATAATATATAACCCTACACATGCACTTCTATAATACCTCTGGGGTAGTGGAAGAACCCTGATTTGCGAATGACATCTTCGAGGATGATCGTTGCCAACTACAGCCGGATGCGATGGAAGTCTGTTCTGTAATCAGCATCGGTGAGAGCATCCGCGCTTTTGGTGTATTCTGCGAGACCAGATGGAATCTTCGTTTTCTCGACATCCCGGACAATCGATTTAATGTGATGGAGGGCGTAGTAGGCCTCCTTCATGCTGCCATCCAGTTGCTTGACGCAATGGAATCCGGTCCCATGCTGGAACTTGTGTGTGTTCTCATCCGTGAAGAATTCCGCCTTCTTATGGAAGGGGCCGCCCTTTTGGGCATAGGCCTCGAGAGCGTCATCGAGAACACCCTTTATTCTGGTGTATCGTCTCGGCGTGGATTTATTCCCCGAGTCCAAATAAGTGGCAATGGACCACCTCGGGGATACGCAGATGAGTGCGCAGTACTTGTCCCTGCTCAACACAATTGAAGAAGGATCAGCGATGGAAGAAATGTAGAAGAAGGCATAAGATACGACTGTGGCGAGCTGATGTGTACTTACTCGAAAAAGAAGGGCAGAAGAAGGACGTTCTTCCTCTTGTTGGCCAGCATGACCCTTACGAGGTACTCCATGGCCGTTTCCCGTGTCTTTGATCCTTCCACCAGATGGCTGTCGCGCCTGTAGTGAGGATCCACTATCGCGACGTACGGGGTATCATCTCTCCTGATCTTCATCGCCACATCGAGCGCATATAGGCGGACCATGTTATAGTCCAGCCGTTGAGTGTGAAAGAGTTTGAAGATGTCCTCGTACGCTATGAAGAACACATCCACGGGGTCTTCCTGGACGAAGTCCACCAGCTCCTTTGGCACCTTGACCGCGAACGCCGGGTAACTCGGGTGCTTGTCTTTAAGAAGGAGCTGCTCTAGATGCAAGATAGATTCCTGCAAGGCAATCATGGGTCCTTCTGCAAGGCGGAGCAAGTCCCCAGACAAGATAGGTTTACCAGCCTCATGAACTCGGGGGAAGCCATCCGCACGGGGTGGAATCGTGTCTTCAAGACCCCGGATCTTAGGAGCTGGCTGGCTCGCAGAGGTGGAGGATCCTTTTCTCTTCCTGTGCTTCTTGTTCTTCATCTCTGTGGATTGTGGGGGTGAAGTGAACCCCGCTTTAACAGTTTCTTTGAGTGTGTTAGGGCTGAAAATGTTACCCGATTGAGCTTGATGATCTTCGGCATTCGGAGGCGTGTCGGTGAAGGCCAGGCGTTGTGGCATGAAGTGGGACGAGCAGGTTGACCGCGGTGGTCGCGGAAGGGTTCTTCATCCACAGGAGGCATGTACATACCATCCATGCAGGCGCTAGTGTTGATGTAGTCATCGACGTTGACATCATTCTCCTCCTCCTCATTGTCGTCGTTGCCACCAAGTTGAGGTGCAACGGCTTTGTCCTAAACATAAACAATAGCACATCCGTTAGTCGGGAAAGTCGGAAAGTCGGGGAATTCGGAAAGTCAGAACTAACCTTGGACGGTTGCGGTGAAGACGTTCCCAACAACTGTTTGTGGCGGTTGGTGGCGGCGACGACCGGCGGTAGCTTCCGGCCGGTGGTGGCGGCGACCGGCGGTAGCTTCCGGCCGGTGGTGGCGGCGACCGGCGGTTCGTTCTGGGTGGTGGCGACGGCTGCTTGTGGCGCCGGTTCATCCGCAACAACTTTTTGTCGCTGCCTCGGCGGGGGCCAAATGACCGGGGGCCGGGGCCTCGAGGTGGCGCCGCCGGTGCGCCTGACCCCATGAAGAACATCCCCAAGACGAATCTGGGTCTTCGGCCATTCCATCATCCACTTCCCGCATTCGCCAAGCTTCATGTGTTTCTCGGCTCCCGGAGGTTGCGTGGGGGGGTCGATGTCACGGAACTCAGGCAGTACCTCTCTCACATTGACTTTCATCACGGCCTCGCTCATTCGGGTGTTATGCATATCGCAGGTCGAAGGTTGTATGATCTTGGCCTCTCCAGCTGGTCAAGGCGATGCTCATCTTCGTGATGGCGTAGTTGTCCACCTTTTTGTTTCCATCATCCGGGAAATTGTATCGTTGGTGAACCTTCTTGAGGAGGTCTCCGCGCAAAGCCTCATTCTCCTTGCTCCTGAGGTCATACGTGGTGATCGGCACGGTTTCCCGGAGGATGCACCCTAGTTGCATGTTGTACCCGCTTGCGGTGTTCCTTGGCTCCTGTGGTTGGCCACTTAAGGAGACCTTAGTGAACGTGTCTGTGATGGGGGCCACCGCTTGCGGTGTCCGGTCCTTTCTCGGCTTCTTATGCCTCTTAGCGGTCGGGTTACTACCACCACCGCCATCCGTGTGGTCGCCACCCCGACATCCGTGTGGTCGCCGCCCTCGGTGGTGGTGGTTGCGTCCCCATCTCCGTCGGTGTCCTCCGCATCCTCCGCATCCTCCATCTCTAACAGAAAGTCACCATCGCCTTCACGAGCCAGTTCGGCGGCCTCCGCATCCTCCATCTCCGGGTTCACTTCCCAGAACGGCTTGTTCTTTTCTCTATCTTGTTCTTCGACGCTCATGTGCTTAGAAGGGCCGGCCTCGGAGGACATGTTTGCACTGCATTGAAAAAGAGGAAAAAAGTTAGTACAACAAATATAAAAAAACCATCACTTAATTTAGTACTAAGATACCCCGGCCCATGCATTAGCCGCAATACCCCGTATGTCCTATTTTTAGCAAAGTCATGCTAAATTTCACGAAAAAATTTGGCATGACCTTTGCTAAAAATAGGACATATGGAGTACCCGAATTTGCCGGAACGGAAGTTATCGACGTTCCGGCAATCTCAAGGGCCTCACGGGGTACTGCAAACATTTCACAAATAATATCCACAACTCCGGCCGGCATCTCCACGACACGATGGTCGGAGCACAAACAACCACGACACGATGGTCGTGGACACATATCCTCATGCACATACATCACCACATCCACATCCACATCGAGGGAGAGAGGAACTACCTCGGGTAGGGAAGGGAGGCTCGGGTTCGAGATCGGCGTGGTGGAGGTGCTCCTCGTGGTGCTGCAATAAATTAAGAAAACCAATAAATTAACATTTTTTTCATCTCAACTAACAGCAACCAGCACTAAAACCTATCTTCACTCATGTTAACACATAGCATTTCTAGGCCTTTCCCATTTGATTAAATCTTGAAAATTTGGGAAATGCACCTTTATAGATCTCATCTACTCCATCTCATCTTCCTTATCAAATCAAGTTTGAAAGGATTTGAAATAGTTTGCTTAATTATCCATGATGGTTTTGGGAGCTAATCAAACCAGTGACCATTAGTGAAATAATCAAAATACTTAGCAGCAACTAACACAAAGTGGGCAGCAACACAAATACTTAGCATGGCATTGTTGATATGTAAGTGAGTAAATAGATCTACAAAGTGGGCAGCAACACAAACCAGTGAGTAAACCAGTGAGTAGATGTACACCCATATATATACCCAAAAACAGAGCATCCATAGAATAGGCTGCCTGCTCTTCTACACATGCAACATATTTCTCTACTGTATTTTGATGTAAAGGATTGAAGCGCTTGTCTATGGAGGTTGATGTCCACACCTATATCCTATGTTTCTAAAGAAATCTCTATGCAAGCTACTGTGTGTTCTTATTTGTGTTGTGTCATGGAGTATATGAACTTGTTGTGTGCATTTCGAAATTAAAAAAAAGAAGCAACCTGCAAGCACAAGCAACACTACAGGCAGCAAGTGCAAGCAAGCAACACTACAAGCACAAGCAACACTACAGGCAGCAAGTGCAAGTAATACAGTGCTTCACAAATGCACAAGCTACTATTACCAGGAGAAGCTATCATGTCCAGTAATCAAACCGAATCAAGCTAATACACTTGCTGCAGTATTTCAATTACTGCTACACTAAATTTCTTGTCCAGAACTAAATCAAACCGAACTTGTTGTGTGCATTAGAGAAGCAGTATCATGTCCAGCAAGTACAAGCAACACTACATCTTGCAAGATTCCCTTCTCAGGAGAGGCAAATACACTTGCTGCAGTATGCACAAGCTACTATTTCTTGTCCAATGCTCGATGAATGAGAGGGGAATTTCTACAAACACCTTGGGTGCAGCAGTTCGGTAGGGGAGGGAGGAGGGGGAAAGGGGAAGCACCTGGGGGAGGGGAGGTCATCGAGCGTGGTGTAGAGGTCGTCGCCGGTGCGGAGGGAAGGGAGGTGCGAGGGCGGGAGGTCTTCGTCGGCGGCGCCACGCGGGGGACGAGCGTGCGGTTAGGGCAGGGGCGTTGCGGGGGTGGCGGTGGAGGTGCTCCTGGCCGTCGGTGGCGGGGGTGGCGGTGGAGGTGCTCGTCGAGCGCGCGGGCGGGAGCTGCCGGCGGCGAGGACGCGGTGGTGGTCGTCGAGCGCGCGAGAGAGAACGTCGAGGAAGCGCGCGGTTCTACACTTAGCGAAATTTCGGATGGAGAAGAGAGGCAGCGCGGGGTGGCCCACATGTAATAGGTCGAAGGATTTCTGTGGCGCACCCTTTAATCGGTGCGCCACAGAATTATGAGATTCTGTGGCGCACCCTTTAAGCGTGCGCCACAGAATTATGAGATTCTGTGGCGCACCAGTTCCGCGGTGCGCCACAGAATGAGATTCTGTGGCGCACCCTTAACGCGGTGCGCCACAGAATTGTAACGCCAGATTTAGTTCAAAATCAACTGATACTGTTATGGTACAAAATCCTGGCTGTCCCATTTTTTTTCTTCTTTTTTTTCTTAAAATATTTTTGGTTAAATTTGGTTACAAAATTCACACAATGTCTCACACATATTCAATTCATTTAATACACACAATGTCTCATACATATTTAGTTCATTGAATACATAACTCTTGCATTGTCTCACACCAAATGTCTCATACACCAAAAAAGTCTCTTCTTCGTCTCGGTTCCGCGAGCTAGCTTCTCTTCTTTCCCTTCTTCACGGTTGAAAACTTTAGGCCGGCGACCTTGAGATTTCTTCGCGTGAACGGACAACCTTTAGTAGGTAGGGAGGTCTTCCTTCTTTGTGTACTAGTAGTAGGCATGTCGAAGAACTTGTCGAATTCCTCCTCGATCTTTGGCTCGTTGTCCAAGTCTTGCTCGGTGGCGCCTCCTTCCATTCCGATGATGCTCCTCTTGCCCCTCCTCACGACAACACGGCTAGGCTTTGACGGGTCGGTAATGAAGAAGCATTGCTCAACTTGGCTAGCGAGTACCCATGGCTCATTTTTCGCGGAGGCGTTCTTCGATTTGGCATCGGGTATTACCATGGTGGTGAAATACCGGCCTTCTTTGACGACGTCCTTGGCCCATCTTACACGGAACATTGGCACCGACTCTCCACAGTAGTTGAGGTCCCATATCTCCTCAATCCTTCCGAAGTATCTTTGCTTGACAGTAGCCTCGTCATCGCCGTAGGATAGCATAGTTACTCCTGAGTTTTGATATTCGCTATTCTTGTCCTTTTCCTCGGTGTAGAATCTGTAGCCGTTGATGTCGTACGCCTGATAGGTCTTTACGTTGTGCGAGGGACCCCGTGATAAGGAGAATATGAGTCTTTCATCTTCCGTAGATGGCGTTTTGCTCTTTGCTAGCTCCAGTTGCTTTTGCTTGAACCAACGCGTGAAGCTAGAGTTGTGCGCTCTGGTTACGTCTCCCTTCTTCCTCGGCCGGCCCAGGTTGATGTAATGTTGCTCGAGTAAGCATTTGTGCTCTTCCACCCAAGTTTCGATCAATTGTAAGTGTTGTAGCGCGACCCGGTGAGCCCTGTCGAAGTCGTCCTTTCGACCCTGCATGCTGACAAAGATTGAGCTGGTGCCGTCTCGGTGACCATATCCCTGGAGCCTGCCGAAGTGTTTCCTCCTGGGCAGACCAACATGCTGGTTCTCGGTGCTTAGATAATTCTGGCAGAAGGAGATGCACTCGTAGGTTAGAAAGCCCTTGGCCATGCTTGCGTCTGGACGGGCCCTGTTGCGAACGTATCCTTTCATGACACCGTTCATCCTTTCGAACGGCATCATGTAGTGCATGAACGTTGGCCCGAGCTGCCTGATGTCATCAACGACATGGAGAAGGAGATGCACGCAGATATCAAAGAATGCTGGCGGGAAGTAAATCTCGAGCTCGCATAGTATCAGCACGATCTCTTCCTGTAGCCTGTCGAGCTGCTTCACGCCGATCGACTTCCTGTTGATGACGTCGAAAAAATTGCAAAGGGCAAGCAGCGTATCACGGACGTGCTCGTCCATTATCCCTCGAATCGCAACGGGAAGTATCTGCGTCAACAGCACGTGACAGTCGTGAGACTTCATCCCGCTAAACCTCTTCTTTGTTCCGTCCAGATATCTGCTTATCAGCCCCGCGTAACCATGAGGAAATTTGACTCCTAGGAGACCTGTAGAATTGCTCGAGCTCCTCCGGACTCATAGTGAAGCACGTAGCGGGAAGCACCACGGTGTTCTTCTTTACCCTTTTGCGGCGACCTTGAGTCCCTTCCGTCTGATCATCATCATCATCATCATCGTCATCACTATCGGGGATCTGAAGATCTTTCCTGACACCAAGCCATTTCAGATCGTATCTTGCTTTCGTCCCATCCTTGGACTTTTCCGGCATGTTGGAAAGAGTGCCAAGCAGAGCCTCGGTGACATTCTTCGTAATGTGCATCATATCGAGGCTATGTGGCGTCTTGAGGACCTTCCAGTACTCCAAGTCGTGGAAAACAGACCTCGCTTTCCATACACCCAGCAGCGGATCTACCTTCGGTCGTTTCTTTCCCGGCGCGGGGCACTCCTCCCAATTTTTCAACAGCTCGTCGATTTCTGTGCCGCTCCTCGGGCTCGGGGCTTCTTCGATCTCGTCCTTACCATTGAACAGTTCACCGCGTTTTCTCCACGGGTGATCCATGCGAAGCCACCTTCGAGCCCCTGGGTACACGGTTTTCGAAGACCCGGGATTCCTTGGTAGCTGGAGATGCGGGGTCTTATCCATGCACCTGACACATGCGCAGAATCCGTGGCCTACCTGGGCCGATACATATGAGCAACCAGGATAGTCCTGCACCGTCGTGAGCAACGCGGCTCTCATGTCGAAATAATCTCCAGTGTAGGCATCCCACGTACGGGCTGGCGTCTCCCACAACGTGGCTAACTCCTCTTTCAACAGCGCGAGATACAGATGTATGTGGACACCTGCTTGTTTCGGCCCCTGAATGAGAATACTCATGTGTATGTACCTTTGCTTCGTGCACAACCACGGGGGAAGGTTGTAAGGCCATACAAACACGGGCCAGGTGCTATGCGTGCTACTCTGGTTGCCGAACGGATTGAGTCCATCGGTGCTCATACCGAGCCTGACGTTCCTTGCGTCGCCTCCGAAATTTCCGACGGCGTCCAACTCTTGCCACTGGCTAGCGTCTGAAGGGTGTGTAAGGATCCTGCCCTTCTCCGGATCTTCTTCGGGCTTCTCCCTTTCCGCGTGCCATTGCATGAGCTTTGCTTCCTTAGGGTCCACGAAGTACCGCTGCAGACGGGGAGTGATAGGAAAGTACCATACCACTTTTCGAGGAACTTTCTTCCCACGGCTCTTGTACCGTCCTTGGCCGCACACCGGACATGTGGTTCTGTCCTCGTACTCGCCCCGATAAATTGTGCAATCATTGATGCAGGCGTGGTATTTAACGTGCGGTAGGTCAAGAGGGCACACGACTTTCTTGGCCTCCTCGATACTTGTTGGCAATGTGTTCCCCTCGGGAAGACGCTCGTGGAAGAATTGCATGCTCTTGTTGAAGCTCGCGTCGGTCCATTGTTTCCCGACTTCATCTCCAGAGCATCAAGCGTTACTTGCAAGCGCGTATCCTGTGGCCGGCACCCAGGATACAACGGAGTCCTCCCGTCTATCTCCATTTGCGCCAGCTTGGCTTTCTCTCTAACGGTGCTCGCCTCCTTGAGGAGCAGTTCTTGAACATGAGACTCCATCAAGGCCGACATTAGCGAGCTCTGCGGCGTGTTCGCGTCTTCTCCACCACCATCTCTCCTTCATCGTGACCATGTCCGTCGGCATCTCCTTCGTCACGATCATCTTGCCCGCCCTCGTCTTCAGGCGCAACATTTGCTGTCGGCGCTTGGTTGAAGCCTTGCATGAAACCGCGCCTGAGCAGGTGTTCCTCCAATTGTCCGGAATCAGGGTCGATCCATCTCACAAGTTTGCAACTTCGACACGGACATCGTATCTGGCGCCCGTTGCACCGACTCATTTCCGCCTTCGCTTCTTCCTTGTAGTTGTTGATTCGACTGGAGCTCATCTTGATGACCATGGTCGCCTACGCGGTATACATATAGAGTATGTGTTATTAATTAGAATTAATTAACCGCAACATGCACACACACATAC